>CM076086.1:19085362-19782862 GCA_038088235.1 Zacco platypus
TTGTGACATTGAATTAAACAAGAACATTTGAGGTCAAATAGTTTTCTAAAATGTACTACCTTTGTTTCATTTAAAACTTTCAAAATTATTATTTTTTTTACAGTGTGTATTTTTGTATATTTTATGGTTGTGCAGCAACTTATTTGACAAAAAATGTTTCAAATTAATTGTCATATTTATATCTGATTACATTTAAAATTTGTATTAAGTTGCAAATGTATTATGAATTACTTTCATTGGACACCATTTTTGATGATAGATTATTATATCATTATATTATAATATTATATATTATATCATAACTAGTAAACAAAAAAGTTATGTTTACATTCGTTCTTAAAGTCGGCATGAAACGGAAGTTAGTCTTTTTTTTCTATTGTGACGTATTCACGAGTGAAACGCTTCTCAAACAAGAACAAATGTAGCGCAGGGCTTGATTTTGTCTGTGGGGAATTGATTAGATGGTTGTGGTTTTCTTTTGGTGGATGTCATGTGAGTGAGCGATGCTGCAAGAGGGAGAGGAAGTTAATCTGATTCAAGATTACGAGGCAAATGAGTTGTAAAAAACGATGTCCACTAATAAATATTCTATCATGAATACCGCAATATTACAAAAAACAAAAAACTTGTCCATTTTGATTTCATGGTGACTTTAATGACTATCAATGCATTTCCTCGCTCATTAACGGTATGAAATGAATATTGTCATAAATATCAATCTCACATGATATGGAAAAACGTTTTACGATACTATATTTGGCCATCATTCAAACCCACATTGTCTGCATGAGCACCGCAGCTCAACGTGTGATCCTCAGGGCCGCGGCTCGGACATCTCTCCTTGTTCTTAATTCAACTTCTCAACTATTTTACAACACGTCCACGGCTGAACTATGTTGACATTTAAAACGGTTTGGAAAGATTACGTGAACGGCTAGTAAATGTCAGACTAATACTGTGATTTCCCTTAAGAATCCAGCACCTGCATTTCAGCCCAATTTCAGTCCAAAACCCTCCGAACGGATGTATGAGAGGATGTTTCTGTGGATTTGTCATAATATCCCAGCCTTCCCAGCAGAGATGTTGAGGTCCTACGTTTCTAGACTAGATGTTTGAAAGGAACTTGTGTGATCACATTCATTTATTTTGAGTCGGATTTCTGGGTTAAATATCATGAGCGTCTTTAAATGAAAAGGTCACTCCGCAGAAAACATTCAGGTCTGAAGGAAATGAAGATGAAAGAATGCAGTGCAATTCTAACACGTTTATATTGCTTTGAACTGATTGATATCTCCATCCGCGTCCCGAGAGATGACCCTGAAGGGTGGAGAGCGCTGCTTTCTTATCTGAACTGTAACTCCAAATTGATGTATGCTTTCATCTTATATTAGACGTCTGGTCCAGAGATTTTCAGAAATGACAAAGTCACTTAAATCAAAACGCAGCCTCGCTGAAATCTCTCCGCTGATGAGAGTTAATAAAAGGGGCATGTCATGAAATCTTTTGAAATAAGAGTTTGATCTACTATGTAAATGAACTGCAATGTTCATAAAGCAAACCTCCACACTAATGCACACTGAGGACTTGGATGTAAAGAGTATGACTGTTCAGTGTTTATTGTTGCATTGTTCAGTGTGAACACGATACTCGCTCTACTCACATAGAAGTCTCTTCTGTTCACCAAGGCTGCATTTATTTGATCAAAAGTACAGTAAAAATAGTGAAATATTATTTCTATTGAAACAATTGTTTTTTTATTTGAATATATTTTAAAATGCTTTTTTTTTCCCGTGATCAAAGATGAATTTTCAGCATCATTACTCCAGTCTTCAGAGTCACATGATCCTTCGGAAATCATTCCAGAAACCTCAAGAAATCTTTATGATTATCATAATGTTGAAAACAGCTTCATATTTTTGTGGAAACATTCTTGGATGAGTTAATTTAAAATAGAAAACCTTTGTAAAATTATAAATGTCTTTACTGTCACTTTTGATCAATTTATTGCATCTTTTCTGAACAAAAATACCCCCCCCCACACACACTTTTTGAATAGTAATATGTTGTTGTTGCTGATCGATTACGTCATTCACAGTGCGTCATTCATTGCCTCACACAGCCTTTTAAACACATAATCTTGTACCTTTGACATTATTTATCAAATTTTCAAGCAGTTTTTGCTTTGATTCTGAGTGTGTAATGTTGTGATTCATCTCTGGATGGTTTAGCTCAAGGCTCAGAACTCTTTCCCGAAATCCCTTTGGAGAAAATGAATGGGAAGCAAAGTTTACGAACCAAGGCTGTTCATTGCTGCGTTCTATTGATATTAAAAACATGAGTTTATTAACATATGAACATTCTTATTTACATATCAGCACATTTTTAGTAATCAGACACTTCTAACATAGAGGTTACCTAATCATAACAGATTTTATTGACATATATCGCTTGTTAAGTCAATTGACCCTTCGCAAACGGTTTGATTGACAGGCGATCTGACCAATCATAATCCACCATTTTGTCCATCAAAGCAGTCAGGGGAGTTAGTAGATTAACGTTGGTGAACTTGAACTTGAAAAATTGTGTGTCCTCACGTCTTTCCGCGCTTGAAACAACATTCCTTCTGATGTTCATTCATGTTCATTTGATGCCATAAATGAACTTGTATGAAAAGATGATCGGTTCACGAGCCGCTGGTATTACTAGTGTGTCCCAAATCGTAGTATGTTTAAACACTACCTGCTAAGAATCTGAAGTGCAGATCCATGCACACTCTTAACGGCTAATATCGCCCACGTTGGTTGAGGATTCTATTAGAACTACAAACACAAATAAAAAGTGTTAAAAACTACAAACATGGCGAATACGAGAACGACGGTTAAGGTGATTAATAATTAATATCTAACCTGATGAAAAGATATTTATTGAATGTTATCCACATTATATTTCATCTGCGACAGCATTGTAAACTTTTATAAGGATAAACACACACAAGGAAATTCTCCGCATGAAAGACCCACGACTGGCAGATCAACGTGCGGCTGCATTTGTACATTTGGACTACATAAGTGTCCTTTAAAGACACAATTATGACGAAGTAGTATCTCAAAAGTATTTACTTTTTCTTCACAAAAACAGTACATACTTTTAGGGAGTAGGTGAAGTGGGACGTAGTGAATAAAATGGTGATGAAAACCCTATTTTTAGTTCAAGAAACCTTTATAAGTAGACTTGAAAATGTGTAGATTATGACCTCATTAAATTACAGTCGGTACCTTTGTCCTGTTTCAGACGGACCCATTTCAGGCTGCAGTTGTCTCGATTACCCAGCACCCTTTGCGCTAAGTCTGCTCAGATAGCACTGTAGGTGTCCCAGTTTTCCCTCCACAAATGTAGAGCAGAGCCCGACTTTTGCAGAACATGATTTAATGGGAAACCAGCTCACATACACATGCCCGACATCACTGTAGTTTGGGTGTTTTTCAAACGCTCTCATGCTCTCTTAAGACCAGAGCTCAGCGCAATTATGTACGTAACTGCGAAGGAAGTTCACTATTATAGCTATCTTACATGCTGCAAATTTGACTTAATCGAAATGGCAGCTGTGTTATGAAACATTTTCCATGAGGTTTACTTTTCTTAACAGTCTGTCTTGTTTCACCAGACACCATTCGGGACGGGTCTTGTCATTTCAATTTGATTCAACTTCAGTCTGTGATGGGGAGCAGAGTCTGGTTAGAGCCCGGAGATACGTTTCAGCATTGCTAATTTCATGGAAATCACTTTGTAGATTTTTCTGCTATGATAACATCTGCAGACGAGTAATAAAGTTCCATGCTGTCTCACGGTTCCTCCGTTTAGTTTATTCCATTTTCAGCTCTACTGTTTCTACCCTTCTTGCATAGTCAAACATTACTAGGACTGTTGCTCAGACATGGTGTTAGAACAAACTTTATTACTAGGTATTAAGGTTTAGTCCCATTTGTGTTACAGATCTTTCTTTACCTGGGTTTTAAGCACCCACCTACCAACCACTCAGAAAACCATAGCAACCAGCCAGAATATCCTAGCAATTGCATAGCAACATACTCAAAAACCACTCATCAGCTCCCTAGATTACCCTAGCAACCACACAGAACTGAAAAGCTCTGAACACCCTAGCAACTGCATAACAATGCATTAAAAACAACTCACAATGCCTGGAAACAGCCCTTTTCCAACCACATAGGAACACACTGAAAAGTTACAAAATGCTAGTGACCTAGGTATACCCTAGAAACCACCTAGAACATCATAGTAGTAACTGTATGCACTCTGAACACCCTAGCAACCCCTTAGCAACACCCTAGAAACCATTTAGCATGTCATAGTAGCAATTATATGCACTCAGATCACAACAGCAACAAGCTAAAGGACTCTGAACACCGTAGCAACTGCATACACCTCAGAATGCCTTAGCAACGCCATGGAAACACCTTAGCAATTCCCTAGAAGTAGCAAACATATGCACACAGAACACCCTAGCAATGCATTAAAACAAGTCAAGGCCCTTTACCAACCACATAGAAACCCATTGAAAAGTTACAACATCCTAGCGACCACCTAGCAACGCCTGAAGAACCACCTATAACATCATAGTAGTAACTGTATGCACTCTGAACACCAGAGCAACCAGCTAGAAACACCCTAGACACCACCTAGAATATCATAGTAGCACCCATATGCACTCAGGTCACTATAGCAACAAGCTAAAGGACTCCCAACAACCTAGGAACTGCATAACAATGCATTAAAACCGCTCAACAACTTGGAAACAGCCCAGGCTCTTTAGCAACCACATATAAACATAGTGAAGTCACAACACCATAGAAACCATGTAGAACATCATAATAGCAACCATATGCACTCTGAACACCCTAGCAAATTCATACACCTCAGAATGGCTTAGCAACGCCCTGGAAACACCCTAGCAACCACCTAAAGCATCACAGTAGCAAACATATGGTTTCAAAACACTCTAGCAATGCATTAAAACAAATCTGCATGCCTTAGCAAACAAGCCAAAACCCTAGAATATCATAGCACCATATGCACTCAGATCACCATAGCAACGAGCTAAAAAATCTCTGAACACCCTAGCAACTGCACAGCAACACATTAAAAACAACTTAGAATGCCTTAGCAACACCCTGGAAACCACCCAGGGCTCTTAGCAGCCACATATGAACATAGTGAAAAATCACAACATCCTACAAACTGTCTAGAACATCAGAGTAGCAACCATATGAACTCAAAACACCCTAGCAACCAAATAGCAGTGCCCTAAAAAACACTCACCACAGCAACGGCATTATGGTAGCAACATTTGTACAGGCGAACAGTACTCAAATTTTCTTCAAAAAACATGTAAAAATGTTTTTTTTTTTTTTTTTTACGATAGCATCTGCAGGCGAGTAATATAATCCCCAACCTCTCCCTCAATTTTCTTTTATTCTCTTTTCTGTTTCTGTCTCTCTCCCATTGTCTCCTCCCGCTCTAGGGATATCTCGGCAGAGAGAGAGAGAGGGCTTCCCTTTCATGTTGTCCAAGCTCAGATCTTTAAAAGGCCAGTGTCCCTGGACAGGGACCGGTTAAGTGTGAGCTCAGCGGGTTCCCGTGGCCCCTAAAGCACAGGTGCAAGAGTGCCAAACCCCGGCCAGCCGTGAACTTCAAACGCCACTGGACTTTGTTGAATCCCAAAACAGTTCTGGCCTTTCCAACAGTGTGTGTTTTCACTGATTTCCCTCATGCGCTCTGCTCTTTCTCAGCTCTGAAATGTAGGAAGGATGTATGGTTACAGCAATGTCGACAGCACTGGTGTGAATTACCACAGAAAATTATTTTGACTCATCCAAAAACTTGCATTTACTATAGGGATGCATCGATATATATCAACCCACAATTGGTATCGATCAATAAAAGCAATTATTTTCACTATCGACCATCGGCTGATTGTTTAACAACAGCTGGTGATCAGGGATATATATAGCAGAATATATATCATAAATCAAAACAAGGCGGAAAATATGTCAGACTGAAACTCATACTGTGTGTGAAGAAAATCTCTCTCCTGTTGAATTTAGGGCTGTCTGCGTGACAATAACGCATTAACAATAAAAAATAGGGTCTCATAGGGTCTGTTTGACCCTTTGAATCACCCGTAGTTCAATCCAGGGTTACCAGTCCTGCGTTTTTTTCCCAACACCAATTGTTATTTGTAGCGCCTCCCATCTAATAATCACAAAGAACTTCTGATAAGAAACAAAGTCTCGGCTTTCAAATTCTGTCCATTTTATTACAAAAATTCAAACGATAAATGGCGTTTTGAGGCTCTTAAATGTGACGTGACGGATCGCTGTAGCGTCTCACTTCAGCAGCTGTTCAAGATAATAGTTTGGGTTCTGTTGTTAATTTTAACCTCTAATATTATAGTAATGTACCAAATGAAAGGGTTCCCAGTATAGTTTACTGCATTCACTTGGAGAATTCCTTATATTAAAATATTATTCCTTAATATTTTCTTAAGAAAATAAAATTATCGGTATCACAGGTATCATTCTGAATAATCAGCTATTATTCCGACCGATATCTCCCGATACTGGTAGCTGATTATTCAGAATGATATCTCCCGATACTGATAGCTGATTATTCACAATTATATCTCCCGATACTGATAGCTGATTGTTCAAAATATCTGCCGATGCCGATAGTCCATTATTCAAAATATCTGCCGATACTGATAGCTGATTATTCAAAATATCTGCCGATACTGATAGCTGATTATTCAAAATATCTGCCGATACTGATAGCTGATTATTCAGAGTAATCAGTCCACAGACTGAATATCTATTGTTCTGAATAATCGGCTATCAGTATTGACAGATATCGCTCTGAATAATCGGCTAATTCTCTCTAATTTACAATAATGCACTTGCAATGGGAGAAAATGAGGCTAAGCTGTTTTTAAGTGAAAGTGATTTTTTTGTTTGTGGGAGCTATGTTTTTTAGCTTAGCTAAGTTGTCTAAATCAACAGTTTATATTTATGACAGATTTCTGAATGATTTTTTAACTGCTTGTGTTTCATCACAGAAGCCCAGTGTGTAGTTTAGTGTTTTTTTCTTTAAGCAGACGAATTGAAATTATTTTTTGTGCTAATCGATTGTGCTGTAATTATTTTGTTGCAATCAGCTGCACTTGTTTTGAACCTAAAACATCCTTGCAAGTTAAAGCCACATGAGTGTCAGACCTCACATGAAGAGTTCAGTTTGTCGTACACGAGTCTGACTCTAAAGAACATCTGTCAACATTACCGGGTCTATGTCAACAATCCTATCAGTGCAGTGTTTAACCTAGCGTCTGTGGCTACAGTGAATAGGACCCGTCGAGGACTGATCGCGCGACTTGATACGTCCGTCAATACGGCAGGTAAACATATCAGTTATGTTACCATAGCAGTCAGACTTCACGTCTCCCTCTGTGATCCAGTACACGGTGGAATTTCAAACCGAGCCATTAAATACGGGCCGCATTAAAGGACTGCCGACCACATCGGCCGTGCCGCCTTTCATGCAGGGAATGCTGGGAAAGAGGTGGGCATATAATTAAGGGTCTGTGGACATTTTAGGAGACAGAGGAGCGATATTTACTCGTTCCGTTTGTGGGTAAGGGTGGAGTTGGGCTTGCGGCTCGGGGCTAACGGGAGCCAGGCTGCGGGTGCGAGAGGAAAGCTGCGGTGACTTACAGAAGAAACACAGTCCTCTGGAGAAACATGAGTTAGATGAAGCATGGGAAGGCCTGCAGCGCCACACTCCAGCAAAACAAGTGAGATAAGACACTATGCATGTTTGCCCTTACATTCTGTATGATTACCATATTCATATACTATAGTATTTACTTGTAAATATATATTTATATATACTATAAATATTCTTATTTTCCTTTTAAATTAAGTTTATTTTTCTTTACTCATTGACACATATTTCTTATCGTTTTAAGGGTTAAACATATGAACAAATTAAGTGAGTTCATGTTTAAAAGAAGAAAAAAAAGATCTGTCACTGGGGTAAAAAAAAAAATCTTGTTTTTTCTATCAACTAAGTTATTTATATATATTTACTCATTTAGCAGATGTTTTTTAGTTATCGGAAATCATCAGTTAACTAATATTTAGTTAAAGTTTGATGTGTACTGATGTTTTTGTTTCATAAATTCTTGCATTGATAAATTTGATATTGATATTAGTGGGTTGTAGTGTTTCTAGCAACTTTTGTAAAAGGTTAACTTGACTGTACTTAGTAGTTCGTTGTTTGAGTTTCATGAATACCATAGTATTACCATCATATTATTGAGTAAGACACTAAAACACCATGGAACTTTCCTTTCTTTCCTTCACGCGGTGCTAGCGTGCTAGTTTGATTGCGGCTAAGTCTTTTGTTCAGGGATTTGACTGCCGCCCTCCTTCTGGAATTGAATGTTTAATTACAGTGAATATACAAGATTGGTCGTGACTTGTTGGAATTGAACATTTATAGCAGTGAAAGTGACCTCCTTGATGGGGTTTCAAGAGCATGTCATTCTCTAGTATCATTGCGTCTGTGGGGATCCGGGAGTCTGTGCCCTGCATATCGATGCCAGGCGAAATGTGCTTGATTATCTGCTAGAATAATCAAATTTGGCTTGGGAAACGTCAGAGGCTCTGCGTCAGGATGTGCATGTAGGAATTGGACGCAACGGTAGCGGCATTGGAAGTGTTTTTCCCATTCATTTGCTCCATTTTAGAAAATCCTTTAAATATGGGGTTCAAAACCTTGAACCAAGAGGAATCACAAACTCTGATTTGAAGCAAGTTTTAGCTAATATTACCCACAGCTGATTAATCACAGTACATTAAGACAAATATTATATTACAAGTTTTCTGAAATGTTATGTTGAAATATGCAAATGAGGGATTTTCTGATTAAATATGCACTAATTTGCATAAATATACAGAACATAAATCTTAACGTTGGTTTTTTTTAACTTTGGTGACATATTAGAGTTGAAGGGGGGATTTCTCTTTTTATCACTCCATAAATCACACAATACTTTCAACAGCCATGTTTTTAGGAATAAAATGTTCTATAAATGAGCGAATATGAACAAACCCTTCAGTAAAACCCTTTAGAATATATATAGGAATAAAACTTTGAAATTTGGTGTATGTAAGTGCTGCTGAAGTGGAGAAAAAAAAATCATTTTTTAAAAATTAAAATTAATAAAGTGTAATAAAATAAAGACTTAAATGTGCATTTTATGTTTTCTATCCATTAGTCTGAAAGAAGACATATTTAGGAAGCAAAATAACCTAAAATTTCATAATTGATCAGTGCATGAAAAACAATTCTTTTGTCTGAAGATGTAAAGCTGACAAAATAGCTGAAGTATTTCACATTTGGGGCTTTTACAAAAGCATATATCATCACATAACTTCAGAGAAATATGTATACATTATCATTTAAAAACAGTTTCTCTATTGAGTAAATGCATGCTATTTTTTTTGGAAAAATAGAGCAAGCATACAAACAGCTTCATGCATCATGCATCATGGGAAACGTATCGGCGATCGTCACATGCCTCTCAAGACTCGGCAGTCGTGCTGACTGCTTCTGCAGATGTGCTGAAAACAATGATGCTCGTAGAGTCGCCGTTCTCATGTTTCTGCAGGTACTGCTACTCAAACTCTCCCTCCACAGGCCTGAAAGAGGGAACATTGGAGCACAGCACTGATGAGAAAAGCAGAATGAGAGAAAGGGAGAGTAGAATGAGAAGTCACACTATTTTTAGGTTGCTGATCGTACCTGTGCCAAGCCTCCGGAGAAACGAGTTCTACTGTTCCTCTCAGGGTGTTCTCAGGCCCCGCTAACCCAGCGGTCGGTGCTGGTGAATGGGGGCCGCCCGCTGGAGGCTGGAGGTTGGAGGAAGGTTTCCCCCAACTGGTGGCCTCCTTTCTTGCGGCTCTCTGGAGAGAAGGGAGGTAATTATGCAGCGGGAGTGAAATAGAAATATGGAACTTTTTTTTTTTTTTTTTTTGCAGAATACACTCCTCCGGCATTATATTCAGCCCTGAAAAAGAATGTGAGAGAGACTATGAGAGCATGCAAAAGAGGGAAATCAATGCAATGAGAACGCTCATTACAATGTTAAAGGAATATTTCACCCGAAAATGAAAATTCTGTCATCATTTACGCACTCTCATTTCATTCCAATCCAAACTTCTTTGATATTCTTCTGTTAAACACATAAGGAAAAATGACAGTCCACTTGTTTCTATCGCTTGTTTTTGCTTCTTCAGGTTATGTTCTTATGCTTGTAAGTGGTTTTCATGAGTGATTCATTGAGTCATTCACTCAACTGATTTGTTCAAACACACAGATTCATTCAAGAATTATTTAAATGACTGTTTTATGAGTGAGTCATTGAATCATTCACTCAACTGATTTGTTCAAACATAGATTCATTCAAGAATTATTTAAGTAGGCTTGTTTGAGAGGCATCGGCACTGCTCAAACCGATCAACGTATGACATCATGAGTGAGTCATTGAATTACTCTCTCAACTGATGTGTTCAAACATATTCATTCAAGAACGATATAAGACAACAATAAATATATTATATTATATTAAGCACTATGAAAGCATCATAAAAGCAATCCATCATACAAGTAGTTCATATGTCTTATTTTGGTTGCTATAGTTTTATAAATCTTCTGAATTAATTCAACTTATGTGTGAGGAAGAAATCAAATTTTCTCAAAAAGTTACTATTCGCTGAAAAATGTCTGTATAATATATACATACAGTACATGCTATTTCTTCTAAGTCACACTGATTGGAACATCACAAGCGTAAATATTAACCAGATTTGAATTATTACTTTAATGAGTCGTTAATTTGAAAACTGAATGGGTGAATGAAGCTGATGGGACAGAAAGAGAAAGAGAAACTGAAGTGAATAGGATTGTGAGGGAATCGGGTCAAGGTCGGGGAGACAGGAAGAATGGCGACTGAGAGAGCAGTCGAGCAGGAAGTGCAGACGCTGGAGATTGGAGGGAGGGTCTGGCATCGCTTCTTTTGTTGTGTTTTCATTCTGCTGCCTTTAACAAGTCTCATTTGGGGATCAGGGCAGGATTAGACGCTACAGGGGGGCATTTGATTGGTCTTGCCATGGATAAATGCTCCTCTCAGTGGGAGACGGGGGCAATAGCATGATGAAAACCCACTCTGAGTGCTGATAGACTAGCAAATATTCATTCTTTTGTTCAGCTAAAACCGGAGAAGTCGCCCCACCACTCCAGAGAGACAATATGTTAACACTTTACTGAAATGATGCACTTGACGCTCACTGATAACCTAGCTTTGCATTGACTGTATTCATGCAACACAGCTGTAATCCTCACAGTACTGTTGCTGTTGTGATTTCATCAGTTTTGCATTGCAAAGAAAAGACTGGCAGAAAAAAGATTTCTCTTTTTCAGTGGAACCAAAAAACAGCAATCGGAAGCGATGCACAAAAAAGTCATTTTCTTGTTCAGTATTAATGATGTAAAAACTGGCTTGAGAGGCAAAGATGTTTATTTTTTGTACCCAGATGAAAACATTTTTTTTTAGGCGCAAACTTCCCTAAATTTAATGAGGTTCATGCTTAAAACAGGACAAAATATTTGCAAACTGGGTAAGAAAAATAAACTGTATTCAAGATATATCCTCTAAATATAAGTCTTCATCTCAACCTCTCAGAACTTTAAAGATTTAGATACTTTTAGATATTTGTTTAGTTTTTTTAATGCAAAATATTGATTACGAAAATGCTGTTTTGCAGTGAGGACCCCACAGAAACGATCAGAGAGCCGGGAGAAACTGTTTACTGAGGCTGGTCATGTGGCGATGAGAGCCGCAGAAACAGTGGGGTGTTTGTCATGCCGTCCAGATGAAACGTTCCGGTAATGACACCAGGCGAGGGAATCAAACTGCTCCACCGGCTCAGTCTAGAATCACATCTACCCTCCTTTTTTATATTATTATTAATGCACTCCGCAAATTACCAACGGCCCTCCAATTTGGCTTTAATTTAGATGTTGGATTACGTGTGATCTCTCCTGCAAATTCCGATGTCACGGTCATTGTCTGCCTATTAGAATTCAATTTGAGGAGTGGAGATGGTTTGAAACGTGATTATGTGGAGGAGAATTAAAGCAAACGCGGTGGATCAGAGGCGGGAATATTGCAGGAGAGGGTTTACTCCATGCTGTGCAGAGGGAGTTTTGTAGTAGAATGCTGCCTGAAACCTGTACTGAAGACATACTTTGAAAATAAAAGCACATAAGGACAGATTCAGTCTTGTTTAATGAAAGATCCTTCATGTTTGTTATGTTGGGGCTGGGAGTACTAGAGAATAATAGCTTCATTCAGAACCCTAGTGAGTTGATTAGATGGAAGGATGGACAGATAGGTAGATAGACAGACAGACAGACAGACATGTACACATACATTAATGATATAAATGAGGGGGAAAGCGCACAGGCTAATTTCGAGCTACAAGCAAAACAAGTGAAAAATGTCAATTTTGGTTGAAATTGAGGTTTTCATAAAAACGAGTTCATTAAGCCCTCGTCTAGCAATCCCAATGCTCCAAATATTATTATTTGTATGTTTTCTGACAGGAGTACCTTTCCTTTGACCATGAAAAATGCCGTTTTTCTCTGCTCACTTCTTCCCTCAGCACAAGTTTGGTATCGTTTTATAGCGCAGCATTCCAACTTTGTGAACATTCTTAGCAAAGTCTCGATGACATGAGTCTGAACCAATGAAATGTGATTTTCAAACTCATGCTGATGAAAAAAATGATCTTTCGTGCTGACTGACAGATCCGAAGCGCACGCTCAAAGACGCTTCAGACAGTGCGTGATCCCGATATGCACAGAATTACAATATTTCAAAATATCTGTCTTGGCGAGTATTCACACAAACATTATCTGTCATGTATTAAGTGAACGTTTGGATACCTGTTGGGGAAAACATCTGATGTTTAACATTATTTTAGAAACGTGTGGTACAGTAGGTCTTAATAAATAGGCTGTTTCATTAATGTTAATCAAACAATTGTGGAATCATGGAGGAATATATATATATATATATTACTAGGGAGTTTAAGGTATGTTTGCTAGTTGATTTTGTTGAACCTTAAGAAGACTTTCAACTTTCAATTTTAAAATTTTTCTCAAAATTGACTTTGCTAACCATCTCTTAGAGTTCACATATCGCGCCTAAAAAAGCGTGGAAAGCGCGGCCGAGTTGCTTCCTCCTTCTTTTGCAAGCGCTTTTGCAAGCTTTCGGGTATTTGCGTTTCTGTAGCCTCTGTCGTTGCTATGCAACCATGAACAGCTTTCTCCACGACTACGCGGTAATTTCAATGGATTTCCATAACCGAAAAGCCCTTGCAGAAGCTCTAGAACAAGATTTATTTATGGAGAAGAAAAAACAAACTCCAGCAGTGTTTGGGTGCACCACAGAGAATTTCACGAACTCATCCAAGAGCTCCGTCTGGACGATGAGAGATTCAAAGCCTATTTCAGAGTTGACAAGGACCAGCTTGATAATCTTTTAAGAAAAATTGGCCCAAGCATCACCAAACAGAGCTTCTGCCGTGAGACCATCTCTCCTGGACAATGACTCTGCGTTCGTCTGAGGTGATTAGGCGACTGTTTGGGTAAGGGAAAGGGTTGACTGGATGGTTCTTGTCACATGACCTGCGGTGCGCTTGCGGCATTCTGAAAGGTTGACATGTTTTAATCTCGCCGCGGCACAGGCGCGGCTGGAAAAAAAACGCTTCCATTTTGCGCGCTTGCCGCACGCCTACATAAGAAATAATGAATATGCGCATGCAAAAGACGCGATATGTGAACGGCCCCTTTATCGACTTCAAACAGGTGTTGTTTTTTGTCAGATTCCAACAAATCATATATAATTTTGAAGGTTTTTTAATAGAGAATATGTAACTCATTTTTTTTTTAAATTTCTCATTGTGACTCATTTTGCCAGCAAGAGCCAAATTCATTCATTCATTAACTTTTCCAGTCTTATCTGACTCTTGTTGATTCTTTGGTCATCTCTCAATAAACTCCTAGTTAGTAAGGTAGTTATTAAGTTTAGGTATTAGGTAGGATTAAGGGATGTGGAATATGGTCATGCAGAATAAACCTTTAATATGTGCTTTATAAGTACTAATAAACAGCCAATATCTTAGCAATATGCATGCTATTAACTAGTTATTAGTGAGAACTGGACTGACACTAAACTAAAGTAACCATATGAGACCTCTGGGATACTGGTGAAAAGTATGTGATTTTGCTTTACATTTTGACCAAATCGCATATTTTAGAAAGCAGCAAGAACATTTTTCCATGCGCCTATTATGCCTGAAAATGCTGTGTAGGTGGGCAGCTCACTAGCGTTTGGAAGAAAACTTGTGTGTGTACTTGTGTATGGCAGCTGACAGGAGACCATCTCTTAGAGAAAGCAATTCTCCATTGAGCTGGACTCCTGGCCTTTATAGTGGTGTTATGTGTGTGTGTGTGTGTGTGTGTGTGTGTGTACTTGTTTATGAGTGTGTGAAGGGTAAAGGACCTCCTGGAGTTGCTCGGGCCTTCTCATGTCAGCTGAAATTAGCTGGAGCAGCCTGTGCCAGTCCAAATAATAAGCTTCAGTGTCTGGAGGCGTCTTACAGCAGACCTCTTCACACGGCACAGCGGCCGCTCTCCTGTTGCGCCGCTCCAAGAGGTCGTTGCTCTTATTTTCCCCGTGCACCTTGGGAAAAGCGTCCGATATGGAAAAATCTCGAAAATCATTTGCACCGCATCCCGCGATTCTGTCCCGCAGTAATGAGGATTTATGAGGTCAGACAGGTCGTCGCAGTGCTTCACAAATCGGCCAAAGCATCCATCATCTTTGAAAGCGCCACGTCAGCGCATCTAAACCAGTGCATGCATGATTTCAATGATAGTTCATGAATAATCAATAATTAAATCACAGTTCCTTTATGTGTTTAAACTCGACGGCTCTCTCAAAGCACCCATTTTATAATCTTGCCTGCCTTTGTTCTTTGGCCCAGTCGTTCAGAGCGCATTAAAATTTCATGCTGTCAATACAGCCGCCTTTTCTAATACACATGCGTGCAACTGGGGTGCTAACATGCCTATATGAATTATTAACTACGACAAATGACTTGTCACAGCATGTCTGGCAGCGTCCCATCACGTCTGCCGTGCTAACAGCCGGCATGAGTCTACAAGCGTCCTGTGTGTCTCGCTAATGTCGCAATGTCAAACCGCAGGGACCTAAGCCACACATGCACAAGCAGAGGTGCATGTTTTAGACCCAGTTATGTACGTTGAGGCATGAATATAACACAACAGTGCAGATTTCATGCAATTATAATGCGAGTAAAAGTTGCGGAAGAAAAATCTCTTGATGAAGTTTTAATATCCAACTCTAGTCTCTGCGGGTTGTGCAGAGCGTTGCAAACTCAAAGCTGCGCTGGAGCACGTTTTACTCATTTAATATGAATGCAACATTCGTTTACGAGTGTTCAGCCTCTCTTAAGGCTCCTGGAGTGAGACGGTATGTTTGTTTAATGCTCTCTCGCCGGACGTAAAACCACGCTTTATTCTATCAGATCTTGCGATTGTTGACAAGTCGCTCTCTTCAGAAAAGTCGCCCGTACCTTGTAGTGATTAAAACAAGTCAAATCTCCTTCATTCCCTTTTCCAAGCGTCCCCCACCGCAGTAAATCCGAGAGATCTGCTGGTAATGATGGCTCTTAACATTCTTTTCCTTGGCTCTGAACGAGCCGAGCATTGTGGGATTAGAAGGGAGGGGTTGGGAGAGTGGGCTTTTGGCTTTGTTTGATGTCTCTAGTACAGATGGCAGCGAGTGAGCGCTGGGATAATGAAGCTCACTCCTCGAGCGGATCGTTAAACTCGCCGCTGTTTAAACACACCATGATTGTTGGGTGAAGTTACCGCGTTAAGTCATGTGTAGGGGGTTGTGTTTTTATTGTGGACAGACCACACAAGCCCTCGGTGGAGTAAAGACAGCGTGCTCTAGTCGCTCCCCGTCCTCCGTATACCACAATTTGAGAGTAAAGCATCTCAGGGTCGGTTATGTTTATGATTTAATTCATTACCTGTAAAACAATATCAATACCACACCCAATTAAACCCTGGTGGTCTCTTCATTTGGCACTCCACAGAAGATAAACCTTTAGGTGGCTTTAGCGGTGCTTGTTAGAGCAAATATCACTATTATTGTTGCTCATACACACTTGGTGGTAGTGATTTAAACAACTGCTGACTCTCAGTGTGTTACAATGAACAATGAAACTGGCAAAATCCCAGCCGAACTGCATAGGGATATGCTAATACTACTTGGAACATCTTAGCGTCCACACAACATTTCAAGCACACTGAAACATGCTAAAGCTATTTGTAACCTCTTAGTGTCCATATTATAAGCTAAAATGTTCTCAGAACACATTAAAAGTTATTTTTCGAACATTTTATTAACTGCATAACATATTAAAAGCTATTTTTGATCATCTTAGCGGTCGCATAACATGTTGAAAGCTATAGAATGCCTTAACAATCAAATAGCAACATGCTAAAGCTGTTTTGAACATCTTAGCACCTGCATAACATGTTAAAAACAACTTAAAACACCTTAAATTCTAAAGCTATTCAGAACATCTTAGCGTCTGCATTACTTGTTAAAAGCTACTTAATACACCTTAACTGCATTGTATCATGCTAAAGCTATTCAGAACATTATAACACCCGCATAACATGCTAAAAGCTACTTAAAACACCTTCGCAACTGCACTGCAACATACTAAAGCTATTCGGAACATCTTAGCATCTGCATAATATGCTAAAAGCTACATAAAACACCTTAACAATTATAACACCCGCATAACATCCTAAAAGCTACTTAAAAATCCTTAGCAACTGCACTGCAACATACTAAAGCTATTCGGAACATCTTAGCATCTGCATAACATGCTAAAAACTGCATAAAACACATTAGTAACCGCACTAATGTGCTAAAGCTATTCAGAACATCTTAGCATCCACATAACATGGTTAGACATCTTAGCAAATTTACTACAACATGATAAAGCTATTCAGAACATCTTAGCATCTGCATAATATGCTAAAAGCTATATAGAACACCTTAACAATTATAGCACCCACATAACATGCTAAAAGCTACTTAAAACACCTTAGCAACTACACTGCAACATAGTAAAGCTATTCGGAACATCTTAGCATCTGCATAATATGCTAAAAACTACTTAAAACACACTAGTAACCGCACTAATGTGCTAAAGCTATTCAGAACATCTTAGCATCCAAATAACATGGTTAAACACCTTAGCAAAGTTACTACAACATGCTAAAGGTATTCAGAACATCTTAGCATCTGCATAACATGCTAAAAGCTACATAAAACACCTTAACAACTGCACTGCAACATACTAAAGCTATTCAGAACATCTTAGCATCTGCATAACATGCTAAAAGCTACTTAAAATGCCTTTGCAACTGTACTGCGATGTGCTAAAGCTATTCAGAACATCTTAGCATCTGCATAACATAATATAGCACCCTCGTGTTAAAAGCTGACACCTTTGCAACCACATTAGCTACTTTTGCAAGGGTAGGCACTGCTCACATCTTCAGAAAATGCAAAAAAATCTCTTTAATTTTTGTTGTAAATCCATATTTGGCTACAGAATCACAAATGAGGATGTGTTCTCAATCTAACAGATGCAGAAACTGCGTGTGTGTCAGACATGTTCAGCGGCCAGATCAAGTGTTTTATCAAATGTGAGGGAGGAGTGAGAGTAGCGAGGGCCGTTGCTGCCCGCAGGCAGGCCGCAGGACACGGTCTCGCAGGACTGAATAAAGACACACTTTCATGTCATGACGAGTCAGATTGTCTTGTTACGAGTAAGTACCAGCCTCTGCCCTTCTGCCGTTTTAAACTGGATTTTCATGCTAATCTTTATCTTATTAGTGGTGTTTGCTCATATTAGGGATAATGATTTTAACAAAGCCCTAACCTTAAGTAACTTCAGTGTGTATGTCTGGCGTCCTGCAGCGTTTAAGCTCCAGACATGAATGATTCCTCAAATCATGTGATTTTTGCCAATGTGTTTTAAAACTTATAGTGTAATGGTTGCCTGTATTGAAAGGACACAGTATTGGTGAATAAATAAGTTGTTTTGTCATTCTATGAGGATTAGCATCCAGGCTAATTTCTCCCACTCCTCCTCGAGGAATTGTGCGATGTGATAGTGTGTTTGGAGTTTCCTCCAGGGCAATAATATATAGAGAATCACGGAGCGCAGTAATTCGGCCCTCACAATGAAGCACTGGTTTATTCAGCGGAGCAGCTTAGTCCTATTAATCTCTTGTAACCAAATAAAGTGTGCCCGGGCTTCTCGTGGCGGCTGCCGGCTGAGGCCAAGGACTCGTGTCCTCTCTTTGGGTCATTACTAAGCTTGCACCCCCCAGGGCTCTCCATTTCCATTGCAGCTCCTCTGTTCCTCCGCTCCGCCGCATTTCCCGACTCTCCACGGCTTATCGTTTGGAAGCAGATGTGTTGTGACAGTGGGCATTTTCCATATGAGCTGCATAGTTATGACAGAGAGCAAAGCACCGCATGATCCAGGCAGGTCGAACAGTCGCATTCATCCTCTCTGTCTGGGCTCGACTCCTCTAGACGCTGCTGATATGGAAAGCCGTTTAAACAGCCAATCGTGAAACACCTTCCAATCCTCCCCAGCAAAGCCTGCCCTGCACATTCAGGCTATGTCCCAATTCGCAAACTATATAGAATGAAAGATTAGTTGGTCCCAAATCATAGCATGCTAAACTAGATTTCATTTTCAGAGGAAAATTTTTAGTGGTGTTTGACATGCAAAAGTCACCAGCACCACCCGTTCTGGGTGGTTGTTACAATGTTGATATATGGTTGCTAATGTGTTCTGCGTGATTTTTCTCCTTATAGTATAACATAATATTTATAATGCTGGCTTGAGAAAGAAGTATTTCAGCTTATTACTCTTCTTCTGAGACTAATTTTAAACAGTATCTCCTAAAAGTTGAAAGCACTCAGGTCAGACCTTCAGGCTCTTCTGACTCTGTATGCTGTATCGTTTCTAACTGATCCAACTTGCGATTTTTGTTAAACAGATGTTCAAAAATATGAAAAGCCCCATACACTTTCATTCAGGCTGTCTAAACTTTTATGGAATAACACTAATGGAGTATTTAAGTTTCATACACCAAATATCTATCACTAACAAAGCCTGGCAACTAGCTTAGGACATGCTAAAACATCCTAGCAAAATGTTAAATCATGCTAGCAACATACTAATTCATGCTAACATGCTAGTAACATTAATAAACAATGTTAATTTGCGTTAACAACATGCTAAAACATGCTAGCAACAAGATTATTCAAGCTAGCAACATGCAAAAAAGTGGTAAAACATGTTTACAAAATGCTAAATCATGCTAGCAAATGCTAATTCATGCTAGCAGTGTGATAAATCGGGCTAGAAACTTAGTTAAACATGCTAGTAACATGTTAATTCATGCTAGCAACGTGTTAAAGTATGCTAACACATGCTAATTCATGCTAGCAACCTGTTAAAATGCTAGTAAAACATGTTGATGCTAACAATGTGTTAAAACATGCTTGCAGCATGCTAAAACATGCTACCAACATGCTAATTCATGTTAGCAATATTTTAGAACATGTAAAAACATGCTAATTCATGTCAACAGCGTGCTAAAACGTGCTAATTCATGATAACAATGTCTTTATTTTTTTCTTTCTTTCTCTTTCCACTTCACTTTTCACTCTTTCCACTTTAAAGTTTAAAAGTTTGTCCTTTTTGTCCTTTTATTTTAATTTTTCTGTGTGTGTGCAAAAGTGTTGCTATGCTAAATGACTTAGCAAAACCACTAAATTAAGCCAAAGATTTTTGAGGTACGCAAGTATGCTTGTTGTTTTTATGGCTAATGTTACTGGAACTACATCTCAAAACTGCCATACTGTTATGTTACATATTACTTCACTTCCGTGAAGTGCGGTAGCAGTAGTAGAAATACATAGATTGCGATGCAGCCCCAGACTAGCAGTGACCTTTACAGCTGTTTTAAACCAATATCTGGAGTCTGAACATCATATATGCCGCAGGACTAGGTGCTCTGAGCCCGTAGGGATTTGTGCAGAGCTTTGGCGCGTCAGACCATAGCTAAAACCTCTCGTGTCAACTTTGTGAATACACCCAACACTGAGCGAATGCCGTGCTTTTGAAATCATATGTCTGGGGGTGGTAGCTTATCCTCTCGAATGTGAATGCACTGAATTCTGGCTTATCGTTCAGTGCTGTAATACAGACGGATGCCGCTTCCCTTGCAGGCGATGAACGGGGATCGCTCTTTGAGCGATAATTACTCAATGGAACTGATTCAATTAATTGAGGCCAGGAGCAAAAACTGGAAAGATCGGAACAAATTAAATCATAATTATCAGCTACTTAGGAGAGGCCACACCTGAGTAATTTCAAATTAAGATAAGTGTATGTACATAGCAGTTGTCCTGCTGTAGGAAGCAGACAGCACTGACACTATGGCTTTTGATGCCAATCCAGTTTTGTGTTGGGTGAAATTAATCTGAGCTTGATCAAACTAACTGTTTCTGGTGTTCAATTGAATTTAGAAGGAATTATATCCTTCGCACTGGACTTTTTCGTCCTCTGAGAGTGTGAGTGTTAGAGCAATGTTTGCTTGTTTGTTGAAACCGGTGTTTTACCGCCAGTATAGTGTTACCCTACATTTAACCACACTAATGTGGCATCTATCGACTCGCTAAACCAGCACTTTGCCCACAAACACTGTGCGTGTCTAATGCCTACTACATACTGCGTACTTTGTTCATAAATAGTATATGAAACAGTAGTTCAGTTAGCGGCATGTACGGTACTCTTACTTCTTGACTGAAGGAAATTCTCCAGGCATGCAGCTGTTTAGTACAAACACATTCCCAGACGTACTACATGTGGCATTGTTTTGAGAGCTTTTTAGCTCTTTGTGGACATTGGATAGTGGATGCACACTACAGAACTACTCTGAATAATGAAGACTGCCTATTGGATGGACTGTTTTGAATGTTGTTAATTTGATATGATGCTTTAGGTTTACTTAATAGCAGGGAAATAGACATATGTGTACTTTGGTTGTATACTACACAGTTTGGCAAACAAGGGCTTGACAGTGCGAGAGTTTCTCTCATATTTGCAACTTAAAAAATAGATGTGTGATAACTGTAATATGCATTTAGGAATGTGTCCGCGAGTAAAAGTAGGTCTTCAAACTATCCACATTAAGGTCATAGTCTTCTTAAATGGTATAACAAAATGTTTACTTGTTATTTGAAGAGGTCTTAAATTTGAGGTTGGAAAACAGGAATCACAATGTGGCTTAATGGGATTATTGGCGATGATGATTTAAATATCAGTGCGCAGTTCACAATCACTGAATACTGACAGACTATTGTTTATGATTCACAGAATTATAGCTATGTTAAGTTAACAACGTAAATTCATGCTAACAACATGTTAGCAACATGATAATTAATGTTAGCCACATGCAAATTCATTATAGCAGTGTTAAATCAAGTTAATGTGGTAAAACATGCTAGCAAAATGCTAAATCATGCTAGCAATATTCTAATTCATGCTAGCAATGTGCTAAATTGTGTTAGCAATGTGGTAAAATCATGCTAGCAGCATAATTAATGTCAGCCACATGCAAATTCATTGGTGTTAAATCATGTTAATGTGGTAAAACCTGCTAGCAAAATGCTAACTCATCCTAGCAGTGTGCTAAATTGTGTTAGAAATTTGGTAAAATCATGCTAGCAACATGCTAATTCATCATTGCAATGTCTATTATGAGCAGCTGGACACAGTGAATAGATTAATAAGAGCCCCATGCTTGTTATAATAATAAAAAAAATCTGGTTATTATTGGTATTCTATTACAAAATAACTTTATACGGAATTTAAATCAATAAATCAATGTTTATGATTATTCCATTATTATTAAATAAATACAGTTTGAAGCAGAAATATTAAAAAACAGTGTCGTTTTTGTATTCAAATAAATTAAATAATTTTGTAAATCTCTCCTTGTTTCCCTTTATTAAGGAGAAAAAATTACGACAAATAATTTAATCAGTTTTTATTGTGCCCCTAAAGTTCTTTATGCACTCTTGAATTTTTCAAATTAGGAGCACGGGCTCCTTGGGGAAAAAAGTAAGCGTCAAGCCCTAAAACTGCAGAAACAGTAGTGTCACTCTGAATATAACTCATCTCTCTTTCTCTGTATTTTCCAGAGGCACTTGTGCACTAAAAGCACACATGCGGGAAAGCAGGTGAATGTTTCAGGACACAGCTTCATCATGAAGCTCACTTGCGGTTTTTTCCAATTATCGTTTCTGACGAGTGCCGCAGCTGGGATCTTTAGCACTGACGTAGACTAAGGTCACTCTCGTGCGTGTAGTAATTGTATTCTTCGGTGATTCCAGGTCAGTCTCCTGCAATCGATGACATTCCAATAAACAAGGTGGCGGCTGGCCAAGCCATTGTTTCTCTGCGGTGTGGCTGGAGAAATTCCTCAATCCCCCATCTACAGCAGAGCTCAGGAGAAGAAAAATCGTGTTTTCCTTCCAAGAGCGAGCAAGAGAGCTTTGCCGGTCTGGCCTCCTTGCTGGCTGGAAACCGTAGCGCTGTCACAGCGCCCTGATTTACGCCCCTGCTTTTCCTGCATTTTCTCTTCAGTCCTTATAGTCTATACAACCACGTTGAACTCGACTCGTCTGTGCTGTTTTTCATAGAATGCATCCGTTGCATTTGGTGACGCAAAACGCAAACGAAGGCTGCCCTGACCCTGAGTTTGATAACTTGAAAAAAATTGATTACCTTTGCCAATTTATTAGGGTTTACTGTCTTCCCAAGGGTGTTTACATTCAGGCCAAAAAGCCGCAAGCCAGCAGCGGGAGTGGAATATATTTGGAGCCGAGATAGAAAGGGATAAATAATGCGCTGTTTGCAGGAGGCCTTCGCCACACACACGCATAGCGTAAATCTCCCCCACTTTGCCGCACAAATAATCCTTCAAAGCCATCCTGAGGTTTTGGGGGAATGATTGGCTTTTGTATCGCCTCCCGTCGCCTTTTTCCTGCGAGCAGCGGCGGCGTCTGTTTGCGCCGAGTCTATTCAGACTGCAGAACGTCACTATTAAATCACCACATTTAAGACGGGTGCCTCGACAAAGCCTTTCTCCACTTCTGAAAAGACCCGAGCCCGGCATATTGTCACGGATCGGCTGACGCGCTTAGCATTCCGACACATTTTGGATTCCTGTGCCGCTTCTGCAGGGAAAACCAGGGCAGGAGGCTGTTGTGGCCGAGGGAGGGTTTGGTTTCAGGGTTAGTGGAGGAGCAGAGAAGCTCTCGTCTCTGATCTCAGAGCTGTATGAGGCCGTGTGAGAGGCCATCACCACAGTAAAGAGAATAACATATGGGCAAGAAAAAAAAAAAACAATGTTGCAGTTTTCCCTCAACAGCTGCTCACTCTACAGGGTCAAAAAGAAAGAAAATACATGCCGAGTTACAGTATAGAGGTTTCTAGAATAATCAGTGTTGAAAATATGTATTGCACATTCCTAGTACAGAAAGAAATGAAAAAGAGAGCGTTTCGCCATGTTGAGCTTTCAGAAAGATGCGCTCCTCTTTCTCTGTCTATTAGTTGGCTTTGTCTTAAAGGGATGATAATCTGTTTAAGTGCTATAATCGGGTCCCTGATGCATCTACCAACCCAGAAAACGTGAAAAGGACAACCCAGTAACAACCCTTTCTCTACAAGCATGTGAAAAAACAAGCCGCTCAGATTTCTCTCCCTTAATGACGTAGGATGGGGGATCTTATTATAATATTAACGCCGCTTAATCTGCACGTTTCCACCACCGCCACCATTTTGTTTTCGCAAGTGAACGGTGTACCAGTTCAAACGCTATGACAAAAGTTCATTGGCCGCACAGATGAGCACTGAACACTGTTTAGAGTCTCGTTAGCTTTGACAGCCTGCAAGTTGACCCCCGGTAAGATCGATTGCTAATAAAGGAGCGTTTCTGTCCGAGCGATATTTTGGAAAAAGTAGTAGACTATTCACAGCATTTGATAGCAATCATAAACATTAGCCTGTCTGTTTCACAAACAGGTACGCTATGTACAGTGGCCGTCCATAAGGGTTTTGCACAAAAGATGAACGTGACGACACATGCTAGTGATGAGTTGATCAACTCCACAGCAACTACACAAATTTATCCACTAATCGTTCAGAAACGTCTAAAAGTTGGAACTTCTTCCTGAGTCTCTCCATCAGTGTCGACTCCGGTTTGAACAATGTAAGGATGAACACCGTTACTGACAATCCTGATTTTGTCTGCATGAGATTCTCCAGCTTTGTTGTTGTTGAGCTGTTAAAGCTCTGCCATTTTCTGGAAAGGGGGCAGGGAGCAGCAGCTAATTTGCATTTAAAGGGACACACGTGTTTTTGCTCACACCCAAATAGAAGCAAATTTGACAAACTATAATAAATGATCTGTGGGGGATTTTGAGCTGAAACTTCACTGGAAACACCAGAGACTTATATTTCATCTTTTGAAAAGGGATATAATAAGTCCCCTTTAATGTCTAGAAAAGAAACAACAACACAGCAACAAATGTATAATGAGCTTGACTTTTTCATCAGCAGTGAGTGTGTTTGAGTTGCAGTCTGGGGGAATGCGCTCGTATATATTTGTGCGTCGTCCTCAGTGTGCAATAATGCGCGCCGGCCGACACCTGCAGCGTGTCTCTCTGCAGTCCTTAAATTTATGTGAGAGATTCGAGCGAAATTATCTCTTGTCCCCCGGAAAAGCGCTGGAGGAGGCGCTCCGAGACACGAATGCTTCTCAGAACGCATTCTTGCAGACAATCGTCGCATAAATGTTTCAGCGGCGTTTTCAAATGCACAATAATATCAGACATAATTTGAGCTGGCCCAGCATGCTTTGCAGTCATCAGGGGTTGTTTCCTTTGATCATTAATGTGCAATCCAAAGCATTTCAGAAGAGCTCCGAGCATTTTCACACCGCTGGAAATGGATGCTAACGAGGCTGCCGACGAACTGCGGTAAACGCTAAAGAACTGTTAATTAGCGGATGCCTGCTAATAGGCCACGCTGTCACAGAATCGACAGTGCAACCCGCCATCCTGTTTGGACCCCCCTTTTTTTTTGGCCGTGATGCAAAACAAAACACTTCATTATGCGAGAAAACTGCACGTTATTCAGCCTGAACCGTGTCCTCTTCATAATAGCATTGTGCTTGGCGAAGATGCACTAACATGCATTGATAATTCAAACAGGCCGTGCTTTGATGCGATCTTGAAATATGCATCAGCTTGTTGGCTGAGGTGATTTAAAGAGCCAAATTTCCACCCCTTTGGGCCTGAATGGGCTAGATCTTTCAGTTACACTTAGTAAGTAGATAATTTAGCTCTCATTAAACGTGGAAACAGGGCCGTATGCCACAATGTGCTGATGCCAAGCCTTCAGAAAACACAGAGAAAGGGGCTTTTCTGCTTTGAGAAGGACATGAAACATTGCTCGGTGGAGATGCCTCGCGTTTCCAGCCCTGTCCATCCCCGGGGACCAAGACTCATTAGCACTTGACTTCAGAGCGGCCCAGTCCTGCTTCTCGGGCTCTCAGATGTGGATAGAAGTTGCCGGACTGAGGGGCCTCGGCCGCTTTCCATCCCCTCCTTCTCCACTGCTGTCTCGCTATCCCATCACCCCCTACTGTTTGTTCAGTTTGACTGACAGCTGGTTGAAGTTCAAGGCGCTGGGAATACTCTTCTGCTCCGGCAGTGAGAGGATGACAAAAGATAAATGTGATAAAACTTTTAGTGTCTGGCTGATCAGTTCGATACTGAAATGTTGCTTGTATTTGTAACGCTATGCAACGTTATTCCTATATAATATTTATTGGAAAGCCCAGAGTGTCTCTGTCTATCCATCCATCCATCCATCCATCCATCCATCTATCCATCCATCCATCCATCCATCCATCCATCCATCCATCCATCCATCCATCCATCCATCCATCCATCCATCCATCTATCTATCTATCTATCTATCTATCTATCTATCCTTCTATCCTTCTATCTATCGTTCTATCTATCTATCTATCTATCTATCTATCTATCTATCTATCTATCTATCTATCTATCTCTGTCTGTCTGTCTATCTATCTATCTGTCTATCTATCTATCTATCTATCTATCTATCTATCTATCTATCGTTCTATCTATCTCTCTATCTATCTATCTATCTATCTATCTATCTATCTATCTATCTATCTATCTATCTATCTATCTATCTATCTATCTATCGTTCTATCTATCTATCTATCTATCTATCTATCTATCTATCTATCTATCGTTCTCTCTATCTATCTATCTATCTATCTATCTATCTATCTATCTATCTATCTATCGTTCTATCTATCTATCTATCTATCTATCTATCTATCTATCTATCTATCTATCTCTGTCTATCTATCTATCTATCTATCTATCTATCTATCTATCTATCTATCTATCTATCTATCTATCTATCTATCTATCTATCTATCTATCCCTCCAGCCATCCATCTATCTATCTATCTGTAAACGAGTCTGATTCGTTCAGTTACCACTCTGACTGATTCATTAGTGTTTCTGATTCACTAAAATGAACCAGCCCATGAGATTCATTTGTTCACAAATCAAACTACAGTGGTTGTGCTGTATGTTTTTAACTGTAGATTCAGTAGCACGGTAATATACTGTAGGAAACTGTAAGAGTACAAGAGTGTCCTGTCTGCTGCATGCTCATATATACAGTATTTACCCATGGCATTGTGTTTATGTTTCTCACAGTCCAGAGATTTTTATTAGCCCAAAGCTGAAAACACTGGAGGGACTAGCTGTAACTCGTTGTTCTCAGATGATCTAATCAAAGCTGGTCTGTGGCCTGAGAGTCTCTGCCGCACCGTATGTACGCTAGCTGCTTCTGTGTTCCTCATATACATTGTATAGGATGAAAGGAATGGAAGTTCAAAGTCATCTTATTAGGCCTCATGTGCTTTATTCTTTCAGGATATGATGCCTGGAGAAAGACTTGTGTGCCGCTTATATAACCCTGCTCTTGTCGGCCTGATATTTTACAATGTTCGTATGTCAGTATACGTTTCTCACAGCGCCTGTCCTGTGCAATGAAGCCCACGATTGCCCTTGGAATTCGCTTCAACCTAGTCTTTTCCTTAAAATCCATCTTACTTCCTTTGAAATCTGCTGTATTTTTTAAATCAAATTCCTTTTTTAACTTTTTCTAAATTCTTTTTTAATAATTTCATTAAATTTTAATAAAAAAGGATGTTTAATCAACTGAACTCAACTTTAACAGTTTAATAACATAATAAAATGTTAACAATATTAATAAAATTCATTGTTGCTTTTTGATGATGCATAAAAATGTCAAATTTTAATAATCAAATAAACGCATAAAACTTTAACAAACTTTTACTTTAACAAGCCGATCAGTATTTTAAAATGTAATCAAATAAAATAATGCAATCGAATAAAAAAACAATACAAAGGTTTTACTGTGTAAATTAATACTTGGATGAAATATGTGTGATATTGTGTAGTAAAAATAGTTTAGTGTAGTGTAGTTGATGTACAAAAAAAACTAAAACTGAAATAAAAATTAATAAAAAACTGTAGACTGTAAAAGAAGTTTTTCTTCTGTCAAATCAACTTAAATAATTAATATGGTTCAGATAACATAATATTTTGAGTTTCATTTGAATGAACTCAAATTTTTAATTTCAATGAAAATTGCAAGGCAACCAAGTAACTTTAAGTTAAGAATTCTTTTTTTACCGTGTATAGACATATTTATTAAAAACTAATCAAATTGACAACAACAACATGGTCATTATCCTTAACTAAAACTATTAAAAACATTTCTGTTAATTGAAATGAAGCTAAAATAAAATAAAATATACACATTAGTTAAAAAACTCAAACTAAACAAACATTTGAAATGCTTTCTTGTAAATAAATACAATAACTTTAAGTTGAAACACTAAAATTATTACCTGGAAATAAATAAATAAATAACAAAAATTTAAACTAAAAAAAATATATATATATTCAACCTAAATAGCAATACTTAAAACAACAACAACAAAAATAAATAAATAAATAAAATAAAAGCTAATTCAAAATATTAATAAAAATGATTAATTTAATTTAATTTAACTGAATTCAGTTTAAAATGAAAACAGAAAATATTATTATTATTTTCCCCATATTTAAAATTTTAATAAAAACTCTAATAGGATCTCAGTGGCACTGGACCCCACACGACACATTATCCGGGTCACACGACACTTAAACAATACATGCGGTTCTTTCCGTCCGTCCCTCCCCCGTCCCACAGAGGTCGTTTATGAAAGCCTTGACTGACAGGCTAATTACCCATTACAGCAGCGTGAGCTCTCCGCCATAGGTGCGGCCCACAGGATCGAGAGGAACGGATGGATGGATGAAGGAGAAGAATTTGTCCTCTCTCCGTCCATCCGGGCTGTCAGGGGACAGCCGAGTGTGTTTACACGCTCAAAACGGCCGGGCAAATGGCCCAGGCAATCAAGTGCACAGATAAAATGGAAACAAATAATAGGCGAGGAGAGGAGGATTGCGCCCGTCCACTGGGGCGGATAAGACAAATATGGGCTGGTGATTGACCGGTGCATTCAGGCCAGGTCTAGCAGGCTTTGTTTGCTCTCATTCAGGCAGTGATGGGCTTTAACTAGACAGCTGTGAGAGGTGGCACTGCCACTTTCAGCTGTTCCCTCTCAAAGACAAAAAGAGGTCACATTCCTCAAGGACGGAAGGACGGACGGACGGACGGCGCGACTGTCTTCCTCGCAGGGATATTTTTGCAGAGTCTGGCAGTGCTGGCGCCTCTGCTGCCGATGCCAAGAATTCATCTTTAACCACCTGTTTAGTGATTTATTCCGGTTTTATGATAATTACTCTTGCATGCTGTAATTAAGGAGTAAGCCGTGACATTAAATAGGCTAAACCGCATTCCTCGCGGAACTGTATCGATCTGGAGATGAATTAAAATGCATCTTTAGTCCTTTCATAATGGTTTATATTTGTTGGTTGGACTGTGTTGCATATGAAATTACTTTAAGTGGTTCAAGAGAATATGCGATAATACATGCATTTCATAAAGAAAAGAAAATGAATGAAAGAAGTTATTTTTTATTCAGCAAGGATGTGTATCAAAAGTGAAAGTAAAGACAATTCATAATGTTGAAAAGGATTTATATTTCGAATCAAGGCTGTTCTTTTGAATTTATTTCTATTCAACCAAGGATCCGCACTGAAAAATACCATATGAGGTGTTTTCAACATCGACAATAATCAGAAAAATCATCATATCAGAATGATTTCTGAAGGATCATGTAATGATGCTGAAAATTCAGCTAATAAATTGCAGTTTACAGTATAATCACATAGAAAACAGTTATTTTAATATGGTAGTAATATTTCACAATATTCCTGTTTTTAATGTATTTTTTTATCATATAAATGTAGCTCTGATGAGCAGATGAGACTTCTTTCAAAAACATTTACTAAAATCTTATACTTATGTATTTTCTCTTCCCCCCCCCCCAGAACAATCATAATTTCACCCAAACAGCTGTTGTTGCTCGGCAAATTCAAAATGGTTTATGCAAGAAATAAAATATTAACATTAAAAACGATCAGTAATCATTATATATTTAACTAAAACCTTTTTAAGATGAGTAAAATGAGTCTTTCGGAAACATTTAGGAGTTTTATGAATCAAAGTAAGTGAGACAGATTTGAATTGAACTGATTTATGATTTGTTTTCACAAAATGTTTTCTTCTGTCAAATAAACTAAGATAGTTAATGCGGTTCAGAAAACATAATATTTTGAGTTTCTGTTGATTAAACCAATCGCCTTCATTGTATCAACTCAAATTTTTAATTTCAATGAACTCAAATTTTTAAGGCAACCAGGTAACTTGCTTTTTAAAGTTAAACAAACAATTCTGTTTTACTTTATTTTTGTTTAATATTCACTATATTGCTTTTTATGTTCAATATATAAGTGATTTTATGATATCATTTTATATTTAAATATATCGTCGTTGTCGGGCGAAAACGTTGTATCTCCATATTTCGTCTTGTTTTTCCCCCATAAATCATAACTATTGATCACCCTTTACGTCCATCTGTGAGTTTTCCAAATATTCATCCATTGAGAAGTATGAAAAGAGTTTGTGGCTAAACCTCGTAACTCCATTGGATCCTCAAACTCAATGGTGAATGAAGCCTTTGTAACATCTCTGCTTGTTTGCAATGCAGTGATAAATACAGAATTGTTTGTTTGAATAAGTACAGCGTTTTCTTTACACTACAAACACTATATATATATATATATATATAAATATATATAAAGGCAAATGTTTTATGCATATACTGTTGTAATGATGGACAAAACGACGATATACATGTGAACTATATAAAAAGTTTTTTGTTAGAGTACAGCATTTCAGTATTTCTACTTCAGAATTTCACGTTTAATGCAATGTGTCTCTTATTTGTAATTATTTAAACAATTTATTAAAAAAAAACATCCAAACTAAATCGTACTACACCATTTTTTTGTATGTCTGTGGAATAAAGTAAATGGAATAACAGCAGCGTCTCAGTTCAGCCGTAATGAGAAGGTTGAAGATAAACGTTACTATCGGTCGTTTCATCTCTTTGCACATCCACGTTCTATTGATTGAAGCTTCTTGTCAAAATCCAACAAGTAAAAGGTGAATCCCTCGTCACAAATCCGTTTCACATCCCTCTCACAATTCAATCAATGCTGAAAGCTCTCGCTCCCTTCAGTCGGAAGATCTTCCACTCTTAAAGAAATAGTTGCTTTAAAAATGAAAATCCTGTCATTTTCTCTCCCTCATGTCATTCCGAATGCTTCAAAGAAACACAAAAGGAGTTATTTAGCAGAGTCTGTGTGATTTACCATGGATTTCAGGTTTGAAATGACACAAGTAAATGATATTTGTGGCGGGGTGAACTATTCCTCTGAACTAGACTGAACTTTAGAAGTAAAGTTTAGTTTTCTTTCTCTTTGTTCAAGCATCTGTTCCCTTCTGTTGACCTCAGATCAGTTTCTCTGTCAGCGCTTTGGTCTTTTGAAGAGCTTCGCTGGAGCGTCGGTTGGTGGTCCGGGCCTGTCAGAGGACGGTGTCAGTGTGATGATGTGTTGTGTGCCGCAGTAATTGAGAACGCTGCCCGGCGTTGTTAATGCTCCATGAAACCATGGTGGGGTTTCGAGACACAGGCCAGAAGTGGAAAGAACCCCACAATGCTTTGCCAAACACAGTTTTCTTTCACATGTTCTTGTATTTCGTGTTGGAACAGGATGTTTAGGCAGAGCATATTCATTTTTAATTAATAATAATCTTGATTTTATACATTTTTTTTATTATTTAACTTTTTTTCTATTTCATTTTATTTCACTTATTTTTATTACTTTTATGCTTTATTTTATTATATTATTTTTTTGTTATTTCATTATTATATATATTTTATTTTACTTAGAATTTTACTTTATTGTTCTTAGAATTTTAGAAGTTTATATTTTTTAAATTCGGCATTTTTATGTATTATTTTATAACATATTTTTGTTTTTATTTATTTTATTTTATTCGTTATTTCATTATTTATATGTTTTTTATTTTAATTTTACTTTGTTTATATTTTTTTTTAATTGTACTTTGTTTATATCTTATTTTATTTCAATTATTATTTTTTTTAAATCATTGTCTAACTTTATTTATTTATTTATTCATATATTTATTATATTGTTATTTGTTTACATCACTCTTTGGCATTTATTTTATTTTATTCTTTATTTCATTATTTTATAGTTTCCTTTTACTTTAAGTTTACTTTTTTATATATTTTTTATTTCATATATTTGTTATCTGCCATTTTTATTGTTTATTTTTATCTCTTTATTTATTTATTTTATCTCGCATATTTGTCATCTTTTTATTTGTCTCTGGCATTATTTTTTTATTAATATTATTATTTATTTTTATATTTTTTCTATAAGAATTTCTATTAGAATTTGATGATAGTCTCAATATTCATTCTAGACAGCATTTTATTTGACAAAAACAAATATTCCCCTCGGCTTGTGATTTTACTTGTGTACACTCTCCAGAAGAGAAGGTACATTTTCGATGCGGATTATGATTCCCCAGGCTCTCTGTGGACAAGCTGTGGATGTTTGTGTTGAGATGTGCTGGTATTTCTGCCTTACCCTCCGCTCTGCGTGATCACTTTCTAGACGGCTCATTTCACTGGCTTTTCGAGCCGAGTCAGCAAACGCTTCCAATGATCCTCTTCCACGTTAAACCGCATCGGTCGCATTATCTCCTCGACGTAAGCTCCATTTAGTCTAAACAAGCATCTCTGAAAGAGCATGTCCACATGAAAACATTTGAATGTAAATCCCTGAAATGTGTAAATGTAAACAAAGGAAACGGCATTTACATTTGACATAGATGTGGCTGTGTTTAGTTAAGTTGGATATGTCTCCCCGATGACATTATAAATTCAGCTTCTTCTTTTTTTCTTGTGCTGCAGAGGTCGATTTCGCAGCCACCAGGGAGATTCTGTAATTGCGGCGGACGTTTGTATGACATTTCAGCAGTCTTCCGATTGGCTCGAGCGTCCGAAAGGCCTCGTCTAATTGCTGCAAATTCCTCCGTTCTAAATGAACTCGAGACTCTCAGCGAGACCCAACCGTCATCCCATCAACCCGTGTTTTTGTTTTGGCCAGAGATTCTGCGCGTGTGCGTTCTGAGAAACATTTGATTTGCTCGTTGCAGTTAATGAGCATGTACGTTACAGGCGTAAATAAAAGGAAAAGCCCATTTTAGGCTTCATTTGCAGCTTGTCACAGCGGCGATGGCACGGAAAGACCGGCGACGTCTCGCTCTGCCCGTTTCATCTTCTGTCGGGGAGCGGCTCGTGTGTCCAGCTGGGCGCTGTAATTAATCTGAAGTCCCCCTGCAGAACGTCAATACGCGTTGAGCGTGTTTTCGGGCCGCTCGGTGCGCTTTTGTCTTTCCGATGAGGAGAATTAGCGAGAATGTGTCAGGTGAGGGACGCGTAAAGGTCATTCTCTTCTTCCTGTGACACTTTTATAAAGCTTGTTAAAGCAGAAGCTCAATCTTTCACTCTACCCTACTTTTCACATTCAATATACTCTCCTTCATAGTCATTTTCCTGCTTGCAAATAAAAGATGCACATTGTAAAGCAGTGAAAAATGTCAACATGTGTCCTAAATGGCTTTAAAACACTAAGATAATGGGCATAAAAAGAAAATAATCGCTCGTTCGGTGGATTTATGTTGTCATTATAATGGCAATAAATGTTGATTATGATTTACTCCCTCAGGAAACGTCATGACATCACATTGACCGTACTGTAGAAGTCATCTCTGGATTTGGCTGATGTTCATATCACATGATGATGTGCCAAAGAAACTGACCATGCGACCCATTTGCTTGTTTGATTTACTCTAAAAGCGTCACCATCATCAAAGTAGCGGCGCCAGTTGGGTGATAGGTTAGACGCTAATGCTCTTAAATCATAAAGTCTGCTCCTCTTTTCTGTACGTCTCCCGGTGGGTCTGTTTCAGGTCCTTGTTGCCACCGAAATTGGATTATCAGCCTGGCTGGGTGACGAAATGGCATTGAATTTAGTTTCCAGACGTGACCTCACAACTCTTTCCAAAAGAACTATTACCCCGCTGCGCTGACCCAGCTTTATATTCGCTTTATCACTTCATGTTTTCAAATAAAGAGATGAAATGGAAAGAGCAGGGAACATTTGCACCATGAAGGGTTTGTTTTCACCGTAAAGCATTTGCATTTATTCATTTAGCAGATGCTTTTATCCATACAATGCAACAAATGATTGATCTTGAAGTGCCTCTGTTATGCTATTTTAAAGGTTCCTAATCTCCTACAATACATTTACATGCACCAAAGGTCAAAAAACACTCGTTTTCTCATAATAAACATTATAATGTCTGCTCTTTTCTCAAAATGACTGAAATGGTTCGATTAAGCATTTGGTCTCTCTAAACCGCTCCTTTTTTGAGAGCCAACTCTGCTCTGATTGGTCAGAGGGCCCAGTCTGTTGTGATTGGTTTACCACTTGTAGCGCGTGTCTGAATTTCAGAACTTGGTGATGATGGTGTCGGTTTTACAGAATCAATTGACCCTTCGCAAAGACCCGCCCCCTTTAGTTACGGTTGCTATGTTCGCTCTCACGCCACACATCATGTTCTCACGGAGTGAAAAATACATCGTGGAGCAAAGAGGACACTGACAACGTATGAAACAGTTTCATATTTAATATATCGTAACTTTTTAAAGAAGTTTAATCAATAAATAGCGTCTAGTGTCTCTTTAATGTGTTGTGACAGATCGCTGTAGCTCCTCGTAAACCGATCATCTCTTCATACTAGTTCATTTATAGCATCAAATAAACATGAATGAACATCAGAAGGAATGTTGTTTCAAGCGCAGAAAGACGCGAGTACACACAATTTATCAAGTTCAAGTTCACCAACGCTAATCTACTAACTCCTCTGAGTGCTTTGACGGACAAAATGGCGGATTATGATTGGTCAGATCGCCTGTCAATCAAACTGCCGGCGAAGGGTCAATTCCAGCCCGAATAACATCCTTTGGAAGTGCAGAAAAGTGGAATTGATTTAAAAACAGCAACAACACGAACCAAACTCTTCCAGTCTCATCTACGACTACAGTGTTTGAGGGCGGGGCAAAGTAAACATCGTTAGCCAATGAAAACCAAAGGCTGGCATTATGCAAATGTGCTACAAACCTACATAGATTTGAGCAGGAAGTGAGACTGGAATTACTGAATCATTTCTTTCTCTTGCGAGACAATCCTTTTACATTCACAAACACTACATGAATTGTAATATCCAAAAAAGAATAGTTGGGGGCAATAACATAAGAAGTGCAAGTGGTACAAATACCGTAAAAACTGGAACAAGGAGGATATAAGAAGTAGTGATAGCACAGAAGTTAAAAGTTAAGGAATGCTGCTTAATATTAGCCGGTTTAATTCCAGAATCCTTCCTGTCAGTGTTTGAAGTTCGTCTGAGAGTCGACACTAATGTCAGGCTGGGCACGCAGCGCACCCGCACCCCTGATGATCTCTCATCAGCGCTCCCTAGAGGGTTGGTTTGATTTCAATTAGGGAGCATAGCGTTATCAGGCCCCTACCTCGAGCACGGCAATAATTAGGATCTGACGGGCCGCTCTGCATGCATAACGACAGGAAGAGAGCGCTGTGCAAAACCTCCATGTTTCATTACCGTCAGAGGAAGCGTCTTCCATGCTGACATCAGCAGAGCCCGCTGTGTTGTCGGCACGCTCGCTCTCCCTTCTCATCTGCGCTCCAGCCACAAAGACTCTTTGAATGGAGTTCTTGTCAGCCCGGAGGCCGGCCGTCTGAATCACACGAGCAAACCGGAGCGTTAATGGTGCCGTCTAAGCCGTGCTATCTGTATCTGTCATCCGCCTCTGAAAGGGAGGCTCCCGACGCAGTGCTTTTTTTTTTTTCTCCGAGTTATTTTGCAGACGAGGCACTTTTTGCAAAGATAAAACCCTCACATCAAGGGGGTTATTATTTTGCTTCAGGTACATCATCATAAGGGGAACTCCAGCTTATTGGTACGATATCAGAGTGGGATCGTTGCTCGCGCAGATGTTTTTGTGATTATCTCTGAGCACTGAAGGCCGTTGGAAGAGTTTTGTGAATTTCACTGCAAATTGTGAAGATGCTCAATTGACCCATAATGGACATTTGCTGATTTGAAGCCAAGTATTTGGGTCCCATAAATAGAGCAAGAAAAAACAGATGCAGTTTTACACTGAAACTAAGGCCTTGTTTCCACCTGGTATTAAAGGATTAGTTCACTTCAGAATTAAACTTTCCTGATCATTTACTCACCCCCATGTCATCCAAGATGTTTACATCTTTCTTCGATATCAGTCGAAAACAAATTAAGGTTTTTGAGGAAAACATTCCAGGTTTTTTCTCCATATAGTGGACTTCAATGGGGTTCAAATGTCAGTTTCAGTGCAGCTTCAAAGAGCTCTACATGATCCCAGACAAGGAATAACAGTCTTATTTAGCAAAACCATTTGCTATTTTCTAAAAAAAAAAAAAAAAAAAATTGTTATACTTTTTAACCACAAATACTCGTCTTGCACTGCTCTGTGATGCTCCACGCATTATGTAATCACGTTGGAAAGGTCACATGTGACGTAGGCGGAAATACCGATCCAGTGTTTACAAAGCGAATGTGCACAGAATAAGTCAAATGACCTTTACAAAGAAAAGGTAAAACAACGATGTCGGACGATTTTAAAGTTGGAGGAGAAAATGAGATGAAGTTTTTCTCCCCCTACCGCGGTACTTCCTCCTACGTCACGCGAGACCTTTCCAACGTGATTGCGTAATGTGTGGCGCATCATAGAGCAGTGCAAGATGAGCATTTGTGGTTAGTATGTTATTTTTAGTTTTTTTTAGAAAATGTCCGATGGTTTCTCTAGATAAGACTCTTATTCCTCGTCTGGGATCATGTAGAGCTCTTTGAAGCTGCACTGAAACTGACATTTGGACCCGTTGAACCCCATGGAAGTCTACTATATGGAGAAAAATCCTGCAATGTTTTCCTCAAAAACCTTCATTTCTTTTCAGCTGAAGAAAGAAAGACTTAAACATCTTGGATGACATGGGAGAGAACAAATTATCAGGACGCTTGAATTCTGAACTGAGCTAAGACGTGGACGGTGAGAATGGTGAGAAAACATTGTGCTTGGTACATTTTTTTGTCTTCAAACCAAACTTGTGTCTCCCGCTGACAAAGTTTAAATCTCATCTGGCTTGTGTGCTTCCCTTGTTTATGTATCAGGTTAGTAAGCGAGAGTAGGCGGTCTTTAATGGCTGTTCGAACACATGAGCGTCTACACTACGAAATTAATCGAAAAGAGTTTTTGACCTCTGAAACGTTTTACATCTGTATTTAGCGTCGTCCACTTGTGATCTGATCGACCAAAACGCATCTTAATACCAGGCGGGCCTAAGAGCGTATTGTAGCGACTGTAAACGTGGCTCTAACGAGTGTTAAAGCCTTCTTCGCGAACAGCAAATCAGTCTCAGTTTGCTGCCGGCCATCAGCGCAGATGGAGAGGGCTGGAAGTGCGATGGGCGGCGTTGGTTTGTCTTCACACGACTCCTGCAGCTGGTGACCTTCATCAGCTCCTCTCTGCTAAAATCGCATCGCTGGATCTCGGCCTCCAGCGCTCGCTTCTCTTATGCATCTCACATCGCAATTATGTATGTACCTGCCAGCACTGTCTCCGCACGCATCCATCCCCCTTTCTTGCTCTCTCTATTCATCCCGCCCTTCACGCGACCATTAGTGCCAACAGCTTAGCGGGTTGTCCCGGAGCAAGGTGACACGGCACCAGGAAGTCCAGCCCTGGACTCCATTAGCGCCAGCATTCCCGGCCTCCATCCATCCGTATGGCACTCATTTGTGTTAAACATACCAAGTGCATGCCTATTAGTTTCTTCTGCCCACAGGACAGAAAAACCACTAATGAGATCTCACTTGTTAAAGCAATGAGATTGAATGCAGAACAAACTGACACTTTTGTTGGTCAAATTTTCCTCCTGGTAATCTCAATTTTGATCAAATTTTCCGAGACTCATAAAAGCAATGCATTTAAATGCGAAGCTAACATCATTGTTCTCAGATTCGCAGATCTTCGTGGTTTCAAAGCAATGAGATTGAATGCAGAAAAAAAAAGACACTTTTCTTGAAGTCAGAATCTCATTATGTCTCATAATCAATGATATCTCAACAATGTCTCGGTTTTGCTCAAATTTAACAAAACTGATAAACAGCAATGCGTTGAGATGAGAAGCAAATGAAGACATTTTCTTTTAAGATAAGTTTATGAGATCAAAAAAATGCATTTTTTTTCTTCGATAAGAAGAACGGAACGAAGAACAAATTGTTCGCTCAACACCATTGCAATCCAATGAGAAGGAAATTTGCTTCTAACATAAGTTTGAGATACATTTATGGTCACAAAATGTGCTCAGATTCCCAAACTGCAATCAAAATATATCAATACGAACTTCTCAATGAATTCTGTAACAAGCCAGGCTGGAACTCAGGTCTCTGGGGTGATGGCTGAGTGATCTACCTCAGAGCCACGGGAGTGGTAAGGTTGGACCTAAACGATAACACTCAACGCATTAGTAGATTTATTAAAAAAAGGTTCTTTGCAAGAATAAATCAAACAAAAGTTCTTCTCAGATTGAGGTATAAATAACAAGAACACAAATGAGAAAATAAAATCTCCACAAGGGGAGAAAACAAAGCCAGAGAACAGTTACAAACAAAACATGGAACTCAAGATACCTTTGCTAGAGAGGCTTCAGCAATACCCGGCAGGAAACACAGGGCAATGACTCAAAAACCGAGTTAGGGGCAAAGGGAAAAACACAACTTAAATACACTGGGGGGAAATGAGGCACAGGTGAGCTGGATAACGCTAACAAGGTTACATGAGGAAGAACTAAGGCAGGCAGATGAGAACACAAGGGACCTCTAGAGGCACGGAGACACACTACAGGAGGTAGAATGCTGACAGAATTCTATAGGATTATGTTATCTGGTTAATTACCCACGTTTATTTTAAGCTCTAAACTATTGATTGTTTCTGTCCTTTTTTATTGCTCCTCGGGAATTATAAGAAGAACACAACTTTTTAAATCTTTCTTTAGTGTGTAAAGTTGCTGTTGCATCTTGAGTTTTCTTCACAATATTCATCAATTAAATAATTCATACGCAAAATAAATTGGCGGGCCCTGGATGAGTTAGTTAGTAGTGTTGAAACTGGCGGTTATGGGCGGGACATTTCTCTAACAAGCTAGACCACTCACAACACACTGCTCCAGCCGACCAATCAGAGCACATTGTGCTTTTCAGAAGGCGGGGCTTCATAGAGAGAGGAACTAAACAGAGCGTTACTGACAGACTGGGAAGAGAGGAGCTGAACAATGGAGGATATGAACATTCAAGGATGAAAACCTGTTCTTGTAGAGCCTAAAAAAACCCTAATAGGTCCCCTTTAAGTCTCATGAACTATGTAAGCACAACTTCCGACAGGTTTCACAGCCTTGCAGCACCAATATCCACTCTGAGTCTGATTAATTGCGTAGTTCCCAGAGTGCCGTAGTGAACTTGAGAGTGCTTGAATGCTGGCAGATGGTGGAAATTCAAGTGGAATTCAAGGAAGTCTAGGACTGAGAGTCGTGCGAATCCTAGTGATGGTTTTCCTTCAACACCCGGCAGAGCTTCAGATGTGTTTGTGTCTGATTCCCTGACGTCCTGATGTCAACCCTGCGTATGTCCGTACGCACACATTCCTACAGCGCCATTACACACGAGCAGAGTGATGAATTACTTTTAATAAAGCAAACACAGTTGTTTCGTGTCCAGATCAATCTTTCTCTCAGTTGCCATGCCAGCCATTGTCACAAGTAATTGCCTAAACCCCTCGTCGTGTGAAATAGGGCTCTTTCGGAAGAAAGCTGAACTTGCAGCGGCCTCAATTTCCTACTCCAGTGCACTCTGCGCTGCAGCGGTGAGCCGCAGGGGACGGCTTGGCTGGATGCTATCGTTACCATGATAGCGCCGCCCGTCCAGCGCGGCTCCCTGCAGCTCCTCGCACATGCTGGGGTGACATTCTCAGGTGCTTTTCCTCCTTCGAGCAAGCGGGATACTGACACCGCGTGCGCGCATCTCAGGCCGCCGTCCTGAACCGGGTCAGGTGACAAGTAGTCTCCAGCTGGCATGGAGGCACGCTCATTTGGCTCCTTTGAAATGCTTGCAAAAGCAACCAAGAGCAGTTAATGACGTTTGATTAGCGACCCACAGGAATCCAGATTAATATTCATGCAGATTAGCCCTGTTATTTTAGGCTGCGCCTTCATGCCATGAACAGTTGGTGACGGCAGTTTCAATTAAGGTTTGTTGTTTGCTTAGTGGTGTCTTAATCTCACCGCAGGTGTACTCCAAAAACTGGCTACCTTTAACCAGATCGCATCAGAAGTGTAACCGGTTGTGTGTAGAGATTGACCAGTAATGATTATTTCTGATCAATACACGTGATTTTTGTGTTTAGAACCATTTTTAAAGCAAGTATTATTAATCTTGTAACAATTTTATTAATAATAGATCATCTTCTCTTTAATAACTGCAATAAACTGTTATAACTGCAATACTAAATAGTACTTTTAATAATATTAAATGAAGTTTGTGGCCTACTGGCCTAGTGGTGAGGGAGTCGGGCTTGTAATCTGAAGCTTGCCGGTTTGATTCCCATGCTGGCAGAAATTGAAAATGGGGATTGTGAATAAACAGCACTCTCTCCACCTTCAATACCATGACTAAAGTACCCTTGAGCAAGGCACCTAACCCCTAATTGCTCCCCTTGTAAGTCGCTTTGGATAAAAGCGTCTGCTAAATGATGAAAAATCATCATTATTTAAAAAAAATAAATAAATTATGTTATTATCAATAGTAGTAGTATTAAAAGAAAAATATTTTAATAATAAAAATTGCTTTTAGTGATATTATTACTATTCTATAGCTATAAACATATATTAATAAATATTGCTTTTAATCATTTTAATAAATTAAATGATATAATTAGTTGTAGTAGTAGTGGTGGTGGTAGTATTAAAATAATAATTTAAAAAATTTAATTTCATATTTAAATATTAAATATTTTAATATTTTTAATATTTAAATTTTAATAATAAATATTGCCATTTGTGATTATTAGCTATTATTAGTTTTTAATCATCATTATTATTATTATTAAATCAATAAAAAATAAACATCAGTTGTGAGACAAATGATATTTATAATAATAATGATTATTATTATTAATTAGTATGTCATTACTAATTGGTGGGATGGTGAAAAGTGTCTTTATATGACAAATTGTTGAAAAATAAGACATTCTTTTCTTCTGGTGTAATGTGCACTGTTAAATCCTTCACAATAAGACCAAGAACGTGTATAAAATGGCGACTATTTTGATTTCATGTTGAGTTTGCCACCTCTGTGTTTTTACCTGAATGTGCCACTTTCAGCCTGTGGCTAATGGCAACTCTTATAAATTGCACTTTTAAAAGACTGGAAACAGGGAAAACTGGGTCGAACCTCGGGAATGCTTTACATGGCAGACAAATGTCATCCGAGCAATTCTATTGACTTGCTAAAAGAGTCTGCGGAGAACTTAGTTAAATTAGCGGTTCTATATTTATACCAGTGCATGTGTTGCGAATTAGGCTGCATTTGTCTGGTAATCGCATGGGAGATCTGAGCGCGAGCATTCCAGGCTAGCTGGAAACAGAGCTGCTGGACAATAACCAGCCATGAGGGGCGAATATAAAAACCTGTCCCAGTTCTCTCTCATCAAGCAGCATTTTTTCCCTCGCTCTCCTGTGCTAACGGCCTTGTCCAGATCCGTTGTTTACGTGTTAGTGGACGCACAAGCTAAACATCTGCTATTTTAGTGTCCCTCGGTTTCCTGTTTCTCAGTGTCACTCAAGTTCAGTTTAGCGTTCTGTGTTTGTAATCATCTCACAGGCGGCCATGTTGTTCATGTGCTCCGGGTTCATAACTCCTTATATGTAGCGAATGAGAGTAAATTATGTCTTGGGTAATATTCCACATTTAGACAGAGACTTCATCATCTTAGCAAACAAATTCCATCAATAAACTAGATTTATATTTGCTAAAATGCTAAGGTGTTCACCAGGGCATTGCTATGTTCTTACTATGGTGTGTGTTAGCATCATTATTAGAGCACCAGGACGTTGTTTGCATGTTGTTATTTGGTTTTAAGTGTGTTCTGGGTGATTTTTAGCTTGATGATATGAGTGGGTTTTCTAGGTGTTTTATAATGTTTCTATGGGGTTGCTAGGGTGTTCTGAGTGGTTAAATGGCTATCTAGATTGTTCTGGCTGGTTGTTAATTTGTTGCTATGAGGTTACTAAATTCTTCAAGGCGGTTAATACATTGCTATGGTGGTTGCTAGGGTGTTTAAGGTGGTTGTTAATGTGTCTCTGTGTGGTTGCTAGGTTGTTTGGAGTGCTAGTTAGCACATTGAAATGCAGTTGCTAGAGTGTTCTGAGTAGTTGTTAACTACTTGTTGCAATGAGGTTTCTGGGGTGTTTTTGGAGCTGTTAGCACATTGCTAAGGTGTTCTGGATGGTTAGGTGGTAAGTTGTATGTTATGTGGTTGCTAGGTTCTTTTGGGTGTTGTTTTGGGGTTGTTAGGGTGTTCTGGGTGGTTGTTACGACATTATTATGAGGTTTCTAGGTTGTTCTGGGAGGTTAATGCAATGCTTTGGTTTGTTCTGGGTGGTTGTTAATGTTTCTGTGTGGTTACTAGGCTCTTTAAGGTGGTTATTACGTTGCTATGGTAGTTGCTAGTGTATTCTTTGGTTGTTCGGACGCTGTTATGAGGTTGCTAGTGTGTTTTAGATGGTTAATACATTGCTGTGGGGTTGCTAGGTTGTTCTGAATGTCTATTAAAACGTTGCTATGGTATTCTGGGAGGTTAACACATTGTTATAGGGTTGCTAGGGTGTTCTCAGTGGTTGTTAGGACATTGCTATGAGGTTGCTAGAGTGTTTTAGATTGTTGTTAATATGTTTCTTTGTGGTTTCTAGTGTTCTGAGTGATAGTTAGCAAGTTGCTATGAGGTTACTTTGTTCTTCTGGGTGATTAGTACATTGCTATGGGGTTGCTAGGGTGTTTTTAGTACATTGCTATGGGGCTGCTAGGGTGTTTTAGGCTGTTAATAAGTTTCTGTGTGATTTTAACAGCGTTCTGGGGTATAGTTAGCACGTTGCCATTAGGTTACTAGATTCCTCTGGGTGATAAATACATTGCTATGGGGTTGCTAGGGTATTTTGGGTAGTGGTTAGGACATTGTTATGAGGTTGTTAGAGTGTTGTAGGTTGTTGTTAATATGTTTCTGTGTGATTTCAACAGTGTTCTGAGTGACAGTTAGCACGTTGCTATGAGGTTACTAGGTTCTTCTGGGTGATTAATACATTGCTATGGGGTTGCTAGGGTGTTCTTGATAGTTGTTAGGACATTACCATGAGGTTGCTAGGGTGTTTTAGGTTGTTGTTTATATATTTCTGTGATTTTTCAACAGTGTTCTGAATGATAGCTTGTTGCTATGAGGTTACTAGGTTCTTCTGGGTCATTAATATGTTGCTATGGGGTTGCTAGAGATTACTTACTGGCCCAGTTTTGCTCGTTTGAGAATGTCTGTTGCATAAATAGTGTGTCAAAGGGGAATTTGTTTGAATCCCTCGCATCAAGCATGAGCAATAGCGCTTGACTTTGCAAATAGCTCTAATGCTAATGCAAGTGTGAGTGTAGTGATTGTTTAAAATACTAATCCTGTGAGCGGCTCCATGAGATTTGGTCCTGATTGTTTTATAATGAAATCTAATTAAGGTTAATAAAGTGGATAAGAGGTGAGACGCCATACTGTATGTGAGATATGCGATATTATTGGCTGGATGACTTCACAGAAATGCCTGCAGGCTTTTTCCTTCTGAAGGATGTGTGCTGCATCTTGACATCTCCGCTCACAGTTAAGATAAAAGTCAGCGGATCTCACCCGATCATCACATCTCATAGCGCTGCTGATGTAGCTCTCTTGGCTCTCTAAAGTCTTTTTAATTCCCACATTTATGTTTAATGCGGGATTCATTTTTAACTCCATCTGCTGATGTGTTGCTTTGTAGGGAGACGTACTGTACAGCATCCAAGAAAGATTTCCACGAATACGATTGAAAGCGTGAAATGAAAGACTTTTGCTTCTTTAACGAGGCGTTCATATGGAGCAGATTTAAGCCCTACATGTTTTAAGATGAGCTTATTTAAAGGGAAAGGAAAATTATCCCATAAAGACATCTTAGGTGTGTATGACTAATCTGACATAATCAGAATTATATTAAATAATATTCTGACGTGCGACCTTTCCAGTGTGATTACATAATGTGTGGCGCATCACAGAGCATTTGTAGTTTAAAAGTATATAAATTCTAAATAATTTTTTTTTTGAAAATGTCCGATGGTTTCTCTAGATAAGACTTTTATTCCTTGTCTGGGATCATGTAGAGCTCTTTGAAGCTGCACTGTAGCTGACATTTGAACCCGTTGAACCCCATTGAAGTCCACTATTTGGAGAAAAATCCTGGAATGTTTTCCTCAAAAACCTTAATTTCTTTTCAATTGAAGAAAGAAAGACATAAACATCTTGGATGACATGGGGGTGTGTATTACCAACTGACTTCCTGAAATTTGCCATGCACTGTATCTGATATATATCCAAATGAATCTATATTGAATCGAATCAGAATCGAATTGCGACCTTGTGAATCGAAATCAAATCGAATGGTGAAATTTGTGTCAATACCCAGCCCTATTCTACTTTCTTCTCTTCTGAGCAGTTGTTGCATTTCTTGAAGGTGAACCATTTGGGAAGGTAACGTAAGGAAGGTCGGCGTTCATCCTGCATCACATTCCTAAGGGAATTTGTAAGGGAAAAGGTTATAACATGCAACATTTACTGCGTCACTGACACGCTTCTGCTCTTGTTTTTGCTGTAGATTTTCTCTGCACAAGGTTGAAAAACAAGCCAGAGCTCTTGAGAAACAATCTTGAAAAGTTGGCACTTCTCTGAGAAACTTCTCAGCAGATGTCAAAGACTTAGTCTGTGATGCATCAGTCTCCGCACACACTTTAAGGCTGTATTGTAAATGCATTCAGTTGCAGTTTTGTAGCACTTCCCCACTTATGCCAGACAGTGTTGGCGAAGCCGCCATCTGGATTTGATTTAACAATCAATAAGTGAAGCATCTGCTAATCTGCAAAGCTCTGCTCAGCCATAGTCAGTGCATTATGAACGCTCTTATTACCCATAAACCCTAGATTTGAAGATCAGAACACGCCATTGACTAATTCAGAGCGCTTTGATTTCCACATCCGGAGAACTGGATCTCTGAGTTATCTTTCTCCGGCCGCTCTGATTCCACAGACAGGTGTGATTACAATAGTAGGTTTGTGTCCATCATTGTGCAGCATGAGGAAGTTGTGACAGGCGGGGAATGCAGAATGCGCTGCATTGATTACGGTCCTGAAGTGTGACCTTTTTTGGCGCAACTCTTCACAGTTTGATGCGGATCGTCGATCGATGGAACGCGTGTGATTGCACAGTAAATGTGTTTTGGCCACCAGCTGAGATATAGTTGGATATGGATGTCACATTTTATTGTCTCGAACTTCAGTGTTTTGTGGATATTCAGTTTTGAGGAGTAACTTGACGAAAATAAACATGACACTAACTTTGCTGGTTTTTAGTAGAGTGGCAGTAGTTTGTCAAGAGGTGTCAAAAGACTCGAATTCTGTTTTGTTTGAGCCGAGACAATAATCGAACACCTCCCAAACTCTTGCATCTGATTCATTTTATTGAATCATTACTGAATTGTTTAATTCATTTTAGTCAATTATTTAATCAATTCAGGTAAATGAAATAGTTCAAATAAACGATTCACCGATTCATTACAGTCCCTGTGTTTTTTGTTGTGAAATATTTTGTTCAACATCATTTTTCATTAAGTTTTCATTATTGTGTAATTGTGACTGATTCTGAGTTTATTATTTAAGTGTAAAATTTAAATTAATTTTGTTTTTCTGCCAGATACACTCTAAAAAATTCTGGGTTAAAAACAACAACATATTTGTGTTAAATATGGACCCAGCGATTGGGTTGTTTTAACCCAGCAATTGGGTTAAATGTTTGCCCAACCTGCAGTTTATTTAACTCAACTATTGTTTAAGAATTACTGTATGACTGGATTAAAATGAATCCAAAATTGGTAATTAAAAATCAGACACATAATTACTAGAGGCGACAATAATAATCAGAAGGTGAACATTTATTAACAAGCAATTTAATACATGTTTATTATTTAATTATTATTCATTAAACTTATTAATAAATGTTCATTTATTAAACATATTAATACATTTTAATTTCCAACATACATTGGGTTCATTTTAAGCAAACAATACAGTAATTTTTAATCAATAGTTGAGTTAAATAAAACTACTCAGCAGGTTGGGTAAACATTTAACCCATTCACTGGGATAAAACAACCCATTCACTGGGTTAAAATAACCCAATCTTGCTGGGTTTAAACAACCCAATCTCGTTGGGTTAAAACATCCCATTCGCCGGGTCAAAACAACCCATTCGGTGGGTCAACACAACCCATTCGCTGGGTTAAAACAACTCATTCGCTGGGTTAAAACAACTTATTCGCTGGGTTAAAACAACCCATTCACTGGGTTAAAACAACCCAATCTTGCTGGGTTAAAACATCCCATTCGCTGGGTCAAAACAACCCATTCACTGGGTCAAAACAACCCAATCTCTGGGTTAAAACAATTCATTCGCTGGGTTAAAACAACTCATTCACTGGGTCAAAACAACCCATTTGTTGGGTTAAAAAAAAACAATCGCCGGGTCAAAACAACCCAATCGCTGGGTTAAAACAACCCAATGGCTGGGCTAAAACAACTCATTCGCTGGGTTAAAACAACCCAATCGCTGGGTTAAAACAACCCAATCGCTGGGTTAAAACAACCCAATGGCTGGGCTAAAACAACTCATTCGCTGGGTTAAAACAACCCAATCGCTGGGTTTTTCCATTTTCAATCCAGCTTGGGTTGTTTTTCACCCAGAATTTTTTACAGCGCCTGTAATACTTGTTTGAATATAAAAAAGTCTGATGTTGAATTATTAACAAAATATATTAAAATAGCTTCACTGCAGCTACTGTTTATAACTTCTTTAAACAATGAGTTTCCAGTAAAACATTCAGTCGTTTTTTACGTCTAGGTCCAGTTTTAGTCTATTTTAGTCACTAGACTTTTGTCCATAAGGACAGTAAAGCAGCTGTTGTCATCTCTGTTGTAGCTTTTGTGGTCATTACCATCACACACGGCTGGTCATTACCGCCATAAAGCACATCACTGGACAAGTTAGTCATTAAATACCTGCACAAATGTGCCATAATGAAGTTTTTCAGCCTCATAATTATTTGGTTTTCTCTGTTCTTTGAGTAAGTCAGGTGATTAGTGGCACAGCAGAGTCTAGCTCAGTAATTAGTCCTAAACAGCCTCGTTTGCTTCATCTCTTCATCACACTTTTCTCTCTGTGTTTTTAGCCAAAATCACAGCAGGTGAGGTACTGGAGGGGGCGAGCGTTGCCAGGCGAGTGTTGCTAGGCAGCCAGTGACTCCATCAGGGGGCAACGTGTACCTGCCTATAGGAATGATGTCTGTTAAGGGCACTTATGTAGAAACTGCTGTACAGATAGAAGGCATCTAACAAGAGCATGTTTTGGGTCATATTTCACCTAATAAGCAATTATTTTTGGATAGAAAAATAAGCATATTTTTTAGGAACATTAAGTGCTTTTTGTGCATTGTGAAATTAACACATTTTTATTTGACTCTTGACTTTTTCAGTATTCTTAATGACTTAAATTAGATTCTCATTACTGCAATACATATTTTACTTTAATAGACTAAACAATTAGTACACTACTTTTGAAAAATAAAAATTAAATCAGCATTTATATTTATAAATATTTTATACATACCTTTAATGTTTTAATGATTTTGTTGTTACATTGCAATATATATTAATAACATATAATATTTAATAATATATATATTAATTATATATATATATTCAGTGTGTGTATATATAAATACATTATACGCAGAAATATATGAAGACTTCAGATGAAAAAACCTCTTAAGTTCGTCTGACATTTTTCTTTTAAATGAGCATTTTTATGTGTTTAATTTTACTGTTATCAGTGACATTTTTTAAAATAAGGCATTTCAAAAATTAACTAACAACCTTTTCATTTCCATTTAAGTGAAATTAGGGAACCTAAATATAGGAGCCTGGTGAAAAAATACTCATTTAAAAGAGAAATCAGTTTTCAAATGCATGCACATTTTTATATAATATATTATACATTTTTTGTATTTAAATTTGGAATGAAATATAACTAATACACAAAAAGTTTACACATCAGTACAACAAATGCAATACAAAATATTGCTCGACATGCATCTGGTGTTCACTGTGAGGAAATCATTTTAATTCAGCACACGCTCAAACCTCGTAATGCAGCGCAAAGCGTGCCGCTGTTCGAGTTTTCAATTGAAGTGCTCAGAAAACGTCTGAATCACGGCGGGCGGTCTTTGTGGGATTGAATCATTTTTGTTTTGTCGCTCATTTTCTGGAAACCTTGAAAAAAAAAGCAGCAGCTCTTCATTCTGAATGCTGAAAAACTTGGAGAGCTGAAGGAAGCTCAATGTGTCACGCAATCGAGAGGTGTGTTTGACAGTTTCCCCAGTGTTATGTCCATAGTTATGATTATATATAATTGACTGTGGATGGAGCGTCACGTTTATGATGTCAGGTGTCGGTGCAGCGAGACGCCATACACCAGCTCATATCACTCATTCTCCAGCAGAAACAACACCTGACTGACTCTCACTGGAGATTTGGATCATCAATAGATCTCTAATGTCGTATAGTGTCTCTGCATATTGATTGAATTTGAATTACCACTTAATGATTGTGGTTCATTAAAGATATGTGTCATTTCTGTTCCGTTAGGATCACCAAATGAAATTGCAAAAATTATGAATGTTATTTTCCTAACAGTTTTTCTGAGAACTCCTCCTGCATTCTATTGATTTTGTCAAACAAACAGCCTCATTGGTTTAGTCAGTGTTGCTGTCGGGCTGGACGAGACTAACAAACACACTTTTGAAGTGCAAAAACTTCGAATCACCTTTAAAAATTCTATTAGCAGTTTTGTTGTTTTGAGGGAAAAAACAAGTTGTACCTGTGGAGGCTTGTTTCTGCCACTAAATAAAAAAATAAAAAAGATCATTTTTATCTAACAATTCTGACTTTTTTCTCTCAATTGCGAGTTATAAAATCAGAATTCCTTGATATACAGTCAGAACTGCATGTTGTGAAGTCAAAACACTTCATAACTCGCAATTCTGACTTTTTATCTCGCAATTCTGACTTTATATCTCGCAATTCTGACTTTATATCTCACAATTCTGACTTTATCTCACAATTCTGACTTTATATCTCACAATTCTGACTTTATATCTCACAATTCTGACTTTATCTCACAATTCTGACTTTATATCTCACAATTCTGACTTTATCTAACAATTCTGACTTCATAACTCGCAATTCTGACTTTATTTCGCAATTCTGACTTTATCTCACAATTCTGACTTTATAACTCGCAGTTCTGACTTATCTCGCAATTCTGACTTTATATCTCACAATTCTGACTTTATCTCACAATTCTGACTTTATCTCACAATTCTGACTTTATCTAACAATTCTGACTTCATAACTCGCAATTCTGACTTTATATTTCGCAATTCTGACTTTATCTCACAATTCTGACTTTATAACTCGCAGTTCTGACTTATCTCGCAATTCTGACTTTATAACTCGCAATTCTGACTTTATATCTCACAATTCTGACTGTATATCTCACAATTCTGACTTTATATCTCGCAATTCTGACTTATCTCGCAATTCTGACTTTATATCTCACAATTCTGACTTTATATCTCACAATTCTGACTTTATATTTCGCAATTCTGACTTTATCTCACAATTCTGACTTTATATCTTGCAATTCTGACTTCACATCTCACAATTCTGACTTTATATCTCGCAATTCTGACTTTATAACTCGCAATTCTGACTTATCTCGCAATTCTGACTTTATATCTCACAATTCTGACTTATCTCGCAATTCTGACTTTATATCTCACAATTCTGACTTTATAGAGCGCAATTATGACTTTATAACTCGCAATTATGACTTTATAACTCATAATTATGACTTTATCACGCAATTCTGATTTTATATCTTACAATTCTGACTTTATATCTTGTAATTCTGACTTTATAGCTTGCAATTATGAATTTATATCACACAATTCTGAGAAAAAAGTCACAATTCCTTTTTTTTATTATTTCATGGCAGAAGCAAGCTTCCATGTGTACCTAATAACATACTAAACAAAAACAGTATTGTTTTTGGTAATTGAATACATATTTTAAAAGCCACTCTGACTGATTCAGTGATCGAGTGAGTCGTTTAATTGATAACTCATGAGTTTCAAACTGATTCATGATTCATAAGAGTCATTTGTCTGTACTGGTTATGCCATATGTTTGTTGTTGTGTGCAACCAGTGAGGACAATGCCAAAAGAAATATGCTTAGTGTCTGTTTAGCATACATTTTCTTGTCACATTTAATTCAGACTTCAAACTCACAACTTGTGTAAAATGAACAATTATTTTTCCTTTCCGCTGTAGATTCAGTGTTTTTGTATGACTTTCTGTCCACATTAGCACAAGAATACTGATGTTTAAGAATCGTAAATGGAACCGAACGTCATTAAAATCATTCTATTCCAGTGTTTTCTTTTTTAAACGCCTACTTTTTTCCAGACCAGATTGTGGCAGCTCAGAGCTTTTTTTTCCCTCTTTGCATGTAATGGGAAATTAAATACATAAAGTTAATAAAGTGAAATGAGAGGTGGAGAGATTGGTGTTGTGTTAGCGGGAATGAAAACGATGCCGGATGAAATCACAGTGCCGTCGGCATCTGCGCTGGGAATTCAGCGCACTAATCGACCAATTAAAGCTTTCGGATTCGGCGGAGAGACGTAACGCAAAGCCTGGGCTGTCATTTAATCAACTTAATTCTAATTTAAAACTGACGGAGTGCAAGTGCGCTGTTTGCTTATGTTGAATAATCACGTATTTGTTTCACTCGTGCTAAAAGAAAAACACATTTGCTTTAAAATTGCATTACAGAAATGGGATTGAATCCAGCCGTTTGAAACAAACCCCTGAATCCATTTGCCTCCAGGCAGATATTGACGTCGGAACCTAAAAGCATACGACGTACAGCGGCCGAGCGCGTCCAATCCCGGTGCAGTGAGCCGTATACAAAGAGGCAATTAATATCGAGCCGAGCATGGTGGCCTGCGACGTCCTATAATAACACGGTTAGACCAAAGGTTAATGTGTTGAATTCAATATGCATCCCTATTCGTTTCAATGAAGCTGTCCGAAAAAAAACAGAGGTAGTCTGTAATCAAAGGCCTCCCTGTGCAAAGTGAAATTAATTATAGGGGCCTTCATAAATTCAATGTCATGTCTTCATCTTCCTCTGGTCCCCCTCCCAACCGTTATCAGCTCGGCTGGAAGTGGGCCGGACGCTCAGGCCGATCTAATAAACGGCTGTGTGAGATAATAATTGTGAATGAGCCGTATGTCAGCGGAGGTTCGTGTGCCGCTCGGACCGGAGTCAAACGGCTGTGAAAATGATGGTGTTTATCAGCCCATCTCCCTCACGGTGAATATAGAGAGGACATTATGTGAACTGCTGTGATATTTAACGCTGGTGTGCATCGCACGATCAAAAAAGAGCAGCGTCTTTGAAAACATGAATACATGCATGTCTGAGATACAGTATGACGTCCATATCAGCACCTACAGCACAGCTGAGCTCCAAATATCCTAAACGCATTTGTTTATTTTGCTGTTCATCTTTACAGTAAAAAGAGATAAGTTAATGTGAGATTTTGTCATCTAGCAGGTGAAAATGGTGCATCTGATCACTTAGTAAAATAATTTTCTATGTAATTAAATAATATTAACTGGTTTTGATTTTAATAATGTATTAATAAATATTGAAATTAACATTAAAGGGGACATATCATGTCTTTTTCCGTGTTTAAGTGCTATAGTCTGGGCTCCGATGCATCTACCACCCCAGAAAACGTGAAAAAGGACAACCCAGTAACAACCCTTTCTCTGCAACCATGTGAAAAATCACATGACCCCAAGTGATGTAGGAAGGGGATCTTATTATAATATCACTGCCCCTTAATCTGCACGTTTCCACCCATGGCGACGCCATTTTGTTTTCGCAAGCGAAAACGATGAACCAGTTCTAAATGGCAAAACACACAACAAAGGGGACGGGGCCATGTTGGGCTGCTTTAGAGAAGAGGAAGAGTTGTTGTAGTCGAGTGTTGTTGATGCCGCCATTTTACCCCGGACTGCTTCACAAACGAGGGTCAATTCAAGGAAAAAAGATGAACATGACGACACATGCTAGTGATGAGTTGATCAATTCCACAACAACTACATCAATTTATCCACTAACCGTTCAGAAACGTCTAAAAGTTGTGACTTCTTCCTGAGTCTCTCCATCAGTGTCGACTCCGGTTTGAACAATGTAAGGATGAACACTTTCCTCATTTTGTCTGCGTGAGATTCTCCAGCTTTGTTGTTGTTGAGCTTTTAAAGCTCCGCCCTCTTCTGGAAAGTGGAGCTCATTTGTATTTAAAGGGACACACACAAAAACAGCGTGTTGTTGCTCACACCCAAATAAGAGCAAATTTGACAAGCGATAATAAATGATCTGTGGGGGATTTTGAGCTGAAACTTCACAGACCCATTCTGGAGACACTATTACATTTTGTGAACACAGGCATAATAAGTGAGATTAATGCATTTTTCATTGTTCATGTTAACTAATCTGGTTAACTAATGTTAACAAATGGAAACTTGTTGTAAAGTGTTATCCAGTTCACTAATAAAATCATCATTCATATATAGGTTATTAGACTAAATCCAGGCTGTTTTAATGGTGTTTCAATGGATGGCTAGTTAGGGTTAGTGATTTAAATGACCAGACTTAAGATTTTTGGCAACACTTTTCAATAAGGTCCAATTAGTTAACTTTAGTTAATGCATTAACTAACATTAGTTTACAACGTGCAATACATTTGTCTTGATTAATCTTTGTTAACATTAGTGAATAAAAATACAACTGTTCATTGTTAGTTCATGTTCACTCAGGTTCATTAGCAGATACATGCATTGATATAAATAATGTATTAGTAAATGTTGAAACGCATATAGTTAGCTAATGGAACCTTAAAATAAAGTGTTACCTCTCCTTAAAGATGCATGATTTTAGGAAACATTTGTCTGCGCAATCATTCTCCTAAATATTGCTTTTTACTTGACTTCATTTACAAATGTGACCTTGAAGGAATCCAAAAGTAATCAGATTATGTTACTTTTATATTGTGGTGCTTGAATTCCGTCACTAACTTCTCGTTCCTTTTTATTTTTGTTCAAATCACTTCAGACTCAGAAGTTCTGTGCATTTTAAGTCTTGGAGGAAGTCGTCAGCACTGGTGATGGGCAACACCATCATGAATATGATCTAAAATGTGTGCTTTTTTTCTGAAACGCTTGTTCAAGTTTTATTGAAGTGGATAGAAATACTTACATGCTATCTTTCTGATCTTCTTTCTGCAGGCATACTTCCGACAGGGTGTTGCCCTTCAGTACCTGGGGCGCCATGCGGACGCCCTGGCTGCCTTCGCCTCGGGACTGGCCCAGGACCCCAAGAGCCTGCAGCTGCTGGTGGGAATGGTGGAGGCCGCCATGAAGTCCCCGCTGAGAGGTACACAGCATGTGTTTGTACTGGCTTTGGGTTCAAATTCCTAAAAATGTCCTCATAAATACAGTAAAACCTCTTTAAAATAAAAAAAAAAACCACAGAGCTGTGTTTCCTCATGCTCATAACCGGAAAAGCGGAAGCAGCGATTATGTCATAATAAAAGTCCCACTGCTCTCGAGGCGTGTGTCGTTCGTCTCTCATTATCAATCACTTCAGCGCCTCATTCAGCTCCACAACACTGGCTCCTGCTCTGCTTCATACTACTGTAACATTAATAATCGCATCCATGAACGTGATTTCTGTCCGAGTCCCATCCCGATTCTTTTACACCGGCTGTGAGGTGAAGACCACGTCCCAAGATTCCTCGCTCAAACTCGGCGTCATCAAGCTACGCCTTTGTTTTGAATAGGCGACCTCTAGTGGCAAAAAAACTACATAGTGCACCTTTAATCTGGTCTTTCAGAGCAGTTTCACTGTCAACAAACAACAGTGAGTTGAAACTGTCAGTAATACCATAAAAAATACAATTACAAACAATAGGACAAATACAATTACTATACAGAAATTAAAGTAATCAAATGTAAAAAATATTTACCGTATGAATTAAATATATATTAATTCTTTACTCAAGTGACCACAGATATTCAGTGAAGAGCAGTGAATGATTCTGTCACTTTCTTTTGTTGTTTGATTAATATTAAGACAGACAGAGCAGCAGGTTTATTAGGCTGCTGTTACTTTAAGACCGAATGCACAAATCTAATATACTGACAAGCATTCGATTACTTTCCTTTATGTTCACATAAGACATAACCGACTGCGTTTAACTGATAGCATTTTCATATTTTTTGTGTGTATTTATCCATTTAAGTGCACACCCGAAGCAGCCTATACTTATCCGTGTTTTGCTCCATCTCGGAGCGCAAGCGCAGAAAGCCGCCTGAGGAATAGCGTCTCTTTCGTTACATGATTTGTAAGATTTGGATGTGAAGTGACGTGTCCTATACACAGAATCTGTGCTCATTTCACCCATTTAAGTGCACACACAAAGCAGTGAGTATTCATCACACACCCGGATCAGTGGGCAGCCATTTTTGTTGCGGTGCCCAGGGAGTGATTGGGAGTTAGATGCCTCAGTTGTGGGAAATAAGAATGGGACTCGAGACTCAAACCCGTAACCTTTGGGTTACAAGTCCGACTCTCTAACCATTAGGCCACAGCTGCCCTGAGAAGAAACCTCCCCATCAGGGAATCGAACCCCGGTCTTCCTCTTGACAGCAGCATTGATCCAGCGCTTACAATGAATGAAGCCACATAACCTGAGAAACTGTCCAGTTTCAGTCCGTTTCTCCTGCTGCCTGTGGCGGGATGATATGTGTGTATTTATGTGCGCGTGTGAGTCTGTATAACACATTCTCTGACTGACCGCAAGCCGTAGGTGTTTGAGAAATACTTTCGGGATGCTCGGATGTAAATCGTAGTCTTGGAATAAACAGGGTCAAGCAAACAGCCGTTGCTCTGGGAGGACGTCCAAACAGGGCCGTTTTATCTGCTAATTATGTCCCTTATTTCCCCCTGTTGTCCCTCAGTGCCAGACGCAGCACACTGAGCCACGGAGGGAGTAGATTATGTTGAACAGTCTCTCCAAATCGGCTCCGGGCAGAGAGGTGATCGCTCGCGCCCCTGGGCTCACTGATAACAAGAGACTCGCTTTCTCCCGCTCTCTCGCTTCCTCTCATCCTTTTATCGCTTTTGTAGCGCTCTTGTGTGGGGATTTGCATGTGGGATTACCTAACTTTAATTTAATTGTTCTCTTCTCGGCTTCGCACCATCAGAGGTGCCATTCAAAGCCCTTCCGCTAAGACGAGAGGTGAGACGCCGCAGAAAACTGAGCCGATTGTGTTGGGCTGCTCGCAGAGGATAACAGACGCGGCTCTTAGGTTTGTGTTGGGAAGTTGCAGACTTGTGAAATCGCACTCGGGATAATCTTCCGGCCGACTTGTGCCTGTTGAGCTGGTTAGTTCCAGTTTGGGACGTGCAACACTTGTGATTAACTGAGATTTAAACATTAGAGTTGTGCAGATCTTAAAATTGAAGAATTCACTCTCTTTCAATTCATGAGTGTGAATTTGAAATCTATCTATCTATCTATCTATCCTGTTTGTCTGTCTGTCTGTCTGTCTATCTATCTATCTATCTATCTATCTATCTATCTATCTATCTATCTATCTATCTATGTCTGTCTGTCTGTCTGTCTGTCTGTCTGTCTATCTATCTATCTATCTATCTATCTATCTATCTATCTATCTATCTATCTATCTATCTATCTATCCTGTTTGTCTGTCTGTCTATCTATCTATCTATCTATCTATCTATCTATCTATCTATCTATCTATCTATCTATCTATCTATCCTGTTTGTCTGTCTGTCTATCTATCTATCTATCTATCTATCTATCTATCTATCTATCTATCTATCTATCTATCTATCTATCTATCTATGTCTGTCTGTCTGTCTGTCTGTCTATCTATCTATCTATCCTGTCTGTCTGTCTATCTATCTATCTATCTATCTATCTATCTATCTATCTATCTATCTATCTATCTATGTCTGTCTGTCTGTCTGTCTATCTATCTATTCTGTCTGTCTGTCTGTCTATCTATCTATCTATTCTGTCTGTCTATCTATCTATCTATCTATCTATCTATTCTGTCTGTCTGTCTGTCTATCTATCTATCTATCTATCTATCTATCTATCTATTCTGTCTATCTGTCTGTCTATCTGTCTATCTATTCTGTCTGTCTGTCTGTCTATCTATCTATCTATCTATCTCTTCTGTCTGTCTGTCTATCTATCTATCTATCTATCTATCTATCTATTCTGTCTGTCTATCTATCTATCTACTCTGTCTGTCTGTCTGTCTGTCTGTCTATCTATCTATATTCTGTCTATCTATCTATCTATCTATCTATCTATCTATCTATCTATCTATCTATCTATCTATCTATCTATCTATCTATCTATCCATCCATACGTCCATCTGTCTATCATTGGAGTGGTCTGCAAACATCTTGTTTTTCAGTATTCATGTGATTCAGTGTTGGACTGTATCCACAGATGGTTTCTACTCTCTCGATGTGTTTTTAGCCTGTTCCCAGTGGTATAGAGCCTGATGAATTAGCTGAGCGTCTACCTGAATCCTCTATTTTTGAGCTACAGGGAATACTAGAATTCCTTCGGATGCACAACGAATTACAGATATGGAAATCCACACGGCTTAGTTTAGGAATGGTAATGTAAATAGACTAAAAGAAAGTAAACAGAATGAAATGCAAGTGGGTGTTGTTGTCAGTCTCTGTTATTATTTCTTTATTTAGCTGCTTCCCACGAGATGCCAGACAGACACGTCAAAGCTTCTGTTTCACATGGCAAAGCCTCTCGACAGAAGAGAGGAAAGCGGCGGAGAGAAAGAGAAAAGCATCGAGAGGAAGGAAAGATAGGCACCCAGAGGCTCATCATTAAACCCTCCTCGCTGCGTCGGGCCGCATAAGCACTTCTCCACTCTTGTTTATCATGCCCATGTCTGCTGTTAACTAGATTCACACACAGTCTCACTTCCGTCCCCAAGCCAGAGAGCTTCTCACCATTCTGATTTTATGCAACTTGTAAAAGTGTCAGGCTGAATGCAATTACGCGATATGAATGTGTACAACAAACCCACCGGAGTGTTTGTAGCCCCTGGCAGAGGACGTTCATGCCTGTCGGCTACACGAGAAGAGGGAATTAAACCTGTCGGAAATCACTCTGAGATTCATTCATGCTGAATTAGCCTAGATTTATAATATAGCTGATTAGAGTTTAATGATACATGTATATGCAACCATTCAAAAGTTTGATGAATAGAAAGAACAGCAAAACTTTTATAAATGTTTTTACTCTCATTTTTGATTCATTTAATGGATGCTTGCTGAATAAAAAGAATTAATTTCATTAAAAAAAAATCTTACCATAAACATTTCTGACCATATCCGAAAAAACTGGATTGTTATTTCTAAAGCTGACATAATTAGACAGTTTTTGTTGGTTTATGGGACAATTTTAGATAATTTCTGACCACATTTGACATAACTAGACTGTTTTTTTTTTTTTTTTTGGGGGGGTTTTCTTGGCTAAATCAGGTAAAATTAGACAGTTCCTTACCATATCCAAAACAACTGGGCTGTTTTTTGGGTTACGTCAGGCAATGATTCACAAAATTTGGTCTAATATTTGTCTGATTTGCCAACAAAAACTCTAATTTTGTCAGATTTAGCATTAAAAACAGCAGAGTTTTGTCCAATTTGGTCAGAACTGGATGAACTTTGTCCTATTTACCAACAAAAACTGTCTAATTTAGTCAGATTTACCAGCATAAAAACAAATAAACAAACAAACAAACAAAAAACAGTTATGTTAAATTTGGTCAGAAATTGTCTAATTTTCCTATTTATGAACAAAAAACAGTCCAGTTTTGTCATATTTGGTCAGAAACAGTCTGATTTACTTACAAAAACTGTCAGATTTACAAAAAAAAAATATGACTGAGTAATATTAAGTAACTACATGTACTTACTATAGGGTTAGGGTTAGTATTAGGGTTTGGTTTGGTTTGGTTTAGGGTTAGTTGCCTGTAATTATTCATAATTTATAGTTATTACTATAGTAACTACAGGTAACATATGTAAGAACGACACAGTAAAATAAAGTGTTACCAAAAAAACAGCCTAGTTATGTTAAATTTGGTCAGAAATTGTCTAATTTTATCCCATTTATGAACAAAAAACAGTCCAGTTTTGTCAGATTTGGTCAGAAACGGTCTAATTTAGTCAGATTTAGCAAAAAACAGCAAAGCTATGTCAAATTTGGTCAGAAATGATATAATTTTGTTCCATTTACCAACAAAAACTGTCTAATTATGTCAGCTTTAGCAAAAACAATCCAGTTTTTTCAGATATGATCAGTAATGTTTAGCTGAGATTTTTTTTAATGAAATTAACTCTTTTTATTCAGCAAGTATGTATTAAATTAATCAAAAATGAGAGTAAAGATGAGAGTATATTTATAACTTATAACTAACATCTAACTTATATCTAAATATCAAAGAATCCTGAACAAAAATTTGCACAATGATAATAATCATAAATGTTTCTTGAGCAGCAAATCATCATATCAGAATGATTTCTGAAGGATCATGTGACACTGAAGACTGGAGTAATGATGCTGAAAATTCAACTTTGATCACTGGATATAAATTACAGTTTAACAGTAAGTGCTCCATCTGTGATATAACGCAGGATATGAGATGACAGTACACACATGAGCACCCGAGATCAAACATGCTGAATTAGCTATCAAACACACCCAGAAGGACAGTAAGAAATATACTTCATAGATACGGTACAGAGGGAAGGGCAGATAAAAATGGATCTTTGGAGGTCCCACGGGGCAGCGGGTGACGCTCGACTGTGGCCCGCCGTGATTTATGACAGTGTGTGCGTTTCACTCTTTAACTGTCTCCTTCCTCCTGCAGCGGTCACCTCTACACATATGGCGTGTTCCTAACCCCGCTCGCTTAATCTTACCGCGTAGTAACACGTGGGGTTATTTTACGAATAAGCATTTCTAAGGCGAACATATCACGGAGTAACTTCTACGAGAGGCGTGCAGAGGCGACACGTGTGAATAATCACCACCGCTCGTGCAAACAAAAGCTGTTTCACTGAACATGGCGTGATAGAGTCACGGTCGTTTGTAACACATTCGTACAGAAAAAGAGCACGCGTTTAACCTGTTGGATAACGTCTCTTTTGTGACGTAGAAATTGACTGAATCCAAATATATTATACAAATTCAGTCAACATGAGATGACAAAACAAGCACAAAATGAGAACAAAAAGAGCTCTTGCTGGTTCTAGTAGCAACATATGAGGTGTTTCTTAAAAAAAATAGCATGATAGCTTTGTCAAAAACAGCTAAATTTTTCCAGATTAGTGATAAAATTACTCCAATTTTGTCAGATTTACTTTTAAAACTTTATGATTTTGTCTAGTTGTTTTTAATCACTAACAACAACGACAACATCAACAAAAAACGGTCCAGTTTTGGTCATTAACGGTCTAATTTCGTCCTACCTACCAACAAAAATGGTGTAATTTAGTCAGATTTACTAAAAAACAGCCTAGTTATGTCAAGTTTGGTCAGAAATTGTCTAATTTTGTACTATTTATGAACAAAAAAACAGTCCAGTTTTGTCTGATATGGTCAGAAACTCTAATTTAGTCTGATTTAGCCAAAAAACAGCTTAGCTAAGTCAAATTTGGTCAGTAATGGTCTAATTTTGTCTGATTTGTCAACAAAAACTGTCTAATTTTGTCAGATTTAGCATTAAAAACATGAGTTTTGTCCAATTTGGTCAGAACTGGACTAACTTTGTCCCATTTATGAACAAAAAAACGGTCCAGTTTTGTTCGATTTGGTCAGAAATGGTCTAATTTTGTCTCATTTAGGAATAAAAAATGGTCCAGTTTGATCTGATTTGGTCAGAAACTGTCCGATTTTGTCAGATTTAGCCAATAAAACAAAAACAACAACAAAAAAACAGCCTTGTTATGTCAAATTTGGTCAGAAATCATCTAATTTTGTCCGATTTATCAACAAAAACTGTCTAATTTAATCAGATTTAGCCAAAAACAAAAAACATGGTCAGTAATGATCTAATTTTGTCTGATTTACCAAAAGCTGTCTAATTATGTCAACTTTTGAGAAAAAAAAACAGCTCTGTCTGAATTGGTCCGAAACGGTCTAATTTTGTCCAATAAAATTCTAATTTGATCAGATTTAGTTTCCTTTCTTGTTTTCAAATCTCTCATGTTTAATAAATGTGCAGTGTGCAATAAATCTTTTAGCACTGAGGAGTTTTTCGCACGTTTGGTGTCTGATTCTCGCTCTGGTCCCGGCAGAATCCCTGGAGCCTACGTACCAGCAGCTGCAGAAGATGAAGCTGGACAAGAGCCCCTTTGTGGTGGTGTCTGTGATTGGTCAGGAGCTTCTGACCGCCTCCCATCACGGCGCGTCAGTGGTGGTCCTGGAGGCGGCGCTGAAGATCGGCACCTGCAGCCTCAAACTGCGCGGCTCCGTGTTCTCGGCCCTCAGCAGTGCGTACTGGTCATTGGGCAACACGGAGAAGAGCACCGCCTACATGCAGCAGGACCTGGAGGTGGCCAAAACTTTAGGTGAGCGACACCCGTCATTTCTATTTAATTGACCATATGTCCATCCTTTGTATGATATGTATGTATCCAACTTTATATAAGAATCTGTGCGATGATATAGTCACATTTTGCGACGATATGAACAATCAAATAATTGAGATTTGATATATAATATATATATCGCTTTACGTATCAATTTCTATTTAGGTTTAAGTCATTTTTTTTATCTCAGTTCTAGCTTCAGTCATTTTAGTACTTCAACTTAAACTTAAATTTCAGTTTTGTTTATATTTCAGACAAATTTAATTTGTATTTATTTCCCAGTTTCAGTTTCGTGTTAACTGAGTTTGATTGCTACTACAATATATGTTTGTTTTATATTAATATTTTTCATAAATACGGTTAAATTTAAAGCATTTGTTCAAAGTTAAAGTTTTTTTAAGTATAAGTCATATCAGAATGATTTCTGAAGGATCATGTGACACTGAAGACTGGAGTAATGATGCTGAAAATTCAGATTTGAGCACAGAAATAAATTACATTTTACAATATATTCACATAGAAAACAGTTATTTTAAATTGTAAAAATATTTCACTATTTTTACTGTATTTTTGATCAAATGAATGCAGCCTTGGTGAGCAGAAGAGACTTTTTTCTGCCACTTTAAATGCCTGAGCTCTTTAAAGTCTAGTGGATTTTGATTGGCTGTCAATGTTTTTTATCGTTAATCAACTGGATTAACAGCCCAATTTTTTTCAGATTAGTGAGTAAATGACCCCAATTTTGTGAGATTGACCTTTAAAACTGTTTCATTTTGCCTAATTTTTAATCACTAAATCTGTCAAAATTATGTTGTTTTGTATCTTAAAGCCAGATTTAGTCAGATTTAGCCTTAAACTGTCTAATTTTGTCAGATTTAGCGAAATAAAACAAACAGCAGCCTAGTTATATCAGATTTGGTGGGAACCCAAATTTTGGTATAATTTTGGTCTGATTTACCAACAAAAGCTGTCTAATTTTGTCAGATTTACCCCCCAAAAAAACAGCCTAGTTATGTCATATTTGGTCAGAAATGGTCTAATTTTTGTACTATTTACGAATAAAAAACGGTCCAGTTTTGTCTAATTTGCTCAGAAACTCTAATTTAGTCTCATTTAGCCAAAAAACAGCCTAGCTATGTCAAATTTGGTCGGAAATTATCTAATTTTGTCCCGTTTACCAACAAAAGGGTGTAATTTAGTCAGATTTACTCAAAAGCAGCCTAGTTATGTCAAATTTGGTAATCTATTTTTGCTCCATTTACCGATAGAGTACGATATGGTTTCTCTGTGCCATTATGGTTATAGTTGTGGTGTGGACTATATCTTTATCATTATAGTTATTGTCCTTGGTGTGTTATTATTAACACTTATTGCTACTGTGCCTTTAAGATCTACAGTATCCATGTAAATAACCTTTACTTTGATTCACACACTTCTTATGAAAGAAAATCCCGTTGGAACAAATCATGATGATTTCTTTAAAATATGATTAATTGGGCTTATTTTGCATATTCATGTGATCACGTCTTGAGAAATCAGTGTCCGTGTATAGTCTGTTTCTGCGGAGACGGTACTGCGAGAACATCCGGTGATGGGCGTTCAGGTGACCTTGTGCACAACAAAAGTTAATTATTTTGACCTAACCGAGCTCACGCTGATAAGGTTTCGCAGTAATTAGGCTTCATGGGACTTTTTTAATTAAAAGTCTGTGTGGCTTTTTACCCAAAATGCCACAAGTTTGTGTGTTGTTAGCACTGGAACGGTGTAAATATGGCGAAGTATACATCTAACAAAAACATCCTAGATATTCTCCTCACGGCTCCTGAATGTCAGAGGTTTTACAGCTCGACTTTAAGGCATGAAAGCCTTTTAGAGTCGACCGTTTGTCACCCTGTCTATCTGCTCTCGCCGTCTCACATATCATGACGCACCTGAACTGTGAATGTTTGTGTTTGAGGTTCAGCTCTCACTTTTCACACATTAGTACACAGCTGACGTCTCGGCTCGCGCTCTCGGCTTTTCTCTCGCTTTCTTCTCGCTCTTGTCAGAGCGGCTGATTGCGCTCGCACGCAGGATGAAAGTCTGATAAGAAGAACATCTGCAGATGTCGCAGGTGCTCGACCGCCATGATGTCATCACTGTGTAATCTTGTACATTCACCTTAAACCACTGATGAGTCAAGTGTGTTTTTATAGTGTTTTTTATAATACACGCTGTTTCAATGCAGCTTTGCAGAAAATAATGGTTAAAGTTCTTAATTATGAGAAAACAGAAAAACAATTATTTTCAACTGTCATTCTGAACTCTTTTAAGTCACGGCTCCTTTAAGGCTTGTCGTTAAACTCCCACTGTTATGATTGGCTGACGTTATTGCATAGGAAATAAGGATGTAACGAATACAGTCAGTCACAGGCGATCCACACTCCGATCCAAAAGGGGGTGCATGTGGTAATGTAACGCTGTTCAGTAACAAAAACTCTGATTTAGCTTAAAATTAGCCTAGTTTTGGTCAGAAACTTTGAGATTTTGGCTGTTTTACCAAGAAAAATTGTCTAATATGGTAACATTTTGCAAAAACAGTCCAGTTTGGTTGGAGAGGGTTGAATTTTGTCCAGTTGACCCTTCACAAAGGCCCGCCCCCTTTAGTTACTTTTGCCATGCGCTCTCACGCCACACATCATGTTCTCATGCAGTGAAAAAGAATAGCAAAGAGGACACTGACAACGTATGAAACAGTTTCATATTTAAAATATTGTAATTATTTAAAGAAGTTTAATCAATAAATATCGTCTAGTGTGTCTTTAATGTGTCGTGACAGATCACTGTAGCTCCTCGTGAACCGATCATCTCTTCATACTAGTTCATTTATAGCATCAAATAAACATGAATGAACATCAGAAGGAATGTTGTTTCAAGTGCGGAAAGACGTGAGGACACACAATTTATCAAGTTCAAGTTCACCAACGTTAATCTACTAACTCCCCTGACTGCTTTGACGGACAAAATGGCGGATTCGGGGTTATAATTGGTTAGATCGCCTGTTAATCAAACTGTTTGCGAAGGGTCAATTTACAAACAAAAAAGGTCTAATTTGATCAGATTTAGTTCACTTTCTTGTCAAATCTAACAAATTAGTTTATATTAAATGGATAACGTTGAGATCAATTTAATATCTTAGTTTGTTTCTCTCAGCCAGAAATGAGAATAAATGGAGACTTTTAGTGAAGTCTTCTCCTTCTAAGATGTTTCTCCTGAGAAAATGACACCAGAAATCTCACAAGAGATATCAAAAATGGATTTACCAAGAGACCAAGTCTGCACTCAAACATCTCAATTGACACTTCACCGACCGTTTGATTGACAGGCAATCTGACCAATCATAATCCCCCATTTTGTCCATCAAGATTAACGTTGGTGAACTTGAAATTGAAAAATTGTGTGTACTCACGTCTTTCCGTGCTTGAAACAACATTCCTACTGATGTTCATTCATGTTTATTTGATGCTATAAATGAACTAGTATGAAGAGATGATCGGTTCACGAGGAGCTACAGCGATCTGTCACGACACATTAAAGACACACTATACGCTATTTATTGATTAAACTTCTTTAAAAAATACAATATTTTAAATATGAAACTGTTTGTAACCTGTTCTGTCTTGTCTGTCGAAGTGTTGTCAGTGTCCTCTTTGATCCGCGAAGTATTACAAAGAAACGGCAAGTAACATTGAATTAAATGTGAAATTTTGAAGTAGAACGACTGAAATAGTATTCTATGGTAAAACGTCATCCATTAGTCCTTGTTTTATTTACTTTGAAAAAAGTGTGCTAGCTTGTTTTATGCTAGTTTAGTTTGACCTAATGCATTGACGATTGAACCGAAGCAACCAACTTTGAAAACTTTCTGAAACTATCTGAAGTTGCTGAATATGTTTTCCTCAGATGCTCTTGTGTTGGTGTGAGTATGGAAACCTTCTAACCCAGCTCTGGTTTCCCTCAGGTGACCAGACAGGCGAATGTCGTGCTCACGGAAACCTGGGGTCGGCCTTCTTCTCAAAGGGGAATTATCGCGAGGCACTGAGCAACCACAGACACCAACTCGTCCTGGCCATGAAACTCAAGGACAGAGAGGTAAGCGCCAACTAACCGACCCGTGTGTGTGTGTGTGTTTTCCAGGGTGTGTGGCCGTATCTTCACCTCACACAGAAATAAAGTGCGCAGGATTGCTTTATCAGAGTCCCAGGACTCGTGTTGCGATGTGACAAATGTTTTTGTCAGAGCTGCGGGGCAGACTCACCACTCTCTGTCACGTTTGTGGATGTTCGGCGTCTCAGTTCTGTCTCCTTTCTGCTCGCCGTCGATCTGTTCTGATGACTGTTGAGAAAACACCCCAGAAACCCTGCTGGAGTGAACCTCATGAAAACATGTCTGGGTCGTATTTCTAAGTTCTATAGATAAAAACGTGTATAATAATAATTAAATTAAATATAAATAACGTGTTGCATAAAAACATTAACATTTATTTTCAGTATCTATCTATCATCTATCTATCTATCTATCTATCTATCTATCTATCTATCTATCTATCTATCTATCTATCTATATGTCTGTCTGTCTATCTATCTATCTGTCTATCTATCTATCTATCTATCTATCTATCTATCTATCTATCTATCTATCTATCTATCTATCTATCTATATGTCTATCTATCTATCTATCTATCTATCTATCTATCTATCTATCTATCTATCTATCTATCTATCTATCTATCTATCTATCTATCTATCTGTCTGTCTGTCTGTCTATCTATCTATCTTTCTATCTGTCTGTCTGTCTATCTATCTATCTATATGTCTGTCTGTTTGTCTGTCTGTCTGTCTGTCTGTCTATCTATCTATCTATCTATCTATCTGTCTATCTATCTATCTATCTGTCTGTCTGTTTGTCTGCCTGTCTGTCTGTCTGTCTGTCTATCTATCCATCTATCATTTGTCGTTCTAGCTATCTATTATATGTAGTGGAGAGTTTTGAATTTGACAGCGGTTAGCAAACAGCATTGCATTACCACATGCACCCCCTTCTGGATTGGAGTGTGGATCGCCTGTGACTAACTGTATTCGCCGTCTGACTGTATGCACCGAACCGTGACGTCTGTATCACGATGAATACATGTACTGTTACGCCCCGATTTCCTTTCCAATGACATTAGCCAATCACAACAGTGGCCGTTTACTGACAAGCCTTAAAGGAGCCGCGCCTAAAAAAACGGATCATTTTCTGTAACGAGAAAGATATTTTATCATATTACAGGAACGCAATTAGAATAACATTTAACAAATGACATTTTAATGGTCCAAAAAATATATTTCACTTTCTATTTCTGTATTTAATGCTGTATATCTTATCTTGAGGTGAAATATGACCCAGTGATGTTCTTGACAAGTTCAGGAGATTCACACACACACTGGCTGTGTTTAATGTGTGCTGGTCTTATCAGCTAATGCCTCATCCGCTGGCTTCTCATCATCATCTGAATCATACACACTTCTTTTGTGTGTCCAGATCGTGTCCGTGTGTTTGCTCTGCGCATTTCCGTGCGTGTGCACGGAAATAGAAACCCTGCGTCCTCACATCTGTTCCTCTTTCTCCTCTCCTCATTACTCACTGTAGTCTTGAGGAAGCAGCCGTGGATCTGACCGCATTTCTGCATCCATTAAAAGGAGAAATGGCATTTGCAACACGTTCAGCAGTGTAATGTCATATATTTCTGAGAGAAACTGGGGAAAGAATGTGGGGCAGGATCGGAATTTGATTGGATTTTGAAAAGTAGCTTGTAATATTATTGGTTAATGTTATTTTCTCTGCCCACATGATCTTTGCTACATCAGCAGAAAAGAAATGCTGTTTAAGAGGTGTGATGAGATGCATAATTATGTTCTTTTTAGATTTAGATGACTTATAAATTATTCACAATAAGATCTGAAATATTTTTAAAGCCAGATTTTGATAAATTTTCCCCAACACAATAAATCTGGATGGGTTTTTTTTTGTTTGACTTTTGGTTTATTTTATTTTATTATATATATAATAGTTAATAAAATTAGTAATAAAATTCAGTATTCAGTATATTCCTATTTAAGATATTTTTTGTATCACAGTAATGCAAATTGAGATAAAAATGTGCTTTGACATGCAAAAAAATAGAAAATAGTCTTTTTTTTTGTTATTTTTGTTATGCTATATATAATTTCTGTTTTGACATGACATGTTCTTGATAGGCTTCAGTTTTCCCAAGACAGTGAATCTGGATTTTAATTTTTTTAATCTCCATTATTCTCAATGACTTTAAAATCGACACAAAAAATACTCAAATACGTGAATGCAAATGCTTCTCCTGCGCAAACCCGTCTCCAGCTTTATTGACCAGCGGCGTTACGTTATTTCGTGACAAAATTCAGAATATATCAAGTGAAATTTATATTGACTAAAGTGATTTCAGTGGCATTTCCGTGACTTTTTAAGATTTGATATACTTGCGTGACTTTTCCAGGAATGGATATCGCGCTTACCCTGTTATTTCCAGGTTTTTCAGGACTGTGGGAACAATGAGGATTTAATGGATGGTTGCATTTTTAAATTCTCCTGCAATTTGTAAAGCAACTCATCCTCACGACACTATAGCATGTTTTATCATAAACGCTCATCTTCTACATTCATTTTTTCTCTTTCAGTTCATAATTAACTGCCACAGAATACTGATGTTTGATACCATAACGGTCACACAAAACCACAGTTCAAAAGCTCTTCATGCTCTCAATGCTTTTGCATCTATGTTTGTGTTTCTTTCGGGCGACTAGATTTTCATCAAGTGGACTTACGGTTACACGCTTGGCGAAATCAGCAGAAGCGTGTGTGTCGTTTCTCTCAGGTCATCTCTTGAGCTTCAGGGAATTGAAGTATGAACAGGTACGGCAGATGTGTCTTCTGCCGTATCGCGGTTTCGTTTGAGCATCCATTGTGATGGATCATCTGGTGTAAGTGAGTCTGTGGTGATGGATTTGGTGTCCGACGTGCTGGCACCTCCTCTTGAATCTGTTGTGTGATGGTCTCATCTGTACTGCAGTAAACACTCATGACCATCACACTAATTACTCAAGATCCCCCTAATCAGCACATACACACACAAACCCGCCCTAATCTGATCAAAGCTCTGTACAGCACAGCTCTCTGGATCATTCTGTCCTGTGTAACATGCCACAACTCTTTATTAAGCTCAATATGTTTAGATGGGCTTTTGTTAAAGAAATAGTGGTATTACTAGTATTACTAGTATTTTTTAATATTATATATGTACTTTTTATTTGTATTTTTTTTATTTTATTTGAATAAATTAAAGAATTTTATTATTTTCTTTGTTTTTTAATTATTTATTATTTTTATTTATTCTTTAATAAGATGACTGAATTTTTTTGCCCCCTAAAGTAGGAGTATTATTTGTAAATAAATAATAATAATAATCATTATATATATATATATATATATATATAATTTATGTAAAAAAAAATATATAATATGTAATAGTATATATATATATATATATATATATATATATATATATATATATATTCTTTCTTTTTTTTCATTAAGACTCTTTCAAGGTCTGAGATGATTTATGAAAGAAAAACGCTGAAGGACAGTGTGGAGCGTTTCTTATTCTATCCTGATATTCCCATTAGTACATGATAATGTCAATATCAAGAGAAATACCTGAGTTCATCATCACAGAAGAGTGTTAAATTCAGTCGTTAATATAGACGGAGGACTTTCAGAGGATTACAGTCTCTATCAGTGCAGCATTAGGAATGAAAAGAGCTGGTGAAAGTAAAGGACATCCGTGTATATGTGACTGCTAGAGAAACATGTCCAGTGTTCGCTCCATTACCCTGGAATCCAAACCGATGAGATCATGTTATGACATATATAAATTTTTTCTCGCCTTGCCCGAGGAAATCTTCCGCTGAGCACCTTGAGACACGACGCTCCTCATGCATGTTCAGGTTCAGCCTCTCACTGGCAGAATATGAACTAATATGACGCAGCACAACTGTTTTCAACGTTGATAATAATCAGAAATATTTCAAATCATCATATTAGAATGATATCTGAAGACTGGAGTAATGATGCTGAAAATCCAGCTTTGCATCACAGAATTACATTTGAAAATATTTTCAGTGTTTTTTAAAATTGCAATAATATTTCACAATTTTCTGAGACTGGTTGCACGTGACATCAGCTCTGGATTCATTCTGTAACGGATTATGATGTAGCACTGAATGCAGTGTTCAATACAGCAAACACACGTTCAGAGAGCAGCTGCTGCGACGTCGTGATGGATGGCGTTACTCACACTCTACTCAGTGATTCATCTCTGTTGAGTCAAGATTTAAAGTAAATATAAAAGTGCACAAACTATAATGAAATATAACTCAAGCCCAGCTCTCTCTCTCTCTCTTCTCTGACAAACACAGAAAAAGAAAATAAAAGCAGAAAGAGAAGAGGAGCGATGGGTAATTATAGTTCCCTTTCAGTCGGTCACGTTCGACGTACGTCTCCGTTCCCTCCTTCAGGGAACGAGGGTTACATACGTAACCGAGACGATTTTTTTATAGTATGCACAAAACAAGTGTGTACTGCACATTATGCTAATTTAATGTAAAACAAAATAGGCTGATAAAATCAGAGCAGACTTTGTGTAAACTATATCGCACAGTGCAATGCCTTCAACTTCCATTTCTAGTGTGAAGAATTAAAACATCTTCTTTACATTATTTGATTGGAAAGTCGTTTTTACATAAAATTGGGTTAAAATGCAAAATAAATATATATTTTTTTATTTCCGAGATGAGAACTGGATGGTATCATCATAGCATACTACTGTCTGAATCATTTATTGTTGCTCACTGTTTTACATACTACATATAAAATGTAATTATACACACTACACAAAAATACAGTAAAAACATGAATATTGTGAAATATTATTACAATGTAAAAGAACTGTTTTCTATGTGAATATATGTTAAAATGTAATTATATATACTTGTAAGGTCAATTTCCGGGCTTTATTTATTTGATGAAAAATACAGTAAAATCAGTAATATTGTGAAATATTATTACAATTTAAAATAGCTGTTTTCTATGTGAATATATTGTAAACTGAAATTTATATCATGTGATCAAAGCTGAATTTTCAGCATCATTACTCCAGTCTTCAGTCTCACATGATCCTTCAGAAATCATTCTGATATGATGATTTGATGCTAAAGAAACATTTATTGTTATCATTGATGTTTTTTCAGGATTCTTTATGAATAGAAAGTTCAAAAGAACAGCATTTATTTGACATATAAATCTTTTGTAATGTTTTAAATGTCACTTTTAATCAATTTAATGCATCCTTGCTGCATAAAACTATTCCTTTCTGATGAGATCATCACAATGGCTTGAAACTTGTGTATTTTGTAACAAATCGCTAACCGTATATGCTGCACATCCTGCAGTTAGCAGTAATATTCCATTCCAAACGTAGCTGATGTCTTTTTCCCTCTCTTTCTCCATCTTTCTTCTCATTTTTAATCTTTATTTCTCTCTTTCTCTTCCATACACACACAAACTGTCTTCTTTTGTGATGTTTGATGTGCTCCGCAATTGTTACTTGCTAGCAGTTCAGTGAGCGTAGCGCCGGCCGGCGGTTTAATCTCTTTTAGGTAACATATTGTTCTTATATTCATTAAGCAGAGCACTTCAGAATATGACAGCAGTTGTAATTGGTTTGGTTTCATCTTGTTAAAATGCATTCATTATGCGACGGGCCCCCGGCCTCTTTGTGCGCGGTGAACGCCGGCGCGAGCCGCACTGTCTGCCTGTCTGTAATTGTGAGCCGCAGTCACTGTCATCCGCTTAATTAAAGCCAATGCAGAGAGGACATGCTCCATTTGGGACCATTTGAGAATTTCCATCTTTCTCACAGGTAGGGATAAATAGCGGACACTCTCGTTGATGACACGTGTGTGTGTGCGCGTGTCTAGCGCTCAGAATTAGCACTCGCCACATGCAGAAATTGTGTTTTTTTTTCAGTCGAATATGCATATGTCCAATCTAATGCATGGTTTACATCGCAACTTTTATTGTTGTTAAAGGTGAAGATTGCATCATTAATTCTGTTACTTTCCTTTTTGTTACTGTGAAGCTGCTTTGAAACAATTTCTATTATATTAAAGGGGTCATGAACTGCATTATTTTATGGGTGATAATGTGCACTTATAATGTTAGTATGCTTTTTACATCAAAAATTTAGAAATAAAAGGCATTTTTCGTGCCCTGATTTTAGGCCTCTGATTTGAATGCTCTGTTTTAAGGGGCGTGTCTGTTCTGAGATTCAGTGTAAACGCCCACTGCTGTGATTGGCTGACATATTTGCATATTAAATAGCTAAGTTTTACCCTCTCGAAAACCTTTAGTAAGTTTTTACTGTTACAGCTCTCAAGGTTGATTATAGCATTACACTTAAATCTATGACATTATGTTTAGATTGTGGCATGAAAGGTTGCAGTGATGAACATTGAACACGTTGAGCGCATGAAAGCAGCGATCTCGTCATTGCAACTCAATTTCTGTACACCAACGACTGCTTTCGTCGTAGCTAACAGTGCAAACGCGATGTAACTAAGAGATTCGTTGAATAAAATTGGAGTTTGTGGTGCGAATCCGGAACTCAGTCACTGATAAACTCACACTGTTTGATTGACAGCTCTTGCGATTGTAAAGGGAATGTTCTTTCTATTTATAATTCAATCATAACAGATTATTTTCATCCAAGAGAAACAATGTGAAGTTGAGCGTTTAGTCAGTGGTTTGATTTACTGACACTTAGACAAAGAACATCTAGTCAGATCATTAATATCAGATCAGGCATTAGAATTAACACAGTTACTCACATGGTGTTTCATTACTGTCGAGTCCATATCGTAAAAGTCTTTTTACAAAGCCTGTGCCGAAATGCGATTGATTTACCAAAGAATCCACAGTGAAATACTGAACACAAATAGGGAAATCTCAACGAGACATTCACATTGTTGAAAATAAATAACCATATTGCTTTGAAAGGTAATGCTATTTTTGTTCATTTTGTCCTGTATCGCTCTTCTCTCCTCCTCATCTCACTAACACGCCAGTGGGCGGAGCTAATGTTGCAATGATGAAGTAGGCGTTGATTTCTTCTGTGGAGGCGGAGTTTCACCTATAGATAGACACGAGTCCTTCGCTGGGCCTGGTGTCAATAAAAGCTTTTATTGGACTTACAAGGATGTTTTCAGTTCTGAAACTTACAGGATATTCTTATAGCATGATGACCTCTTATATATCAAAAGCTCAAGGAGAAGCTGATTTCTTAATTCATGACCCTTTTTAGCGTGACTTGTTGTTTTCAATATCAACATGCAATCAAATGCATCTATTTACAGTACTTTCATGCACATTCCTGGTCTTATTCTGAATGATTCATCAGTGCATATTATTGCAAAGAACAAAATATCTTCATAATCTTTCATCAAAATGTAATAACTCGCTCAAATTCAGAAACGGCTTTCCTTTTCAGCTGACATCATCAATCCCTCTTATTTTTCAACCACTTGTCATATAGAGATACTTTTCACCATTTTTTCTTGTTAAATATCCTAAACATAAAGTTAAATTGGTTATGAGTGGTATTTCGTGTTGACTTCACATCCCGTCGAGTGTAAACGTTGTGGTTCTGTGGCGTTTTCAAAACATTTCTCGATCTTACGTCTCATCATCTGGCTCAACCAATAGCGTGAGTTTAGGCCAAACAATGGAATGGTAGGAGTGTTTGGAAGCCTTTTAGGAAGATATTAGTCATTATTTTTGTAATTTTATTTGTGGCACAGAAAGAGTTCATCTTTCTTTAGTGTGTAATGTTGCTGTGCGAGCATGAACAAGCGAGTCATTCTCTGTATCAGTGTCTGTAACTCCCTGAAACGCCTCCATCTTGAGTTTTCTTCACAATATTCCTCATTTAAATAATTCATATGCAGAATAAAGGGGCGGGGCCTGGATGAGTTAGTTAGTAATGTTGAAACTGGTGCTTATGGTAAGGGGCAGGACATTTCCCAAACAACCTCGACCAATCACAACACACTGCTCCAGCCGACCAATCAGGGCACATTGTACTTTTCAGAAGGAGGGGCTTCATAGAGATAGGAACTAAACAGAGCGTTACTGACAGACTGAGAAGAGAGGAGCTGCAACAATGGAGAATGTGAACATTCAAGCATGAAAACCTGTTCTAGTAGAGCCTAAAAAGACTTTGAAAAAGGGCAGAATAGATTCTCTTTAAGACTATTAGAATCTCCTTGTTTCCTGGACACAAAAAATAACATTTGAGTGGCGAAATGACAATAGATTTTAGTTTTTATGAATTTTTGCACAATGCTATTTTCATTTCAGACAATATCGATATAAATACAGGAGCCATTGGCATTCGGACCCCATATGTGTGTGTAAAGGATATTGGTTTTATTATGTCTGTTGCTGCTGAATTGTGATCCAGATCAGATATTGAGTGCCATAATGACTTTTGTGTGTTATTGAGAGATTAAAGAGATTCCAGGAAGATGAAGATGGATCGGGAAATTGCTCCATCCTATTTCCTCTTCCTGTGGCAACCTTTGCCTAAAGCACCTGCCATTTAGATTTTATTGCACAATATAGACGTCTTAAAGTCTGTTTACTCAGCGAGAGATGTGTGTGTGTGTGTGTGTGTGTGTGTGTGTGTTTGTTTTAAAGGTCATTAGTAGCTGTGATGCTGTATATTTGCCTCAGGCAGGATTCCTCAGGTTATGCAGGAAAGCTCACCTCAGGCGAGACAGAGATCGGCGATGCTCTCACAGGTCCTTGAGTGTGTGTGTGTGTGTAACTGAGCTTTTATTGGTCAATATGTGCATTTATGTACGTCCAATTCTCTTTGTTGCATGCACATGATGTATATATGCCGTGTGCGTGTTATCCTGTGTACGTGACAGGTAAAATTATGGCCTCACCAGAAGAACAAATGCACCATTGTCAGAGATGAATAGCTTTGCTGATAGTGACTTTTTTGCTCCTCTTAAATGGAGTCTCCTGCCTCTCTTATATATTTATATTAATAATGTGTTATTGTGATATTGATATATTATAATAATGTATTTTATCCACTTTACATTACTAATGCATATATAATATGTTAAATAATTATATTGTTATATAATTAATATGTGAATATTATATATATACTGTATATAGACACACACACACACATATACATATATGTGTGTATATATATATATATATATATATATAAAATTATATATATATAATCACATTATTAATATATGGTAAATTATGACATAATTAAGCTAGTTGTTTTTTATTTTCATTTAGTTTAGCTTGATGTACCTCGTAGTGTTAAAATAACTAAAGCTAAAACTGAAATAAAGATGATTAAAAATGATATAGACATTGTCAAAATAACATAAAATAATAGTGATAATAACATTACTAAGCCTACTGCCCAGCAAAACAACAGTTTTAATTACCAGCGTGCACTAGCAGACGTCATTACGCTCTATAGACCTAAACTGGAGTAAATATACTGGAATAATATCCAATCGATTCCTCTGAATCCAGATACGTTTGTGTCAGTGTATGGTCGCTCATTGATGCGCTCCGTACAATCACGTCAAATCAAAGACGACGGCTTTCTGCCAAAGAGCCGTGACCCGTGGTGTGGTCGGGCTGTAATGAGCCGTGGTGTGGACACGTCGTTTGAGTAACTGACCCTCTCCTGCACAGCAGCGCTGGGCTACGGCTACCAAAGCACCGTCCGACTGGAGTGACCAAGCACAGAGTCATTTAAAGGCCTGGAATTGCATCCTGCACCGAGGTCGATCGATGGCACGCCTGTCAGAAAGATGAATGGGAGCTTTAGGAACTCCATTTTAATGAAGGCAGAGAGAGAGAGAGCGACGCTCGTGTAGTCGTGTGTGGAGTCGTGTTTGTGTAGGGATACTCCTGTAGCACGCGCTCTGTAGGTGTCCGTGGCAGAAGAGGTCGAGCTGCTCCTGAACTGATGGAGACCTGCCCTCCGTCACCATTCATCACCGATAAACACATTTCTCTCTTCTCACACTGTTCGGCCTCCGTCAGGGTCAGTGCAGAGACTCCACAGAGAAAAGATGCTGGACTTTTTAGTTCATTAAACTTAGATCAGTTGCATCTCACTTTAGAACCAAAATCATGGCTCTCAATATGAGTAAATTCATATCGCGGTTATGGTACATAGAAAAATAAATCAAAATATCTAAATAAATCAATTTTATATATATATATATATATATATATATATATATATATATATACAGTAACAGTATATACAATATGGGATATTCAATTAATTTTTTTTAATTCGTAGCATTATATACATATGTATATATTATATACATATGAATACTATAATAATAATTAAATAAATATACTACTAATAATATTAATACCTAATAATGTATTATTAATAATAATAATAATACTTAAAAATGCACATATATATGCAACTATAGTTTTAACAATTTATTTAATATTAAATATTAATTAAATATTTTTTTATATTTTAAATATTTTATTATATAAAATATTAATATATCCATATATATATATATATATATATATATAGTTATAGTTATTTAATATATAAAATAAAATATGAAATCTAAAATATATGAAAATATATTAAATATTGTCTTTATTACATATTTAAGCCAGTAGATTGTGACAAATGACTGATTACGTGCGAGTCAGTTCATTCAGTTGATTTGTTCAAACACTGATTCATTCAGGAATGAAACAAGTCACTTGCTGAATCCGGAACAGCATACTAGCATACTACTCTTACTATTTTTCCTATAGAAAGATGGTAGTATACCAGAAAGATGAGTAGTATACTAATGTGCAGTTCTGAATTCAGCAGTCGTTGAATCATTCGCTAAACTGATTTGTTCAAAAACTCAGTCGCCAACAGTTTTCATTCACTATATTGTATTAGTAGAAAGTCAGTTAATAGCACCCTATGAGTGAATCATTCATTCAGTCATTCATTCAATTGATTCGTTCAGTTGAGTGTCTTTATAAGGGAGTCATTGAATCATTTACTCAATCAATTTGTTCATAAACACTGATTTATTCTGACACCGAATACATACGTTAGCTTCTCATCAGAGCAGAACCTGTATCTGGGAAACAACAGCTGTAGTCATGCTTTCACTATGTCGCTTTCATATCATCTAGCTTGCTCAGAGAGGTTTATGTAGACTGTAGTGTTGTTTTGAGTTTGACTCTTCTACGCCCCCTGGAGGTCTGGAGTCACCTTGGGATTGATGAAAGCTACAGCAGGAACAGAGTGACTTATCAGTCAGTCAAAATTTGTAGCTTTTTTACACCCTGTGATGTGTGATTGTTCCTCAGGAGGAGAGCAGAGAAGAGGGAGGTGATGGATTATACCAGAGTTTCTCCCCAGAGGTCTGCGCTGCACTCTCACGGCCCGTGGGCCGCTCGCTCGCACGTCAGTGTCAGAGATCAATAGAGCTGATGTCTGGGTGGGTTTGAGTCGGAGAGTGTGTGTCACTGCTGAGATGAGTCTAAATAAGTGAAATATTGCTAGGAAGGTGGTCATGTTTCACCCTTAAATCAAAAGAGAAAGATATATTGTGGACAACAATGCCCTTGTATGTATTATTTTTATGCATAGTAAAAAAATAAATAACCTGTAGCTGTAGTTTGCGTTCTTTGCCAAATAATTTTCCCAGATAATACCTTAACCAAGTTTGTTCTTCCCTCATCATATTTTCTTTTGATTTAAAGATTTAAAGGTGAAATATGACGTGAGGCTCGTCAGTGAAATACTGTAGGAACACAGACTTGAAACTGTTTTTTGTTCTTTTAAGTCGAGATGTCTTTGACAAAAGTCTCAGAGCTGTTTTTAATCAGTCGATCAGGTTGTAAATCTGTTCAAATGGCTTGTTTCTTCTTCGCAGCATATGTTCATGGCTGATTTGTCTCTCTCCCGCTCGGTTTTTCTTTTTCTTGCTATTTGTACTGTACTTGAGCAGAGCATTTCTCTACGGCACACAGAATACAATTTAATAGTGTTTCAGTTTGGTTGTCAATGGTGTTTTACTGAAAAATTATGTGATCAATAAATCATGACAACATATCATCAAAGCTAGTTAAGCAATTTTCTACTTTTTATATTACATTCAACACATTTTTTAAAATTCAGTTTCATATAATTTAAGTTGAAATGACTTATATAGCCAAGTTGATTGTACTTAAAATTTAAGGCAGCAACTATTTTTTACATATAAATGCTTCAAGTCACTGTTTTCAGCAATGATCTGGTGATGGACGACTGGAAAAAACTGCTAAATGCAATGAATAAAAAATTAATAACTAATAATATATGCATTCTCAAAAACACTGAACAAAACTTCACTAGGTAAAAAGAAAATACAACTCTGATTATGTTAAATTCAGGTTGACGTGCAATAAGGATAAATGTGGATTATTGTATATCGTATATATATATATATATATATATATATATATATATATACATATATACATAAACTGTGTTATTTTAGTATATTAATGTACTATTATAGTATTTATATTTTTTTAATTTGATTTATTTTATATACTATTATAGTATTTCTATATATTTTAAGTTTGATTTATATTTTATATTTTTATTTTAATATTAGCATACATTTCTGTATTCGTTACTCTATTTAGTTTTAGTCATTTTAGTATGTCAACTCTTAGTTTAGTTTAATTAAGCACTTCTAATTTCCATTTAAGTTCTTCATCTAGTATTATTTTTTAATATTTTCTTACTTTTAGTTAACAATAACAACACTGAGTATAAACAGTGTCAGTATTGGGTTTAGTCCGTAATGTCTGATATAAAATATGAAACAAAACCAGTTTCTTTTTTGATGTTAATATCTGACACCAAGGAGAATAAACATTTAGCGTCCATGTTTCTTGTTTACAGCCACAGTAAGCACTGCTGCGGTTATCACTGTATAAACTGCAATTTTGAAATGGAGTCCTATGGAATGGTATTTTAGGACATTCACTGCTGCATCTGGATGCGGTCGACAATCCCAACACGTTGGTAGATATTCAGGTGGCTAATGCGAGGTTGTGCTCGTGGAGTAGCGGCACAGCTTACTGTGGAGAAGGTCACAACTGTGATATTCATTCTTTGGGAGCTCGCCGCTGTAAAAATGGTGCCGCATCCCAAAGGAGGATTTGCATTTTTTCAGGCTGAGGGAATGTTCTTACGCAAGCCCTGCTGAAACACTGCCAGAGAACACAGCGGCTGGCCGTCCACTCCTCGCAGCCGCTGACTCTGCGCTCTTTTCTTTTGTGGCTGTATATCTCTGTGTGTGGATTACACACACACACACTCTCTCTCTCTCTCTCTTGCTCTTTCTTTTCAGAACTGACCTTCAAGTTTTAGTTCCTCATTCCACATAGTCAAAGCACCACATTGTGAATCTGAATGAGCACAAAACATAACAGTCTTTACACGCCTCGTAAATGTGTTCGGGAAGGAATACTAGCTTACTGCGTACTTATTTTTAAAGGGATCTTTGATTATTATTACGTGTTTTTAACTTTAGTTAGTGTGTAATGTTGTTGTTTGAGTAGAAACAACATCTTCAAAGTTACGACACTCAAAGTTCAATGCAAATGGAGATATTTTCTTTTGCAGAAATTGCTTTTTAAACAGCTGGTAGGGACTACAATGAGCTTCTTCCCGGGTTTGTGACATCACTAACCATATCTTTTACATAAACCCCGCCCCCGAGAACACACAACAAAGGGGGCGGGGATATGTTGGGCTGCTTTAGAGAAGAGGAAGAGTTGTTGTAGTCGAGTGTTGTTGATGCCGTCATTTTACGCCAGACTGCTTCACAAACGAGGGTCAATTCAATAAGAAAAGATGAACATGACGACACATGCTAGTGATGAGTTGATCAACTCCACAGCAACTACATCAATTTATCCACTAACCCTTCTGAAAACGTCTAAAAGTTGTGACTTCTTCCTGAGTCTCTCCATCAGTGTCGACTCCGGTTTGAACAATGTAAGGATGAACACCATTACTGACAATCCTCATTTTGTCTGCGTGAGATTCTCCAGCTTTGTTATTGTTGAGCTGTTAAAGCTCCGCCCTCTTCTCGAAAGTGGAGCTAATTTGAATTTAAAGGGACACACACAAAAACAGCGTGTTTTTGCTCACACCCAAATTTGACAAGCTCTAATAAATGATCTGTGGGGGATTTTGAGCTGAAATGTCACTGGAGACACCAGAGACTGATATTACATCTTGTGAAAAGAGCCCCTTTAATGAAAGAGCAGCACAGATACATGTCTGGGAAATTTTATTTGCCCAAAACAGTTTTTAATAGTTTTAGGTTTAGCAAACAATAACAACACTGGTATGTAATTCTGTTTATGATAGTATGTCACATCCCGTACAGCAAGGTGAACTGTATTATGGGTTGATCACGTAATGTATGACACTCTTATGTAGAAGAGACAGAGCACCCTCACATCTCCGTCTTGGCGTCTTCCCGCCACCCAAATTGCAGAAATGGGAGAAGAGAATATAATGGGAAATGGATTACTCCAGGGCGGAAGTGTGTCTTTGAAATCAGACATCCGTACAATGATGAGTAAACTGGATTAGTCTCCCCCCAGTCCCGTCTCTGGTGCCGTTGGTGAACGGAGAAGTACCCTCGCCGCTCAAGCCTCTTTTGGGAAATCAAACACTTGTCAGCCCAGCTGGCTGCGGAGGCTGCGGTGTTGTCTTTCGTTCTCGCCGTCTCGTTTTCATCTGTTTACATGTGGGAATTGTGGGAGGCCCCGCTCAGGCCGCCTTGCCAGGAGGAATTGCTTCGTGCAAAAAATTGTCAACAAGATTTTATGTTTTACGGCTGCCTGTCTGAGCACATTACTGAGGCCTGGCATCTGCTGTTCAATTCATTACACTCCGCTTAAGCAATTTGTTCCTCTCCGGCATTTTAAGGAAATGTGATTAGGTGTGTTTCCTCGGCCTGTTCGACTGAGGTTGAGGTGATATCACAGATTGGATATTGTTTTCTCAGGGTTTGTGGGTAAATGAGACGGATCTGTAGATGAGGGTTCGCTGTATGTCGTGCTCCATACTATGCATACTGCATACTGTTTTAGAAAGAAACCGATCTACTGTGCAATATAAACTATCATTGAAAAGTTCAGTAAGAATTTAATAAAAGAAATTAATACTTTTATTCTGCAAGGACACACTAAACTTGTTAAAAGTGGTAGTAAAGACATTTATAATGTTTCAAAAGATTTGTATTTCCAGGGAAGTTTGTTGGTCAAAACGTCTAATTTAGTGAGGTCATGTGACAATGTTGCAGCATACTACTGTTTGAAATGTGTATTGTTGCATACATTAATTTTTTTGTTTGCAAATGTGTCAGAACAATAAGAGGACCTATTCTGCTTTTTTTCCATGTTCATCTTTCTTTAGTGTGTAGTGTTGCTGTTTGAGGATGAAAAAGTGAGTTCTTCTCTGTATCAGTGTCTGTAACTCGCTGAAATGCCTCCATCTTGAGTTTTCTTCACAATATTCCTCATTTAAATAATTCATATGCAGAATAAAGGAGCGGAGCCTGGTTATGATAAGGGGTGGGACATTTCCCCAACACGTTGCTCCAGCTGACCAATCAGAGCACATTGTGCTTTTCAGAAGGAGGGGCTTCATAGAGACAGGAACTAAACAGAACGTTACTGACAGACTGGGAAGAGAGGAGCTGAACAATGGAGAATATGAACATTCAAGCATGAAAACCTGTTCTAGCAGAGCCCAAAAACAACATCACTTTAAAAAAAAGTGCATAATAGTTCCCCTTAAAATGGTCTTTTTCTGTGTCCTTTTTACCTCAAGTTGGTGGTGAATTCATGCTTCATGGTGTCTGTTCACTCAGAACAGGCTCTGAAGCAATTCGAGGACACATTGTATAAACAAAGTGCTGAGCTGGACGTCAGCCTTTAGAGGCGTTCAGGTGTGGTGACAGGCGGAATAAGCCCCATTCAGCTCTGAATAGCCTGTCTACCACAAGCCCTGCGGTCTCCCGAATGACCCGTCGTCCTCAGAAGAGACTGCAATTATGATCTCAGAGGGGTTTCTGTTGTCTCGTTGATTGCTCAATGTCCCATTACCCTGTAAATATTTACGTGGGCACGCTGACATTTTACCGCTGGGTCAAGACTTGCGCTGTGATTTGCGCTTGACAGCGGTGCGGCTCCGGCGTGAAGCTTTTAGAGGATCTTTATGCGTCTGTTTCCAATAATAGTGTTTTTGCCCAGCAGGTTTTTTTTTTTCTGAGCTGTCATGTTGCGACTTTCTCCGAGGGCATCGTGCGCGATCATTGTCGAGTCATTCGACCTCTACATCAGGCCCTGAGTGTGTCTGACAACACGGCATCAACGCAGCCTTGAAAACTTCCCTCGCTTTGATTCCCTTTTGCGCACTCGAAAACTACCCTCCCGAAACAAAGGATTTGCATTCCACATTTATCACTGTCTTCATGACAAAGCAATGCAGCACCGCAGCCGAAAATATCAGTGGGAGCGGTGAGGAAAAACTCCTGTTGATTCGCTCCCTTTTACGGAAAAATCAAATCAAACCCATCGATCTAATTACACACCGACTACGCCTGCTGATGGTAATTGTGAAGTACAAATGCGTTTGAAAGGGCACAGATTCCCCAAAGGTACAGATCTGTGTTGAAGCGGCTGAAAGTGTCTTCAATCTATAACGTATGAGCAAGAAACTCACAAAAAGTCATTTTTATCTGGCTCCCAGCTATGCACGAGAGGAAATTACCTGATTTGAGACCATTTTTAAAGAAATATCAAGTCAAAATAACCCAATCTCTGGGTTAAAACAACCCAATCGCTGGGTTAAAACAACCCAATCGCTGGGTTAAAACAACCCAATCGCTGGGTTAAATCAGCCCATCCACTAGACTAAAATGGCCCATTCGCTGGTTTAAAACAACCCATTCACTGGGTAAAAACAACCCAATCCCTGGGTTAAAATAGCCTCTACGCTGGGTTAAAACAACCCAGTCTCTAGGTTAAAACAACCATTGCTTGGTTAAAACAACCCATTTCCTGGTTTAAAACAGCCCATGCGCTGGGAAAAACGGCCCATTTGCTGTGTTAAAACAACCCATTCCCTGGTTTAAAACAACCCATTCGCTGGGTTAAAATAGCCCATCTGCTGAGTTAAAACAACCATTGCTGGGTTAAAACGGCCCCATTGGCTGGGTTAAAACAACCCATTCCCTGGTTTAAAACAACGCAATCGCTGGGTTTAAACACCCCATCAGCTGGTATAAAACAACCCATTCGCTGGGTTAAAATAGCCCATCCACTGGGTTAAAACAACCTTTGCTGGGTTAAAGCGGCCCATTCGCTGGGTTAAAACAACCCTTGCTGGGTTAAAACAACCCTTGCTGGGTTAAAATAGCACATTCACTGGGTTAAAACAACCTATTCCCTGGTTTTAAACAACCTAATCGCTGGGTTTAAACAACCCATCAGCTGGGATAAAACAACCCATTCGCTGGGTTAAAATAGCCCATTCACTGGGTTAAAACAACCATTGCTGGGTTAAAATAGCTCATTCGCTGGGTTAAAACAACCCTTGCTGGGTTAAAACGGCCCATTCGCTGGGTTAAAACAGCCCATTCCCTGGTTTAAAACAACCCAAACGCTGGGTTAAAACAACCCATTCGCTGGGTTAAAATAGCCCATCCACTGGGTTAAAACAACCATTGCTGGGATAAAACGGCCCATTCGCTGGGTTAAAACAACCCTGGCTGGGTTAAAACGGCACATTCGCTGGGTTAAAACAACCCTTGCTGGGTTAAAACGGCACATTCGCTGGATTAAAACAACCCATCCGCTGGGATAAAACAACTCAATCACTGGTTTTGTCTATTTTCAATCCAACTTGGGTTGTTTTTAACCCAGCATTTTTTAGGGTGTAGCTGGTGGGTTTGGTTTATGGCTTATAATGCTGTATTTTTAAAATCCCTATTGGAAATGAATGAGAAATAATGGGGAAAAAATACTTCCGGAAGTAAGACAGCTAAAAAAGTGTATGAGCACTGTTGCATTGTGTTTAAATGTGCAACGTTCGTTTACGATTTTTACACTGTCAAATAGTTAGCTTGCATTTACAATTAGTCATCTAGACTGAGGAGCAATTAACAGTTAACAATGCTAAGCTTCCAGTGAAAGCTAGAAGAGTAGCTTAGCAACATGCTAATGTCGAACTCTATGGTTTTGTATTTTTGTGAGTGTGTGTGCGGCTAACACATCATGTGCTGTACCTGGTGAGGGGTTAATGACTTGCTAATGAAACACATGGCTTGCAGCTAATTAGATGTGACCTGTTTTCCTGCAACTTTACCTCACGGTTGACAGCTCATATGCTAATGTGCTAATCTACCTGCCGTTTCTGTAAAGTCTTTTTTCTTTTACAGTGTTATTTATTATTTTAGCTAAATATAGCTGGAAGTCACAACCTTTGAAGTAGATGCAATATCCCTGTATTCTGAAGGTCTTGCTAATTTGGCTCTTAATATGGTTGTAGCTTGTTATATGAGATGCCAGATTTGTGATTCATTTCACACGCCTCAGCCTGACCTGACATCTCCTTTGATATCTTTACAAGCATTTTAATGATCTCTAGCTCTAGAGTATCTTCTGTGAGGAATTCTCTAAATAAACCAGATGGTTTAGCCATTAAAATTAGTGTTTTTCTTTAAAATTTATTCTCTCGGTTGGATAAAATTCAAGCATATTTCAAGTTGTGATCGTATTACACAATCTCAATTAAAAGAAAAACAAGAAGTTATTTTATAATAATCAGTGCTAGTAGTATTGTGTGTATATAAATTGATTTATTTTATAAAGTGTTACTATATATATATATATATATATATGAAACTGTTATACTGTATTCACACAGTTATTGTACAGTTGTGCTGCTTAATATATATATATATATATATTTTGTTGGAACTTGTGATACTTTTTTCAGCATTTTTTGATGAATAAAAAGTTAATTTCTTTACTTTAAAAGTTAATGTTTTATTCACCAAAGAATCCTGAAAAAAGTCTCACAGCTCATAAAAAATATTAAGCAGCATAACTGCTTCCAATATTCATAATAAATCATCATTTGAATGATCAGAATGATTTCTGAAGGATCATGTGACACTGAAGACTGGAGTAATGATGCTGAAAATTCAGCTTTGATCACAGGATATAAATTACATTTTAATATATTCACATAGAAAAAAATATTTTAAATTGTAAGAATTTTTTACTATTTTTACTGTATTTTTTATCAAATAAATGCAACCTTGGTGAGCGGAAGAGACTTCTTTCAAAAAAATTTTTGGAAAAAAAAAAACAAAAACAATTTGCCCAAACTTTTAACCAACCGTTACTTTAAGTATTAATTTTGCACAAACAATGCAGCTTATATCATATATTATATTGTATTTTTATAGTATTACTTCATTAAAATGAAGTAATCTAAATATAGTACTACTAATAATAATAATAAGCCAATAATGTAATTAATAAGTATAAAAGAATCTTTACTTTAAGTAAAATATAATTCCTTTTTTCCTTTGAAAATATATTATTTTATATATTATTTTAAATATTGTAATATTTTAATTATATATATTATATAAACATTTTATTTTTATTTTATTACAGTATTATTATTTACTTTATTATTTATTTATTTATTTTTATTATTTACATTACTTACATTACAATTTAATGATGTCAATGTAAAGTATTTATTTCCTAAAATAGAATATTTTCTATATTTTTTCCCCTGCTGAATCCCCTCAGTCATGATCGGCAGCTGAGGATGCAGTGATGTGTGTGTTTTGCGAGCAGCAGCAGCAGCAGGTCGGTGCTGCGAATCTCGTGGTGTAGTGCGTTAGAGAACGGAGCGGCTGGCACAGCCCGCGGCGTTATACATGCTCATCGACCCGCTGTCAGGCCTGACTGAAGCCCGACTGTCACAGGACCGCGTGTGATGGACAGACGAGCGTGAGAAACCCACCAGAGAAACCGGTGCGCTCAAAACTCCAACTCCAAATGAAGACGTACTCAACAAAACCTGCCCCAGAGGTGTAAATTACACCGTAACGGCCTTTTCACCATTCCTTTCACGTGTTAATCTCCTCGCTCGTTCCGCAAGGTTCCTCGTTAATGCTGCAGTGTAATTAGCAGGCGTTTGGTTTGTTAACATCAGGAGCGCTAAGAATGCACGAGTGCTTTGAGGCAACAAAGACGCTCCCTTTTGTTGACGCTTGAATCATCCAGTCGCTTTCGGGCGTCGGGTGGGCGAAGAGGCCTGTCGGAAATCTCACGGCAAGCCGAATGAGTGGCAGTAGATTGCGGATGTTTTCCGGTGAGCGTTTTCCCCCGGGAAATGCACGCAGCATGGGAGAGAAATGACTAAAGAACATGCTAATAAAGCCGTTTAAATAATTCATCTCTTCATCTTAAACCTGCCGCCTCCAGGGCTGCGGGAAACACTCATCAGCGCCTCTCATCTCCGCCGATTCTGGCTTTTCATTCTTTTTTATCCGTTATCGCATCCCTCTCTCCCTGTCACATCCCTCCTTCACCTTGGCTTTCTTGTTTGTCATCTCGTCGTATCCGTCTCTCTCTCTCTGCCCTGCGCTGATAGCGCTCGAGATGTTTTATTTACATCATTGTCAGGATGATTTCCTGGAGGTAAATTCAGATCTGAGAGTTCTGCTCCCTCAGGAGCGGCAGTGGAGTCGAGCGCATTCGCGAGCGACGTCAGCGAACGCGGCGGAAACCCTGTGATTTGACTGCATCATTTGTGCGTTATCGCTCCGTTTGTGTCGCTCGCTCCCGGCCTGACAACATCCATTTGAGCTGAAGTGTCTCTAAAACAACTCTTGTGAGCCCAGCGTTAGCTGGCTCCTGCATCATAAGAAAACACAATGTCCTTACTGTAATATAAGGTGTTTTTGTTCCAGACCATCTGGTCTCATCTGATCTGTAATATATAGGGGTTGCTAGAGAGTTCTGTCTGGTTGCTAGGTGGTAGATTACTTATCCACCCTCTCCATCTATATATGGCTTGGGCCTTCATTAGCTATGTTTTCATTCAAGCTGCAAATTAAATTTTATTTATATGTAATGTATTTTTTTTTTATTTATATTGAGTTATCATAAATATAAAATCACTTATTTTGATTATTTATATTTATTATATTTTTCATATTTATAAAGGAATAATAATAATTCAAATAATTTATAATAATAATAATAATAGTAATATGTGATTTTATTTATTTATTATATATATTTTATATTTATTTATATATCATAAAAAGACTTAGTATTTTATTGAAATATATTTATATATGTGCTAGTGTGTACAAATGTATGTCCATAGAATTGCTAATAACATTTTATTATGTTTTTATTCTTATATAATAATATAAATAATACATTATTTAAATATGCAGTATCTATTTAGTATTATGATTTATTTATCTGTTTGCTAGAATATGTCAGTGTATACATTTCATTAGTATTTATGTCATAATAATAATATTTTTGTATTTATTGTTTTCAGTCATAAATAATAATTAAATAATATATAATTTAAATATTATTATGATTTATTTATACACATTTTTTATTTCTCTTTGTGCTAAAATGTCAATGTACACATTTTAAATGGTTTTATTTGTATTTATGTATAGTTTTATATTCATAAACTTTTTTATTTTTGTTATGTTTTATTTTTACTTTTATTTAATAATACAACTACAAATAATTTATTTAAATATCCATTCCTTTATGATTATTATTTATTTATATTTATTTTATATTAAAATATGTGAGTGTTTACATTTTAATGCACATTTTGCAATCATTGTCATCCGCACCTTGCCAGTATTTTACGTAATACAGGATTTTATATAATAAATTCACATAAAAGTTCGAGGATGGAAACTGTGGATGTGTCCAGCGTCCGTAACTGCACTCTCTCCTCAAAAGCATGCATGATCCGCTGCCTTAACAAAGCTGCGAGTCCTGATGATGTCCACGCGCTCGCGTCTTCATAAAGCATTATTTAGAGCGGCTCTCTGTTGCTCCGCTCCTCTCTTTGATCAGCGTCTGTCTCTCACACATCCTATTAATGACTCATCTCTCCTCTCTCTTCCCAAAAGATGCTCTTTGTGTAGCTTTCCCTGTATGGATTACGCTTGGAGATGTTCTATTGATCCGGCTAAAGTCCGTATTGAACCGACTCTAATTTGGAGCTTGTGGAAAAGCTTTCTCCGGCCCAAACGGTTAATAATTCCTCATAATATGATGAATAGTCGTGTGATGAATTAATTTGGTGAAGTGAGTCATTAATTAGACACCCCTCTGATGGAAAGCGTGCTGGTTTGTCCACTCATTCCTCTTGGTTTTGTGTCTTCATTTGTGGGTTTAATGTGGACATTCTTCCTCCTCATGTCTTCCTCATGCGATGGATTTCCCCAGACGCTCCTGATAGGCTCCCGATCAATAGCATTAACCTCCAAATTAATCATCCAGCCAATGAGAGGAGTCCAATTATTGAAAGCGGCTGATGTCAAAAATGAATACACATGCTTGAATGTGGAGTAGTGGTTTAGCTTCGGCACATTGAGCCATTCATGTTCAAACCTTCATATTCCCTATATTTTCATATATGCCAGTAATTAGTATATATTATGGTGTTTCCATGGTACTTCTTCAGATCAACCATGTTGTTGTCATGATATATGTCGTGTGTGTGTGTGTGTGTGTGTGTGTGTGTGTGTGTGTGTGTGAGTGTGAGTGAGTGTGTGTGTGTGTGTGTGTGTGGGTATTCCCTACGTTATGGGGACCAACAGGTATAGTAATACTAGTAAATTTTGATCTTGTGAGACATTTTTTTGGTTCCCATGAGGAAACAAGTTTATAAATCATACAGAATGATCTTTTTTGAAAATCTAAAATAGCAGAACATTTTCTGTGATGGGTAGGTTTAGGGGTAGGGGTAGTGTAGGGGGACAGAATGTACAGTTTGTACAGTATAAAAACCATTACGCCTATGGAATGTCCCCATAAAACATGAAAACACAATGTGTGTGTGTGTGTGTGTGTCAGTGTGTGTGTGTGTGCGTCAATGTGTGTTTGTGTAAGTGTGTGTGTGCATGTGTGTATGTGTGCGTGCGTGCGTGTGAGTGTATGTGTGTATGTGTGTGTGTGTGTGCGCGTTTTTGTGACATATCAGGACACAAATGTGTATAATGACATGGGTATGACACTGGTATTACAACTTCAACGTGAAATATGAGGACATTTCATATGTCCCCACTTTTCAAACAGCTTTAAAAACATACTAAACAAGGTTTAATTAAAAATGTAAAAATGCAGAATGTTTTCTGTGAGGGTTAAGTTTAGGGGTGGGGGGGGGGACAGAATGTACAGTTTGTACAGTATAAAAACCATTACGCCTATGGAATGTCCTCACTTTGATAGCAAAACGAACATGTGTGTGTCTGTGTGCGTGTGTGTGTCAGTGTGTTTGTGCATGTGTGTATGTGTGTGTGTGTTTGTGTGTCAGTGTGTTTGTGTGAGTGTGTGTGTGTGCACGTGTGTATGTGTGTGTGTTTGCATGTGTGTGTGTGTGTGTGTGTGTGTGTCAGTATGTGTGTGTCAGTGTGTGTGTGTGTATACGTGTTTGTGCATGTGTGTGTGTGAAACATGTAGATATGATTCATGCTCTCCCAAGAAAAACACACAGGCTGCCAGTGGGTTGTGGACAGCAGCGCTCCACCGGGGAGCCGAGTGTATTTATCCAACAATCCTGTTGACCAGAGGAGCGCGTCCGCGTGTGTGTTTGTGAATGAGAGGGGAGAGAAAAAAGCCTGAGGAGAAGGTCCAGCTGTAAAAACCTACAGGAAACAAAGATGAGTCAAGTCTAGATGAAAGAGACGAGAAACAATGAGTCATTTTTCTGAAATCTCACATTTGGAGCTGCTCGTCTGAAGGGGACAATGAGTCTCATTCACTAATAGTCATGTGATTATACGTGCAGAAAAGGTTCTCACGCATGTTTGTAGGATTTGCTCTCACTTTATGCTTTTTGTTGCTCTGCAAGTAGCGGATTATTCAATAAAGAATCAGAACGTTCAATATCTAGGGCATGTTTTAGTCCAGATTAAAATGGTTGTTTGAAATACTGTTCAGAAACAGAAAGTAGCACGGCCCGCTGTGATAATGGCTGCATTTCTGCTATTTTCATTCTAAAAATCTAAATAATTCGTAATAAGGAATTATTCGCGGTATTTTAAAGTGCCCACTGACTATAACAATACTGTGCGTGTTCATTATCACAATTGTATATTGGCACATCTAATATGACGTTATATGGAGACACTGGTGCACAAATGACCACACTATTTCTCACGGACACTCGACTTGAACTCTGAGCATCGATTTCTTCCGCGTCGCCTCTTCTCGTGAGGATCACTGAAGTGTGAGTGTGTTTAAAGACCGCTGTACCGCTTATTCAAAGCTCAGGTGGCTTTAGTGCAGTCAAATGTCAGACCTTTCTCCTAAACTAGTTTTGGATGAATTAAAATACACACAAACAAGTCAGCGGTTGACGTACAGGAAGAGTGCAGAGCTATGGAGAGCAAATCAGATCGTTTGAGTTCATACTGAGATTTTCGATCGCAGAAAAACAATGTGAGACATTATTGAGAAGGTCAAGAAGAGGCGCGTGCTTATTTCCATAAGCGCCTCCATTTAATCTCATTGATGTGTAGAAGAGATATTGAGATATAAATGATAATTTTTGCGTATGCAATTCATTCAATTATGACAGAATTTGAATATTTTAGTGAACAGTATTCTCAATCTCACTCATGCGCATTTTTTGTCATGTGTGAGATGGTCAAAAACATCCGTCTAGTGCATGTTTACATTGAAAAACAATGGAAAAGTAGTGCAGTGGGATGGACGGTCTTGTTGCATGATTTATTTAAATACATAATTTAATGCGCCTGAAAGGGAAACTTAAATGCATATGCAATAAGATCCACAATAACTGTCTTTTCATTGCTAGCTTGTCTTTTTCACTGCATGTCTTTAGTAAATCCTGACTGTAGTTTTTTCAGTAGGTTTGCGCTGACACAGGCTGTTAATAATTTAAATGTGTTTGTGATTTCATTTGTGACTTTTTCAAATGTTATTTGTTTTTGGATTTTTTCACTCTTACACGCCAAAAAAAAAGTTTCTTCCTCAGTGTTTTTGTCTTTTTTTCCAGTATCTAAAGATTCTTAAATCAAGATACATTTTCTTGCAGTGCAAAATGCCATAAGATAAGACATGTTTTCTGATAAATCTATCACAATTGTATGAGTTTTTGCTTAAAATAAGAAAATGGGGTCAAGAAAAAAAAAAACTCAATTCAAAGGGAAAACAAGATTATTTTTCTGACCACATTGGCAAATATTTGTTCTTGTTTTAAGCAAAAACTCATTTAATTTGGATTTTTATTTGTCTGAAAACAAGACAAAAGTGATTGCTCACCCAAAAAATGAAAATTATCCCATGATTTACTCACCCTCAAGCCATCCTAGGTGTATAAGACTATCTTCTTTCAGATGAACACAATCTGAGATATATTTAAAGATATCCAGGCTCTTCCAAACTTTATAATGGGTTTTGAAGATTTTGAAGCCCAAAAAATGCATCCATCCATCATAAATGTAATCCATAGGAGGACGGACTACGCAAGTCGACTAACTTTTGATGCGTTGGGTAAAAATTACTCTTTTGGCGTAAGTCGACTTGTGTAGACCGTCTCCCGGAAGCTAGTTATTTTAGTTTATAAAGTTATAAATATGGATATTTTTCTTACAAAAACCCATTGCTTCACTTCAAAAGCTTCATTTATTAACCTCCTGGAGCCGTATGGATTATTTTTATGATGGATGGATGTGCTTTTTTGGACCCCATTCACTCCCATTATAAAGCTTGGAAGAGCCAGGATATTTGAAACATATCTCCAATTGTGTTCATCTGTAAGAAGATAGTCATATACATAGGATCATTTTTTTTTATTATTATTATTTTTGGGTGAACTATCCTTTTAATATCTCAAGTCATTTTGCTTCTCAAGTAAATGTGTCGGGATTTTAGAATGTTTTGATATTTGTACTGGAAAACAAGTCAAAGAAAATCATCTTTTTTGCAGAGTACCTTTGTTTTTTTATGTCTGAATGTGGTTATTTTTGATGATAAAGTGTTGCAGTGATGTCGGTTCATTAAACTCTCACTCTGTAGTTTTGAGGTCATCGTCTGAAGCGTCAGTTCAAAGACGTCCCCGCAGACGCCTTTTATTGAAGTTAAGATGTCCACGACTTTCTCATGACCTCACTTCTGGACCCTTTCTGAACAAAGAACAAAGGTTTACGTCAACTTGTCCACCTTTGAGAGCGTCGTGGCAGGAGCTGGAGAGAGAGAGAGTAGGTTAAAGAATTAAAGCGAGAGCGGTTCTCTCCTGTCATTCTCCCTGTCGGGATGCGAATCCGTGCTGCGCCAGCACACACACACACACAAGCAAGCCGCTGACTTGGGAAAATCAGCGAGAGGAGGGTGCAAAATCCCTCTTTATCGAAAATTGGCTCTCCCAGTGAACAGCCCTCTAACAGAAATCCAGTGGGGTTTCCAAGGAAACCGTTCCACGGATCTGAAACTGTGAGCAAAGCCGGAGATGAATAGCTGATTTGTAGAACACACAACAATAGCGGTGAAAGGCGTAATTGTACGATAATGAACAAAAATCACAGAGAAAAGATACAGGAGGAAGTGGTCAGGTGATTAATGAGGCGTGAACATCAGGTGTGTTTGAGTTAGTTGTTTTTGAACTAGTCAACTGAAGCCATCATTAATTCACAATGTACAGTAGTGACCAAAAGTGATGACCGGAGGGGAGATTTGTTTTTAATGACACTACAAGTTTGATTAAACCATCAAAATATGAGGAAAAAATATATATACTAAAGGGGTGGTTGATTATGATTTCACATTTTAACTTTAGTTAGTGTGTAATGTTGCTGTTTGAGCAGAAGTTACGACACTCAAAGTTCAATGCAAGATATTTTCTTTCACAGAAATCGTTTTTTAAACGGCTGGTAGAGACTACAGTGTGCTTCTTCGAGGGTTGGTGACATCACTAACCGTATTATTTACATAAACCCCGCCCCCAAGAACACTCAACAAAGGGTGCGGGGCCATGTTGGGCTGCTTTAAAGAAGAGGAAGAGTTGTTGATGCCGTCATTTTACGCCGGACTGCTTCACAAATGAGGGTCGATTCAAGGAAAAAAGATGAACATGGCGACACATGCTAGTGATGAGTTGATCAACTCCACAGCAACTACATCAATTTATCCACTAACCGTTCAGAAACGTCTAAAAGTTGTGACTTCTTCCTGAGTCTCTCCATCAGTGTCGACTCCGGTTTGAACAATGTAAGGATGAACACTTTCGTCATTTTGTCTGCGTGAGATTCTCCAGCTTTGTTGTTGTTGAGCTGTTAAAGCTCCGCCCTCTTCTGGAGCAGCAGCTCATTTCCATTTAAAGGGACACACACAAAAATGGCGTGTTTTTGCTCACACCCAAATAGAGGCGAATTTGACAAGCGATAATAAATGATCTGTGGGGGATTTGGAGCTGAAACTTCAGACACATTCTGTGACACAGAATTACAGAGAGTGATTGAATACACGTGTGTGAATTACTGGAGTCTGTGCGTCTCAACGGTGTTCGGCAGCAAATAGCGAAGCTTAAGTTTATCTTCTTCAAGAAAAACACTGTTGCTACCTTGATACTGAGAAATGTTGCTTTGCAGATGTGAAACTGTTTCATCGATAAAGTCACGGAGCAGCGAGAAAAATAGTCATAATTTCAAGAAAAAAGTCAATTTTTCGCAATTGCGAGTATGTATGCTGCAATTATGTTAATCACTTGCATTTCTGACTTTATTTCTCACAATTCTGACATTTTTCTCGCAATTCTGGCTTTATTTTTTGCAATTCTGACTTTTTTCTTGCGATTCTGACTTTATTTCTCGCAATTGCAAGTTTACAGGCTGTAAGGACCTTTGAGATAACTGAAATCAGTTGGCGAAGTGATACATAACTGTAATCCGGTCAAACCCTGCCTGGAACTACTTGCTGGAAAAATAATTGCACAGTGTTCATCAACCAATCAGAATCAAGCATTCAACATCCCCGTAGTATGAAGCAAACATTAATTATAGCATCATTCATTATAAACAACATTTATTAACACCAGAAAGCATAATCAAATTCATTTAAAGCGAAACTGAAACTGCCGGCTTGTGGGAAATGTGCTATTTAGATAAACACATCTCTCATTCAACACAAATACAAATGTGTTTGCTCTGCCCATGTTAATTGTATTATATGAGTCACTTTGTAATATAATATCGCAGCACATTTCAGATGATAAAAGTGTCTTATACAGTATTTTTGGGTTGACACTAGCATTTTTAATTCCATGTGGACTTTTAAGAGTGTATTGATTCACTGTGTTGCAAAGATTCCAGAAAAAGTAGTTTCCTCTTCAATTCGTCATCTTTAAAACCAGGACTGACCCGAGATGGAGCTCTGCCGCTTCAAACAGGGCACACGCCGGGCCCGATAGCATATCTCTGAACATAAGAAGCCCTCTCTCCTGATGGAGGGTAATTGCCTCACCGTGTAACATGTCCCGGAGCCTTTAAACTCAGGCAAACTGCTGGAAGTTTTTATGGCTGGAGGTAATTGGTTCCAGGCGGCGCTGGAAAACCGAGAGTTGAAGGCCTTGGGCTGGACGAGCCCCTGCAGGTTCGTCTTTTGTCCGCGTGCCCCGAAATCAAGCGTTTTACCTCCTGTTCTATCAGGGCATCCGTCCCAGCACCTCATCGAGAAACAACCATCCCCGTTACTCCCTAAATAGAGCAGATATCTGCGCCGAACATGTGGTTGTGTTTTAATCATTGTTTATAGTTTGATTGATGTAGCGTCAAGGCCAAAGTTGGACCTGCTGTCTTTTGTTGTTTGTCAAGTGGTTGTGTAATATAAGTTCTGTTCCAGAATCTAGCGAAATGGACAGAGTTTGTAGTTATTATGTTGCTTGGGTAATGGCACAGTAATCCAATTATCTTGAAACTGTACAGAACGTGTAAATGTTGGCAAGAATAGTCCCTTTTTAATTAGAGGAAATTGTTTTATCTGTACTTTCTGATATATATTTTCAACATAAATGTTTCTTGAGCAGCAAATCATCATATCAGAATGATTTCTGAAGTATCATGTGACACTGAAGACTGGAGTAATGATGCTGAAAATTCAGCTTTGATCACTGGATATAAATTATAATTTACTGTATATTCACATAGAAAATAGTTACTTTAAATTGTAATAATATTTCACAATTTTGCTGTTTTTACTGTATTTTTCATCAAATAAATGCAACCTTGGTGATCAAAAGAGACTTCTTTCAAAAACTCTTTCCAACCCTAAACATTTGAACAGTCGTTTACTTCCACTTCAGGTAAAGTCAAGTGTAATGCATTGTTGGATAAAACGTTGTTTGTATATTGCAGGTCATCTGGTTGTTCCATGCATGCAAAAATTGTGTATAATATGCACCGATTACATACTATATGCTGTTGAAATAGTCATAGTAGCATGTTCAGATGATGCTCTAAACATAGACACTTGTGTTACAACACATTTTTGAACAGTGACTGTTGTGAAAGTGGTTTTGTCTGGGTGAGCATCTCACTATGGTTTTGGAAGAGAGCAAGTGTCAGATTGAGAAAGGACGTTTGTATGTGTGTGTGTGTGTGTGTGTGTGTGTAAGAGAGATTCTGACTTAGTCTCAGCAGGTTAAAGCGTTCTGCAAAGCTTCCCTCACTGACATACACCAGGTGTGACAGATAAGCACTCCCTCTCATCCCTGTAGTTTCAACAAGGTTAAAGTTCCTGATCTTACTTTGATCGCTTCCTGGTCTTACATCGCACACTAATCTAAAGAAGAAAAAGTGTTATAATTTGTAATCTTTCATCAGAATGTAATTCTTAAAACAAAAAGAATCAAAGGCTACGTTCACAGTGTCAGTTTTGGGGATTGACAAATACAAAGTTCTGTCACGAAACTCTAGATAGCACAGGCTAATAGATCCTCAACCTCCTTACAAGGGCTTTAGCCTCCCTAAATTTCCACCCAACCCCCTAAAACTGGTGACAAGCTTCGGCCATCAGACCATCTAATGGTTATCGAGGTAATTTCATGTCATTTTCAGTGTTTGGCAGCAAATAGCGAAGCTTAAGTTTAAGCTTAAGAAAAACGCTGTTGCTACCTTGATACTGAGAAATGTTATGTAGTTTTGCAGACTATTTCATTGATAAAGTTGCGGTGCAGTGAGGAAAAAAAGTCAGAATTTCAAGGAAAAGTCAGGATCGCGAGAAATAAAGTCAGAATTGCGAGTTTGCAATTCTGACTTTATATCACGAAATTCTGACTTTTTTCTCGCAATTCTGACTTTATTTCTCGCAATTCTGGCTTTATAACTCACAATTCTGACTTTATATCACGAAATTCTGACTTTTTTCTCGCAATTCTGACTTTATTTCTCGCAATTCTGGCTTTATAACTCACAATTCTGACTTTTTTTCTTGCAATTCTGACTTTTTTCTCGCAATTCAGACTTTTTTCTTGCAATTCTGACTTTTTTCTTGCAATTCTGACTTTATTTCTCGCAATTCTGACTTTATTTCTCGCAATTTCTAGTTTACAGGCTGTAAGGACCTGAAAATAACTGTTAAGATGTTAAAAGTGTTTGTTTTCCAGCAGGTGACAGAAATCCTCCACTAAAGCACGGCACATTTCCCATATTATTATAATAAAAATAATAATAATTAGTTGATCTTCTTTAAAATTAAGTTTACTGCACAAATCTAATTTACAAAATAATAGTGTTTAAAACATTACATGTGTTGAAAAAAAAAATGTTACATTTTTTTTACCCACATGTTGTCAATCTAGACAATTAAAATTTGTCTATATTTTTATTGAATATTCTCTGGTTATTTAAAATTATTAGAAATGAGTTAGGTAATGTAGTACTTACTGTATTGTTCATCTCTACCCTAGTACACAAACACTGTATTAAACACATTTTTTTAAACCAGGCTGCGCCCCCCTAATTTTGAAATCCTAGTATGTACAGGAGAGCAGATGAACCCCGAACATATCCAGTTTCTCGTTAAGCGTTTTTCCATACAAAACCATCGTAATGAAAAACGTCATTTGCCGTGTAGCGTTCATATTCTGGGCTCATCTGCTCACCCGTATATAGTATGCATCATCAGTAAGATGTATACTGAGTGTATATCTGTTAATATTACTGTTTTAGTACATTAAAGTTTTTTCATGTTAAGCGTTTTCGAATGTCCTGCTGTTTTTAGTGATTGAAATACTGCAGCAGGCACTAATATTTGTGGCTGGAAACAGATGGACAATGAACCGGCTGGTGCCGCAGGCCTACGGATGTTTTGGCCCCCCAGGTCTCTGTGCCAGTCATGTGACTGAAAACTATGAATTGGTGGATTGAATTACAGTTTTGACAGTTTCCTTTTCCCCCATTAAAGTAGATTGAGCTGTACTTGCGTGATCTTGTCACCAGATGACCGTCGAGAGGATTGTGTGGCTTTGATTCTGCTGAAGAAAGTTGTTTGTGGCTAATGGGCTTCCCATTGAGCATGTAATTCTGGGAGACAGCCTTTGTCTCTCGAGTCCCAGCTGAACGTGCGCCTGCCGCAAGGAGATTTCGACAAGGCCTCAGCATATTTTTTACGGATTTTGCGAGAGATCAGCGTCTCTGCTAAGATTTCGACTTGAGAGGCTTCACGGGTTTTGTTCTCGGCAGACGACACATTACATGGCAGAGCGCTTTCTGCACCGCATGCTCTTCTCAATGGCTCTGAGACGGGATGCAGTGATATCACACAACTTTGCCGTATGTTTTGAGGATAAGGGTTGTGTTTACTTGTCTATTCGCTGTTTAATATAAAATAAAGCCGTAAGACACAGGAGACCGTGTGTCAGTAATTAAACCACAATTAAAGGAATAATCAAATAAATCGGTTTTATTAATTTTTAGGTTATTTGGGGTAATTTTATTGCTTTTGTAATTTTTATTACTTTTTGCTTTTTATATATTATTTATGTTTTAGATATTTTATGTATTTTTGATATATTTGTTAGTAACCTTAATTTATATTTATATTTTCAGTTTTCTGTTTTTTAATTGATGTTTTAGTCATTTTGTTATGTGTTTTATTTTATTAGTTAAAAATATTTCTATATAGCTTTTTAAATTCTGTTTTTGATGATTTTCTTATATGATTTTGTCATTTTTATTAGTTTAAAATGTTTCTGTATAGTTTTTTATTCCATTTTCTGGTAATTTTATTATATGCTTTTGTCATTTTATATTAGTTTAATTTAATTGAATTTTTTAATAATTAAAATATTTCTGCATAGTTTTTTATTTTGTTTTTTTTTTTGGTAATTTTCGTAATTTTGGTATATGCTTTTTATTATTTTCATTATTTTTTTTATATTTTTACATAGCTTTAATTTATTTTACTCAGTGTTACTTTTAGTAATTTTAGCCCTTCAACTTTATTTTTTTTTCAGTTTTTTGCAAAGTCAAGATTTCTAATTTTCAATTGTTTAATTTAATCATCTAATATTTATGTATTTTATTTCCGCTTATTTCTATTACTGAAAACCAACTGTAGAAGCTGCTCTTTTCCCATATAATAAAAACTGACATTGATTCACAATGTTGAGATTCAAAAAGTATTATAAAAGTTGTTCGCACAACATGTCAAATGCCTTATGAGGTAGGAACAAATCGGCATTTACATGATTACATGCAGCAAATTTCAATTTTATACATTCAAACATGATGCTTCCCATTACGATCAGCCACAAGACATACAAAAACGTCTTTTTTTCAACCCTGGGATGAAGTGTTCTGAAGAACCATTTTTGATGCTTCCAATGTGGCTCATCTTCTCTCTTTTCCTCCACAGGCGGCGTCTTCGGCTCTCAGCAGCTTGGGTCATGTCTACACGGCCATCGGCGACTATCCCAATGCCCTGGCCAGCCACAAGCAGTGCGTCCTGTTGGCCAAACAGTCCAAGGACCAGCTGTCCGAGGCCCGTGAGCTGGGCAACATGGGAGCCGTCTACATCGCCATGGGTGACTTCGACAACGCCGTGCAGTGCCACGAACAGCACCTGAGCATCGCCAAGAGCCTCGGCAACAAGCGTGAGGAGGCGCGTGCCTACAGCAATCTGGGTAGCGCTTACCACTATAGGCGTAACTTCGACAAGGCCATGTCGTACCACACACACGTGCTGGAGCTCGCACAGGAGCTGGAGGAGAAGAGCATCGAGATGAGGGCGTACGCAGGGCTGGGACACGCCGCCCGATGCATGCAGGACCTGGAGAGGGCGAAGCAGTACCATGAGCAGCAGCTCAGCATCGCAGAAGGCCTGAAGGACCGCGCTGCCGAGGGCAGGGCTTCATCCAACCTGGGTAAGCGTTGGCTAACACTGTTCACAAAGGTTCCTTGCTGGATAAAAAAAAAATCTGTTTAGTTTGAGTTTAGTTTTACGTGCTTCTGTCATTTTATTACTTTGAAATATTTCTAAATAGCTTTTTATTCCAGTAAATTTTTTGAGCGTTAGCTTTTTTATATTTCTATATAGCTTTATTTTTACTAATTTATTTCTGTTATTTGCCAAGTCATTTCCAAGTTTGAGCAAAAAGTGTCAAAATTGACAACTTTGAGTTTAAAAATTGTCAGTTCATATAATCAACTTGAACTGTTGTATAAAATGAATATCACATTTCCCAATTTTCCGGATATTTGAGAAAATACCACTCTTGCTCATGTGATATTGCTTAACTATATTATGTAATAAATGTAACCCCTCTTTTCTGAAACGCTCGCTTTAAGCTGGACTTGAACCCGGGTCCGCTGGCATGGGAGTCGTACACTCTAACAATGAGGATAAAGACTATAGTCTCTAATGTGTCTCTTTGAGATCAGGGGACAGAGGTTTACATGGCCTTAATCTGTTACACTCACCCCCCTAAACCTCACTCCCATCTGGATCACGGCACCAATGTAACCCCATCCTGTTTGAACCACCGGATCTAAGCAGGACTTGAACCTGGGTCCGCCGGTATAGGAGTCGTACACTCTAACAAGGAGGCTAAAAACTGTAGTCTCTTGAGATTACAAGAGTGAGGTTTAAACATATAGCTCTTACCAGCATATGTGTGTTACACTTACCCCCCTAAACCTCACTCCCATCTGGGTCACGGCACCAATGTAACCCCTTCCTGTTTGAACCGCAGGATCTAAGCAGGACTCGAACCCCGGTCCTCCGGTATAGGAGTCGTACACTCTAACAAGGAGGCTAAAAACTGTAGTCTCTTGAGATTACAAGAGTGAGGTTTAAACATATAGCTCTTACCAGCATTTGTGTGTTACACTTAGCCCCCTAAACCTCACTCCCATCCGGGTCACGGCACTGATGTAACCCCTCCTTTCCGAAACGCTCGAACGCTTGAACACTGGTCGCTGGTATTGGAGTTGTGCACTCTAAAGACCACAGACTCTAACGTACCTTTTGTGATCACACGAGTGAGGTTTACTCGTACAGACTCGTACAGTCACCAGCATCAGTCACTCTAGCATCAGTCGTGGCTCAAAAACGACATATTTTACCGAAAACATACATTTGGTAAAAAAAGGATTTTTGGTGCATCACTACTTTTTTAAAAACTAAACCTGACCATCTTAAACCAGCTAAGATTGTAAGGAAACCAGCTTAGACTGGTTTAATATGGCCTTTTTCTGCAGGAAATATTCCAAAGAGTGGCATTGAACACATTTTAAGTTGTTTTTGCTGAATAAATTACAATTTTTAATTTTTAGGTGAACTATTCCTTTAATTAAACATAAAGCTGGCAGAAATGAAAATTGAAAGCCGACCCAAGAAAATAAATTAAGGCCAATACATAATGTTATTAGCCTGAAATATACAGTCATGATTGCTTTTGCGCATTACATTTGTCTAGTTATTAAAAACAACAGCGTGGATGAATATTTATCGTTCTATTTCCTGTTTAGTGCCTCGATGACTCAGTCATCTAGAACGAGTCCCTTCCTCCTGCACCAGGGGTCTGCGGCAGCACTAAACCATCGGTGTGCGAGACGTACGGTGGATAAATTGAAGCCGTCGAAACCAAGTGTTTCAAAGCCCGTCTAATCTCTCACTCTGACTTTTATTGCTCCAATCTCACATTCCCTCCCTCCATCAATCTGATCCGAAACGCTCTGTGCTCTCAGATAAATAAATAGATGAACTCCCAAAAGAAAAATGTTGCCACAGGACTGTTAATATCAGGATTACAGTAGAGTGCACTAGATAGTGAATATTTTTTTGGAGTAAAATCAGGTGTTTTGTACTAGATTTGTATATGTTTTGAAGAAAATGGGAGTGCAAAACTCTCCACCATGATGCATGGTTTATTTAGGCCATTTTATCATCAGTCAGCAATGTTATTAGGGGCCACGAACTGAAGGTGTTTAGGCACCTATTGTATCCTTATTATTATTATTCCTCCTCCTCCTTTTTCCGCTATTGAGTCTATGGCAGCCCATAGAACCGCTTGAGGGAAAATTATGAAATTTTGCACACAGATAGAGGATAGTCTGAACCGTCACCACAGCAAATTTGGAGTCTCTAATTCATTCACTTTAACACCACCAACTGTCCAAAGTTGCACTTACGTTTATGCCGAAATGTTCTGAAAAACTTGATGTAGTTGGTTCACCCAAACGTTTGCAAATAATGCTCTAACAGATTTGACGAAGAGCTTGTCAAAACCGATGCGAGGCTATATCTTCGCAACTCTCTAGCGTATCGAGACAAATCTTGGCACATGTCTACACAAGTATGACCTGAGCCTATATGCAGAGTTTCAGCACAGCACCACATACTGGTCAGAAGAAAAATTACTATTCCCTTTTGATTCAATGCAGCATACCAAGTCCAATGATACCCAGTTTTCCCATATCGACCATTTTGGGCGTCGCCATCTTGAATTTTATCAAAAAATGATGTATTTTATGAATGCATTAGCATATAATTTATGAAACTCTGTATGTGTCTTTGGACCATGTCCTGAAGATACTCAAAAAGTTTTGAGATGTCAGCACTGATAGCCTCGTGGGTAGCAACTCACAGCGCATTTTGGGCGATCCGACTTCGAGTCCTGGCTCGCAGACCTTTCCCAATCGCAGACGGCCCCCTCTCACTCTCCCACTTCGCTTCCTGTCTGCTCATTGTCCTATCATAATAATGCCAAAAAAAAAATGTTTTCAGATTGCGCCACCTTGTGGTCAAAAATGATAATGAAATTTTTAAAAATGCTAAACTTCGGTATATCAATCACCAAACTCTGTATGTGTCATTCTCACCTCACACTGGCCACATCACATTCATTTGGTAACAGCGCCACCTAATGAGCAAAAGTCATAAGCAATTAAATCATATCACTTCAAATTGTTCAGCTGTTCTGCCTTAAAATAATCTTTAATTACTTATTGCTGCAGTTGCTTTTCTATAGTTTTTTTAAGAACAAGGTTTTTCAAATAATATTTATGTAATTTATTCAGTTACCGAATCTTTTGTTTAACAATTTTAATTTTAGTTAACAATAACAACACAGTCTGTCAGGCAAAAATTGTTAGTCAAATAGCTTAGGAAAATTATAATACAGGTCTTCTCGATAAGCTGCATGATTTGAGGCGTCGTTCACATCGTGAGTTACCTGTCGAAGTTTAATAATTGCGGTTAGGTGTTTGTTCAGATCTGTAACCTGAGCTGCAGTGTTAGTTAAACACTATTCTATTTTTGCAATCTTGAAGTCTTGATGAATTTGCATAGTAGCACAAGGAAGTCCATAGGGTGATATTTATGGCCTGTGAAGCTCTCGTGGAAATAAATGAAATCAATTTCTTTCCACTTTTGCGTACGGCTGTGATAAATTTGTATTGGAAGCGTGTACGATCAGGTGAGCTCGTTTAAAATGGGGATATAAATATTACTAGATTACTCCCAGCGTCTCTGAGGTTGTTACTCTGCGAACGGGTTTATTGTTCAGACCTAATGATGTAGGAGAGGTTGCACAGATGAGATGCGCTCGCGGTGAGTAATGCATCCTCTGCAGACTCACGCTAAGCTTTTGAAAGCGCAGAGCCGACGGAGCGGCTGCCACCAACATCCCAGCACTCTTTCAATCACCAGCCGGCGGTGCAGGATAGGGAGCGGCTCGATTTGATCGATCAGAGTTATTAATAGCTGGAGGGGCTGAAAGAAAAGTAGTGCTTATAAAATTAACAATCTCACACGGTGAGATACCTGGAAGTGCAGATCTCGCTGTCAATGGTGGAATCTGAGAAAGGCAACAGATTTTTTAAGGTAAAGCAGGCGTGTTTGATTAAAGGTTTAATATGTTTACACATAGGCTGATCGGGCTCAACAAACATGTTTTATTAGCTTCTGATGTCGATATCTATAACATGTACCTAAAATCCCATTCATTTCTCCATAAAGAAATTGATTTTTAAAGGTAACGGATAATCCTTTCAATCTAAAACATAATTTACTACTAATTTATTTGAAGCATCTTGAATGAATAAAGTCTCTCTAAAACAACCGTTGTAATATTTTAAATGAATAAAATGTGTAATTTAATGTTTAATATGTAATATTGAAAATAAACAATGATTAAAAAAGATTTTTTTTTCACAAAGAGCCAGTGACTTTAAGTCAATAATTTTACATTATACTTTTTTATTTAATTATGGTCATTCACAATGCATCATGTTGCACAACCGTGTGTTTTGCAAAAATTTTTGTGTCTAATAAAAGTTTGTATTGTAATTTTTACAAATTTTCAGAATTTCTGGAGAAAATGCATTGGAGAAATATGGAATCAAGGCTGCAGAAAAAGTGAGCAGTCATGCATTAAAAAACTAATTGTTTGATTCATGCATAATTTTTGTAATATGCACAAACTATTTTTACCACGCGCATTCATATACTAAAAAATTAAAAACAGCCCAAGTTGGGTTGAATATGGACAAACCCAGCAGAAACCCAACTTAAAATAAACCCAAAATATGTTGGAAAGGAACATTTATTAATATGTAATCATGTGCCTGATTTTTAATTTCCAACCTATGTTGGGTTCATTTTAATCCAGCTATATAGTCATTTTTAAACAATAATTGAGTTAAATAAAACTACCCAGCAGGTTGGGTCAAACATTTAACCCAACCTCTGGGTCAAAACAACAAAATCACTGGGTTTGTCCATCTTGTAACGTGGCCAGCTTGACAGTGACTATACCTGTACCAATATAAAGATTATTATCACTGCATTTTCTATTATTATTTACTACTGCAGAACTATTACTTATAGATAATTATCTGTAATTTCATCATCAGGTTTGGATTGAAGCACAAAGTTCCCTCTAGCTCAGAAAACACCTCCTTTCCCGCTCAGGTGGGATGCGTGGAGTATCGCTTTAATGCTCTCAACTCATGTTTTATTAAAACAGGTTTTGAGTTTGGGTGTTGTTGCGATATTTAAGCCCTGAGCAACGTGAATTTGATCCCTGTTGTGATAGTGCTGAGTGGACGGTAACTGGAGGCTTTTTTGTCCTCTCTGAGAGCCGCAGGCCATAAACACACTTCACACCGCGGTTAGAAGCGTGAGAAGAAGTGGACGGTGTGTGTATGTCTAGAGCTGTAGGTTTGTGTGTGTATTTCTGGGGTGTGTGTTATTAGGGTTTCAGTATTGTTAGTGAAATGTTTAGCAGTAGGGATGAATGATTTGTGGGGAAAACTTGAATCGATCTTTTGAATAAATATTGCAATAATGATTTTGATTTGAAATGCAATTAAACGAACAAACAGCAACAAAAACACCAGATTTGCGGTGCTTGTTTGTAAAGCTGCACAATTTAGCCTAATATTTTTTGTGATTATCTATAGGACTATAAACTATTCATAACAAATATTATTATTTGTAGATAATTTTATTAAATATTAAATTACTTGTAATACTATTTCACTGTAAAATTGAGAAAAAATTAGGAAAAATATGTAATCATTTTATTTTACAAAACAATAGTAAAATGACAGTAGTAATATTTTGTCAATATTTAAGTTTTCTTAGCTGTGTGTTTCAGTAAGGTTAGCGGTGTGTGTGTGTGTGTGTGTGTGTATTCCCTACGTTATGGGGACCAAATCTCCCCACAGGTATAGTAATACAAGTAAATTTTGATTTTGTGGGACATTTATTTGGTCCCTATGAGGAAACAAGCTTATAAATCATACAGAATGATCGTTTTTGAAAATCTAAAATAGCAGAACATTTTCTGTGATGGGTAGGTTTAGGGGTAGTGTAGGGGGACAGAATGTACAGTTTGTACAGTATAAAAACCATTATGCCTATGGAATGTCCCCATAAAACATGAAAACACAACATGTGTGTGTGTGTGTGCTGTTGTGTGTATGTGCTCGTGTGTGCGAGTGCAAGCGTGTTTGCGTGTGTGTGTGTGCGCACATGCATTTGTGTCTGAGTATGCAAACATGTGTGTGTGCTCATGTGTGAATGTGTGCGTAAGTGGGATATTCTCTCATGATTCTAGTTTTGGAACATTACACATTGTTGATATTCATTTTCTACGCTCTATAGCTGTAGGCAGAATATTAGCCAGTTTGTCTCATTTCCCTTTCCTTAGATTAATATTCCAAGTCATTTAAAGACTCAAGGAGCTCCTCTAGAGCTAATGCTCCTCTCTAATGTAGTGAATAGCTTCTCATGAAGTGAAGTAAATCATTATCTACTGGTGAAAACCCACACTAGTGAAAGACTACAATGTTGTGCTCATACTTATGCTGTGTAATCTTGAGAAACATACCCCAAAAATTAATGTATTAAATAGTATTATATTAAATGTTTAATAAGACAAGCGCTGTCTCATTATGGATTGGTCATATGTTGCTAAACAACTCGCCATAACATTTCAGAATTGCGTTGAATTAGCAGCGCTAAAGGGTTTCATAACTCGGGGTGCTCACCTCATTTCGAAATTACAAGTGTGAAACGTTACTTAAAGAACCGTTAAAAGCGTCATTAACACGAGGTTAAAATGCATTAACCCAGGGTGAAGTGTAGTGTGAAAAGCCTGTTTGATGTTGCTTTGACAGTTACCAGCGGTCACGTTTGAGGCTCTGTTTCCACAGACAGTTATTTTGTGCCGTCTCCAGTACGCTGCGGCAGTGCAAGTATGCGACAGCACGCCAAAACCACCAGGGATATAGAGGAAACACTGGAATATTCCAAAATAGAGCTTTGAAAATTCCAAAGAATTCCAGACTCCCGTTACTCTTAGACATTAAGCAGGGTGTTTATGAACAATCTGTGGCCGGTAAGAAACACTAACCACGCTCTGCTTTGCCGAAAGTGGAAGCAGAGAATAAACACAAGCTTTTCTGCAAGAGACTTAATGTAAAATTAATGCATCTGGGAAACTGTTGCCAGCCGCAGTTTTCAACTGTTTTACTGTGCGACTGAAGCCAACAACAAAGCTGACCCTAGAATCTCGCCCCGTTCGAAGTCTGCCATTTCTTTGTCCCTATTTTCCCTTGAGCTTTTCGAGACTGGCTCTGAGCTGTAAATCACACCGGGCCTAGTTAGCGTTCAACGTTTGAATGGGAGGAGACGAGACTGGAATGGTTTTGAGAGACAGACAGGAATCATAACAAAGGAAAATAGCTATGGAACTGACATTACTGCTGAAAAACAGCTGCACTTATTATTATTATTATTTACTTTCCATCTGCCACCTCTTATTGCAGTCACTTTGCATACTATTTTGGTTTCCGTTAAATAAGTAGAGTGTATGTTTGAGGTGAAGGCGTTGAGAGGCTTTGCTTCTGGTCATTTTTCTGCTTTTTTCAGCCTTGAACAATGAATCACAACACAATAAACTTTGATTTGAAGCAAAATGATGTTTGAATAAAATTGGAATAAAAGACAAAAACACAAGACTATATAAGCAAAATTAATCTCTTTTCCCTTGAAGCATTGCCGATAACATCGAATCAGATATAATAGTACAAGAAAAGCTGGTTAATTGATTTCTGTCATTACAACTCTGTGAGTGTTTCACATAGTAATAGAATTGACGATGTCGATATGTTTCGTACGCTGCCACTGCTGCTGTTATTGCTGCTGCTGGTGCTGTTGTTGTTATTGCCACTGCTCTTATTGTCGCTGCTGATCATTGGCATTACCGCTGCAGTTATTGGCGCTGCTGCTGCAGTTATTGGTGCTGCTGCTGTTATTGCCGCTGCTAATGCTGCTGCTGTTATTGCCGCTGCTGCTGCAGTTATTGGTGCTGCTGCTGTTATTGCCGCTGCTAATGCTGCTGCTGTTATTGCCGCTGCTGCTGCAGTTATTGGCGCTGCTGCAGTTATTGGCGCTGCTGCTGTTATTGGCGCTGCTGCTGCAGTTATTGGCGCTGCTCCTGCTGTTATTCACGCTGCTGCTGCAGTTATTGACGCTGCTGCTGCAGTTATTGCCACTGCTGCTGTTATTGGCGCTGCTGCTGCAGTTATTGGCACTGTTGCTGTTGTTATTGGTGCTGCTGCTGCTGCAGTTATTGGTGCTGCTGTTGTTATTGGTGCTGCTACTGCTGCAGTTATTGCCGCTGCTGCTGTTATTGGCGCTGCTGCTGCAGTTATTGGCGCTGCTGCTGTTATTGGCGCTGCTGCTGTTATTGGCGCTGCTGCTGTTATTGGCACTGCTGCTGCAGTTATTGGCGCTGCTACTGTTATTGGCGCTGCTACTGCTGCAGTTATTGGCGCTGCTGATGTTATTGGCGCTGCTGCTGCAGTTATTGGCGCTGCTCAGACTGCTGTTATTCACGCTGCTGCTGAAGTTATTGCCGCTGCTGCTGCAGTTATTGCCGCTGCTGCTGTTATTGGCGCTGCTGCTGCAGTTATTGCCGCTGCTGCTGTTATTGCCGATGCTGCTGCTGCTGCAGTTATTGGTGCTACTGTTGTTATTGCCGCTGCTGCTGTTATTGCCGATGCTGCTGCTGCTGCAGTTATTGGTGCTACTGTTGTTATTGCCGCTGCTGTTGCAGTTATTGGCGCTGCTGCTGCAGTTATTGCCGCTGCTGCTGCTGTTATTGGCTCTGTTGCTGCAGTTATTGCCGCTGCTGCTGTTATTGGCGATGCTACTGCTGCTGTTATTGGCGCTGCTGCTGCAGTTATTGGCACTGCTGCTGCAGTTATTGGTGCTGCTGCCGCAGTTATTGGTGCTGCTGCTGCAGTTATTGGCACTGCTGCTGCTGTTATTGGTGTTGCTACTGCTGCTGTTATTGCCACTGCTGCTGCAGTCATTGCCGCTGCTGTTATTGGCGCTGCTACTGCTGCAGTTATTGGCTCTGCTGCTGTTATTGCCGCTGCTGTTATTGCCGCTGCTACTGCTGCTGTTATTGCCGCTGCAGCTGCTATTGTTATTGCAGCCGCTGCTGTTATTGCCACTGCTGTTGTTATTGCTGCTGCTGTTATTGCTGGTGCTGTTACTGCTGCTGATGCTGCTATTGCTGCTGCTGCTGTTATTGCTGTTGCAGAGCAAATACAGGACTTGCTGCTGCCAATACACACACAACACACTTATTGTACTGTTGTACAATATGGCGTACATGATAGCAGATCTATAGCAGATCTATACAGGTGGAGCTGGGGAAGGTGGAGGGTTTCTGAAAGCAGCTGCTACAACAAATGCTAACCAAATGTTTTGAAGGTTGAGCAGCGAGCTCATTGGCTACTGCAGGAATCAATTAGCTGTGCCCTATAGAGAAAGATGTGATTGCAAACAGATTGAGTTAAGCATTGTATTTCAATTGTAAAAAAAATTATTTTAAGTTTATTGCAAAATAAGCAGTGATACTGACTTGATTTCGTAATGTACAATACTTTGATTGAGCAAAATTTATTTGTGATGTTATTTGTGAATAAATGTTTATTTATTTAGCATAAACATTTTAAAATTCTATCTTTTTTGTGATGTTGAAATTCCCTTTTTTTTTCCCTTAATCTGGCTGATGCACTCTATATGCTCCTACTTTTTTATGGACAGATGTTTGTTATGGTCAAACAGCCCTTTTGAGCTCAACATGTTAAAATTGTCATCATGAGAAGATTTTGACATGAAATGCATTCTATTATTAAATGTACTATATTAAGAATTTAACACATATCTAATGACTGCTGGTTTGATCGGTTTCATTTAGTTGTCAAAATCTCGTCTGGGAAGTTGAGCTTTGAAGGCAAGTCAATGCTAAGCTTATTAATTCGGAGTGTCACAGCCTTTACAGAGCGAGAAAGCTTGAAAAGCGACAGCTATGTAATGAGTTCAAGTAGGACGTTCCCAATAAAAAATAAAATAAAAAAGTCATGGCGTTTCAGTCATTTGGGGTTGAAGATTGTGCCATTTGAAGATTAAATTACTACATTTCACATGCATTCAGGCGAAACGACTGCCTGGGGAGGGAAGTATTTTTAATGTTTGTTTGAAGGGCTGCCCATCACTCGTTCCACATAGCAGGGCATCAAAGCTGGAAAGACCTCATCAAAATCCCACTTTTGCTAATGTAGGCAGAGGCTCCTCTTTAGCCATATACTGCAGCATTGCAATTATTATTCATCCCTTATAGTGGATACTGAGGAGTTTTTAACCTTTTCACTGACCTCCGATCAGTCTCAGATCCTGTTCCCCCATCTCATGCTACCCTCTCCCACATGTCGGCTCTAGGGATTTAACTTTGCGATGGGGCCATATGCATTCCTCTAGCATCCTCAGGTGACCGTGTAATCCTCTTAACTGACCTATCAAAGAGGTGCTCTTTTTGTTTTGTCGCCTTGACCCCATTCTTAAGACGACATGCTGAAGATAAAGCCAGCTATGGTGTGATTGTTATAGTTTCAGTGGCTTGTTAACATTATTTTGCTTAAATTGTGCAAATCTGTGATCACATCTGATCAAATTAGACATACTGGTATCACCTACTAGTCAGCGTTTCCTGAAAATGGTTTTGTGTTGTTGTTTGGATTTGAGCATATTGGCATCTTCTTGAGCTATAAGCAACTCGAAACCATACTTTATATATTGTATATATATATATATATATGTGTGTATATATATATATATATATATAATTTTTATATGAATTTTTAGTATTATAAATTTCAAGCCATGTTGCATACCACCAGGGGGCACTCAGCATTTTCAGAACAACTGGTGTAAATGATCCATTAGTTTAAGTAGTTTGTGCACAAACACTCCCTACTGTTTGTAAATTAATAGCAGTCCCTGCTGTTAATTTGCAGACAGTAGGGAGTATTTATGTCCTGACAGTGTAGAATTGTTCAACTCAGCATTTCTGTTTTTAGCTCAAGGAAGTTTTTTAGTTCGTGTTAGCATCGCCTGTTGTGCCTATAGCATTAGACAGAGCCAATATAAAAGTGTTCAAAAGTACAAGCAGGACCAGTCGTTTAAAAAGAGATCTGCAGGTGTTGATGTCTTTGATTGTTTTCGTGTCTGGCATGTTTCACATGGCATGTCTCTGAGGATTCATTTTCAAACAAGTCTCAAGCTTTGTTCACTGATAAATGAAGAATCATGGGGTTAAGTATTGATAATTAGCTACTGAAGACTGGGGCTATTTTAGAGGGAATATTTGTGAATAGAGAAGAGCTCTAATGGGCCCTCTGTGTCAAGATACCAGCTTGGCACTGGATCTAATTGGATTTACCACATGCTGGTAATCCTGCCTTTGCACATGAGTATTGACACTGAGCAGATGGGCAACCCCTCACCCATTTTGATACCCCCATCGCCTCCTGCTTCCACACACGCAGAAGGACAAGCTCATGGCCCGTGACTCAGTCAGCGAGTCCCTCAAGATGCCAAGCCACTCTATCAGCAATGGCTCCACATCTCTCTAAAACCCCTTTCATCTCGCACGCTACTTTCCTCCAATGTGTTTTCATTGGCATCCCATTCCCAGAGCTCATTTTCAGGTCAGCCGGCATCTTTGACAATTACTCAAATGGTCGCCACAGACTTCCCAGTTTTGCCCCACTGACACGTCTTGTTTTCCACTCATCCCAGCAGTTTTCCTGATCCCCAATACTTAGCTCTGGTTTTCAAAGGAAAAGAAACCAAGTTAGGATGTAGGAGCCAACTGGTGTGGACCACAATTAAAGTTTCCCATTTCTAGTGCCCTCAAACCCTTTTTCCATCAAAAGTATTCATTAGCCTTTTTCCTCCCCTGTTCCTCTATTTTCCCCCACGTACTGTACTGGAACCGGAGAGGCGGGACTGTAATGTTATGATGGCAATGATAATTTTGTGGAAAAGTGGTGAGACAACATTAGGGGGACCCAAAATTTGCAAGAAGTCTCCCAGGACTGAGCAGATCTGGCTGTTTTGATTGTCATCACCTCACATTGGCATATCTTTGGGGCACGAAACTTTGATTCAAGGCTACACAAATCAGATCAGATCTCCTTTTTAATTAAAAGATATTTCTGCAAGCGTCAGTGGGTTTTTCTCAGATCTCATTCCTTTTTTTCCATTTGGATGATTTGCTTAGGGTACATTGTACTTCAGGGCTTTCTTAAATGTAAAGCTAATCTTTAGCCTCTTTAACAGATGAAGAGGGATGGAAGATATCGAAAAGCCATTTTGGTGATCCTGTGAAGCATGATAAGCACAATATTTCGGCTGAATAAAATTATTCTTTTCTCCTTTACAGGAATCATTCACCAGATGAAAGGGGACTACGAGACTGCTCTGAAGCTGCACAAGGCGCATCTATCTATCGCCCAGGAGCTAAATGACTATGCCGCCCAGGGCAGAGCGTATGGAAACATGGGAAATGCTTACAACGCCCTCGGCGCCTTTGACCAGGCAGTGCGCTACCACCGGCAAGAGCTGCAGATTTCCATGGAGGTTAATGATCGTGCCTCGCAGGCCTCGACACACGGGAACCTGGCGGTGGCGTACCAGGCTCTAGGGGCGCACGATCGAGCCTTGCAACATTACCAGAACCATCTGAACATTGCACGAGAGTTGAGGGACATCCAGAGCGAGGCTCGGGCCTTGGGCAACCTGGGTAATTTCCACTGCTCTCGGGGAGAGTTTCCCCAAGCTGTACCTTACTACGAACAGTACCTACGGCTTTCCCCGGACTTGCAGGATATGGAGAGCGAGGGTAAGGTTTGTCACAACTTGGGATATGCGCACTACTGTCTGGGAAACTTCCAGGAGGCGGTGAAGTATTACGAGCAAGACCTGGCACTTGCTAAGGACCTCCATGACAAGCTAAGTCAAGCCAAAGCCTACTGCAATCTGGGCCTGGCCTTCAAGGCTCTTGGCGACTATAGCAAGGCGGAGGAGTGCCAGAAGTACCTTCTTTCCTTGGCGCAGTCGCTGAACAACTCGCAGGCTCGATTCCGCGCCTTGGGCAACCTGGGCGACATCTTCCTTTGTAAGAAGGACGTTCCCGGAGCCATCAAGTTTTATGAGCAGCAGTTGTCCTTGGCTCATCAGGTCAAGGAACGCAAGATGGAAGCGAACGCCTATGCAGCTTTGGGAGCCGCCTACCGGATGTTACAGAAGTTTGATAAGTCCTTAGGGTACCATACCCAGGAACTGGAGGTGTACCAGGAGCTGGGCGACATCCAGGGTGAGTGCCAGGCTCACGGACACCTTGCTGCAGTCTACATGTCTCTTGGGAAGTACACCATGGCCTTCAAATGCTACGAGGAACAGCTTGAGCTTGGCCAGAGACTGAAAGACCCCAGTGTTGAGGCCCAGGTCTATGGTAACATGGGCATCACAAAAATGAACATGGGAGTAATGGAGGAGGCCATTGGCTACTTTGAGCAACAGTTGGCGATGTTGCAGCAGCTCAGTGGCAACGAGGCCGTGCTGGACCGTGGTCGCGCATATGGGAACTTAGGAGACTGCTATGACTCGCTGGGAGATTTTGAAGAGGCAATTAAGTATTACGACCAGTATCTCTCTGTGGCACAGAGCCTTAACCATATGCAGGACCAGGAGAAGGCATACAGAGGTCTTGGGAATGGACACAGGTAAGAATTCAAGTCTATTTGTGTTATTTGTCATTCGACAGTGGCCCCCAAAAATATTTGCACACACAAACAACCCTTATTGTATATAAAACATATCAAACAACATTGCATCTGTAAAGAAATGTTTGTTTTACAGTCAAAATAATCTATGCTTCCTTAAAAATGATACATTTACTTGAGAGGCAACGTTAATGATATTCAGACTTGTGAATTTAAGTGTATTTTTCCTTCACAGCACTGGCAGATTTTTTCACTTTTTTTTTTAACTTGTTTATATTTAAACCAAGTGAAAAAATCTGCCAGTGCAGTTAGACAAAATACACTTTTTTTAAACATTCTATGAAAAAGAGACCTAATATCTTATGCAGTGTTGCTTCTCAAGGAAATGATATCTTGTTTTCAAAGCTTTTTAGATATTCTAACTGGAAAACAAGTAAAACAATTTTTAAGAACTCGTTTTCTGCAATGTAGTAATGTCTGTAATGTGCTAAACTATTTTGTTGTAATAATTTTCTGATATTTTAACAAAAGGATAGAATAGTATAGGATTTTTTGTGGTGTATGGACTTTATGAAACACAAAGGTGCACAATAAAAATTTATATTTTGCTTTTAGGTGATTTAAAGGGATAGTTCACCCAAAAATGAAAATGCTGTCATGGTTTACTCACCCTTATGTCATTCTAAACTTGAGCATGACTTCTGTGGAACTCAAAAGAAGATATTTTTAAGATCTGTGTTTGTTTATACAATGGAAACCAGTGGGATTCAAACCCCTTTGATTTTCATTGCATAGACGAAAAAACTTTTTGGAGTTTTTGAACGACATGAGGGTGAGTAAATTATAATGGATTTTTCATTTTTAAATGAACTATTCCTTCAAGTATCAAAATACTATAAATGCATACAGTCGCACTTGTCATACTGCAATGTAACATGCTTTAAACAAGCATATTAGACAAGATTTTTTTAATGTGGCGTGGGTGATTTATTAGTGTTTTCGAGCTGTGGAGTCTCATGTGAATGATGATGCAACTTATTCCAGTTGCTTTAATCTAAGAGAGGCTCTTACGGGCATGTGGACTGACACCATGAGGTCAGCAGGCGGACACAGAACGCTCTCATAACACGCAACAGATTGAAAATGGGATTGTTTTGTATCAGAGCACAACCCCACATGCACACTAACATGGCACATCAGGGCTGCATGTCTACACCGGGATGCATACAGCATAAAAGCTCTTTTTGTGCTTCTAACACCCAAATGTTGAGTGTGTCAACAGCAGAATCTGTCAAAATCTTTACTTGTAGACTTTGAATTAATCATGAAAAATACATGCCAATCATATCTTTGTTATACTTTTTTTGCATTTGTATAAGAACTTGTTGCTGGGCAACAAATACAGTATATTCTGAATGAATCTTAAATAGTGCCGTTATATTTATGCTCTTCCAATTCGGCCATTTGTTTCCTTCCTTGCGGCTCATGACTTATGAATATGTTTTAATATTAACAGCATCTCTAATTTATACTTTATTAGCAAACAAACAAAGTTTGAGTTCAGTGAATCATTTTTAAAACTCTGATTTAAATTTTGTTTGGTTGATCTATCAAAAAAAATGTTTACAGTTGTTAATTTGGGATATGATAAACAGCAGCATTTACTTAAATATTTCAGTATAGTATTTTTAATATAATAATAAAAAGTCACAGAGATTGTAAACATTTTTGAGAGAATGCAAACAAATCTTTGAATCAGAATTTTGAATCGATTCACTGACATTGACCCATTTTATTGCAGATGCATAAATATTTCATTTATAATGTTTTAGATGTTGATACAAACTCATAGTATATATATATATATATATATATATATATATATATACATTATTTTTTGTGGTGTATGAAACACAAAATGCTGCATTTTATATATATGCGCACACACACACACGCTCAGGTTTGTTTTGCTATCTTAGTGAGGACATTGCATAGACTTCCATTGATTTTATATCAAGTCAATGATATTTTCTCTCTCCTAACTCAACCTCTACTCCTAAACCTACCATAATTTAAATAAAAACATCTTTTGGCTGATTTATAAGCCTTTTTATCTAGTGAGGACCAGTCAATGTCTCACTAGTGGCTTGAGAAAGTATTTCACAATATTTGGTCCTCACAAGTATAGTCAAAACAAGTACACACACACACACACACGCATATATATATATTTAAAGGGATAGTTCACCCAAAAAAAAGAGCATTGAAAACTCTAAGATTTATTTGCTCTCAAAATATGAGTTATGTGCACCGCTATACACTCCATATGTGTCTCCCCAGCATCCTCAGTGCGATCCGCAATACATCCATTTTAATTACTACCCAATCAGCCCTTTAAGTGTTCCAGCTCCCGTCACAAACCCTTGTGGATTCTGCTTACCTAAACTCCACACAAGTATACGGGCATCGAAATATGATGAATGGTTTGCCGCAGGGGCCTGTCAAAGCTCGACACTGCGGATTGTGGAGAGAGAACTCACACCGGGCCCGCAATGAGCCGGCCTCATCCAAACCCGAACCCCCGTCCTTCCCACAGTCCAACAGGAAGGTAAATTACACTGTCAGTCGTGACAATGCGCTTGGACTCCCCTCGGTGGAGAGGAGCTTTACCTCAGATAGCGCCGAAGAATCCAACAAGAACCTCATTAAAGGCTCGCGTTAAAAGCTATTTGTTTCATTTATATTGAAATGAGGCAGGGCCTTTCAACGAGACTGATGTTGCTGTAATTTCAAGTGACAGGACAACAAGGGGTAATGATGCATCGCTTTTATGCTACCTAAGTGGTGAGCGAGTCCCTGGCCTGTAGGAATTAAGCCTGGTTTTGTTATTCCTCAGACTGAACTGCTTTTCGAACTTGCTCTCCCGACTATATTTCTCTTTCTAAATGAAGTTGCGTTGGCGCTGCCCTGACACCTGTGTGTTGCTCAAATAGCTGCTATCGATCTAAAGCTTGCGGCCCCTCGTGATTCCCTCGCATTCAGTATTTTAAACTAGACCAAAGGACTGTGTTTCGAGATTCTGTTTCATGTGAGAAAGTTCATATTAAAAGGAATACATGAATCTCAAAATGTTGTTATCAGCGTATAAACATTCTGGGATTGAAATTAAATTTACATTGCACTTATTCGAATAACTGTTGCACAACCACTGTCATCCTCCTTTATTGATAAAATGAAAGGCACTAAAATCTGACGCGCATCGGTGACATCAGTTGACGTTTACTTACATTTCTATATTTTTTATTTATATATTTATTAACAGTGTGGCTTATCCAATCAGATTTTTCCATTTTGGATCTCCTCCTTTACTGTGTGCAAAATTATTTTATTTTAATAATAAATATATATATATGGATCTACTTTTATGTGTAAAAATTGTAAAAAATTGTATTATTTAATTTATAATTATTTATAATAATTAAATATAATTATATATACATACACAAACACACTATTATAAATTATATTACATATATTTGTATATGTGTATATATATATATATATATATATATATATATATATATATATAAATACACAGCATTATTATACATTATATTACAAATATTTTTTATTTATTTATTTATTTTCTGTATTTTGGATCTAATTTTATTTGTGCATATAAATATATATATTTATGCATATATTTGTGCATATTTATTTATTTATTTATTTATTTCAGTGTACTTTGGCCAGTCATATTATATATATGTATATATAAGCATTTTTTACATATGTTTATTTACAGTGTGGCTCTACCAATCCAATTCTTCAGTTTCATCTGAGTATTTTGGTTCTGTCTTCTTTTACTATATGTGTAAAGAGTTTGTTCACTGTGTTCCTCAGGGCAATGGGGAACCTCCAGCAGTCTCTGGTGTGTTTTGAGAAGCGGTTGGTGGTGGCGCATGAGCTGGGAGAGTGCGGAGGAAAGGCTCAGGCCTACGGAGAGCTGGGCAGCTTGCACAGCCAGCTGGGTAACTATGAGCAAGCCATCTCATGCCTGGAACGGCAACTCGGCATCGCCCGTGACACCCAAGATCGATTGCTGGAGGGTGACGCCAGCTGCGGCCTGGGCGCTGTGTACCAGCTGATGGGCGAACACGACACGGCCCTTCAGTTTCACCAACTGGATCTCCAGATCGCAGAGGAGACGGGCAGCTCCAGCTGTCAGGGCCGGGCCTACGGGAACCTGGGACTCACTTATGAGTCTCTGGGTAATTTCGAGCGTGCCGTGGTGTACCAGGAACAGCATCTGAGCATCGCGGCACAGACCAACGACCTGGTGGCCAAAACTCTGGCCTACAGCAGCCTGGGACGCACACATCACGCTCTGCAGAACTACTCGCAGTCGGTCATGTACCTGCAGGAAGGTAAGAGACGCAGAACACAAACATGTGAAATTCAATTCTGGGTGCTTGCTAGGTGGTTGTTTACTGGAAAAAGTGTCTCTATGATATATAGCCAGTTTCAATCCAGATATTTTTATGCAAATTTTGGAATATTGCAAAAAAATGCTGGATGCAAACACCACGATTAGCATAAAATGTTTTTAAAAAAGTGAAAGAAGTCTCTTCTGTTCACCAAGGCTGCATTTATTTGATCAGTAAATACAGTAAAAATGTGACATATTATTGCAATTTAAAAGAACAATTTTCTGTGTGAATATTTTGTAAAATGTAATTTATTCTTGTGATCAAAGCTGAATTTTCAGCATCATTACTCCAGTCTTCAGTGTCACATGATCCTTCAGAAATCATTCTGATATAATGATTTGTTGCTCAAGAAACATTGACTTATATATTGAATAATGTTTTGTAACAATTTTTACTACTGATCAATTTAATGCATCCTTGCTAAATAAAAGTATGAATTTCTTTATAAAAGAAACAAGTCACACAGACCCCACACTTTTGAGTGTATGTCTGGTGGCTAAATTTTTTATTTGGTGAGAAAATTCCTAGATCCACATCAAAAAGTCATGAATAATGACTGATTATTTCGCTCAGATGATTGGCTACCTCCCTGAATGTATGCATTTTTTTTATGTAAAATATGAATGCAAAATTGCAGAATTTATGTAAAATATTTATTTATTTGCATTAATGCTTTTCATAACTTGAATGGAAACATAGCTAATGCAAGACTCTCATGAGCCTCTCTTGGTTTTGGGGTTGAAATATGACCGTTCACCCTGACCTTTTCAGTTCCCTATTCAATTGAGGGTGAAGCAACTAAATATGTCAGGAAGTTGTTTATTGAGGTATAAACGTCACGTTTAAACTCTGAAGCCCGTGTTTACATGCACCAGAGACAGCTGGTGGTTTGCTCCCACAGAGGACATTGAAATTCAGCTCATTTGTTCAGCTTCTGGTGTTATTCTGAGCTGGAGCATGTTATCAATCGACCGTATGTTCCTATAATAATCCTATTTGAGATGTACGGGTGAGCGCTCTCTCTATAAACACACAGCGAAACGAGTGATGTCCGGCTTGCTAATGAATTTTGAACCATTTCTTGTTATTGAATTGGTTAAACCGTTTCTTATGGTTTATGTAAAAAGGTGAGTTGATTAAGTTTATTCGCTTTATACGCTTTGCCCATGTAAAACACCCTTGTTTCACATCATTTGTGGGTGATTTAAAGGGTTAGTTCACCCAAAAATGAAAATTCTGTCATTAATTATTCATTCTTGTGTCGTTCCAAACCAGTAAGACTTTTGTTTATCTTTGAAATGCAAATGAGGATCTTTTTGAGCTTTCTGTCCCTCCATTGACAGTCTATGCATCTATCATTTTCAAGCCCCAGAAAGGTAGTAAAGACATCATTAAAGTATTTTAGAATTAAAGTTCATATTTTGTAAATAAAGTGGTAAAGTATGCTTTTTTTTCCACAATCAAAGCACTCGTGTTGCTTCATAAAATTGAGGTTAAATCACTGGAGTCACATGGAATTAAATTAATGATATCTTTACTACCTTTTTAGGGCTTGAAAGTGGTATTTGTGTAGACTGTCAATGGACAATTCAATTGTGAGTTAAAGTCAGAATTGCGAGATATAAAGTCAGAATTGTGAGTTATAAAGTCAGAATTGCGAGTTATAAAGTCAGAATTGCGAGTTATAATGTCAGAATTGTGAGACATAAAGTCAGAATTGTGAGATATAAAGTCAGAATTGTGAGATATAAAGTCAGAATTTCGAGTTATAAAGTCAGAATTGTGAGTTATAAAGTCAGAATTGTGAGTTATAAAGTCAGAATTGCGAGATATAAAGTCAGAATTTCGAGTTATAAAGTGAGAATTGTGAGTTATAAAGTCAGAATTGTGAGATATAAAGTCAGAATTGCGAGATATAAAGTCAGAATTGCGAGATGTAAAGTCAGAATTTCGAGTTATAAAGTCAGAATTGTGAGTTATAAAGTCAGAATTGCGAGATATAAAGTCAGAATTGCGGGATATAAAGTCAGAATTGCGAGATATAAAGTCAGAATTGTGAGTTATAAAGTCAGAATTGTGAGTTATAAAGTCAGAATTGCGAGTTATAAAGTCAGAATTGTGAGTTATAATGTCAGAATTGTGAGACATAAAGTCAGAATTGTGAGATATAAAGTCAGAATTGTGAGATATAAAGTCAGAATTTCGAGTTATAAAGTCAGAATTGTGAGTTATAAAGTCAGAATTGTGAGTTATAAAGTCAGAATTGCGAGATATAAAGTCAGAATTTCGAGTTATAAAGTCAGAATTGTGAGTTATAAAGTCAGAATTGCGAGATATAAAGTCAGAATTGCAGGATATAAAGTCAGAATTGCGAGATATAAAGTCAGAATTGTGAGTTATAAAGTCAGAATTGTGAGTTATAAAGTCAGAATTGTGAGTTATAAAGTCAGAATTGCGAGATATAAAGTCAGAATTGCGAGATGTAAAGTCAGAATTGTGAGATGTAAAGTCAGAATTGTGAGATATAAAGTCAGAATTGTGAGATATAAAGTCAGAATTGTGAGATATAAAGTCAGAATTGCGAGATATAAAGTCAGAATTGCGAGATATAAAGTCAGAATTGCGGGATATATAGTCAGAATTGTGAGATATAAAGTCAGAATTGCGAGATATAAAGTCTCTTATTATTATTATTATTATCATCTCTTATTATAAAAAGTCAATTATTACCTTTATTTTTTATTTCATTGCGGAAACAAGCTACCACAGCTTTGTTAAAAGAGTTTGTTGTTGAATTAGGTATCCACTCAATAAAGCCTGTCCTCTCTTGCTGGTCTTTCCGAAATGACTTTCCTCAGTTCTGTCAGCTGTCAGGAACAGAACGGCTCACGGGTGGCCGCACGCTCTAATCACCTTCATCCAGGACTTTTAACTGCTTCTTCCCTCGTACAAGAGCAGCGGAGGACGATGGGGAAAGGACAGATAGATGCGGATCCCGTCTCCTAGCCTCTACACCAAAGGCCACCGCGTCCTTCCGTCTGACAGCCAATTAACGAAGAGTGGCCTCCTCGTGAGTGGCGGGACAGGAGGAAACCACTCACTCTCAGCTCAGTTTGACATTTGTGAGATTTAAGTTGTGTAGAAACCGAAACATGTGGGACGCCGGTGGACCCTAGATTGTCAGACTCCATGGTTTCCTTGTTGTGTGTTTGATTAGTTCGGAAACTGAAAATATTCAGCAGAAAATTAACTTTTGGTTTTGGAGGGCCGAAATCATTGACCAAAACCAGGATGTCTGGGAATGAACATGTCACAATATTCCACGTTTAAATAATTCCCGCCAAAAACAAAGGGGCGGGGCTTAGTTGAGTTAGTTAGTAGTGTGTTGAAACTGGCGGTCATGGTAAGGGGTGGGATATTTCACAAACACCAATCACAACATAGTGCTCCAGCCGACCAATCAGAGCACATTGTGCTTTTCAGAAGGAGGGGGTTCATAGAGACAGGAACTTAACAGAGCGTTACTGACAGACTGGGAAGAGAGGAGCTGCAACAATGGAGAATATGAACATTTAACTGTTCTAGTAGAGCCTAAAAACAACATCAAGTGCTTAATAGGACCAGTGCAATATTCTAGACATGAACTGATCATTTGATTTGATATGCATACTACATACTACTTTCTGTCAGAATGAATATGAGAGTAGTTTACAAAGACATAATTAAGATAAGAAAATGTATGTGTCGTATTTATAAACTCTGTTTAACAATTAGAGACATGACTTCACTAAATACATACAGTTTGTATAATTCAGACCGATGTACTGTAGCGTAGCTGGTGTTGAAGACGGTTTTACTGAACATTTCTTTTGTCTTGGGTTTGAACTTGAAAGGAATCAAAGTGGGATTGAGAAAGTGATTAAAGTCTGTGTTGAACGAGAAAAATCATTTCTAAGGATTTTCTTTAGATCAGTGCCTGATGAGACCTAAATACCAGCGTGTCTCGACAGCCATGTCAAAGTTTGATGATGAAAAACTGAAAAACAGACAGAATGAAAAGAATGGAGGAAGAAAAGACAATGAAATGTTTTGGAGGCTGTTATTTTAGGATGAATAATTGCACACCAAATATGAATTTAAAAACAAGACACATTCTAGAATTGTAAGTATGTTTAAGTGCTGAGAGTTTTGATGCTTTTATTAAAGGAATAACAAAAGAAAATACTCATTTTCTAATGGAATATATAGTAAAATGTAATTTATATCCAGTGATCAAAGCTGAATTTTCAGCATCATTACTCCAGTCTTAAGTGTCACATGATCCTTCAGAAATCAAGAAATCTAATATACATTTTTTTCAGAATTCTTCAAAACAACAGCAGTGATTTTGAATAGAAATATTTTGTAACGTTAACTGTCTTGTCACTTTTGATCAATTTAATGTTTCCTTGCGGAATAAAACTATTAACTACCAAAAATCAATCAATCAATCAATCAATCAATCAATCTATCTATTTATCAATCAATCTATCTATCTATCTATCTATCTTTCTGTCAAACACAGTGTATTAAGTAATTAATTTATGAACTAATAATTTATGAAATTTTGTCATTTTTGAAGCTTATTTAAAGTTAACTAAAACTGTTATGAATGTTTTGGTAACTGAAATAAATAAATAAAACATAATCATTATAATATAAAACATAAATATGAGCCAAAAGCTTGAACTTAAATAAAATAATACAATAAAAACTTTTAAAAAAAAAGAAAATTAAAAATGTTTTTGTCCTTGAAACTAACTGAAATAAAAAGCCAAAGTACTAAAATGGCTAAAACTGAAATAAACGCTAAATAAAAATGTTTGGAAATATATATAAAAATGACAAAAATACATTACAAAAATGCTTTAAAATTAAAACAAATACTGAAAATATAAAAATAAAAGCTTTAAAGCAAAATATTAATAAATACTGTAATAGTATATAAACAATACACAATAACACTGTCGCACAATAAATAAAATTATCAATATTTTTGACTGGAATTTTAAAATACAAATATCAACTTTATAGCAAACAAACAAAGCCAAAGCCATAAAACTCCAAATGTTGATGCATTAAAACAAGAAAAAACACTGTTTGCTGTGCACTGGGATGAATAAACTTGAACTGTTTATTTAAAACACTTCCTGGAGAAGCATTTATGGGTAAATTCTGTTTCCATGTGTCTCAGGTCTGCGTCTCGCGGAGCAGCTGGGCCGTCGGGAGGACGAGGCCAAGATCCGACACCGTCTGGGGCTCTCGCTGTGGGCCAGCGGCAACCTGGAGGAATCCCAGCACCAGGTAAAACACACACACACACACACACACACACACACACACACACACACAGCCAATTTACTGCAGTCTCCGCACAGATGCACAGGATGCTCATGAATGCTCTTCTTGACAGAGCTCCGCTGTCTCTGCCTCTTCTAATGATGTGCCTGTAGGCAGACACGCATATGTGTGTGTGTTTCACATGTTTGCAGACTTGTCATCTCCGTCAGACTCTTCACTTGTGACTTCATCATTGTGTGAGGCAAACAAAGAGGCCGAATTTGACGTTCAGGGAGTCACACACTCTGCATTTAGGCCCTGATTGATTCAATCCAGATGAGACCCCCGTCAACAGCAAACACTGTTCGTTTGAGGAATCCCTGCTGAGGATTTGGATGTAGCGTGATTCATATGATCAGATTCCATTTGTTAGCTGTAATGAACCGATTCAGTAATTCATTTGAGTCACTCAAAGCTGCAGTGTGTGATTTCTGTGCCGAAACAGTCCCGTCCTAAATGCACACCATCGATTGTGTCAGAAATGGACATGCTTCAACAAAAAGAGCTTTGTTTTTTAAAAGCACTACAGCTTGAATTATATTCTGACAATCAAATGATTCACGAATTGAAAAAAGAACAGGAATTAACCTGTGACAAAGTGACAAATACTACGGATAGATTAGTTTAAATATCTGTTTTAATCTTTCATTTAATAATATTCTAGGGATGCATGACATATATATATATATATATATTTATATATATATATATATATAGGGCTGGGTAGGTTACTTTTAAAATGTATTTCACTACAGATTACAAAATACATGCTTTAAAAAGTAATTTGTAACGTATTTCGTTACATTACTCAAGTTTAGTAACTTAATCGAAATACTTTAGAATACTTTGGAATAGTAATAAGTGTGAAACAAACACAAAAAAGATAATAGCAAGTTTTTATCTCACAATTCTGACTTTTTCCCTCAGAATTGCGTGATATAAAGTTGCAGTTGCAAGTTATAAAGTCAGAATTATGAGATATAAATTCGCAATATCGAGAAAAGTCAAAAATATCAGATATAAACTCGCAATTTTGAGAAAAGTCAAAAATATGAGATATAAACTCGCAATATTGAGAAAAGTCAAAATTATGACATTTAACTCACATACTAAATTCACAATTGCAAGAAAAAAAGTCAGTATTACAAGTTTATATCTCCAAATTCTGATTTTATAACTTGCAATTGTGAGTTTAAATCTCGCAATTCTGAGAAAAAGAAGTCAGAATTGTGAAATGCATATTCACAATTGTGAGGATAAAAAACAAATTGTGAGAAAAAGTTGCAGTGACCTTTTTTACGATTATAAAATGATTCACAAACAACTATCACAAAACATGAAAACAGTCGAACACATGAAACTTAACTCCGCTTTTTCAGACTGTCAGAGTCAGAGAATCACCAATCGCTGTTTAAATGACATTAAAATTCAAAGTAATCACTTTGGTAATCTAAAATACTTTTCAGATGTAACTGTAATCTGATTACCACCCATTTAAAATGTAACTGTAATGAAATACAGTTACTCAAATTTTGTATTTTAAATACGTAACTAAGTTACTTGTATTTCGTTACTCCCCAACCCTGAATATATATGTATATGTAGGCATTTTTTATGTACACTATTGTTTAAAACCATTGAGGTGTGTAAGATTTTCTTTTTTCAATTAATACTTTTATTCAGCAAAGACATTAAATTGATCAAAAGTGACAGTAAAGACATTTATAATGATATCTATTTCAAATAAATGCTGCTCTTTTGAACTTTCTGAACTGTTTTCAACACTGATAATAATCATAAATGTTTCTTGAGCATCAAATCATCATATCAGAATGATTTCTGAAGGATCATGTGACACTGAAGACTGGAGTAATGATGCTGAAAATTCAGCTTACAATATATTCACATAAAAACACATACTTTGAATAGTAATAATATTTCACAATATTTTACTGTATTTTTGATCAAATAAATTCTGAGCATTACAAAATCTTACTTTTGAATAATAGTGTACGTCAAGTCAGTGTTGGATATTTATTCGTTCCAATCTATTTTAACACGTAGATTATCTTGCACTAAATTAAAGGGACAGTGACAGATATTTGTAAAGATTCAAGCCTTGAGGAAGTGCGCTGTCTCTTTAAGAGCAACGCATCATCAGTTCATAAATCTGTATTTAATGTCTCATAACTGAACGTGAAACTAATCTAAAGTAATTTCTGATGGAAAATATGTTAAATGTGAGGAAAAAATGTATTAAATGAATAAAAAGTGTACTTCTGATATGTATTAGACATCACTGTTTGTTTTCCTGACACATTTTGGGATTGATTTGTACGCTAAACTTTCCAATCAATAACATGAAACCAGACTGAGGAGTATTGAACCTCTGAGATTATTTTTTGAGCGCAAAATGACAGATTTTATTTGATTTTTTGGATGATTTCTTTAGGCCCTCGGCTCAGATGGTGACGTCTCTGGTCGTCTCTGTAATCGGATCACATTTCATCATGTCTGGGGAGGAAGGCTCTAGATTGTTCTTCTCCTTCTGTATATTACAGAGCCGTTCTCCGACGCGGAGAAGGATGTTGATGGCATATGTGCCGAACGTCTATAGGGAGACGGAAGATTAGAAGATAATGTGTTTATATCATCGTACAGCCAGTCTTGTCAATTAGCCAGCTGTGCCATTGGGGAGGGACGTCCCGTACCGTCTGAAAAAGTCTCACGCGCCTCTGGCAGCAGCTGTCAATCATACAGACTCCTTCAGATTGCCGCTGCTGCCGTGTGCGCTGCAAGATCTCACATGGAAACGTCATTTTAACATTTTTCCCTCGCAACTCCAAAATGTGGAGTTTTTATAATACTTAAGAGTGTATTTAGAATAGTTGCTAGATGGTATTTTGGGCGTTTTATTTTAGTGTCTTGAGAGAAATATTGTCTCTAAATATGGCTTGAGTCAGTGTTGTTATTGTTAAAGTCGGCATGAAATGGAAGTTTCCTTATTGCTACCTATGTCCGAGTGAAACGCTTCTCAAACAAGAACAAATGTTGGGCGGGCTTGATTGTCGATGGTTGTGGTTTGCTATTGGTGGATCTCATGTGAGTGACAGGTTGCCCCGCCCTCGTCATCAGAGAAGAGATGATGCAAGTGGGAGGGGAAGATATTCTGATTCAAGATTATGAGGCACATGAATTAAAAAAAATAATTAAAAAAAATAACTAAAAAAAATAATTAAAAAAAATTATGATGATGTATTGTGCACAGACATATATATATATATATATATATATATATATATATATATATATATATATATTTTTTTTTTTTTTTTTAAATATTGCAATAAATATTATTTCAATAAATATTGCAATATTCCAGAGAAAAATAAGAACGGCCAATTTTGATTTTATGGTGACTTTGACTAAAACTAAAACTAAATTTAAATAAATCTGAAATTAAATAAAATATAAATATTATATGAAAAAAATTCATAATAAGACAACTAACTGAAATAAGTTTTAGATGAAGCACTAACATTACTAAAACTGAAATTAAAAGAAAATTAAATAAAATTATAAAAAAAATAATAAAATGACAAAATAACATAATAAAATGACTGAAATTTACAATAAAATTAGAATAAAATAATAATAGTTTTGATTTCATGCCAACTTTAACTAAAACAAAAAAAAATCACATTTTCATTAATTGAAATAAAACTGAAATTAAATAAAATATAAATATTAGATTTAAAAAAGATAGAAAAATTGAAAATTAGAAATGTTGCCTTGGCAACGAACTGAAAAAAATAACAATTTGGAAGACGTGCTAAAACTGTTAAACTACAACTGAAATAAAAAAAAAATTAAACTAAATAAAAACTAATAAAATGACAAAATAACATAATAAAATTATTAAAATCAAAAAGATAACTGAAAATATAAAAATAAAAGCTAATTCAAAATCTATAATATTATATAAAAATACTAAAATAACACTCCTTCAATATATATTCCCGCATGTGAATGTTTTACGTTTTATCATAATACCAACACTCTCCCCATCAAGCTGCACGATTGCGCTAGCATAGTATAGCGAGCATCAGCATAATTGTCTTCTTCTACAGTCTGTTTTCTCTTTCAGCTCAGCTACTGTCATGGAAGATCAACAGTTTGAAGAGAATATTGCTGAGAAAGTTAAGTTAAAGTTAGTTCAACTGTCAACATGTTTATATCTAGCTTCCTGAGTTAATAACACATTCAAGAATGTGTGTTTAATGTGAAATGTATCATTTCTGAAGCGTTTGCGTTTCCAGAACACTCCCCTTGTCTGCCATTTGTAATTTAAACAGATAGTCCCGCCCTAAAATGTGTCAAGCTGCTTGGGATGTTTGAGCATGAAAAAGGTCTGCAAAGTTGTTTCTGTTCCGGGAACAAACACGTCACAATATTCCTCATTTGAATAATTCCCACCCAAGACATAAACAAAATAAAGGGGCGGGGCCTGGTTGAGTTAGTGAAACTGGCGGTTATGGTAAGGGGAGGGACATTTCACAAACACCAATCACAACACACTGCTCCAGCCGACCAATCAGAGCGCATTGTGCTTTTCAGAAGGCGGGCTTCATAGAGACAGGAACTAAACAGAGCGTTACTGACAGACTGAGAAGAGAGGAGCTGAACAATGGAGAATATGAACATTTAACTGTTCTAGTAGAGCCTAAAAACAACATCAAGTGCTTAATAGGACCTCTTTAAAAAGCGACACACTGGTTATCAACTTACTATAGTTGTCTCTGGACAATGAGAAAGTAATTTAACATCCAAAATAGACACAACATGAACATACATACGTAATGTGTGGGCCGAGCATTTTGTGTCTGCGTTTGCAGAGGCCGTAGAGTGCAGAAAATGAAAAGAAACTGGAGTCAGCTGATAGTACAGCGTGTGTGTGTTTTGTGAGTGTAGTAATAGTAGCTTTTCATGGCCTTTCCTCCCTGGTGACTCAGTTTGGTGTGTGTGTGTGTGATGTATAGACAGTTCTGGAGCGCTGCAGATTGCAGATGGAGTGTGTGTGTGTGTGTGTGTGTGTGCTGATGCATTCCGCTCTTAATTGATTGCAGGCTGGCCGTGCTGTATGCTGATGAAGGGCTCTCTGCAACTGAACCCCTGAGAAATGCTGCATTCCAAGCCACAAACACACACATATATCTTGAAAACACATAAATACTCAAACATGCAACATCAGCCAGCACTGGGGGCGCTAAACTACAAGCTACTGCTCATTTGAAGTAGGACGGCTTGACAACTACACCGTAAACAATGATTTTTCGAAACAAAAATTACTTGAGTACATTTTACAAGAAAATGTCCCGTTTAATTCATGCATGATTTATGATAACCTCACTCAGGGTTTTTTTCCCCCTATGTGTTTTTATTGTTCTTAGGACATGAAAAACAAGATTTTAAATGTAGTTTTTTTTTTTATTTCCAGATGTTCACTTGAGTGGACAGCATGCACTTATGGTTTAAACTGAAGTGTTACTGTATTAAATAAAATACAGTAATAACACAGCAATATTGTGTGTTTTTAACAAACCAATCTATAAAATCTTGTGAAAACTATAAAGTATATACAAAAAAATATAAATGCAATACAATTCTTCATATAAGTTGAACTTCGTATATCTTTGATGGAATCACATACTCGTGTTCTGATATCAACCTGTCATGGTAAAACTGGAAACTCAATTCACATGCTCCCTCCAGTGTACCAGAGTGTGTCGATTTACCCTTATTAGCTGATCAGTTTGATTATGTTCAAGCTGGACACATATCTATTATTGCTCTCCTCTGAGAAGACTTGGCGATCAGGTGTTTTCAATCTTATCTGAAATGAGCAATGTTGGGGGTAATAAATTGCATACTTTTTGATGTAAGGAGTAGAGTAACGCATTACAAGTGCATCTTGTATTCAGATTACTTTTTTGATATTACAAGTAAAGTAATGCATTACAAGTAACGTTCATCAAATCATCAGATTACATTTTGATGTTACAAGTAAAGTAATGCATTACAAGTAACGTGCATTATGTAATCAGATTACTTTTTGATGTTTAGCAGCACATTACAAGTAACGTGCATTACGTAATCAGTAGGGGTGTGACGAGATCTCGTACCACGAGATCTCGCGAGACTAAAACGTGACGAGATTTCTCGTCGAGGTAAAAAGTTGTCTCGTCGTGCTATCAGTGTGAGGGTGAAATTATTATTGAAGATGCCCCCGCCACTTTCAAATCCTTTGTGTGGAAACATTTTGGTTTTCCAGTAGAAATAATAAACGGCGAAAGAATAACACACAAGACACAAACAATATGTAAACATTGTAAGAAAACTATGCCGTACACCTCGGCCAAGGTTGTACAGACTCTTAGTGGCCGTTCACATATCGCGCGCATTTTCATTCGCGCAAAATGGAAGACATCTCAACTTTTCAGAATGCCGCAAGCGCACCGCAGGTCATGTGACAAGAACCAACCGATCATCTTCGACCTTTCCGTAACAAAACATGGAAATCTCAGCCGAACAGCTGATCATAGCTGTACAGAGGGGTTGTTATATCTCATCTCCATAAATATATCTAGTAGTAAAGCTAAAGCAAGGGCTAAAAATCAATTTATCCCTTGATGAAACTTCCTCATGGTCATGGAGAGCACAGTTCATGGTTGCATATCAACGACAGAAGCTACAGAAGCGCGAGCTCCCGAACGCTTGCAAAAGAAGGAGGAAGCGCAAGGAGGCCGCGCTTTACACGCTTTTTTAGGCACGATATGTGAACGGCCCCTAAAGAGGCAGAAAGCATCGCTATCACTGCTAACGGTTGGACTTCTCGGTGTACGCAGAGCTATATAACAGTTACAGCCACACAATCAATAGTGACTGGGAAATGGTCAACTTTGTACTGCAGTTAAAGTGACACTTAAAGTGTTATTTGAATTTTTTATTTATGTTTATTTTTTTTATACTGTTTAATTTATGTTCAATCTGTAGAAAGAAGTTCAGTGAGATTTCTCATGTGAAATTATACAGGGCAGAAAACAATTGGTTGATTTTGTGGCAAAACATTTAATAATTCATTAAAATAGAAGTAAAATGACATGCATTACAAGTACAAAATGCACCAACATTTTTGCATTTTATGATTTTCAGTTGAATAAAAGACCATTTTCCCTTCATACGTTTCATTATTGAGGATTTCTTAAAAATACTATAAAAATCTCATCTCGTGAACCCAATCTCGTGTCTCGTCCCGTCTCGTGGGATAGGGGTCTCGTCACACCCCTAGTAATCAGATTACTTTTTGATGTTAAGCAACACATTACAAGTAACGTGCATTATGTAATCAGATTACTTTTTGATGTTAAGCAACACATTACAAGTAACGTGCATTATGTAATCAGATTACTTTTTGATGTTATAAGTAAAGTAATGCATTACAAGTAACATTTACTTAACTTATTTTTATTTTATACTTTACTTATAAAACTTGGAACAAAAATACACTCGAACAAAAAGTATATTAAATATTTCACTGCAAAAAAGTTGATCAGTGAATCGTTTATTTGATTAATGAATCTTTTATTTCACCAATGAATCATTTATTTAATCATTGAATCATTTATATGATCTGTAAATCATTTACTTGATCTGTGAATTGTTATTTACAGTACATGAAGCATGCAAAAGAATCAATTCACTAAAATAAATCAGACATCCTAAAACTAACAGAACAGAGGGCATTTGCATGTGCTATAAAATATGAAGGAAAATATCGCATTATAGCATTTTGTAGTTTGTTACTAAAAAAAAAAAAAAAAGCTAAACTATTTTGAAAGCACACTACTGAAAAACTTAGTTAAGTTAGCATGGCTACATCAGGTTGGTTCTCAACACCGATATCAGTGCTACATACTAGTCTTCTCCCTCACGCACACGAGCTGTCAGCGGTGGCAGCGTCACAGACAGACGCTCACTGACGCTGTCTTTCCCTCCGTCGCCGTGAATGAAAGGTTATCATTCTCCAGAAATACCACGTCAGTCATCCCACACACTAACTCGCCTCAAAACACTTTCGATCACTAAAGAGAACCAGACTGCATGGACTTTTTTAGTACATTCATTACCACACATGCTTAGATTGGTTTCTCAAAGGCTTGTGTGCGACAGATAAGGGTTTCATCTTGACTTGCTATGATTTGATTAAAGGCAACAAGAAAACAAGCGTAGAAATGTGTGAAACTGATGGATGTTTTAGCTATAGAAGTCTGCTGCCCTCCGCTGTTCACGTCTGAGGACTGCAGATAAACACGCTGCTCTTGTTTGGCGTCATGTTTCTCTGTAGCGTGATAAGACACATGGCAGTGTTTCGTGATCGGTGTCAGAGCAGGTCAGTGCTTTATTATTAACACATGTGTGAGTAACGCACAAAATCTTGTTTTTGCCTCACAGCTGTACCGTGCGTCGGCTCTGTTCGAGACCATTCGTCATGAAGCCCAGCACAGCACCGACTACAAGCTCTCCCTGTTCGACCTGCAGACCTCCTCGTACCAGGCTCTCCAGAGGGTCCTTGTCAGCCTCGGTATAAATATTCTCTTCTCCTTCATTCCTGCTTATATCATACGGTATCCATTCAGACCACAAAACAGTGTTTAAATGCTTATTTGTATGTGTAAGGATTAATGTACAGTCAAAATAAACCGTATGGAAGAGGCTTATTTTGATAAAATGACCAGCTGACTGGACTTTAAACCACTTCTTATAGGGTTACACTGCAAAAAAAAAAAAAACTTCTTAAAGGGATAGTTCACTCAAGCCCTACTAGATGTATATGACTACTTTTTTTCAGACGAACACAATCGGAGATATATTTAAAAATATCCTGGCTCTTCCAAGCTTTATAATGGTAGTGAATGGGCGGCGAGATTTTGAAGACCAAAAAAGTGCAACATAAAAATAATCCATACAGCTCCAGGGGGTTAAATAAAGCCTTCTGAAGCAAAGCGATGGGGTTTTGTAAAAAAAAAAAAAAAATAAATATATATATATATATATATATATATATATATATAAAGAATATATAAATAAATATATATATATAAAATTAAAGCTTTAATAATTATAATAATTAGCTTCTGGCGCATTCTTCAGCTCATGCTCGTTTGGTAGCACATTACTGCTATTATAAAGCTCGGATGCGTAAGGATATTTGTTAATATTTCTCAGATTGTCTTCGTCAGAAACAAGAAAGTCATATTCACCTAGGATGGCTTGAGGGTGAGTAAAGCTTGGGGTAATTTTCATTTGAAAGTGAACTAATCCTTTAAATTGACTGTAGCTACAGGATGTGGGCGCTCATTAGGCCAAAATGTCATGTTATTAAAGTTGAAGTGCTTCACACTGGATATTTAAGACAGTATTGGCTGTGACTCAATGACAAGACTGAGACACTCTTCTGTGCTCCTCAAATGCACAAAACATTAGCCTTTATACATAGCGAAAACGCTGTACTTATTCAAACAAACAGTTCTTTATTTACCATTGCATTGCAAACAAGCAGAGATGGTATTCACCATTGAGTTTTGTTTCAGTTAATAAACAATAATAGTAATGATTTATTAATAAAAATTATGAAATATGGAGAATCCAAGGTCTCTGCCCGACGACTACAATATGCATGAAACAGATCTTTAGAAATGAAGAAATACTTGATGAGCTTTATGTGGACCAGCACTGACCTCTGACCTATACTCAGGGCACCATGATGAAGCCCTGGCCGTAGCGGAGCGAGGACGCACTCGGGCCTTTGCCGACCTGCTGGTGGAGAGACAGACGGGCCAGCAGGATTCGGACCCTTACACACCCGTGACTGTGGAGCACATCCTGGACACTGTGAACGGACAGCGGGCTCTGGTGCTCTACTTCTCCCTGGCGGCGGGATACCTGTACAGCTGGCTCCTGGCCCCCGGATCCGGTAAGACACTCAAGAGCCAGGTTCAAACCCCAGAGGGGTTGATTAATGAAATCCCACCATGCCAACAACTAACGCTCTGCATAACTTTATACGGTCTGAAGGACATGTCACACATGGGGAATCTTCAGAAACACAGGCTAAAGATATCCGTCTGATGCATGTATATACCTTATGTGCCAGAGGAACAATCTCGCAGCCGTCTTTAGAATTTAAATGCCCAAGACCAACACCCACTCGTTTCAACAGTAATATACAGCACACATAACATACTGGCACTTGTTGGCAAGCGATTTTTACACTAGCTCTGCCCACCAATGTCTGGATGGACCACTCTCGAGTTTTAAAAAAGACACGCAAAATTCAACATCTTAAGTGGCGCAGCAAAAGCGAGTAAATCTCACGAAACTGTCTTTTAACGCGAGGGTTTGAATCCGCCTTTTGCCGAGCTCGATTTTATTACATATAACATAGGGCAACGCCTGAGAACTTTCAAACTTTCAAGCCAACGTCAAAGTGTCATGACATGAGCCATTAGCAATGCAATTCATTAAAACTTGAAAAAATCTTACATCAATGTGCCTTTATAAAATGAAAAAAGCATCAGGTTGGCTGAATGAAGCGTGTGTGTGACGGCCTCGGTCTTATTGATCTGTTGGTGTAAACGCGGTGTGTGCAGTGTTGGTCTGTGTTCAAACAGACAGACAGTGTCTCAGCGTGTCTCCAGACTGAGCTCTGATGAACTGTTCAGATGTGTGCTGTGCCCGTCTGACACCTCCATCACCCCCCCACCCACATCACATCCCTCCATCGCGTCAGCCAGTCTGAGCACAACACTGCCCGCCTCCACACACACTACATCAGACGTCATGTAGTAAACACAGGCAGCACACCACTGCTAGACGTTTCTCTGGTTTTATACGCACACAAATCCTCTAATTATAGCAAACAAAGCGGAGACACGATTTAAATAAAAGATTTATAGTGAAGTTTAGTCAGATTCATTGATTAAAACGGGCGTTTTTCGCACTCAATGAGTTTGCGCTGTACTGATAGCTTCAGTGATTATAAAGGAAGATCTCTTTACTTGCTGTATAATTTCATTCACATTTGACCTTTCACAAAGACCCGCCCCCTGCAGTTACTGTTGCTATGTCTGACAAGCCATGCGCTCTCACGCCACACATCATGTTCTCACGTTGTATCATGTTGTAAAATATTGTAATTTTTTAAAGAAGTTTCAACAATAAATAGCGTCTAGTGTTTCTTTAATGTGTCGTGACAGATCGCTGTAGCTCCTTCAAGCGGCTCGTGAACCGATCATCTTTTCATACTAGTTCATTTATAGCATCAAATAAACATGAATGAACATCAGAAGGAATGTTGTTTCAAGCGTGGAAAGACGTGAGGACACACAATTTTTCAAGTTCGAGTTCACCGACGTTAATCTACTAACTCCCCTGACTGCTTTGACTGACAAAATGGCGGATTCGGGGTTATGATTGGTCAGATCGCCTGTCAATCAAACAGCCGGCGAAGTGTCAATCGTAAGAAATAAAAGTCAGAATTGCGGGAAATAAACAGCAAACTCTCGATTATTTTTTATCCAGTGACAGAAACAAGCTTCCATAGTTACACACTCAATCACGCTGTAAATTTGGTTGAACCTCATCCAACAACAAATACAAATTTGACCAAATTTGGGTTTGCTTCACTTTCAAAAATAAAGCATCCAGTGACACACGCACACATGCTCAGTTTCGCTCTGTTGTATTCCTCACACCTTCTGTTCCCCACGGCTTCGTCGTGCCGCCTGCTGTTTGGTGAAGCTGGTAAAAAGCTGCGAATTAACACAACGCGGCAGAACCACCTGCCTCCCTAATCCCACCTGTCACATCCACACATACGCATAAAACACACACCATGAATATTAATATATATATATATATATATATATATATGTATGTATGTATGTATGTGCATGTGTGTGTGTGTGCATATCTTTGTCTCTCTGGACTTGAAGCTCATTTATTTATTCCAACATTGACGTCTGTAGCAGAAAGACACGCTCATGCAATCAAACCAACATACATCTGAAAGCGAGAGTGCTTTTGCTCATTTACAAAATTCACCTAACTAGATTTCAGCCCGTCACAGGAGACTGCTGACCTTGCTCATGGCTCTATACATTATTCTAACTTCATTATTACACAAAGCACGCACTTTATGTCTAAAACCCTGGAGTTCGAGACCGTTCGGTCCAGTCTGAAAGATTGTATTTTAAATCTGACCTTTAAGTGTACTGTGAGTTTGTTTTATGAAACATCACCAGCAGCATTACTGTTCATAATCACATTGGTGAAAGGGTTAGTTCACCCAAAAATGTAAATTCTGTCATTAATTCCACTCCCTCATGTGGTTCTACACCCGTAAGCCCTTCGTTCATCTTCAGAACACAAATGAAGATATTTTTGATCAAATCCGATGGTTCAATGAGTCTCTATTGACAGCAAGATAATGAACACTTTCAATGTCCATAAAGATACTAAAACATATTTAAACCAGGTCATGTGGTTCAACCTTAATATTATAAAGCGACGAGAATACTTTCTGTGCCCAAAAAAAAAAGCTTTATGAATCTTTTGTGTCGAATCAGTGGTTTGATTCACGTATCAAACTGCCAAAGTCACATGATCTATTGAAATTTCAAAACACTTATGATGTAACGAAGCCTCGTTTCCTGAAATCATGTTACTTTGGCGCTCCGAACCACTGATTCGACACAAAAGATTTGTAAAGCTTCATGAATCAGTGTTTTGAAATCGTCCATCACTAGATAGTGTTGAAAAGTCGTTATTTTGTTTTTTTGGCACACAAAAAGTATTCTCATCACTTTATAATATTAATGCTGAACCACTGTAGTCACATGACCTGTTTTAAATATGTTTTAGTATCTTCCTGGGCATCTGAAAGTGTAAATTATCTTGCTGTCAATAGAGACTCACTGAACCATCGGATTTCATCAAAAATATCTTCATCTGTGTTCTGAAGATGAACGAAGGTTTTACGGGTGTAGAACGACATGAGGGAGAGGAATTAATGACAGAATTGTCATTTTTCAGTGAACTAACTCTTTACTATTAATATAAAAATAACCATTATCATATCTTGTGTATTTCTTTGATAAGCAAAATAGCTATAAATACCAGGATAACCTTTGCTCTCTGTCTCACAGGGATCCTGAAGTTTCATGAGGTGTATCTGGGTGAGGGAGCGTCGGAAGGAAGCTCGTCAGACTTCCAAGAGGGCGGCGGTGGTGTCATGCCCTCGTCTCTGGAGCAGCACATCTCTAATGCCCGTGAAGCTCTGGGAGTGGACTCATACTACAGCAGGTGAATGCATAACATATGTGTATATTGATTACTATGAACTTTAAGAAATTCTGACCATTATTCACAGTTCAATGAGATGTTGGTGTATGAACAGGACTTGAAATTATAGGGTTAGTTCACCCAAAAATGTAAATTCAGTCATTAATTCCTCACCTTCATGTCGTTCTACACCCCTAAGACCTTCGTTCATCTTCAGAACACAAATTAAGACATTTTTGATGAAATCCGACAGCTCAGTGTGGCCTAACGAAAGTTAAAGCCTTGCCAATTTAAATATTCAAGTACAAGAGAAACTTAATTCGTTACTCTCTGAAGTTTTCGCACACATCTGAAGCACACATCCAGAAACCTGACTGCGTGCGAGTACTGAATTGAGCTCTCTTTCACATCTTCTTGGCGAGTATCCTCATAAACATAGTCAGTTATGTCTTGTGAACATAAACAGTTGAGGAAGGAAACGCATGTGTAACAGTGTATTGGATCCGTGCAGCTCTTAAAGTGACAGCAGCCTAATAAACATGTTGACGTCTGTGTCCTTAACGTTAAAATCTCTCACTACTCTTGACTGAATAACTTTAATACAAAGTAGTCTATGTTTATTATAATGTAATATAGTGAAGTCTATTCTGTCTTATTTAATACTTGATTACTTTAAAATTTCTGTCATTTTCACTGGTTTCTAAAATTTTAAGTGTCATAACTGGCTGTTTTTGCAAAAACAGAAAAAATATTTATATTTATAGCCGGTAAATTTTCTTAAAGGATTAGTTCACTTCAGAATTAAAATATCCTGGTAATCTACTCATCCCCATGTCATCCAAGATGTTCATATCTTTCTTTCAGTGCAGCTTCAAAGAGCTCTACATGATCCCAGACGAGGAATAAGAGTCTTATCTAGAGAAACCATCAGACATTTTCTAAAAAAATTACATTTATATACTTTTTAACCACAAATGCTCGTCTTGCACTGTTCTGCGATACGCCACGCATTACGTAATCACGTTGGAAACGTGTTTTTTTACCCTACGTCACGCGTGACCTTTCTAACGTGATTACGTAATGCGTGGCACATCTCAGAGCAGTGCAAGATGAGCAGTTGTGGTTAGTATGTCATTTTTATTTTTTTTTAGAAAATGTCTGATCATTTCTCTAGATCAGACTCTTATTCCTCATCTGGGATCATGTAGAGCTCTTTGAAGCTGCACTGAAACTGACATTTGGACCCGTTGAACCCCATTGAAGTCCACTATATGGAGAAAAATCCTGGAATGTTTTCCTCAAAAACCTTCATTTCTTTCCGACTGAAGAAAGAAAGGCATGAACATCTTGGATGACATGGGGGTGAGCAAATTATCAGGATATTTTAATTCTGTGAACTAGTGAACTAATCCTTTAAGTCACTCAAAAAGTGAGTTTTAGGCCCTGCGTATGCATGAGACTCATACAGATTCAATTGTGTATACAAGTCGCAAGATGTATTTTTATTGCCCAGATTTGTCGCTAGTTATTTATAATTCAGATATTCAATAATATGAATGTCGCTTGCCTGGCATGGCTATTTTGGTCTAAGTTAGAGCATTAGGTAAGATTTGAGAACATGTTTTCCCAATAAAAGAGCATGTCCAGTGCAGCACTATATGCAGCTGTGTGCATGTTAGTGTGAAAGTCTGCAACCTCCTAAATATACCTTGATGGATGCGGTCAGGTTGGTTGGTGGCAACGAGCGCAGCGGGGTTGAGCGTGCACGTGTGTGTTCGTTCATGCCCCGCAGGAAGCACATCTCAGCGATGCTGTCACATGCGGGGCTGGAGGCCACACCGCACTGATCTCTGGGTCTGCGGCTCTAAGTGGGTGGCAGCTGAGGAGGTATTCACCTCTCACATGGAGGTTTCTCTCCGATGCTTTGAGAGGAGTCAGTGCTGCAGTGTTGAGTGTACTCTGACATGTAATTAGGTGAAGACGCTGGCAGGTTTGGAGGAGCAGAATGCAGAGAGAGAGAAGGATGGCAGAACGTGGCAAGAAGCTCTTGGTGTGAATTAAGCAGCAGCCTGAAACAAAGGCCATTATTGTACGTGTGTGGAGAGCCGCGAGTCTCTGGTGCCAGCGCATTAGTCACTGGAGGTGTGATGGCTTCTCCCAGCGAGCTCTGCGCTCATCCCTGCCCATTAAAGGATAATTTAGCGCTTGACTGAGGGGCTGCGAGCAATCTTTTCCACTTGGTTGGGTGCAATATGCCACCTTTGAAGACCCCATTCATTGTGCAGAAAGAAAGAGGCATGAACAGGAACTGTGATACCCGCGACCGTCTGCAGTATGAGCGATTATGCCTCGTTTAAGCGAGACCTCTTCCACCCTTTAGTTGAGACCGATCAGTGAGATTCATCAGAATAATTCTGTGATGAATGCACAGTTTCAGCTGGATTGTTAATGCGGCTGCTGCCTGCCCCTACAAAACTGAAGATTGGTTGCCAGGGTGTTGCTAGGTGGAAATGAGCTCATGATATTCTCTAGATATGGCTTGAGTTTGGAAGTCCGCTTTCAACTATGAGTAGAAAATCAAATGTGACATAAGATTAGTATTTTAATAAAGTTTAATAAAGTAGTCACATATGTGATATATAAAGTCATTGACTTACGTCACAGTGTGAGATGAGATATATTGAGAAAATGTTTTGTCATATTTTGAGATATATAAATCATAATTCAAGATATATAAATATACATGATGAGATATGAACTTATATTGTGAGATATATAGTATTATGATATTTACATTTTACATTTACATTTAGTCATTTAGCAGACGCTTTTATCCAAAGCAACTTACAAGTGAGGAAAACAAACAAGCGATTCTTCATGAATTGGCAAATAACACAGGAAGTGCTCACAATACAAGTTTCATACATTGCTCAGTACCATAAGCTAGAGTAGGAAGGGAAAAGGGAAGGATAGGTTTTTTTTTTGGTTTTTTTTGTTTTTTGGTTTTTAATGAGGGGAATAAGTGTTCACGGAAGAGATGAGTTTTCAGCTGTCTCTTGAATATTGCCAGGGATTCTGCGTTCCTGATGAAAGTAGGGAGATCATTCCACCAGCAGGGAGCAGTGAAGGAGAATGTTCTGGAGAGTGAGGCAGAGATGATATGATAAATAAAATCAATGTGATAAGTAATTTTATGATATATATATATATATATATATATATATATATCATAAAATATATATATGATTTCAGCAATATATATAGTCATATTGTGAGATATAGTAATATTAATCGAGTCGTATTTCGAGAAATGTCATAATTTGAGATATGAAGTCATTTTATGATATATATGATTTTATTAATATATGTGAAGACATATTGTGAGATATATAGTAATATTATTCGTCAAATAAAGTTGTATTTTGAGAAATGTAGACATAATATGAGATACGAAGTCATTTTATGACGTGTATATATATATATATATTTTAAGTCATTTCGAGATATATAGTAATATTATTCAACATAAAGGCATATTTCAAGATATATAGATATATAGATATGAAGTCATTTTATGATATATGATTTCAGTAATATATATGAAGTCATATTGTGAGATATATAGTAATATTATTCAGCATATAATGTCGTATTTTGAGATATAGTCATAATGTGAGATTCGAAGTCTAACTGCAAAATTATGAGATATATAAATTCATAATGTTAAATATGAATCTATTTGCCTGTTCCATCATCTAGCACGTGGAGCATAATATAAGGCAGATGATCCTCTCTTCAATAAGACATATGATTTGAGGAATCATTCATGTCTGTAGCGCATGTAGTGCAGAAAGAGTTGCACATTGATATTTAATATGGTTTAGGGCTTGATCGATTGTTAACCCTCAGTATGAGCCGCAGTAATAGTGACCAAGTAAACAACACTAATTAGGGCGTTTCACACAACAGTGTTTAGTGCTTTCACAGGTCCATTTTTTTTGTTTGTTTGGTTGTTGTGAAAACTGTGGTTTGAGTTATGGTTCAATTCGGCCTAATTTGAGGAAATAAACCGCTGTTGATGATGTATAATTTGCATATTATAGTGTAATGCATTCTTATTGCTGCTTGTCTCAGCAGAAATAGCTTTCAAGCGCATCCGCCACAGACAGCGTGTTCAATTTTAGCTGGTAAACAGCTTCCACTTGTGAGTTGGAGTTTGAAGTTTTATTCGCCATTTGTACGCACACAGACAGTACGAGTGCAGAATTTTTGAGCAAAGCTCTTAGAGTCAGCAGTAAAAAAAAGATAAGAAACAAAATAAATATTAATAGTAATAGGAAATGACACTATACATGCACTCTATAAACATACAATGAGTCACTTTCATATAAGAATGTTTCAGTTTTATTTCACTTTCTCCTGAAATGATATCTGAAGTGTAACTCTGGATCATAACCAAACCCTTTGTTAATGGATTAGTTCACTTCACAATTAAAATTTCCTGATCATTTATTCACCAACATGTCATCCATGAGGTTCATGTCTTTCTTTCTTCAGTCGAAAAGAAATTACGGTTTTTGAGGAAAAACATTCCAGGATTTTTCTCCATATAGTGGACTTCAATGGGGTTCAACAGGTCCAAATGTCAGATTCAGTGCAGCTTCAAAGAGCTCTACATGATCCCAGACGAGGAATAAGAGTCTGATCTAGAGAAATGATTGTCATTTTCTAAAAAAAAAAAATTAAAATTTATATACTTTTTAACCACAAGTGCTCATCTTGCACTGCTCTACAATACGCCACACATTATGTGATCACGTTGGAAAGATCACGTAGGGCGAAAAACTCATTTTCTCCTCCAACTTCAAAATTGCCCGACATCATTGTTTTACCTTTTTCGTAAAGGGTGTTTGAATTAGTCAGTTTTCTCCATATAGTGGACCTTCAACCTGTTGATCCCCATTGAGGTCCACTATATGGAGAAAAAACCTGGAATGTTCTCCTCAAAATCCTTAATTTCTTTTTCAACTGAAGGAAGAAAGACATACACATCTTGGATGACATGGGAGGGGAGTAAATTATCAAGAAATTTTAATTCTGAAGTGAACTAATCCTTTAAATTTAGTCTTTTAATATCACAGTCTTACTACATTAGTACAAACGTGGTAAAAATACCCGGCGGGCAGTGGAGGAAAGTCTTGTTTTGCCCTCCGAGGGTGTTCGGAAGGTTTTCCTTTCAGAGCGTCCTCGCATATCTCAGCCTGACACACAGGGCCCACAGCGCCTTCTCCACATCGGAGCCGTCTTCATTTCCAATGCACGATTCCCACATCCTCATCCACTGCAGCTCAGAGCTCGAGTCACAGATGCAACCTCTCGCCCCTCAACTGCACGGGTCAAAGTCTGTCGCTCTAAGCACAAGATCTCATTCTCCGGCTCCTCCGCCGCTTTTCATTTCTAGTTGGCACCAAAACGAGATTATTCGCATCCTAGAGGAGTGCATCCTGACAAAGAATTAAATTAACATTTCAACAGGATTTGGTACGGCTTCCGTCTCGAGAGGGAGTGCGAACATGTTTGCGGAGATTAAGGACACAAAATGAGAGGAATGTCTTGGAATAGTTTGGAAATCTAGGGGACACGATTACCGGGCTTTCTCTTTCCGAGCGAAACAGCGGCTAATGAGCCATTCAGTCGTCTGCAGATCATTCAAATCTCTTCATATCGGCATGTTTTAATGCCGTCTGATAATAACGCGTCCAAAATAATCAGCAGAACATCTGCGTCGTACATTAGCTACAAATGAAGCACGTTTTGTGTGTAATTGAGGTGAGGTGGATAAAACCTTATTAACCCAATAGAGGTATCCAAGTGTGTCGTCTCAGATGAGTCGGATTACTGAACAGATCTGTTTTTTCATTAAAGCTAATCAGAGAAATTTGCTCACGCGTTCCCCTCGACGGCGAGAGACTCGTGCGCAATTATCAGTGATTGTGGCTGCCGTTGTGCTCGAGTCGTTTGGTCGTTTTGTTCCTGTTATTTTGTGTTGCATCTCAATGAAAGTCAACAAACACGTGCATGTCTGGATATAAAACCGAGGGTGTTTGACAGCAGTATTGATAAGCGGGGAGCATTTCATTTCAACTTAATTGAATTAACAGTTTTGTTTCACATTCACTCATGTGATCTCAAACATGCATATGCTCAGATATTGTTTGAAGAACATTTGGATGAATGAATCAAGTCTTCTATGGTGAGAATGAATTGAATTTCTTAAAACTGACATCTCCCGCCTCTAAAATCTGATCGGTTAAATTGCATTTGTGCCCATACACTGCTCAATTTTTCCCATTCGTTTTCCCATAGGAATTTTTAAAAAGGCTTTGTTAAAGAGTAATAAACCATGAACCAAATGGACCAGCTAGAAGGTGAATCACAACATTACAAACTTTGATTTGAAGCAAAACAGAATACATCAGTAAATTTTGCGGTTATTGCGAAATATAAATATATATATATATATATATATATATATATATATATATATATGCAAATAATTAAGTAGTATGAGAGCATTGGGTTAACTGACTACATCATTCGCAGTGCTTCATGGGAGTTTTTTGGTGTGATTTACTTGTTAAAATTCTCTGATTGGTGGAGATTTCTGCAGAATCATGGGTAATGTATTTTTTCACCTGGCATTCCACTGTGTTAAACATGATTATTTGAAAAATAATGCAGACTCAGACTCACTTTATCATCATTTTAACAACCTTGTAACGTACAGTAGGTCTGTTTTTAATGCTTTGTTAAGTTACTTAGAAAAAAATATATTAAATTGATAGAAATTAAAAGGGAATGAATGGGATTTTTACCCACTAATGGTCGGGTTACGGAAGTAAAAACTCCATTAATTTTCTCTAGAGGGAAATTGATTTTTAACGATAACTTATAAACTTTTAAAGACAGTCCTACTGTGAGCTGTGAGGTTGTGAATCGATGGTGTTCAGTTCTGCTGAAGCCGTCATTCAGCATTATTTTTAAAATAAATAATCCTGTTTAACAGCTGAATTTGTGGTGAAAAACTACATTACCCATGATGCTGTAAAGAAATTCCTCCAATCAGAGAGTCGGCACAATCAAAACAGCTCTTTAGCTCCGCCCACTCCCATGAAGCATCTCCCTATGCTCTCAAAATATTTGAATATATGTGCATATATTTTGCAATAAACATAAAATATATTATTTTTATACACATAAGTATAACATTTAGGTGAGTTGCTTTAAATTTCTCCATTGTTTTTCTGCTTTTCGCAGTGCTTTATGGGATTGTAGTTCTTTCCGTCACTAAAGCCGTTAAGTTCACGTTCTTGTACCTTTGTATTTTCAAATACTTCTTTGCTTCAAAACAAAGTTTGTAATGTTGTGATTGACCTCAGGGCCTATAATGCTTTATCAAATACTCTTTTAAATCCCTATGTTAAAATGTATTATCCCTATGTATTAAAAATCAATGGAGAAAAGATTCGCGGAACCAGCGCTGTTCATGAGATCATGATTTCGGGATTCCACGATTGGCCAATCAGAATCAAGTATTCAATTGTTGTTGATTGTTAATTTTACTACATTCAATTATTGCAATTATTCCCTTTTCTCCCAAAAAGCAAAAAGCAGTGATTGTACCATATTTTTTACCTAACATCAGCCCTCAGCCGTGGTAAAATCACTGTAACACTCTCATGTGTTATTGTTTGAATAAATCACGTTGTGTTTGTGTGTTTCAGAGCGTGTTCCAGCAGCGAGACCGAGAGCGAAGCTGGAGACCTTCTGGACCAGCAGTTTGAAGAACTCAATAACAAACTCAACTCAGTGACCGACCCGACCGGCTTCCTGAGGATGGTTTCCAGAAACAACCTCTTTAACAGGTCAGACACACGACAATCATCTCACGAAGCTTTTACAGAAACCAAAATTTACATAAACCCTGTCTGAACACCGTTACTGACAATCCTCATTTTGTCTGCGTGAGATTCTCCAGCTTTGTTGTTGTTGAGCTTTTAAAGCTCCGCCCTCTTCTGGAGCAGCAGCTCATTTGCATTTAAAGGGACACACACAAAAACGGCGTGGTTTTGCTCACAGCCAAACAGAGGCAAATTTGACAAGCTATAATAAATGATCTGTGGGGGATTTGAGCTGAAACTTCACAGACACATTCTATCCTGTAAAAGTAGCATAATTTAAAGTTTCACGACACTGGTTAAAATGGCTCATTATATGATAGAAGTTGAATGATAGATTTCTTTAAGGAAAAGACCCAAATTTAAGTGTTTTATTCACTAAAAATCCTTCAGAAGAGATTAATTTTTTTTATTTGGATCTATTTGATGAATCATTTGATCCAAATCAGTGTGAATGATTTGATCACTGGTTAGATTTTCAGTGAATAAAAAGTTTAAATTTTGGTCGGATTGTGTGGACCAACTTTATTGTGCACTTTTGTTTCTGACAATATTTTTCAAGACCAAAACATCTAGTCCGTGAAGGTCAAATATGCTGAAATGTGACATCATTTTTAATTTAAAACATCTCAATGTCTTTAAAAATGGACTGTACCATCATAAGACTTCTAAAACTTGCCATTTAAGTTGTTGTTTTTTTTCTTTCTCAGTCCAAATAGGTTTTTCTTGTTCCAGATCTGGCATATGTTTAATAAATAAACCATTTGCAATTAATCTACAGGAAGAGAAACCACTCGAATAGAAGAGAAAAACCCCAATCAAACACCAAATCATTAAGCAATTAGTAAACATTTTTGCTCATAATGGATCTAAACTCAATCGTTGGAAACGAGCTGCTCAGACGGAAGGATAGTCCCGAGTCCTCATCCCGATTCATTACGAGAGAAAGAAAGATCGTTATTAGCACTGAAAGAGAGGGATGGAGGGAGGAAGACGACAGCGAGGGCAGGAGGCGAGGTTGTGTCGTGCGCTGTTAAAGACGGGGTCAGAGCGGTCATCATTAGAGCCGCGCTTCTCATTAAGAGCTCTCAGCGCCGCACGTCCCTCTGGATTCATTAAAACAAAGAGCCGTCCCAGAGCGAGATTCACTCCTCGTCTGCCCTAATGAGCAGTACCACGGTGTTAAACAAGCAACTCGGTCAGGCATCGTTCACTCACTCAAACCTGTTTGACTTTCTTTGTTCTAAAACAAGGAGAATTTTTGAAGAGTGAGCAGGGGCCGTCGAACTCCAAAATGACAAATTAACATCATTAAAGGGGTTCAGATGACCTCTGAAGTCATGTGATAGATATGTGTGAGGGACAGACTCTAATTTAAGCGTTTATTCACTGAAAATAGTTTTCAATACTTAGTGATGGATCCTTTGAGACGGATCTTTTCAGTGAATCATTGAATGATTCATTTACTAATCTAGTCACTGGAAGTATGGATTATTAGTGAATAATGAGTATAGAATATATAGTGCATTTATTATACTATTATATACGATTATATTATCTTTTTAATATTAGCTTTTATTTTTATATTTTAATTTTAAGTTTTGATTTAAGCTTTAGCAATTTTATTTTTATTGTTTTTATATGTTATTTATGTTTTTAATTTTTAATTTATTTTGTTTTATTTAAGCTTTTTTTTCATTTTTTTTAATGTTTTTAATAGTTTTAGTATTTTAATACGTAAAAGTCAAACTAATGTTGAAGTAATAAAATTGCTAAAACTATTAAACAATTGTTTTCTTTTAAATAAAACAAAGCTGAAAAATAATATAAATATTCAATGGAATTCATTGAATATTTGTTTTATTTTATTTAATCTTTATTTAAATTAAAATAAAACAAGTTTTAGTTGTTTTAGTACTTCACATTCAACTTGAAGCAAACTGAATAAAATAAAGTTGAAGCACTAAAATTGCTAAAACTATTAAAACATGTTTTCTCTTACATTAAATAAATAAAATAAAATAATTCATTTCAGTGAACAATAGCAACACTGGATTATTTTTATGATGATGATTTTTAGCGTTAGTTCCACTGAAGAAAGTACGTCTCACAGGTTTGGAACGAGTAAATAACACCAGCATTTTTCCCTTTAATAATCCGTCTTGTCACACCAATGATCCTGCTCTCGTTTGATCGGGGCTGATGTGGATCCAATCGCCGATGCTCATTAAACATTGACGAGCCTGTTTGATCACCTGATTATCGGGAGGACGGAGACTCCTGAAGGTCCGTGATCTCTTCGAAGGCGTGTAATGACAGAGGAAGTGGGAAGGAAGTTGTCCGCGGTGCTGTTCGGTTACCATAGTGATGGCGATTAGCCCTGGAGCATGTGGGGTCGTTACACCTCCACAGATTCTTTAATAACGAGGTGTTGTGATGTCATCCGGGAGGTGATGTGTGCTTCTATCTTTAATCCCAGAGATCCGGTGCGATCTCGACTTCACCACACAGGAAGCACAGCTGTATGAGAAAACACAATAATAAACATTATTGCATTTAATAAAACATTAGAATTCAAATAAACCAAGAATATGTATAATAGTTATATTGTTTAGTATTATTATTTGTCATTAGTGTGCAGTATAACACTATTATATTTACTATTATGTATATGACACTCTTATTTATTAATTGTTATAATAATAATTATTATTATATTTGTCAGTTTTATACAATATAATATTATTAATTATATTTTATTGTTATTGTTATTGTTATTTGTCATTAGTATACAGTAAAACATTATTAATTAGTTTATTACTATTTGTTGTTATTATACAATATATCACTATTAATTATTCTAATAATTATTATTATTATATTTGTCAGTAATATACAATATAATATTATTAATTACTCTATCTAATTTTTGTTTATTGTTATTATTATTTATCATTATTTACAGTATAACACCATTAGTTGACATTTATTATTAGTATTAGTATTATTATTGTCTTTATTATACAACATAACACTATTAATTATTCTTAATTATTCTGATAATTACTATTATATTTGTCAGTTTACAATATAACATTATTCTAATTGTTTTATTATTATTGTTTTTTAATAATTATTATTGTAATTATTATTATTTGTCATTAGTACACAGTATAACTATTATATTTTATATATGTGTGTGTGTATATATATATATATATACTATTCTGTATATAACACTTAATTATTCTCAATTCTAATTATTGTTTATTAGCATTATTTGTCATTGTTATGCAATATAATATTATTAATTATTTTTAATTATTCTATTAATAATTATTATTATACTTGCCATTAATATGTAATATAATATTATTAATTATTCGTAATTATTCTAATTATTATTGGTTTTATTATTATTATTATTTCTACAGCTGTTATTCTCTCTCTTCTAAGTAAGAGGTTCACAGTGACTCTGCTATTTTTATTTTATTTAATTTTTGTGAAATAAAGTGTTTGACCCATGATGACCTGCTGTTGTAAAACACAAGCGTTTCTTACAGGTGTACGGCGCCATCTAGTGTTCGTTTTATATGTGTAGCCATATAATCTGAAGTGGTGTGACGTCGCGTGATGTATTCTCCTGTGTAACTGTGAATGTCTTGGCACACAATATACTAATTTTACTTTCAAAAAGAGTATAGTGTATGCATTCAGTGTTCAGAAGGCTAATTATCTGTATTTCCAGACTCAACAAATTAAACATGCATGGACATGGACATGGATGTTATCACACGCTGTTTAAAGTTTCATGTTTTCGACTGTTTTCATGTTTTGTGATAGTTGTTTGTGATTAATTTTATAATTGTAAAAAAGGTCACTGCAACTTTTTCTCACAATTTGTTTTTTCCCTCACAATTGTGAGTTTGCATTTCACAATTCTGACTTCTTTTTCTCAGAATTGTGAGATTCAAACTCACAATTGCAAGTTATAAATTCAGAATTTGGAGATATAAACTTGCAATACTGACTTTTTTTCTTGCAATTGTGAATTTAGTATGTGAGTTAAATGTCATAATTCTGACTTTTCTCAATATTGTGAGGTTATATCTCATAATTATAACTTTTCTCAATATTGTGAGTTTATATCTCATAATTATGACTTTTCTCAATATTGTGAGTTTATATCTCATAATTATGACTTTTCTCAATATTGTGAGTTTATATCTCATAACTATGACTTTTCTCAATATTGTGAGTTTATATCTCATAATTCTGACTTTATCACACGTTTGAGGTCTGTGTGTGTTTGTCATGTTGTTTCAGGAGTTGTCAGAGTATGACGAGTCTCTTCAGTAACACCGTGTCTCCGGTGAAGGAGGGCACCTCGTCTCTGCCGCGCCGCGCCAGTGCGCTCAGCAAACCCCCGTTGCGAGCGCTCTACGACCTGCTCGTCGCCCCGATGGAGGGGGTACGCCTGCGACACATTCACCAGTGCTCAATATAACTGTGTTTGAATGCAATGTGTTATAATGTTCTTTAATAGCTACTTCTTTAAAAAGTAACTATTTGTTACTTAGTTTATATAAACGCATTGTTACTTTTGCGTTACTTTTACTGAGGCTCAATCTCTTCCATTTATGAGTTCATAACGCATTCATCAACATAGCTATTTAACACACTAAAAAAAAAATAATTGAGCGACTTATGTCAAACAAAAGATCTCTTAACATTACGGGTTATATTACCTATCGTACAACTTTTTTTATCGACAGTTGAAATTAATGTACTTTGTATTTTTTGTCCGTGTTTAAGTGACTACGTTATGGAGACGAGAGAGAACTTTAATTCGGTAAAAATTTAAAAAAAAGTTTCAGCAAATGAATTAAATTGAAAAGTAATTTACGTAATTTTTTTAACCCTCTGGTGCTCTTTGCATGCCGACTGATTTTTTTTATTATTATTTTATTTAATATTATTTCAAATATTATATCTCACATTTTTAACTTTTCTCAATATTGTGAGTTTATTTTTCATAATTCTGACTTTATAACTCGCAATTGCAACTTTATATCACGCAATTATGAGGGAAAAAGTCAGAATTGTGAGATAAAAACTGGCAATTTTCTTTTTTGTGTTTGTATTTAGATTAAGTTACTAAACTTGAGTAATGTAACGAAATACGTTACAAATTACTTTTTAAAGCAAATATTTTGTAATCTGTAGTGAAATATATTTTAAAAGTAACCTAACCAGCCCTGGATATTATATTATATTAATATATAAATTACACTGTAACAAAGACACATTAAAATAAAGTGTAACCAAAAATTCTAAAATACCAAATTTTTCAATCAGAAATGACCAAAGAGCACCAGAGGGTTAATAAAAAGTAACTGAAATATCTCCAACACTTGTAATAATAATCACAATTAATACATGATATAGTTCATTAATTGTTTATATGGTTTGTTTGTTTTTTAATGATTGTAATGACTGTTTAATTTAGTGTGGTTTTGCGTTCCCTGCAGGGTCTGATGCACTCCAGCGGTCCGGTCGGCAGACACCGGCAGCTGGTCCTGGTTCTGGAGGGCGAGTTGTATCTCATCCCGTTCGCTCTGCTGAAGGGCAGCTCGTCCAACGAGTACCTGTACGAGCGCTTCAGTCTCATCGCCGTCCCGTCCATCGGCAGTCTGGGGAACACCGCTAAAGTAGGCACACTTCTGACGCTTCATATATTAGTGTTTTTAACAGCCTTAATTAGCTTTTATTTTTATATTTTCAGATTTCGTTTTAATTTTAGTCAGTACTTTTGTTGTTCTTTTGTCATTTTTATTTTTATATATATATAGCTTTGATTTATATCTTTTTCAGTTGTCGTAATTTTAGCACTTCAGCTTGAGCTATTTCAGTTAGTTTTTGTTGTTAACCCTAACAACACTGATATATACCACTATGTGCGCATGTTTGTTTATTTATTTTAATGTTTTTTGTTTAATTCAAGAATTACAGTGTCAGGCTGTTTTAGCAAATATTTTTTTGTTTTGTTTTGTATTTTCTGAACTTTTGGGTTGCGTCCATCAAGCCTTAAATAAAAACAATAACAACATTTTTTTTAAATATATATATATATATATATATATATATATATATATATATATATATTTATTTTTTTTTTTTCTTTTAAATATATAATAAATCCTTATAGTAATAAATGCAGTAAATTTGTTGTGCTTTTGTCATTTTTATTAGGTTTTTTTAGTTTTAGTAATTTTGATAATTTAAGCTTAAATTAAACTTATTTTATTTTATTTATCTGCCAAAGCAACCTTTCTAATTTTTGTTTGTTTTTCATCTAATATTTATATTTTGTTTTATTCCATCTTTATTTAAATTAACAAAAACTATTGGTAACACTTTATTTTACAGTGTCATTGTTACATGTGTTACATGTAGTTACTATAGTAATAACTATAAATTTTGCATAATTACATGCAATTAACCCTGAACCAAACCAAATCCTAATCCTAACCCTATAGTAAGTACATGTAGTTACTTAATATTACTCAGTACTTAAATGCATAATAACAGTGTAACAAAGACACCTTAAAATAAAGTGTAACCAAACTATTACAAAAACTTTAATAGTTTGTTTTAGGAAACAGTAACAGCACTTGTTACTGTGTTTCACACTATAACAAAGCAATGAGACTTGAGCGCTTCAGAGATTTTACCATAATTAAGAAGCGTTGTTTGGTATGGCGCGAGGAGGAATGCCAAAAAACCCCTTTACCATGGTAAAATCAGTGTTTTTTACAGCCTTGAGTGCCTTCATGCTTTTATAAATCAGCAAAAGGAACATGTCAAACATTAGTATGAATGTCTCTTGTTCTCTATTGTGATGTAGATCAGAGTGAAACGCTTCTCAAACAAGAACAAATGTAGGGTAGTGTAGGGGATTTTACAGTTAAAGACCCAAAAGACCAGATATGATAAATGAAGACCCGGAGTCAGAGTTTAAAAAAATAATTTGAAGAAAATTTTAATAAAGAATAGTTTGCTGTTTCATCAGCAGAAGCAGCTTCAAGTCTCACAAGGAGTTCGTAGGCCGCTCTCTCTCTCCTTTCTCCTCACTCTCTCCAGTACATTCACATTTCCAGAACAATTATACTCTAACAGAGTCTACTAACTACATCATTACTAAGATACTGATTGGTTAAGAACACTAGACAAAACTGGTAATTTTCCACACATGGACAGATAGTCAGAAGCATATCTTCTTCCATTATGATGCTGACGATCAGACCCTGAACTTCAGGTCTCCAGTCCAGATGACAATAGTCCACTAGTACCCATAACAGACCTGTACAGAACACTTCGCGCACATACATAGATACACATGATTCACAGTTTCTTCAAGGCTGAAGTTGATCTGAGCTCTGCACTGAACAGGAAACTTTACCAAAACATTCTGATAAGTTGTACTTTTCTCTCAGTCAGAGGTACAGACAATTTACATCATTATATTCTAGTGTTTGAAAATGAAAAGGAAATTAAAGGCTTTAACGTAAGTTAAAGTTACTCATTCTAAATAATTCAACATTTAGAAAGATAATTTTGTAACAAATCGCTCAAGATATATATATATATTGAAGCGGCAGTGGATTCCAGAATCCACCCCTTCAGTAGGGCTTGATTTTGTCTGTGGGGAATTGATTGGATGGTTGTGGTTTGCTATTGGTGGATTTCATGTGAGTGACAGGTTGCCCCGCCCTCATCATCATGCTCCTGCAAGAACGAGGGGAAGTTATTTTGATTCAAGATTATGAGGCACATGAATTAGATAAATCATTTATAATAAACACTGCAATATTTCATCAAAAAGTCAATTTTGATTTCATGTGGACTTTAATATTCAAGTTTTTGATCCCAAATTCATCATTTTCATCAGGTGCATCCTCGGCGGACCGGGCCGGTTCTGTGTAATGGAGGAAGCTCGATGGCTGCAGTGGTTGGAAACCCTCGGCTGCCGCCGTCAGTGATGGACCGCTGGCTTTGGGGTCCGATGCCCACTGCTGAGGAGGAGGCACACATGGTGGCCGATCTACTGGGCTGCCAGCCGCTGGCCGGCCCCGCCGCCACCAAAGAGCGGGTTATGAGCGCCCTCACCCAGGCCGAGTGCGCACACTTTGCCACGCACATCTCCTGGAAGCTGGCGGCCCTGGTCCTTACACCCAGCCAGGACGGCAACTCCGGACCGGTGGCGGCGGCTTCTGGCGGAGGAGCAGGCGGTGGAGAGAGCGGAACGAAATCCAACTACACCATCCCTGAGAGTCTGCGCGTGCCAGACGACGCCAGCGATGCCGAGAGCATCTGTGACAGCCCGCCGCTGCAGGAGTTCCTGCTCACCGCCGCCGATATCCTCGATCTCAGGCTGCCGACTAAACTAGTCGTGCTCGGGTCAGTAGACCTGGCTATATTGTGGTCGTGCAACAGTAGAATTGTGTCAAACCGATTTTCTAAAAGAGTTGATGTCAGTGTTTAGTTGCTTATGTTTGCTGAGCAACGTCACAACGTCATGTGGCTTTAAATGTTCTATCCATAAACTGTAGATACATAGATGGATAGAATTTTTATATTTATTTTTTTAAATGTATACTATATTTTATAGATATATATATACATATATATTACATATATGAAATAAATACATATTATATTTATTACATGTATTTCTATATAATTTTCTAATATATCAAATTTTTGGAGAAATAAATAATAATTTTAGTTTTTCAGATTGATAGATAGAATTTTTATATTTATTTTTTATATGTATACTGTGTTTTATAGTTTTTATTAAATACATAGATAAATATATATATATATTATAAGTTTTTGGATAATTGTTGTTATATATATATATATATATATATAAATGTTTATATGTTTACTATGTTTTATAGTTTTTGTTTATATATATATATACATACATATATTGTGTGTATATATATATATGTATATAAATATATATATATATGTGTGTGTGTGTGTGTGTTATATATATATATATATATATATATATATATATATATACACACACATACACACACACATATATATATATATATATATATATAAAAATTCTTTCTATGAACTCATTGAATCATAATATATACTGTTACCCAGGTATAAAATCACTCACTCCACTCTGTAGCTTTTGTTAGTACTGCCCACCTTCATCTACATCAGCATTTTCATACATAACTGCTGTTTAACAGGCTGTAGAACGACCGCAGCCACATCCACAGCAGTTTCACAGTCTATTTAAGATAATAGCATCTGTATTCCAGTGAATTACTGCTCCATGATCCTAACAGAGTTTTCATGACCCTGCAGCTCGTACCAGGAGTCCGACAGTAAAGTAACTGCGGACGGGGTGGTGGGTTTGACGAGGGCTTTCCTGGCCGCTGGAGCTCAGTGTGTGCTGGTGTCATTGTGGCCGGTTCCCGTCGCGGCGTCCAAGATGTTCGTCCACGCGTTCTACAGCGCTCTGCTCAACGGCACCAAAGCGAGCGCGGCCCTCGCGGACGCCATGAAGACCGTTCAGAGCAGCAAACAGTTCTCACACCCCTCCAACTGGGCAGGTATGTATGCCGTGCCATACTATCAAGCACACTACTTTGCAATATGCAAAGTATGCAAATTTTCATACTACATTTGCGAAAATGTGCAGTATTTGAGCAAATCATAAGGTGGTGAATCTGACTGAAAATCTCCTGACACTACAGGCACAGTGATGTGGTGTAGTATACTACTGCTGTTTTCAAAATAAGTTTGCAGAAGTGAGTATATACTGCGCAGTTTTAAGGTTCGTTTGCTGTACTCATCATGGTTTGAATGCGTCTCCACAGGCTTTATGCTGATTGGCAGTGACGTGAAACTGAACAGCCCGTCATCTCTGATTGGTCAGGCTCTGGCTGAGATCCTGCAGTATCCGGACAAAGCCAGAGATGCCCTGAGGGTTCTGCTACACCTGGTGAGAAGCACACACCATATTTACCAGGAGCATATATATATATATATATATATATATATATATATACACACACACACACATATACATACATATCTGTGTGTGCGTGCTATTATTTATTATTTTTAATTATTCATTTTGTATATATATTTTGTATTTTATTTATGGGTATTTATTGTTTATATGCAATAATTATATTTATTTAGTTTAGTATATAATTGAGTGTATATAAATTGATAGTGTCTATTATGTATATATTTCAGTTGTTTTTTAATTACTATTATTTGAATTATTGTAATTGAAATGCAAAGTACATTTTATGTGCTTTTAATAATTATATTTTATTTTATATACAGTGTGCATATAACATATATATAGTATCCATATAGTTATATGTGTTTGTGTGTATATATATATATATATTATGTGCATATGCATCAGTCATTATTGTAATTATTATTTGAATCTTTTACATTTTGTGCAGTAATTAAATTTATTGTTACATATAACATACATATCGTAATATAGAAGTATATAAAGAATATTTTACTATTATAGCATAACATATAGCTATTTTACTATATGTTACAGTATAAAATGTAATATATATATATATATATATATGTATATGTATATACACACACATACACACATATATACAGCAAGTATATATATACTTATATATATATATATATATATATATATCACACTCCTTGCTACTTTTTTATTGGCTTCTTTTTCATTTTCAATCAAAAATGCCAAAATAGAACATAATTAGGTGCATCCAAACTCTGGTATGGTGTTGTACGGTCAGATCATCTGTGTCTCTGTGGCTCCCCCAGGTGGAGAAATCTCTCCAGCGCATCCAGAACGGCCAGAGGAACTCCATGTACACGTCTCAGCAGAGCGTTGAGAATAAGGTGGGCGGCGTGCCGGGCTGGCAGGCTCTGCTGACGGCGGTGGGATTCAGACTGGACTCGGCTGGAACGGGCCTCCCCGCGGCGGTCTTCTTCCCCACCACTGACCCTGGAGACCGACTGCAGCAATGCAGCACCACCCTGCAGTCACTGCTGGGTACGACACGCTGTCCTTTTCTATTACACAACGAGAGTATGAGGAAAAATAAAAGCTCAGATTGCAAGCGCACATAATGTTCTTTGCTTTAAAGCAGCCCCCCAAAAAAGACAAAAGTGTCTTTATTCTTTGTTTGCTATGTGCAATGGTCAAACTAGGAAAAGCAATGTAAATGCTCACTTGTTGAGATTGTTTCAAGTGACTTTAAAAGTAATTTGTCCTTCATGTTCGCAGGTTTGCCTCCTCCTGCTCTGCAGGCGTTGTGTAAACTGATCACGGCGTCAGAAACCGGAGAACAGCTCATCAACCGGGTGAGACGTCACACCACATCTCAGATGCTCTGAAAACTATCCTGCGCTCATGGATCTTATCTGTGCGGCTGTATTATTGTGATGCTCATTTTTGCTTTTTAACAATCTTCTTTCCTTCTCTTTTTCTAACCTTACCACTAAAGGCTGTTAAAAATGTTGTGGGAATGGTAAGTGCTTCAATATCTGCATTTAACTAACTCTACACTAACACACTACTGTAAATTAACTTAGCTTGCTGTTTTATTGTTAATAATTTTACACATTAGACGTCATTAGATGTGAGATTCTTCTCTATTTTCCCGTAGCTCCATCAGGTTTTGGTGCAGCTGCAGTCTGGAGAGAAGGAGCAGGATTTCTCTCTCGCGCCCATTCAAGTGTCCATCAGCGTGCAGCTCTGGAGACTTCCTGGCTGCCATGAGTTCCTGGCCGCACTGGGTAAGAGCAACTTCAGCACACAAGCAACCACTCGAGATGCTTGACTCCATTGCTGATGGGTTCTCTCTCTCTTTCTCAGGGTTTGACCTGTGTGAGGTTGGTCAGGAGGAGGTGGTGTTGAAGACGGGCAAACAGGCCAACCGTCGCACCATGCACTTTGCCCTGCAGTCACTGCTGGCACTGTTTGGTGAGTGTCACTTCAGCCTCACAGTGTTATTATCATCAACAAACATTTTTTGTTAGGAATTTAATTAGTAAAGTTAGTAATTAGTAAAGTGAAGTTTTTATTAATCTTATTATTTTGCCATCAATACCAAGGACAAGAAGAAAATATATATAATAATATATATATATATATATATATATATATATATATATTTATATATCCTTTATTTATATATATATATATATATATATATATATATATATATATATATATATTGCAATACTGATAAATATTTTGAAATAATACTAGGACATATTTTCATCTATTTTTTTTCATATATTGATTTATTATTTTGAAAAAAGTTTGTTTTCATTCATAACATAAATAATGTTACATTAATAATCATGACTACTCTTTTTACCACCTATAAAATATTATATATATATAATATGATATATATATATATATATATATATATAATGTCCATTACAATATTGGAAAAAATATTTTTAAAAAAACTAAAAAAAAAAAAATATATATATATATATATAGTATAATATTAATAATATAATATAATAATATTCATTCATTACAACAAATTAGTTATAGAAATAATCACTATTACTATTTTTACTGCCAATAAAATTTCTAAATATTTACACCCTTAACAATACAGATATCAAATACCATGTTATAACATCTGACATTTTAATAACTACTTGAAATGCATTAATGTTCCCTTCAGACTCTACTGAGCTGCCGAAGCGTCTGAGTCTGGACAGTTCATCGTCTCTGGAGTCTCTGGCCTCGGCGCAGTCTGTGTCCCACCAACTGCCCATGGGCTACCCCAACCCTCCCTTCTCCCCTCCATGCCCTGACAGCCTGGCCTCGGACGCCATCTCAGTCTACAGCCTGAGCTCCATCGCCTCTTCCATGAGCTTCCTGTCCCGTCCCGAGGGCACATCCGAGTTTATCAGCCAGCGCTCGCGGCAGCAGGAACTAGAGCGTCATCGGGGCGGAGCCGGGCTCTTTGCATCCCACAGGCACACGGCGGTGCCACGCAGTCGCTCGTCCCCGCATGGAGCCGTAGGAGGACATGATGATGAAGAGTATGAAGGATACAGTATAATCAGCAGCGAGCCATTGGGTAGCCAATGCGACACGCTCCCCCGTCCCGCTAACCACAGGAACCATCGGGGCGCAGCACGTGGTGGAGCCGGCAGGGGTTACGCGGTATCCGTGTCCTCAAGGGGGAGCGTAAGCACCCCGACGTCTCCAGTCAAAGCCACACTGGTTCCTAGTCCCAACTCGCCATTCCAGAAGGTAGGGAAGGTGAGCAGCTCCGACACGGGCGAGTCCGATCAGTCCAGCACGGAGACGGACAGCACTGTGAAATCCCAAGAGGAGCGTACGTCTGGAGCCCCTTTGGACCCGCAGGAACTGGCGCAGAAGATCCTGGAAGAGACACAAAGCCACATGCGGGCCGTCGAGACTTTGCAGAGAAGCGTCCCGCTCGGTGACGGGATGAGCGGCGGCGGCGGCCCTCCAACCCCGACCGGAGGGTCTGCTTTCCGTTCCTCGGAGACAAGCGCGTTCAGCCGGCCTAGTAGCAGAGCGAGCATCAAGGCGCAGTCGTCTCCGCTCCCGACGCGGCCCAAACCACCCTCCCGTACCTCCTCGCTCCAGAAGATCAGCTCGGGATACAACAGCCCTGCCACGTCTGAAACATCCCTGAAGGAAGGCAGCCAACCGTCGCCTACTTCCGAAAGTCATGCCCAGTTTAAACTCAAGTACCCCAGCTCGCCCTACAGCGGCCACATCTCCCGCTCGCCCAGCAACATCTCGCCCAGCTCGGGCCACCAGTCACCTGCTGGCAGCGCTCCCTCTCCGGCGCTGTCCTACTCCTCAACGGGCTCAACACGCTCCAGTCCGGCGGACGCCCCGGATATCGACCGACTCAAACTGGCTGCTATCGACGAGAAAGTCCAAGCGATCCACAATCTCAAGACCTTCTGGGCCAACGCAACCCAACAGCAGCACTCTGGACCAATGCGGGTGCTCCGTGGCGGGAAACTGAGCACCGCCAAACGAGACGTCCTGGGCCTTTTGAACCTCTCGCCCCGGCATGCAGTGACAGGTCAGGAATCGCCCGGCCAGGATGCGTCTCTCGAGCACAGAAATCCGCCCAATGGCCATCGCAAGCTCGATCCGAAGAGAGTCGCACCTTCTCCGACAGCTTCTACGGGCAGTAGTCCGGGTTCGCATCCCATCCGACTGCCTACGGGGAATGGGTACAAGTTCCTGTCGCCGGGACGGTTCTTCCCTTCGTCTAAATGTTGAGATTCTGTCCCAAAAGGGGTATTTGGAGTATTTATAACTCTTGAAAACAGTGAAAAGGACAGTCTGGGTTAGGAAGTGCACATTCCCAGAAGCCTCAAACTGCCTACTGTTTTATTTTCTGTGCAGAGAGCATATAATCCTTATGCTTCCACCTACACTGTAAAGGACCGTTTATATATGCAGACTGATCTTAGACCTGCGCAAGGCATGTCAGATAAAAAAAAAAGAGATTATACCAAAATGGTATTTCAACAAAAAGACAAAAAGGCTCGCTGTTTGTGTTAGTGAATATGATGCGGCTTTGACTGGTTTATTTCTTTTTTTTCTTTCATTTTTTAAAATATAATTATTGTTATTGTTATTATTATTATTATTATGGATGGTAATTGTTATTACAGTTATTTGTTTTGTAAATTAAATCAACGTTTTGCAATCAGTATTATACGTTTTATATTGTTAAAGAAGCAAACCATGCACAAAAAAAGTTGAAAAAAACATTTTCATATTTTTATTGAGATGGTGACGATGCACCTGACCTGACTTCTATGTGAATTGAGTGTCAGTATTACAGCATGGTTTCTCTTGCTCTCCAGTGATTCAATGTCTTTTTAACAGAGATTTTGCATATGTGGACTCTCATCCAGACATATCCCAGTCATTTCTCAGTAAAATGGTCTCAATAAAAAGTTTAATTTACTCCTGTGGTGGTCTGCTGTTCATTTTCATATATTTCACCTGCATTATATCTTCATAAAACAAGAACATGTTTATGGGTCCGGGTGACAAATTTACTACACTTTGCATGAAGAAAATGAGGCCTATTTTTAAAGGGGTGGTTGATTATGATTTGACTTTTTAAACTTTAGTTAGTGTGTAATGTTGCTGTTTGAGCAGAAACAACATCTGCAAAGTTACGACACTCAAAGTTCAATGCAAAGAGAGATATTTTCTTTTACCGAAATTACTTTCAAAGGACTACAACAAACGGCTGGTCGGACGGGTTTGCGACATCACTAACCCTAAAATTTACATAAACCCTGCCCCTGAGAACACTCATCAAAGGGGGCGGGGCCATGTTGGGCTGCTTTAGAGAAGAGGAAGAGTTGTTGTAGTCGAGTGTTGTTGATGCTGTCATTTTACGCCGGACTGCTTCACAAATGAGGGTCGATTCAAGGAAAAAAGATGAACATGACGACACATGCTAGTGATGAGCAGATCAACTCCACAGCAACTACATAAATTTATCCACTAACCGTTCAGAAACGTCTAAAAGTTGTAACTTCTTCCTGAGTCTCTCCATCAGTGTCGACTCCGGTTTGAACAATGTAAGGATGAACTCCGTCGTCATTTTGTCTGAGTGAGATTTTCCAGCTTTGTTGTTGTTGAGCTGTTAAAGCTCCGCCCTCTTCTGGAGCAGCAGCTCATTTGCATTTAAAGGGACACACACAAAAACTGTGTGTAATTGCTCACATCCAAATTTGACAAGCTATAATAAATGATCTGTGGGGGATTTTGAGCTGAAACTTCAGTGGAGACACCAGAGACTGATATTACATCTTGTGAAAGAGGCATTATAGGCCCTATATATTACTATATATCTCACAATACGACTTTGTATATCATATTATTGAAGTCATATATATATATATATATATATATATATATATATATATATATATATATATATATATATTTATATTCTTTGTTTTTCTTTCAGTACTTCAGTACTATATTATACAACCAGTCGAACATTTGGACACATTTAGCTAAATAAGATTTTTCAATAATTATGATTATGTGCAACATTTTGATCTAGAGGCTTATAGATCTACCAGCAAATATAGCGTTTCTGTAGTTCGAACAATAGAATATGGTGTTAGCAATGGGTTTGATTCACAGAGAATGCATGAATTGATGAAATGTGCATTTTGAATGCATACATGTAGATGTAAATAAATCATCAGGGCCACTTCATTGATAAAAATATTAATGTTATTTCATAGCTTTGATGACTTGATAAGGCTGTTGATGTAAAATGTGGCAAATGAAAAAATGTGATACCATCCTCATTGTACAGCAACAGTACTTTTTGTAGGGACAAGATCAATTACTACAAGAATAAAATCACTAATATACTTTCAGAAACTTTATAGTCTATGGTTCTGTACGTCCTTTCTGAATCCAAGCTGATTTTTTTTATCACATTTTAATGTGAAATTGAAGCACTTTTTTACTGCACAATTTCAAACTTAACAATAACATGCATATGAAAACATAGCAGATACACTATTTATGTACATACACTTACACAGACTCATATACTTCAAGTAGTAAAAGAAACAAAAGGAAAACCATTAAACATTTGCTCGGGTTGCATTAGAAAAAAGTAAAAAGAAGTGTAAGCACATCACGGGCTGTGATTGGGCGGAATCACTTGGCTTGTGACATCACCGTGACGTCGGCAGGCCTGCGCGCAGCCGTAACCGGTGTAAAGAAGATGGTGCTCATCAAGGAATAGTAAGTAGAAGTCTTATTTTTCCACCTCTCCAGCCAAACATTTTATTTGCTTTGGTTTTTAAAAAACAATACACGTGTATCTGCTGGTTCTTGATCACTTTTGGAGGTGGAAATGTGGACGCGCGGAAGTGGACTCGCGCCTGGGAAGAGCGCGAGACACCGGCTCGCGCTTGAGGCCCAGCTTTAGCATGTAGCATTAGCGCGCTAGGCTAAACGAATCCGCTTGCCATTCATTTCCAATGAGGGGCGCGTTAGCACGCGATGCTAATAGCCGTCAAGATTAAACGGCACCAAATCTCACAGTTCCCTCAGACTGGAGATAACGGAATATTCATTGATTTTAACCAGATTATATCCTCAGAAAGTCTCTGACTTGAAAGTTGGTGCATTTACTAAAACAAAATTTACTTCTTATTTAAAAAAAACCCTAGCTTTTTAGCGACTTTATTGCGGGTTTATGTAAGTAAGGCATTAATGACAGCAAAACCGCCTGACAGTTGAGCAACTTTTGCGATATTGTTGCCAATATATTGTATACAGTCTAAGAAATTAAATTTAGCTAATGTATTAATTTAGCTCAGCTTTTAAATGGACAGCTAGACTTAAAGATGTTTTCTATTGGCACCTACATAGCTGAAAAGTGCTTAATGTTGATTAAACTGTGATAAATGACATTACACGTTTGGTTTGTCTTGTTTACCACTTAATCTAATTATATTCGCTCGTGTGACTTGGTTATTTTTAGGCATTTTCTGTTTTAGACATTCTTTGATGCATCCAAATTGCAGTCAATATGACACGTGACACCGGTTTATAATGGCCTGCAGTCATTCATTTCCAACCTGTTCTTGTTTCCTTTCAGGTTTTGTCTTTCTGCTCTCTAGGGATCTAGTTATCACATTTTAATTAGGTTCTCATCTGTAGGACAGGGCATGACATACCTGAAAACAGTTGCTGTATAGCCTTTAATCTGAGAGATCGGATCAAGATTATGTCACGATGTCTCACCTTATGAATCCAGCACCTTTCAAACTAGTTTAGGTTTGCACGAAAATGCAAATTTGAGCGATCCTCATGGCACGTGAACAGGTGTGCGTGGCTTTTCTTCCAGAAAGCCCATTGGCAAAATGTCCAGTGCATCTCTACCAGGTTTAAATGATCAAACGTAGTCGTAAGGCCTCTGAATTTCTCAGTCGCTCAGTGTCTAGGAGAGCGTTTCAACCTTTTGAGGTTTTCGAGGGAGTTTCCATGTTGAGGAAATGTTGAGTAATGTGCTTTGCATTTCTGCAGCTTGATTATTTCTTTACTTTCTTTTCTGTATTCACTCATATAGCAGGGATTGAAGGGGCTGTACAGTTATAACAGATGGACGGTTATTGAGCAAAGATTGGTCCTCTTTGCACACAACTTAAACATTAAACTTTATTTACTGTCCATGAGCTCTCAAGATGAGCAGTGAACTTTGAAGCAGTTGTTTATATACAGTAAAATGTATAATAGCGGCTTACGTTACATTAAGAACAAACATTACTTGTAAAAAAATAAAGCAATATATCGTTCAGGCTGATAATTCGTGTATGTTTGACCACAGTGGATTGAGCTCATATAAGAGCTGCTGACTCACCGGAAACCAGGATTCAGTCTAAACTGAATCATTTCCCCTCTCTCGCCCCTACATTTTTGACTGTGTACTATTTTCCTATAATATAGGTAAAAAAAAAAAAAAAACTGTGGTTGAAAAGCGTCCATCTCATTTGTATTAAATTGCATTGTCATTATGTATGTTTCCGAATATCAGAAAAAAATGTATATAAAAATACATATATATTATATATATTTTATATATTTATTTAAAAAATAAAATTTAATAATATATTTATAAAGAAAGTGGATGTTTATTGTTTATTACATTTATATTATTTTTTAATTTTATATATATATATATATATATATATATATATATATATATATATATATAATATATATTATTTTAATTTTTATAAATCCTATAATATATATATATATATATATATATATATATATATGTGTGTGTGTAAAATAAAATTTAATAATATATTTATAAAGAAAGTGGATATTTATTACATGTATATATATATATATATATTACTTTTTAATATATTATTTATATATATATATATATATATATATATAAAATAGATTTTTTTTATTTTTATAAATCCTATAATATATATATATATATATATATATATGTATATATGTATTTTTAGATGCATGAGAATAATAAACATTTATAAAATTTAATAAAATTTACTGATCGAAATTTTATACATTAATCTATTGTTTGCTGCCTACCCTGTTGTCTAGATATTAGCATTTGTCACTGGAAAACCAGCCATTGGTTTAGTGTGATATTCTCTGTGTGTAAAATGCATGTTTTCTATATTTTTGTAACTGTTCTTGTTTCTTCTTTCAGTCGTGTGGTCTTGCCATGCTCTGTGGAAGAGGTGAGTTCAGTTTTTTTTCTTTTTTACTCTTCCTCAGGTTCTGATAAGTTAAACATTGACTGTAAATGCACAGCGTCACTTTAACCTTGAAAAGCAGCTGAGACCACCGTTTTCTGCGGTTTAATATTGCTGACGGGTTATTAGTTCCATTAGCGGCATCAGTACAGATGACTGTTCGCGCCTCCTCAATCCGATGTTTCTCTGGAGTTCAGCAACGAAACAATCGCATAAAATCTCAGCGTTTTGAACTCGCCTGGCACGCCGAGGATTTGATCAGAGCAACAAGGACAAGATGAAGCATGTCATGTATGTAGAACACGCTCGCCCTCGGGGAACATTTGAGTCTCATGTTCTTTTGAGAAAAGCATCCTTGATGTTTGCTTGATTGGCATTGTTTGATATTTTGCATTTAGGATGCCGTCGATTCATAGCACTCTGCAGTCAGACTGCTTTTGTGAAGTCCTTTTGCAGCTTGACAGCTGTCAAGCAGGCTCTTTTTAAGTGATTCGAGTTGCAGGTGCGTTCATACATGATACACAGATACAAGGATCCTCTTTCAGAAAAACACACTCTTATGGCTCTGTTCCAAAACGCAGTGAGCGCCTCACTCTTAGGAAAAAAGGGGTTCTATATAGAACTCTAGGGTTCTTGACTTAATTTTAAAGAACAAAAAGTTATAAGGGACAATGCTTTAAATGATTGCAAAATACTTCCGTGTTTATTGGTTAATTTACTGTTTTTCTAGTGGAAAATGTATGTTTATGAGCCTTTTAATTCATACAATTGTATTAATATTAAAAAAAAGAGTTAAAACAAAATTAATTAATTAAAACTAAGTTCTTAAAATGACCCCGTGTTGTGAACTACTAAAAGATTCTCTTTAGAAAGTATGCATTGATGTCAGTTTCCCGCCGGAACACGCTCCCTCAGCCGGACTGAGTGGCAAAAGGGCCGCTGCATGACTGGATTTAATAGGGAAACTACGAAAACGCAAGTAAATCAAACGATTACACTAAAGGTTGGGCTCAAAGATGTTCCTTATAACATGTCAAAGAAACCTAATCCACAGATATTGACGTGCAGCCAGGAATCGTGTTTCCTGACATTCATATGTGCTCGATTTCCACCCCGAGGAAATACATAAAGCAAATCTGCCTTTGAATGCTTATTTATAAATACAATATAGGTAGGTTTAAATCGGAGTGATCACTTATATCAATGTTATATATATCGTCATCATCCAGCCCTAAAACTTGCATAGTTATTGTCAGTGTTTACTTAAAAACACCCAGTTATGCAGAATATAAGATTGGTGTTTGGTGAACACAGTGTATAACAATACAATATACAGGGTATGATTTTACCACATAATCCAACGTTTTGACACTAAATGATAACTGAAAATCCATGTCTCTCTGCCTGGAGTGAGTTGCAGCGCTCCATTATTGCTTCTTTTTCCGGTAGCTTTCGGCAACGCTGTAAAAATATACCTCAGGTTTTGTGTAAAAGCTATTCGTACAGTCAATCGCAAAGCTCTTTCCCATTTTGGATGTTTTTCGCGGCATTCACGCTGAAAACCAGTGTTGCCACTCAGTCTTTTTGCCACTCAGACGTCACATGCATACCCTCTGTACACAGTGCCTGAAAGATCCCTTTAAGGTTCTATTTAGAACCTTTTCTTTTAAGAGTGACACAGTGTATCCATGTTATGACATCATATTCCAGAATCATTACAACAAGCTCAATGAGGAATTCCAAGATGTTGGAATACGCATGAGTTGATTTTTAAATAGAACGTCTGAAGCAAATTTTTTGTCAAGTTTTTATTTAATGTCTTATTCATTTTTAGTTATTTTCGTCCATGTGGAAAATTATTTGCCAATTATTACTGTAAAGCTGCTTTAACTCAATTTGCACACATCTATAAAAAACATTTTTATTGATATATTCTTTACTATAATAACCCTGCTTCGAAGGCTACTCGTGCATATATCTACGGCAGTTCCAGTTTGCCTTTGTTAAACTGGATTTGCTATAATGTCGCTCTAAGGCATCAATCAGTCACACAATGCAGAGTTTTGTCTTAATATCGGAAACTGCTGGAAGGGACGTATTTTAATTAAACAATACGGGAGCTGTTTAATTCCCCGGACGCGGATCTGAGTGTTTCATATATGAAGTCTGTAGGGTTTGTGTATTCATGCATGTAAGACTAGTTTCTCTTTAATTGTGATGTTTACCTTATTTTACCAGGTAAGCTTAAAAAAAAAAACCCGTCTTGATACTAAAATGTCTCTTCCTAAAAAGAGGACTTTTTAGGAGTGTACTAGCATATAGATGACATCAAAGACAAGGGCTATGATGGCTATAATGATTTATCCATCTAAGTGTTATTTTAGGTTTTTTTTTCCATTTTAATTTTAGTGTTTTTATATTTTATTTCAGTTAACATGTTTTAAGTAACGTAAATGTTTCTATGGTTTTAGTTAACTACAATAAGTCCAGTGTTTGATTTCATAGGGTTCCTAGAGTTATCTTTCACTTGATAATGACTTAAATGTGCTTTTTTTCTCATGTTCATCTTTCTTTAGTGTGTGATGTTGATATTTGAGCATGAAAAAGTTAAGTTAGTTAAAACTGGCGGTTATGGTAAGGGGCGGGACATTTCCCAAACACCAATCACTACACACTGCTCAAGCCGACCAATCAGAGCACAGTGTGATTTTCAGAAGGCAGGGCTTCATAAAGACAGGAACTAAACAGAGCGTTACTGACAGACTGAGAAGAGAGGAGCTGAACAATGGAGAATATGAACATTCAATTGTAGTAGAGCCCAAAAACAACATCAAGTCTTTGAAAAAGGGCATAATCGGTCCTCTTTAAGAGGTTTTATGCACTGATCATCTGTTCTCTCTGATCTTTTAAACTTCACCTGTTTCTCTGCCACTGCAGTATCAAGTCGGGCAGCTTTTCTCGGTGGCTGAGGCCAGTAAAAACGAGACGGGTGGCGGAGAGGGCATTGAAGTGCTGAAGAACGAACCCTATGAGAAGGAGGGCGAGAAGGGACAATACACACACAAAATCTACCATTTAAAGAGGTAGGAGGTCAATGGCTCCGTTTATTCTGTACGTCAAGATGAGCAAACTTTAATAGCATTGTCAAGTTGTTTTGATGACACTTAAAGCCTTTATATATAATGCACTATAAAAGTATTGTCAGATGTGACACATCTCAAGTGTTTTGCAACACCCTATTATATGAAGCTGTAAATAATTCCTCTGGCTTTGTGTAGTAAAGTGCCGGGCTTTGTGAAGATGATCGCACCAGAGGGGGCGTTAGTTTTCCACGAAAAGGCCTGGAATGCTTATCCATACTGCCGCACGAGTGAGTGGAAAACCTTTTCATCCGCTATACCGCACAATCCATCACCATCGTGTTTTTATTACATTCGACAATATGTGATGAATTACATATTGTGACAGATGTCATTCATAAACAATGTTTTTGATTGTTTCATAAAGTTCTCACATTTGTGAAGGTTTGGGTCAAAAACATACTCGGGAAGTACGCAAACGCAGACATGAATACTCGGCCAAAGAATTGTTACTAAAGCAGGGCCCTATGAAGGTCTTATTTTTTTCCAAATTCCTTTTTTTTTTCCATTTTAATTTTTCTGGATGCCGTTTTTTTCTCAGTTTAATTTTAACCCATTTTAATGGTTAAATTAAATTTTAATAATCAAAAGGCACGTCTAATTAATTGAAATCATAAAACGTATATAATTTAACAACAATTTATTAAGTTTAACAAAACATTTTTTTAAGGTCCTATGAATTATTTTTCAAATTCTGTATTTTCTATTTTTAAGTTTTCTGGACTCAATTTTAATGGTTTAATTAAATTCTATTCATCAAAAAGCGTGCGTTTTTATATTATTATTATTATTATTATTATTTCATTTCTTTGAAATGTTTTGTTTTTGTTTGTTTCAGAAATTGTGTTGAGTCATTTCATTTTCCTGAGAATCATATGGCATTAAACAAACTTTTTTGTCAAACAAAGTGCTGCACAACAGAGCTTTACTGTTAAAATTAAAACATGGAGTAAAAATTGTAATTACTCCTTTTTAAAAATAAAGTTTTAAAAATGTATTTATTATTGTTATTAGTGTCAGTATTATTATTAAATTGAGATGTAGCTGAATTCTATTATACAACAGTAATATATTTCTGTCACAATTTCTTTAAGCTGAAATTTTATTTTTACGAGTAACCGAGAGTTTGTGTGTTTTATATGACAATAGTTTCACATAGAGACACGCAGTATTCATATTAATATAGTCTTTTGCGGTTTAACATGCACACACTAGTCTATATCGCGATTTGATTTAACTGTACTGACCTACTTTTTATTTATTCACCAAAAAATATGATAAATTTGACATTCTGCACTATACAGTAAATTCTGTTTTAAGAAAGATTACGAGGGAAAGAACTACAATCCCATAAAGCACTGCTAACAGCATTATCAGATTAAAAATGGAGAAAAATAAATTACTAACATCCATCAATCCAGTATTTTGAGACCAACTCAATTACGTAATTTCCAGTGCTTCATGGGAGTAGGCGGAGATAAAGAGCTCTTTTGGTGCATTTCGCTTGCCTTGACTCTGATTGGTGGAATTTTCTGTACAGCATGATGGGTAATGTAGTTTCTCAGCACAAATTCCACTGTTAAACATGATTATTTTAAAAATAAGTTGACATAACGCCAACTGACGCAAGTACCATCGATTAACAACCTCGTAGCTCACTGTAGGTCTGTCTTTAAGGGTTTATAAGTTATCATTAAAAATCCATTTCTCTATGGAGAAAATGTAGTTTTTACTTCCGGGACCCGACTGTTGTGCTCTATAATGGTTTGCATTTATCTATTCAGAGTATGTTTCAGACCTTAGACTCTTGAGTCATTTGTATTGGTCTGTTTTGACAGTGGAAATATGAATGTTTTCTGTCTCACCTGATTATTTTTTCTTCTTTTTATTTTTGCATGCTGCTCCATTCCCTTCAGTTGTGACTGTAAGTACGAAAACTAGCTGTCATTATCACTAGTTTACACTAAACTTTTAGTGCATGACCATTTATTATGAAGGGCCTGCAATTTGAATTAATGGAAAAGTTTTCTTTTTGCTTTTGATTGAGTCAGACTTCTGATTGATTTTTAAGCGTAAAACAACACAAAAAAGTTATCAGACACGCTTATAAATGTTTAAATGTCATTGCATGTCTCTATATTCCCTTGTTTATCATGTTTTTGTCAAATGTTTTTTCTTTTTGATAAATTATTATTTTGTCATTGCATGCAATGACATTTCTACTTCTAATTGTGGTTTAATTATCTGAATATGTTTTGCAAACACTGTCTATGTATCTATCAATCTTAACATCAGTTTACCTAGAATTTGGAGTACAGCAAGTTTTCTGGCTAATATATTCCCTCCAGCTTTAAATCCAGTTTAAAAGTTGTTGGACCTTTAGAAACATGCACTGCCAGTCAGATGTGATATTTGCATTGCATGCACTGCTAAACCACAGTTTTAAGTGAAGTCATGCTGCTGTTTGTGACACAACCTGAACATAAACATCACTGCATCTTCTCCTCAGAACGAATACATGAAAGATGATTTCATGATTAAAATAGAAACGTGGCACAAACCTGACACGGGCGCTTTAGAGAATGTGAGTAAGACGTTTCTTTGTGATTTGATGCTTTGAATGCATCTGTAACATCATGCTCAGGCTGATATGTTTTTCGTGTTTGTTTATGCCCATTACCAGGTACATGATCTGGACCCAACCACATGGAAGACAGTGGAGGTCGTGCATATCGATATAGCTGATCGGTCTCAGGTTGAACCTGGAGTGAGTTCACTTTCCATCAGTCTAGAAATGCTTTGCATCGTTTGGACGTGCTCATTGTGTTTTTTGGTAACATTTCCCACTTTCAATATAATGCTAATAGTCCATCCCTGCTGGTCATCCTGTGGCTCTAAAATGGGCTATCAAAATCAAATCAGTGGTAAATGTAATTTGCATAACCCCGCCTCCTGCTGCAAATGCATTTAGGGAGTTTTCACATTAGAACTTTGATGTTGGCTAATTGAATGTTATGTCACTTTTGGATCAACGCGTCTACTAAATAACTAAGTCTCTTTGACAGCTTGAAAATTGAGAAAGTGGCCTGGAATTGACCCTTCGCAAAGACCCACCCCCTTTAGTTACTGTTGCTATGTCCGACTCGTGAACCGATCATCTCTTCATACTAGTTCATTTATAGCATCAAATAAACATGAATGAACATCAGAAGGAATGTTGTTTCAAGTGCGGAAAGACGTGAGGACACACAATTTTTCAAGTTCAAGTTCACCAACGTTAATCTACTAACTCCCCTGACTGCTTTGTCCGACAAAATGGCGGATTTAGTGTTATGATTGGTCAGGTCACCTGTCAATCAAACAGTTTGCGAAGGGTCAATTATTTGAAGCTCTTTTAGTGGTCAACCATTATGCTACTGTTAACCACTCATGATTGATAATCAATGCATATTGACTGCTGCAGATAATCTTATCCATCTAGCTGGTATATCTATCTGTCACTAGTCTCTTTCATTCGTCAAGTAGAATTTCTGTTTTATGTAATATTCCATTGATAATAATCATAAAGGTTTCTTGAGCAGCAAATCATCATATCAGAATAATTTCTGAAGGATCATTTGACACTGAAGACTGGAGTAATGATGCTGAAAATTCAGCTTTGATCACAGGATATAAATTACATTTTAACAAATATACACATAGAAAAGTTATTTGAAATGGTAATAGTATTTCACAATATTACTCTTTTTATGGTATTTTTTTAATCAAATAAATGCAGCCTTCATGAGCATAAGAAACTTCTTTCAAAACTATAAAAAAAAAAAAAAAAAAAGTCCAATCCCAAACTTTTGAACAGCGCTATATGTACTTTCTGGTATTGGGAAAGCACATACTCTGAATATCTATCGAGATAATACTATTATACTATAATACTACAATACTCTACTTCATATATATCATGCTATATATCACTACTATACTATACATAATTGTCTTGATACCATGTTGCGTACTGTTTTTGTTTGCTTGTAAGCATAAGCATATTTAAATTATTTATTAGGTGCATACAAAAACGTCACAGATTCCTCACTTTTATCACGAGAATTTAGGAGGAGTTTTATCCTAAAACATGCACTTTAAACTGTTTTCAGTGTGCTGTGATTTGGGACTTGCTAATCCTTATCCCGACTGCTATTTAGGCTGGCTAGTGTGTGATTTGTGATTCAGCCTTTAGCTGGTGTGTTACATAAGACTGGATTAGGGTGACGTGACATTAGTGTGTGGACCATTGCCCTTTTAACCTGCATTACTCGAAGTTCACTAGTTTACCAAGAAGGCTCTTTATCTTCATTCTATCTAAGCGGCAGATTTACTGCACAAACTGGTAAAAACAGTCTGTTTGACGCTGTAGACGTTTAAACTCAAGCCTCAAGAACAAACAGACTAGCTGCCGGTGCCATATACCAGCAGACACGCACACCGCATCAAACATCAGCTGCTTTGAATAAGTCCAAATTTGTTTCCGTGCGAGCTCATTCTGGCTCCGTGCCCAGCACATAAATACAGCTGCGTCCGTTTGACTGGAGTCCAGCGTCGCAGGAGTGTACTGGTTATCTGTCCTGACCTGTAGAGGGCCGCTGAAGCGACTGCTCGTCTCAGGCCTGAGCACTTTTGTGCTTCGTGTCTTTAATTAGTTAAGTGGATCAGTCCTGGTTCAGGTTAAGCTTTATTCCCATATGTTCACGGTACTCGGCACCCAGGTTTGAGAGACTAAAAATGGTAGAGTGCGACACATTTAGGGACTTTTCAGCATCATTACTCCAGTCTTCAGTGTCACATGATCCTTCAGAAATCATTCTGATATGAGGATTTTCTGCTCAAAAAACATTTATGATTATTATCAGTGTTGAAATTCAGTGTTGGAAATCTTTTTCAGGATTCTTTGCTGAATACAAAGTTTGATCAATTTAATACATCCTTGCTGAATAAGTTTTTTGTTGTTGTTGTTTTTGTTTTTTGATTTTTATCTCAATCACCCCCAAAGTTTTAAATGGGCCTGTGTCACTGTTTCCAAATAAATAATTAAAGCAGCACGTTTTCAACAATGATTTCTGAAGGATCATGTGACACTGAAGACTGGAGTAATGATGCTGAAAATTCAGCTTTGATTACGGGAATAAATTACATATTAAATATATATTCAAATAGAAAGTGGGTTACAGTTTTAAATTGTATTAATATTTCACAATATTGCTGTTTTTCTGTATTTTATTATCAAATAAGTAGAACCTTGATGAGGAGAAGAGACTTCTTACAAAAACATAAGTACTTTCTTCAAACATTTGAGTGGCAGGGTGAAAATTTAAATGAGATTTAACTTGTGTTGTGTGTGGTGATTTTTTTTTTTTGTCAGACGACAACAGATGAAAAGGGCTGACACTAAGCAGAATGCACATTTTTCTTTTTTAATGTTCCTGGTCTTGTTTTGCACAATTAATTGGTAATAATTTACAGTTTTTCATCAAAATTGAATATCTATATCTGAAATTACTTCTATGCCAAATTAACCTAGGCAGTGTAAAGAAATATTAACCATAAAGGAAATATAAGTGATCCAAATTGTCGTTCTCTTAGGATTATAAACCTCACGAGGACCCAGAAATCTTTCACTCGGAGAAAACAGGCCGAGGACCTTTAGGACCGGACTGGAAAGTGAGTGGCTCTATTAAACTGACATTTTAGTTTCCTATTTACTCTGTTCTATATGAAGATCTTGTGTGATTTCTCCCTGAACAGAAAGAGCTCTTGGCTAAGCCAGACGCCCCTCGTATGTGCGCGTACAAACTAGTCACTGTCAAGTTCAAGTGGTGGGGCCTTCAAACCAAAATAGAAAACTTCATCCACAAGGTAACAATCGACACCCATTCAAGCTAGCAACTTTATCATTTACTCTGTAAAGTCTAGAAGGGATACAGCTACGGACACTGGGCATCCGCAAAATTAATATTAGGTCATTTAATTACTGTAGTTGCATTATTGTAAGGGTAGGTTTGAGGTTGGGGTAGGTGTAGTCGTTAATAAAACACAATCTGATAAGTAGAAAATGAATTTACTGTTATTTTATTGTAAAATTTTGCCTTGCTTCCGGCCATTGCTGTATCCCTTCTAGACGCAACCCATTTATTGACCCATGTGATTTTCCAATTCGGCGTGTGCAATATCACGATTTGATCACGGATGATTAAAATGTCTATATTTGTAATGTGCATCTTTATTCTTATTTTTAATAAATAATAAAGATAAAATGATGAAATAAATTTTCAACTTTGCTCACCTGGTCTGTCATTCGTTTATCTTTTATATTTTGTTGCCTTGTATGGCTACATTTTTAAAATAGGGAAATTAGTTTAAGTTTTAGTCATGATTTTCCCGAAAAAAATCGTGATGTGATATTTTTGCCATATCCCCCACCCCTATTTCCAATCAGGTATGGGACACAAAAGAGATATTTAGTGGTCTAGAATGTTATGTTATGTTATGTTATGTATTAATAGAGGAATAGACTGGACAAAATAGTGTGTGTGAATAGAATAGACTGAAATTGAGTCATTGTTCAGAGAAAATTTTCTCCTCTTCCTTAGCACTCACTTAGCTTTCAGTTAAAGAGGACCGATTCTGCCCTTTTTCAAAGTCTTGATGTTGTTTTTAGGCTCTACTAGAACAGGTTTTCATGCTTGAATGTTCATATTCTCCATTGTTCAGCTCCTCTCTTCTCAGTCTGTCAGTAACGCTCTGTTTAGTTCCTGTCTCTATGAAGCCCCTCCTTCTGAAACACACAATGTGCTCTGATTGGTCGGCTGGAGCAGTGTGTTGTGATTGCACACTGATACAGAGAATAACTCCTGCCGGAGGGACATTGCAGAGCTTTTTCATGCTCAAACAGCAACATTACACACTAAAGAAAGCATAATACGACTCTTTTAAAATATGGCAAGGTGTGCTGTGCCAAATTTGATGTTAATGTAACCAAGCATTTGTTTCTTATGTGTCTCCTCGTTGAAATCAAACCTGGAGCGATTCATCTCAAATGTGAATGATGGCGTGTGTGTGCGTCATTGAGTTTGATAACTTAATTCTGTCAATCTCACTGTGCTTTGCAATAACAGACTGTTTTTTTTTTTGTTTTTTTTTTGATCTGCATTTGCAGCAAGAGAAGAGAATCTTCACCAACTTCCACCGTCAGCTCTTCTGTTGGATTGACAACTGGGTGGAGCTCACCATGGAAGACATCCGCAGGATGGAGGCGGAGACGCAGCGAGAGCTGGAAGAGGTTAGAATAATGACATTATGGTCTGAAGCACGTATAGTTTTACCTCCATTGCATTTGCTCCCACCATCCTTGGCAGACCTCCTTATTCCCAGCAGTCCAGATCATGAAACGCAATTTTTTTCCCCTCATTTTGGTTTATTCACGAACGTCTTTATAGGTGTAGGATGTCATTTCTGTGCCTCTAGAGTCACCAAAATGGAATCGCAAAAGTGAAGAATATCATTTTTTTTTTTTAATAATTAGCCTGATTTAAGTGTCACAAACCTCTCAAACTAAATAAACTTACAGCTCAGTTTGAAAATAATGATTTACAAATTATGCCAATAGAGAGTTGTTGGCTTTTATTTTATTTGCAGTCTTTTGTCATTAAATTCTGACTATAATATAAATAGCAACGGGTTAGTGCGCTACCTGTACATGCACAACCTGTACATGTTCATCCTACAGTTTTATAGCGTAATGTGGCCGTTTATATGTGGAATAAAACGTTACTACCTGTGATATTAGCACCAGGGGTCATTATTGGACTATAGACCTGAATTTAAATCGGCTTCTGGACGTTATTGAAGGGGTTACAGATTTGAGCTATATTGGGTTTTTTTTTTACTGCTGGTCACTGCTGGCAGCTCACTCGTATTCTCTATTTTCAGTTGTGTTTTTGTTGAACACGTCCCAGCTCAAGTGTATAGTATTTGGCCCAGATTCTTTCCTCTACCCAGTAAATATGACGATCCAACGGCACGCAGTCTCTCCAAACTCTGACACGCTCTGTGATCGCTTTCAGCATGCAGCCAAGGAAAACCACAAACTCCTCACTGCCTGGGAAATATCGATCAATACATTCTCATCCAAATCCCGAAGGCGTAGTCGCTTATTAGTTTTATTCTCAAGCGACGGTTGGCCAAGACCAATAAAGTGATTCCTTAACCGTCAACCCATCAGTCACATTACGAGTTATATCTTTCTCCTAACCAGTTAATCTGTAATTGCCTTTAGTTGTTAGGGCTGGCATTTCTAAAACAAGCAGTATATGTAGTAAAACTTGATATTAAACAAACAGTTTTTTGCACTGCTACTATCCGGTTGCCAAGCAGAAAGTATGTATTTGGACTAATATTTGACGAATCAAGTTTGCTTTGGCTTTGCTGTGCTTTACAAAAACCTTCCAGGGTATATATTTTTTCAAAACCTCTTTTATGGAAATGATGGTGAATATATTTCCAGTGAGGATTATGTCAACGTTAACCCATTCAGTGCCTTTTCGCTGTTAAATGGGGGAATCTCACGAAAACGGTCATGAATGCATAATTCTTCTCTCTAAAATAAAGCATATTTTTGGAGCATTAATATATATATATATATATATATATATATATAAAACTTTTTTTCTTAAATGCAAAAATGATGCTGCTCTTCAATAATAAATAGATTGTAAGGTGAAGAAATAATCAAATTCTTATTTATTTTTTTTTTAATATTTTAATTTATCATTTGTTTTTCACATTTTACATTAATGTACAATTATAATGTTCTAAATTTAAATATTTTTTTCCAGATAGCATGATTATTACTGTATTAAAGTACAGAAATTGGTTTTATTTATTTGAAAAATTATATTTTTAATTTTAATATCTTCTCTTTTTTGTGGTGTACTGAAACTTATGGAAGCTTGTTTTCGCCACTAAATATAAAAAATAAAATGGGTAGTTGCGAATTTTAATCTTAATTTAAATTTTTTTCTCAGAATTGCAAGATTTAAATTTGCAATTGCGAATTAAGTCAAAATTGCAAATTATAAAGTCAGAATTCTGAATTCTTTCTTGCAATTATGACTTTATATCGCGCAATTCTGACTTTTTATCATAAAATTATGAGTTTATAGTCAGAATTGTGAGAGAAAAAGTCTTAAATACCTTTTTATTTTTTTATTTTTTTTATTTCATTGCAGAAACAAGCTTCCATAGAAACTTAAAACCAAAATCTTTGGTTTAAAATGTTTCATTTTTATTTGTCACATTGCAAAAGATCTGGTGAAGTGTGTAATTTTTTCTCAAATCCCAGTGTATTATATAGAGACTTCAGTAGCTAGGTTGATTCCCATAAAACATTGTGACTTGGCCATTTCTACCTTGCATATTTTGATGTTTCTTGACACTTTCCTTCCAGGTGGATGCCATTAAGTGGTAAGATCGCACCTAACGGCATATTTTGTTTCTAGATGCGTCAAAAGGGAACCGTACGAGGCACAACGGCAGCCGAAGAGTAGCCGAATCCTTTTTAGTAACACAAGGCAGGTGGAGAGACTTCGTAAGTCGTACAGGAAGAAAGGCAGCCGCTCCGTCGCGCATTCTTTCTCACTTTCGCCACCTACTAACCCATCACTTCACTGCCTCCATTTCAGCTAACCACAACTAACTCTTCTTCTGGTGTTCTCCTCTCAGCTGACATGTGGGTGAACATAACCCGAGTAAAAGTGTTAGTCATTTCAGACAAACTCTTGGCTGAACCGCCCAATAACTTTAGCTCCAGCCAGAGGAAAATAGTGCCTCAACGGCGCAAATTAAAAGCAGGTGTTTGCAGCTCCTTGAAAAAGCCTCATCTGCAAGTTCTAATGGTTTTAGACTCCAGTTGAAAGGTAAAAGAGGTTTTTTTTTTTTTTAAGGTGATCTTGATGTTTAAAGCAAGTGTTGTGGCCAATGCCTATAGCCTTCCAAAAGCAGCGTTCTTCTGTTGAGTTGTTGATTTTCTCTCTAAATGGAGGCAGGTTGCGATGTTTACAGGAGCAGCTGCAATGGCCTTCTTTTTCTTTTCCATTATTCTCATCTTAAAGGGTTAGAGCATGCAAACAGTCGTTTACTTGCCATCATGTCATTCCAAACGACTCCACATGACTTATGTTCTTCCATGCAGATGTTTTGAGTCTCCACATTTGTTTCCCATGCAATGAAAGCATATCAAGCTCTGAAAAAGCAACTTAAAAGTAGTTTATATGATTTATGCGCTATATTTTACATAGAGATGCACCAGTGTATCGGCTACCAATATTCATTAGACTAATTTTGATCAATTTAAAACAATCTGCATATTGGTTATAGCATGAAAATGGTTATAGCATGAAAAAGGCAGATATAACAAACAACTAAGGCACAGAGTTGTATCTCTGTTTTTTAAAGAAATATGTAAGAGTTTATTGTCAGGGCTTGACGCTTACTTTTTACCCTAGCAGCACATAAGGAGTGCATTAGAAACGTTTGGGGCGCAATACAAATTTTTCAAATGTGTTTTAGCTAAATAAGGGGATATAAAGAGACATTATATGGAGAATACAAGAAGTACACAAGGTTTTTAAATATTTCGGCTTCAAACTGTTTTTAATAATTGTGTAATTATTAATAGTCTTACTTCAGACTATAGTCAAGTCACCTTTATTTATAAAGCACTTTTTACAATGGATATTGTGTCAAAGCAGCTTTACAAGAATAATTGGCAAATAATTTTTGGCTGCACAGCAGCTCTTAAAGAAAATGGTGTCACTGTCCAGCTTAAATAAATTCAGTATTGATTCATTCCGTTGTAAAAATCAATAGTTATTTAGTTAATTTCTGTATATCAGCACTGAGGAAAACGGTGATGTAATCGTCCAGCTCAGTTCAGTTCTCATAGAATGGTGTCAATGCAGGCAGGTCAAAAACATTGAATGTCAAGTCAAGTGTCCCCAACTAAGCGAGCCAAAGGCAACAGCGGCAAGAAACTATATGTAAGCATGTGATGGTATCAAACTTTTATTTAACTATAACTGCTGAAGCTTTTATCATGGTAGCCTAAATGGTATCATGTATTGAATTTAGTTAAAATAAAGTGTTGTCCCCCAAACAGGTTAAATAACTTTTTACAAAAAAAAAGAACTCTGATCATTTAAATATAAAACAATACACACATTTATAAAGCAAACAAATGTTTCAAACAGATTAAAGTGCAAAAGAACTATAAAGAACAATGCACATGCACCCTTAAGTAATGCCAACTCAATTATCCTTGTAAACACAACTCAAATACTTTGTGAAACCGTAACGATTCAAGTAAACGCCAGTAAAATTAGACGTAAAAATATCTCTAGTGAATACACTTTGGTATGACACGCATTAGCACTATTTAATAAACTGTTAGCACTATTCATTTACATTTCTCCTGTTCCATTAGCGCCATCTGACAGTGAATGTGCATTTTCATTCAGCACGTCTCCTTCGCTCATTCCATCATTTGCTTCTCATCAGTGTTATTTATTTAATTAAAAAAATCACCTTTAAAATTTTACGGGCCCTATCATACACCCGGCGTGATGCAAGTGTTTTTAGCTAGCTTCAGCCTGGCACAGTTATCATTTTCACGTCCCGCGCCACGTTGTTTAAATGGCGAATGCATTTGCGCTCATTTGTGCGCCCGTGGGAATGTTTGTCTGAAAACGAGGTTTGTTCAGGCGCATTGTTGGCATGTTGCTGTTTTGAGAAACTGAAAACGACTGCACCATTGACCAACAAATACCTGCTCTAAAGTCAATGGTGCAGTATTTTTTGTTATTTAAAGGGCGCGTTTGTAATATGCACCTAAAGGCGGGTGCACATTGTGCTTGTTACACGTGCAGCAGCACACAAACATGCCAAATATTAAAAATAAAAGAATTACAATGTAGAAGATTATTATTGTGTATATAAGTATAAAAATGCCTACATGTCATAATGGATAGTCATTGCATGTATTAGAATTATCTATTTGCTGTAATGACAAATTCTAATTATACTATAATTACACGCATGTATTTAAACTTACTCGTTAGTCCGCCATGGTGCGAGCGTAACTGGCTTTTAAAGGAAATGGGAGATGACACTCCCTTTGGTTTATTGCACGTTACGCTCAAAACATACTCATGACTCATTAAGAGACTAGGTACAACCCTTCTGGGCCATGCACCTGGCTCGCTGACCATTTTTTCCATTGTTAAACTAGCAAAAGAGAATTCTAAGTGGACCTGCGCAATGCGCTTGAATCTTTAAAATGGAGCGTGTCTTTTTTTTTTTCCTTACTTTGTGCCTCTTATAATGTTTGCCTGTTGAATGTTAAATGGATTCAATCTATGATTCAATGATGCAGCAGTAAACTAGCTAGTATACTTTAAATTCATGTGTTTTTGAACGTTGCTCATTTCAAACGTGATCAAAACAGTAATCTCTTGTTTTAACAACCAAAGTTTGTTCCAATAGCCTCGTGGGCAGCACGCCAACATATAGCGCAGTTGCGCTTCCCTCCCTCCAACTTTGTTTCCTGTCAATACTGTCCTGTCATCATAAAGGCAAAAATGCCAATAATAAATCTCAAAAAAAGTTCAAATAAGTGAGCGAGTGACAAATAGCAGAATCTACCAATAGTTAATCGTTAAAAGTGGCATCAACCCAAAAAAAAAATACTATTGGTGCATCCCTAATTTTAAGTCTTCTGAAACTAAAACACCGAAATGTAATTTTGATCTCAATTGTCATTTGCATATTCAAATATGGAAGTGCAAAATGATTTGAGATGTTTTCAGTGAATAAACATAAAAGGTGTCATATTAATTCAGATGACTTGTAATATAGTGCGTGTGTTGTATGGACTACTAGAGTTTCATTGTATTGAAATGAGCAGCCTGAGCGATTCTTTAGAAAGAAAGAAACTCATGCAGGTTTGGAACGAGATGAGTGTGAATAAATGATGACAATGTTTATTTCTGAGTGAACTATTCCTTTATTTTCTTATTGGTCATGTGTGTTGGACGTCTCTCAGAGTTGCTTGAATCTTGTGTTGATCTTGCAGCGTCTCTGTAAGGAAGTTAATTTTATAGACTTTCTTCTCGAGAGAGAAATTCACTGTCTATTGAGAGTCAGAATGGAGCACAGCCGCTTCATATTTGTGTTATTCTCCCTCCCTCTGTGTTTGGCTGTGCCGTAAAACGATCTGGAAGAGATGAGACTCTCCTCGGCCGCTCTTTCCAAGCGTCTCTGCCCAACCTTGTTTTTTTTCCTCCCCCTTCTCTTCATCGCCCCATTGCTGCTTCTCTGCATCGACTTCTTGGTTTCTAATCACCACTTTTGTGTTTGTTGATTTTTCCAGAGTGTGTTTGTACTCTGCGCATGCGAGCATGTGTGTTTCTGCTGTCTTTGATTTGAGTGAGCATGCGTTCGTTCCTACACGTATGAGTGTGAAAAAATCGCCTGCTGTGTCTTGAATTCACACGGTGTCCTAACCAGGCACGATGAAAACTAAATGCTGCCACAAAATCACGGCAGTTCAGACGTAATTATTAGTGTTTGCTAAGGCACTATTATTGTTATTCAAACTTGGTGATTCTAACAAACCTTGTATTAAACTTCAGTAGGTAAATTGCCCAATATTTTTTGTACTACAGATGTGAATGATTCCTCAAATCTTAAGCGATTAGACTTTGTAGTTGATAAAACGTGAAAAAAAACATCTAGAGACTTGAGTATGAACTCAGAAACCGCCTGGCATAGTGTATTTAAAAAAAGCAATGCCCTTAGTAACCCAGTATTTTTTATTTTTTTTACTATTATATTTTTACAATTAATGTTTTATAGTATGAATATTTTTAATGATCTTTTATTATTAGTGGTCAAATGGATTTAATCATGATTAATCACATCTATTCAGTTCAATTCATATTTATTTGTATAAATGAAAACAAAAATTTGTGCGGTCAAATCAATTAATCACAATATATATATATTACGTAAACTTATGCTAGATGCGACAGCACTAATTTTTATGTTAAGTTTACTTTCATTTTAAATTTTTTTAGTAATTTTGTTATTTGCTTTTGTCATTTTTATTATTTTCTTATATTTAGCTTTAATTTCAGTTTTAGTAATGTTAGTTCATCTACTTATTTTTTTTTTTTAGTTATTTTATTACGGTAACACTTTTACAATTTAAGGTTTCATTTGAATGAGCAATGAAAAGCACTACATTTGTTTATTCATACATTTATTAATAAATGTTTTAAAACAAAAATTGCATCCGGTGAACAAACAAATAAGAATTGTATTAAGCAATATTTATTTTACAGCATTTATTATTTTAGTTAATGCTAATAAAAAGAAATTTTACTATTATTTTTACGCTATTGTTATTTTTACTATTGTAGTGTTTATATAGTGTTAATATTTTGCATTAGCTTTTATCAGCAGGATTTTCGACCAATGAGATTTCATTGTAATCAAATTTAATCCAATCAACGATATGGATTAGAACGGAAGAGTTTGTCCCATGAGTTTATCACGTCATGCCTGGTTATGACGTGATGTTGGAATGATTTGTTTACTTTTTTAGGATTGATTCAAACATGCATTGAAAAGCTTCCTAACGGTCACTGTTTTCTTCTCTCACGCCTGTAGCTTCGTAAAACTGGTCAGGTTCGAGGCACCAGTGCTGCTCACGAACAATGAGGCAAAACTTCCAGAATCCAACCACGATGACGCTTGACGAAAGACATCAACGCATCCAACAAACCGGCCAGTGGCGGCGCCGTCGTCCTCCACCAGACAGCAGAATGACACAACGATCAGTAGTACTGGACAAGGTGGACACATTTTTGCACTGGACAAGACTTGACCTGTTTTCTAGATTCAGGCAGGTTGATCCAGTGACTTACCACTTTGTTAGGATGCTTAGAAATACCAGAGTATTGCTGTATGGTTGTGTTCTATTCTATTTCAGAAAAAAATCGACTTAATTTTGGCAGGCATCGGACCAATTACTTGTCTGTTTTTGTTTGGTTATATCTGTTCGTAATGGTTCAGATCTTTACTTTCCTGTATGTGTTTAGTCTTTTCCCCGCAGATGAAGCATTTCTTTTTAGTTAAATAATTGTTCTAATCATTTGTAATTTGTCGTATCAGCGTAGTCCTGCCTATCAGGTCTTGTTTTTTTTTTTAGGAAAATGTGTGATGCTACTTGCACGGCATGCACATTTGTGCGCAAAAACACACGTCCACCTCACAGGATTTATTTTATTTTTTCTGCGAGTGGCTTTTGCATGAGCTCAGGCTGTTTTTGAGAGGATCTCCATGTTCTCCGAGACCATGTGATGCAATCCCCCCCACCCCACAGGACTCTTCAGATGAACATGGTTCTCCTCTACAAAATCCAGACTAATTACCGGAGCAAATCACTGCTGCTTTTTTATTTTTAGAGTGGCTTTAGGACAGGCGAAGTGCTTTTATATCGCTAATCTACCTGTAATGCTCTCAGGGTTCCCACGGTCATAGAAAACCTGGAGATATCAGGGAAATGTTGCGATTTCCAGGCCTGGAAAAGTCTTGGTCCCGGTTCATTACATGTTGTGTGCATGCAGAGAATAATTTCATTTAGTCCCTCAGTGCGTTTTAAAAAAAATCACATTAGCGCAGTTGTAATGCATGCACACCAGGCACAAGTTCTTAGTCCTTTCAAAACAGAAATGTGTCATTTTTAAGGTGTAACTACTTTTCCAGGTGGATGAATCTCTGGTTACTGACGTGACGCTTTGCTGATCCTTTTCTGGTATCCTTGCGCATATTATGCAAATATTACTGGCGTTGTCATGACGACAAATTTAAATTAGCTGTCACTACACAGGCACAGTCGGTAAGAGATTCTGTTGCAGAAGGCTCATGTTTGTGCCTGTCGTTTTTTATTGTACTTGAATCTTTATTGAGCGGCCCTGAATACTTCTATTATTAAATGTATTACTGTAATCACAAACTGAAATTTTCTCTGATCAACATTATGCCACATGCTGTCTTCAGAACTTTTCTTTAATGAAACGTAAGGCTTGCATACAGTAGTGGCCAAAAGTGATGTCCGGCCTAGGAAAATTGACATCTTCAACCTTTATTTAAATATTATGCAATTTAGTTAAAGATTTTGTCCTCATATTGTATAGTTATGCTTTGAGTGAATTGTTTTATTTGTGATGATAACGTAATTAAACTTGTGTGACAATTTTTAGAATGCAGAGACATGTTTAAAATGAGAGAACCAATGAAATATTATGCATTTTCTTGTTTGCACAGTGAAATAAAACCTGTAGTTGTAGTTTTTTTTGCCAAATAATTTTGACCGATAAATACCTTAACCTGTTTTAGTGTTTTGTTCTTCCCTCATAAAAAATATTTTACTCCTGTTTTGATGGTTTAATAAAACTTGTAGGGTCATTGAAAACTAATATTCCCTCCGGACATCACTTTTGTATGGAGGCTTGTTTCCGCCATGAAATAAAAGCGGTAATTCCGCCTTTCTATCTCGCAATTCTGACTTTTCTCGCAGTTGTGAGTTTATATTTTACAACTCAGAATTGCGCGTTATGATGTGCAATTGTGAGGGGGGGGAAAGACGAGTTCATATTGCGAGTTCATATCTCACAATTCTGACTTTATAATTTGCTATTGCATGTTATAAAGTTAAGTTATGAGAACTCAATTCTGAGGAAAAAAAATCAGAAATGCGAGAAGACGCAATTGCGAGTTTATATCATGTAATTCTGACTTTGTAACTCAAGTGTGAGTTTATGTAAAAAATAATGTCCTCACAATTCTGACTTTTTTCTCAGAATTGCAAGAAAGTCAGAATTGAAACTTTATCAATTGCGAGTTTAAATCTTGCAAATCTGACTATAAAAGAAGTCAGAATTTTTTTAATTTTTTAGTGGCAGAAATGAGCTTCCATACTTTTGGCTACTACTGTATCCATATGTAATATTCAATACATAAACATATTAATTAATCTCCTACGATCGCCTGTAAATGTTGGTCAGAAGGTGTGGGAACCCTGAACTCTGCTCCTGAATGTGTGTTTAGATGCCTCAACAGATGCTTAGGACAAAGAGGAGAACTTTATAAACGCTTGATATTTGTATAGTTTCTATATCGTACCAGGCCGGAGCTGAGTGAGGATGTGCACGTAGAATAATTCTACTTCCTGTCCTCCTCGTCTCTGGCCGTCCTGCCACCAGCTCAGATCATCCAGCCTAGCAAAAAGAGTCTTTGCTGTTTGCACTTGACCCGATTTATTTTCTCGTTCATAGTAACAGGTTTTTAAAGAGTACGGTTCTCCGTCCACGTCTCGAGGAGACCGACGGACAGATGTGATTTTTATCATATATTGTGGCCAGTGCATTAGCGTCTATTTTAATAGTAGGGCTTTCATGGACAGCTGACGGCTGGAGTTTGCGCGGACGCACGCAAACTAGTGCCTGATGTCTGCGTTGAAACGTGCGATCCCGTGTCATTGTGATTGTCGAGGTAGAGTTGCACATTTGCGATAGTTTTCAAGCCTGAATGTGGCGTACAAGAACGTCTCTCTCATTTCAAGGTCCACAAATGTTCACGCAATCATTGCAACGATGAGCTTCGGCCTCGACGGCACCTTCATGGCAATCAAGGTGACGCTTTTGCGTACCTGTTTCTTTTCTTGTAGGTCTTTGGCGTTCTGATGGGAGGAAGTCGGATTTAGATTTTTCCTTTTTCGTATGTTCTCTAGATGATAATTGAGCAATCAGTGCACTGACGTCTGCTCGCCAGACATGTCTACAGAATACTGTCTCGAGTCTCACGGATCATGTGGTTTACTTTTGTACACGTACAGGGCTTTTAGGCTAGCGGGGTGGGCATGGGTTCAGAATATGATGAATCAATCATGTATTGTAATCTTTTCTTGGGGAATTATACAATGCTGTCTTTTTCTGATTGTTTGTTTGAAAATCAGGGGAAATATCAGTGAATGTACAATGGTGTGATTTATTCTGTTTTTTTTTTCTTTTTTTTCTGCAGCTTTTGAATTGGTTATAAATTTAACAATTACTATATATCTAATAAATTTCGACACCAGTCATGCTTGGACTTTTATTTTGAATTTTCTTTATGCTGTTGTGTTGCATGCTTATGTTTTAAACCAAAGACGATATAGAAAGAGAGAAAAGGCAATGTGCAATATGGCGGATGAAGTCCCTCCTTCTAAGTAAAAGAGCCAATCGCTGATTGGTGAAGTCACTGCAGCTCCCGTTAGATTCCGGTTTTCATCAAAAATATCTTAATTTGTGAAGATGAACGAAGGTGTTACGGGTTTGGAACAACACAAGGGTAAGTTACTTGACAGAAATATTATTTTTGGGTAACTAAAACCTTTTAATATCTGCGGTGCGTTCATTCGGGATCGTATTTACATCGAGTTAAACCAAAATCCCTTTCAATGAAAGTCTGTTCACTCGGCAGCGATATGTGCAACGCCTATTTCGGGGTAATCCTGGAATCTCAAAAACTGCTCATCAAACTCACAATTAAACAACATATTTCACATTGTCAAGAAAATCTGACATGAACTGTTCCTTGTACTCAAATGCGCTTTGATTTTTCAAGCTAGACAGCCAATGCGCATGTGCAATCCAAGCGCGAGCTTCTAGGCAGCTGCAGTGAGGCGATGGTCAATCAGCGATTCGATTGGCTCTTTTACTTAGAACGCGTGAAGTATTCCGCCATATTGCGCGTTGTCTTGGTTAAACTCACATGACGCCACCACAAAGTTGTAAAAATGAGCGGGAACCTCGATTTTCTTTTCCAATTCCACGTGTAATCTGAATTATCGTGTGTTTCATAGTTAAAAATTGGACATGAACGCGCTCTCGAGACGTATTTACCACTGGAAAGCTCAGATAATAATGGGCGTGGCATAAACATGGCGGAGAGGAGAACGCTGTGACTGGTGTTCGTTATTAGTTTTTCCACAACCACTAACGTTACATCGTCTTGTCAAAGTAGTATTTACATACATGAAGTGTATTATGTTTTATACACAGCGAAAATAACCTATATTTGACCAAAACCCTAGAATCGTCAGAAAGCTGACTATTTACATCCTGCATTTTTATGTACTTGAGCGCACATGACGTCACAAACACGACTTCCCAATTCGTAAATACGAACTTCCTAGGAGGACTTGAGCGCATTGTCACATTAATGGAAAATCTGAAAGTTTTAAAATCATGGAAATCTGTATTGTTCTGCTCCGATAAGCTATTTTACAGTAAGTAACATTAATTAATGCGTCAGTTAATAAAAATACAACTGTTCATTGTAAGTTCATGTCAGCTAACATACAACTTTTGATTTTAATAATGTACAGGTAAATGTTAAAGGCTTTTTTTCATTGACAGTTCATGTTAACCTTATTGTAAAGGGTTTCCAAATATCCTAGTCCTAATTGTTAGTCTAAAATTGTGTGGACCTTCAATGCTGCATTTCTGAATTTTTTTTTCCACACCCATTAGTGTGCTTGTTCCCGACAGCAGCGCTAGATGGCACTGTTCCGCTTTGTCAAAGAAGCAGGTAAGGATTTCCTATGGAGACCAGAGGGACCTACAAAAGAAGTCTTATGGCTCTCCATTTATTATCCTTTTATTAGTTTAATTTCTTCACTCATACCTATCAATAAATGGCCACTTATATTTCACCATAAAACCTTTTAGTACCCTAATGGTTGTATCGTTCCATAGTGGTTTGTGGGACACGGTCTAGTTTATAATATACGCTTTTTATTTATACAATTTCTTAATCGCTATTCATTATAAAGCTTTTGTTGTAAAGATAAATAATTTGACCCACGCTGCAGCAGTGAGTTCTAAAAATACATCACAATCACCGGTTACTTACAGGAAATTAACCCTGAAGACACATTCATTATCTCTGGATGCCATTCGTCACAGCTTGAAAATGAAGCCTGTTTCATGCATCTGCTAATTTACTAATTAACTGATGCATATTTACTACATTATCTGTGCATAAAGGAAAATAGCTATTTGAGGGATTCGGGAATGGACTGAATGTTTACACCGAAGCATTTATTTCATATTTAATTTAGTTTTAAATATTATGAAAGTGAATAGGCTGTGCGTAAATAAGATATCTGATGCATTTTTATTTTTATTTACATGCATTTATGAAATGCAAAATTTAATCCTGGTGTCTATAGATGGTACTATTTATGTACAGAATTAATAGAAATGTAAGTAAGCAAGTAAGTTTAAGACATAGTAGTGTTGTTATTATTAATCTATTATATTATTAATACGTTTTACATCTCTTTTAGACTTCCTTAAGCGAAGCCCCGCCCCTTTTGCGTCAGACTCCGCCCTTGTGAACGAAACCCCGCCCCCTGCGCATGTGTGCCTGTGTCGGCATTGGTGAGAAATCAGCGCTGGAACAGATGAGGGAATGTCAAACTTGTTGCCGATGCCCGCGGCTCAACACATCCGACACAAGGATAAATGGGAAAATCCTCTTGGAGCCAGAACCATTTGACGGAACGGCGCGTAACCTACGGACAGTATTAAAGAAAATGGCGATTAATTTTGCTGCTGAATGCATTTCATACTGTGACAACAAAAGGGATCCCGGGCTCTCCAGTTTATAAACGCGCGCGCACCCACAGCGGCGCATCGAGTGTCCTCTCTTGACTGAACGCACGCGCGAAGTTCTCTTCAGAGGACCGCCGATTTAATGCATCCATTTGCTCGTTATGAATACATGTGAGTGTTTTTAATATTGCATAATTCGTCCGGATCGCTTTGCATTGCATTGGAGATGGTGAACATGGGACATGTGCGACGCGCGCTGGTTTGCACCCCTCTGGATATGTGTTGAGCGACTTGGGGACGTTACGCATCGAATAATGATGTAAACGAGGAGTTTTTTTAAAGATGCTCGTTTTCCAGGATCGTTGCATTAAGGATATACACCGAGGAGTCCGCGTTTTTACGCTTGTGCTGGATTTCAGGTAGTTCCAATTGTCATCTGATCTCTTACTTTCGCATCATTTAATATTTATCAGAACGCACATGCATGTGAAAAACGAAAACTTTATTATTATTTTTTTATTGCTATAATGTGTTGTTGAAATTATATAATTATTTGGATAATTAAATTGATTTTCTGAGATGCTAAAGAAAAAAATATTGTTTGGAAGTACAAAAAAAATGGATTGTTTGATTTAATTTTCTCTCTTTTTTTATTTGCAGTGACAAACAAACAAAAGGAATTTAATCCCCATAGACTGAAAATGAACTCTAATTATAACAGTGCCGGATTTCATATGAAAGGGCCGTCGGTAGCTGTGGAGCCGATGATGGGTCCCCTAAACGAGTCCCCTATGCAGGGACTCAACTTTGTCTCAAATAGAGACCAGTATGGATTCCAGACTCATGGCCATGGGGATATGCTCAGTATGGGAGTTCAGCCACAACATCAACTACACATGCAAGGACCGTTCAACCATCAACCTCCCAACCACGACCAGCATTCACATCTGTACCAGGACAGCATCCCCTCTTGCCTTCATGGGGACAGACACATGGGTTTCAACAGCAACAACGCTGGTCACCCGCATATGTTTGAAGGAGGATTCGGTCAGCAGCTCGCTGAGGCGCAGTCGCGAGAATGCATCTCACAGCAGCAGCATCAACAGAGAATGGCTGCAATGCCTGAGTTTCAACCACACAGCCATCCGAATGGTAACAATGCCGTTCCGGCGCCGTGTCTTCCCCTAGACCAGTCACCAAACCGCGCCGCTTCGTTCCACGGCCTGCCGTCCTCGTCCCCTGAAACCCACAGACTTGAACATTACAGGCTTTTCCCGCAGGGCAGGATGGGGGGATCAGAGCACTGTTTTCCCTGTGATCCTCTGACAGGGAATTTCGATATGACAGGATTCTCCACCACGGACAATACAGAGCACAAACTGCCCTATTGTGAAACAGGGAACCAAGTGGCCGGGGGTCATTTTCCCACTTGCAATCGAAGCGGTTCCCGAGGGCCCATGATGGGCGGCTCGAAAGTCGACCAGCAGCTACCTCAGCAAAACGTGTTTTCGGACCGATTCGGGAACAGAGGGAAAATGGATCCGGGGGTTAACGCCAGACACCACCTCATGGCGCAGCAAAGACCGGGACCTGTCGCCAGGCAGAACCCTGGTTCCCCTGCCCTTCCGCGGTTTTATCACACTCCGGACTATGTAGCGAACAATGCCGACGTTCAAGGCCCGATGGTCCACGTTCAGCACCTGGATCGGCCTGTGCATAGACTGAACAATCATAACATGCATCCCTTTGGGGAGCCGGTATTTGATGTCCCCCAGCTAGCCCCTCAGCCCCCACATCACCCTCACCTCAGCTCACTGCCTTATTTGAATATGGCGAAAAGGCCACGGTTTGATCTCCCAAATGGCTCTGCGGGAGAGAGCTGCAGCCCCCTAAGCAACAGCTTACATAATCGGCCCAATCTTGAGAACCACCTCTCCCCCTCAGCTTTCCCCTCTCCCATGGGGGACTTCACCTCTCATGTGACGGATGGGTTTCCATCAGGCCCCCTTCCCTTGAGCTCTGGCCCACAGCAGCAGCAACAACAACAGCAGCAGCAGCAGCAGCGGCGGCAGAACGCAGCGATGATGATCAAACAAATGGCATCGAGGAGCCAGCAGCAGAGAATGAGGCAACCCGACCTGCAACAGTTAAGTCTCCACGGGGACGTCACATCAAACGGCATGGTCTGCCGAGGCCCTCTGGGTAGTGTGTCTCAGTCCAATTTCGAGAAGAAGCATAATTTTCATGGAAACTTTGACAGCCCCCACCTACCTCAAGAAAATTCATGGTTTCCTGAGCCGCAACAGCATTGTAGAGAAACAAACACGCATGCCTTGGAGCAGGCAGAGAATGGACACAACATTATTTTTAGACAAGGCGTCACAAGCATGGACATGCAGTCTTTGAATTCTCCCGGAGCGCATCATCCGTTCGAAAATAATGTCAGCAATCCTCTGCAGATGCAGTCTCCTGATGAGAGCAACATGCAGCCGGGCGCACCCACGGACAGGAGGCCGGCTGAATTTGGAGGAATGGCGATGAGACGGCAACACAGCTTCCCTCCTGGAGGGCCGAGTCAACAGGGAGCCCCCCAGAGCAATCCTCCAGGATTTAGCTCCTCTCCAGGGAACTATCCCGCCCATCCCGAGTACCTCTCCAGCCAGCACCTGTCAGTCAATAAGCTTGGGGCCCTCTCTTTGGGGAATTTGAACAAAGCCAGTACAAAAGACAGTGTGTTTGGCCAAAGCTGTCTGGCAGCTCTTTCCACGGCCTGCCAGAATATGATCGCCAGCCTTGGGGCCCCAAACCTCAATGTGACTTTTAATAAGAAAAGTCAAAATGAGGCCAAACGCAAAGCGGGTCAGGTTGAGCAGGACATAAATAGCAGTGGCAGTAGCGGCCCAGGGGCAGAGTATTTCCAGAGCAATGCTTCTCAGAATAGTCAAACGCCTTGCTCTGGGAATAACAACAATACGGCGACAGGTCAAAGTGGTACGGGCCAGATGGCGAAAAGGGAAGCGAGCACCCTCTCCCCAAACGACAACATGGAGTCTGGGTGTGAGGGGAAAATGGCAACAGGCAATGGCAAGGGTAGGGGGAAGAAAAGACGAGACAGTGGGCACATCAGTCCCGGAAACTTCTCCCCTCCGTGCGGCGGCGGTAACCCCGTCGTCAGTCCGAGTCAGCAGGGCTCCGCTTTGGGCATGGGCATGGAGAGCCGAGGGAAGACCCCGGAGAGGTCGCTGGTCTCCCCCTCCTTCGGTAAGCCCGACCTCGCCACCTCTATGGACAGCGGGATTCAAAGCGTGGGCAAGTCGGACGGCGTTTCCCCATGCATGGATTATTTAGATGAAGCGAGCCCCAACTACAGCGCCGAGGACCCGAGGCCTTGCAGAGCTGGTGTAAAGTGTAATTCTGAAAACAGGGCCGGCTACAGTGACACTCCGTGCATGGAACAGGTGCGGACGCCATTGAGCAACACGGGCCAGGATGAGGTTCATCCTCTGGAGATTTTGCAGGCTCAGATCCAGCTGCAAAGGCAGCAGTTTAGCATCTCCGAGGACCAGCCGATGGGAGGGAAAACGGGCAAAAAGGCCGACTGCCAGGCCAGTTTGAACGGAGAATGCACCCTGGCCAGTTCTAGCCCGGTCACAGGCAAGGGCTCTGTGAATACCATTGACCTTGACTCACTCATGACAGAGCAGCATGCCACCTGGTATGTCCCTGGCAACAAGGCTCTGATAGAGGACCCCGGTAATGACAAGTGCCTGGGATTCTGGGATCGAGCACGGGGCCAGAGTGACAACAAAGAAGGTAAACTTCATTGACTTGCAGTGAGAGCATGATGAATTGGTGTTTTTATGGACTGTTGAGTTTACTTTGATGGCTTAATGGTTGAATAATGAACAACCCAAGGTAGCTTAACCTCAGGCACAGGGACCCATTTACAACTAATCTGTCACCCAGAAGTGAGCTTTAATTAGCACACTTTAAAACACTCAGTCTTGAGTTGACAGAAAACAGGATGCAAAATAATAATTAACCCACTGACAGCAGAGAAAGTTTGTCTGGTGAAAACATAGGGGGAAAAAAGTCACAATTACAAATAAATGTATACATCTTCTGTGTAAATAACCACAGTTATTATTATTGTTATAGCCGTAATGAGTAATTGTAGTATTAATATTTCTGATATTATTGAACATTTTATACAAGACATGCAAGTAGCTTCAATTGATTCAATGTTAATCTCGACATTTTGGGAGTTTAACAGTATGCAAACTCGTTTTGACTCTTAGATTTTTATCTAACACCGAGAGGATCTGTAATTAAAATTCAGATCTACAGATTCTTTTTGTGTTTTAAATGAAAGTACAAATAAATTGGAATCAAAGCATTCAGTAGCTCATTTTAAACGGAGGTGCAGTTTTATACTGAAAACAGTGCTGCGCTTAGAAAATATGTCTCCAGTGTGTAATATGTTCCTGGTTAGCGCAAGTGTTTTTACCCCAGGCTTTCTTATCAAATTATTTACTGGAAACTTTACACGGCTGTGTTCAGATGCATTGTCAACGGTATAAAATATCAGTCAAGAGCATCGTAGGTCACGCAGATCCAGTTCCTTGAATTTCTCGTTGAATGCCACAGCAAAGGCATGTGTGTTATTGCGTTATTTTGGAAACAAACATTGTCTAAGGAGGTTAGTGCAGCCAAGTTTGCCATTAATTTGACTACAGGCACGTTAGAGCTCGCAGTGGCGTTATTAACCCCGCGAGGCCTGATAACAGCGCGGTGTGAGTGTTAAACGCAGGCATCAGGCGCAAGGCCAAGATTCAGTGTGGTTTTACTTCAGAATTCTCTTTCCTGTCACTTCATGCTTCTTGATTGGTCCCATCGGTCTCGTAATCGCACGCCATCAGATATGTCATAATCAGACATGTGGCATCATATCCATGAGGGGATGTGTGTGATTTTCAGGATGGTTGAGAGGAGGGTCAAAATTATTTTCTTTACAGGAAAATCTCAAGCACTTGTAACTTAAAACTTCCAAAAGCTTCGACACAGCCAGTTGCACGGTATTCCCTTCACAACAAACACACCAGAGACCACAAATCTGTTTTTTGCATTTATCTTTATTTCCATCTTTTGCACCGGGTATTCAGTTCCTTGTTTTATATATTTTTTTTAAGTGATTTTTTTCTGAAATGCAGTATCTTTCTCTCTGAGCACATTTGACTTTTTGCAGCAGTTTTGTTTGTATTTTGTTATCTGCTTTTTATTAATATATATATATATGTGCACACACACACACACGTTGTATAAACGTTATACATACGTTATATACACACACACACACACACACACACACATATATATATATAGTTTTATGTATATATATATATAATAAAAATAAGTAGATAACAAAATACAAACAGCTCACATGATCAAAATAAAAAAAATATATACATTTTTGTGATTTAAAAAAAAACATATTCCATCATATTACCAGCTCAATGGAAGATATTTCATTACATTAAACATTGCAATAATTTTCAGGAGCATGATTTTGGATGCATCTTGACCAAACGTAGAACAGATGCATGTTATCAGAACACAATCCGATCAGAAAGTCGTAGCTATCTCCAACTCTGAGCTTTTTTTTTTTTCTTTACTGTTTTGCCTAATAAATGGAGAAGGTTGTCAGATGCAATTTCTCAGACGGGGCTGTCGGATATTCTGACAGCTTTGTGGCTCTGAGAATAAACACTAAAGGCCAGAACAGACAGAAAACAAAGGAGAAGATGCAATGGTCTCCTGGGAGAACGACTCAAAACAACACTCCAGAACACAGGTATAGGGATGCGTTTTGTGAGGAAGGGACGTCAGTGATGTGAAGAGAAAAGAGGGCTTGATATCTATGTGGAAAATATCAGCAAACAGTGTACACTCCAAACGCTGTGTAACTTGCGGATCCTTTACAAAAATGAGCCTCTATGTCTTTGAACGTTTTCCCTGTTTGTCAGAAAAGCTAGATATCTCAGTGGCTCTGTAAAAACACATTTGTAAGCAAGTGTACACTCTGTGCAAGTTGCATATCCTAAAATAACCATCCATAGCTTTTGAAGTGACGTTTCCTCATTTATCATAAGCACTCGGTTGTTTTCATCTATTGTAATTGTGGTTGTCATTTGCATACAGTACGAGCTCTTTATAATTAAATTTAATATCTCCCAGTTTGCATGATCGATAGCAATTTGAGCGTTACATGTGCAGATGCGCACCTTTTTGTGGGAGTGTTTGTTTCCCGAGCAGAATTAATTAGTGTCTTCTCGTGTCCGTGTGATACGCTGCATTTTTCCGTGAGGAATGTCAGGGTGGAAACGAAAAAAAAAAAAAACATGATCTTGTCTTGGCTTGTATTGAATTCCGCTTTTGCGTTTTGTCGAGGGACAGGCCTGTATCGTCAGAGACGCGTCACTTTGATTTGTGCATCATCTCTCCATGCTAAACATTGAGAAGCCGTTGACCTAAAAATGTAAATTCTGTCATTGTTTACTCACCCACCGCATATTATTATTATTATATTATTATTAATAATAATATTACACTCTAAAAAAATGCTGGGTTAAAAAAAAAAAATAACCCAAATTGGGTTAAATATGGACAAACCCAGTGATTGGGTTGTTTTGACCCAGCTGTTGGGTTAAATGTTTAATGTTTATCCTGCTGGGTAGTTTTATTTAACTCAAATATTGATTAAAAATGGCTGTATTGCTCACTTAAAATGAACACAAAATTTGTGGGGAATCAACATTTTTTAATACGTTTAATGAATGAACATTTATGAATACGTTCACTCTTAAAAATGCTGGGTTAAAAACAACCCAAGTTGGGTTGAAAATGGACCAACTCAGCGGTTGGGTTAAACATTTGCCCAATCTGCTGGCTACTTTTATTTAACTCAACTATTGTTTAAAAATTATTCCTTGAAATGAACCCAAAGTATGTTGGAAATGAACATTTATTAATAAGTTTAATGAATAACAATTAATCAGTAAACATTTATTGCTTATTAATAAATGTTCACCTTTTGATTATTATTGTTGCTTCTAGTAATTATGTGCCTGATTTTTAGGTTCCAACCTACTTTGGATTCATTTAAGATAGTCATTTTTAAGAAATAGTTGAATTAAATAAAACTACCCAGCAGATTGGGTCAAACTTTTAACCTAGCCGCTGGGTCAAAACAACAAAATCAACTCTGTTTGTCCATATTTAACCCAACTGGGGTTGTTTTAACCCATAATTCTTTAGAGTGTTTAATAAATAATAAACATTTATTAAAATTCTTATTAATAAATGTTCACATGTTTTGATTATTATTGTTGCCTCTGTCTGATTTCTTTAAATTCCAACCTATTTTGGGTTCATTTTAAGCCAGCCATATAGTAATTTTTAATCGATAGTTAAGTAAAATAAAACCCAACTGCTGGGTTTGTCCATATTTAACCCAACTTGGGTTGTTTTAACCCAACTCCAACACAAAAGCTTGATAATCTATCACTGAAAATACCCATCAGAACTCTCTATATTATAAAGTGCATGGAGATATGAACATTAACATCACGATTTTCTGTGCAGCTGCTTTGAAACAGTGTGTTGTAAAAGCGGTATACAAATACATTTCTTTTGTGGTCACATTTTTAAAACGTTTTTTAATTGAACTTGAGCGCTATGTTGCAGGGGAAGATTTAACATGATCACGATTCAATTTTCACAACACGTATCGTTTCAAAGCGGCTTTACAGAAAATGCTTGTGTCATTAATACAAGTTTGAATGACTTGAGGTGAGTACATTTTGCATTTTAAAACTGCAGTGCTTTTGTGGCTGCTTTGAAATGCCCAGAGCCGTTACGGATAGATCATCCCTCAAGCCCAGAGCCAAGATGTAAATTTTCCGTGTCACCTCATATGTTGTTGTAGTCATACGTGTCTCTAAGATCATTAATGTTTCTTCTTAGCCACCCCACCCACAGAAACATAAACCAACAAGTTTCTCCCCCCTCATTTGTAAGTGACCAGAGCCTGCCTGTGAACGGCATATGGAGCAGAAGGGTGTTGCTTTTCCATGCGTACGCTTTAGTGCATGTGTTGCGCTGGCCAAGAGAACGCGTCTAAGAGCCAGACAGAGCAGTCAGCCATCCAGACAGCAGACTGGGCCCCACAGCTGGCCCGCTTTCCCAGCCCTTCCCCTCTTCCAGCTTTAGGCCCGGCGCTCATGAAGGCGATCCCTGTCCGCGGTGTGGCGGCGGGGAAGGGGAGGGGGGTGGAGAATACGGCCCCAGGGCTCTGATGTGAAACTCCTTTAGTGCTTTGGGCCCTCGAAAACTGTGAAAAGCTCTTTCATATCCCTTGGCCTGGGTCCCGCGCTCTCTTTAGAATATTTTAGAATAATTTCATTCTAATTTGTCAATGGAAATTCAAACCATATAACAGCATATAAAAACAGGTTCTAGAGGGACTAGTTTATGTAAAAGAGCGCGCCAGTGCCAAGCTATTTCCACGCTCTTGTGTTGGGGAGGCACCCACTGCGTCCCCTGCAGTTCTGCTGGCTGCTGTTGAGAGACTTGCAATATAAGCGCTTAACAATGATATGGACACAATCCCGGCGTTTGAGTAATGAAGTCTGCACTGTCGGGATGATTCGCAAGATGGAGTTTAAAGGAACAGTTTGTGCAAAAATGAGCGCTCTCGTTTACTTGCCCTTCTGTGGAGCACAAAAGAGAGTTTGAAGAGGATCCTGGCTGCTCTTTTCCAACTGTGAACAGGCACTTGGAATATAAGTGATATTTGTTTTTAATGGCCCTACAAGTTCCATCAAATTATTAGGAAAATATTTGTTTTTTTAAAAAAAAAAAAAAAAAATATATATATATATATATATATATATATATATATATATATATATATATATATAAAGTAAGAACAAAACATTAAACTTGATTAAGGTATTTATCGGACAAAAAGCAAACTACAGCTACATATGGAAGCTTGTTTCCACCACTAAGTTAAAAAAATAATAAAGGTAATTGCGACTTTTTAACTCAATTCTGACATTTTTTCTCGCAATTGTGAGATTTAAACTCGCAGTTGCGAGTTATAAAGTCAGAGTTGCGACTAAATAAATAGTTGCAATTCTCACCTTTGTTCTCGCAGTTGCAAGTTTTTATCATGCAATTCTGACTTTATAACACTCAATTCTGACTTTATAACTAACAATTCTGACTTTATAACTCGCATTTCTGACTTTATATCTCGCAATTCTGACTTTATAACTCGCAATTCTGACTTTATAACTCACAATTCTGACTTTATATCTCGCAATTCTGACTTTATAACTGGCAATTCTGACTTTATAACTCGCAATTCTGACTTTATTTCTCACATTTCTGACTTTATAACTCGCAATTCTGACATCATAACTCGCAATTCTGACTTTATAACTTGCAATTCTGACTTTATTTCTCACATTTCTGACTTTATTTCTCACATTTCTGACTTTATAACTCACAATTCTGACTTTATATCTCGCAATTCTGACTTTATATCTCGCAATTCTGACTTTACAACTCGCAATTCTGACATCATAACTTGCAATTCTGACATCATAACTCACAATTCTGACATCATAACTCACAATTCTGACTTTATAACTCGCAATTCTGACTTTATAACTCGCAATTCTGACTTTATTTCTCGCAATTCTGACTTTATATCTCGCAATTCTGACTTTATATCTCTCAATTCTGACTTTAATTCACGCAATTCTGACTTTATAACAGACTTTGCTTGGGCATTTAAGAACAACCAAAACAGCATTTCAGTTGCTGTGCAAAAAGATCGCCGGTTGGTCCGGTTATGCTGTCCCATCGCAAAGTCACATGACTTTTTTGATGCGTATCAAAGAATTTATTTGCTAAATGTGTTTCCATCATAGTTTATGCACGTTTTCTTGTTGGATATTGAGCACATACACTTTTTATGTTAATTTTTAGAATTTGTGCACATTTTGGTATTTCAATCTAGCAATTTTTGATGTGATATCCTTAAATGTGCATAAAAATGTGGATGGAAACATAGCTGTTGACTACAATGTAGTTATTAATATTTCTTGATTTTTCATGTTCATAATTTGTATAACAACCAAAAAATTATCCTTTTTGTTTCATAGTGTTAACACAAAACAAATAGACTCCAAGCACAACCGTGCAATATGCAAAATCTTTAATAATATTTGAATAAAGGGTAAAGATGGCAATTTTCTGTGTTTTCCAGAAAATAAGTTGCCTTGTCGAGAGAAAAAAAAACGCAGATAAGTCACATTTTATTACGTTCAGAAATAATGTGAAATACCACTAAATGAAATGTTTTTCAAACATTATCAACACTATTTTGCGAATGTTGTAACACCTTTTATATGTCTGTAGAAAATAAACAAAATTTGGGAATAAACGCTTGTTAACTTGTTATTTTGGTTCTCTTCAATCCTTTAAATTTAGCAGAATTCACAATAGAACAGGAATGAAAAATATATGTGTAAAACAAGCAAATTCATTTTATAAATCCTACTCTAATCCAATTTATTTAAAGTGAAACTGAAACTACCTGCATGTAGGAAATGTGCTTTTCAGATAAACTTGGGCTGACGTCTCATTTGGCACAAATGTGAACTTTGCACGTGTTATGCGTGCTTGACATTAATTACACTAAATGAGTCACCTTGTAAATCGTAATCATTTCATCATATGGAAAAGACTGTCTAAGATATGAGGGTCAGTAAATGATGACAGAATTTGTATTAAAGAGTTCGTTCACCCAAAAATGTAAATTTTGTCATTAATTCCTCTCCCTCATGTCGTTCTACACCCGTAAGACGTTCATTCATCTTCAGAACACAAATTAAGATATTTTTGATGAAATTCAGTGACAGCAAGATAACTTACGCTTTCAGATGTCCAGAAAGATACTAAAACATACTTAAAACAGGTCATGTGACTACAGTGGTTCAACATTAATATTATAAAGCGATGAGAATACTTTTTGTGCACCAAAAAACAAAATAACGACTTTATTCAACACTATCTAGTGATGGACAATTTCAAAACTGATTCATGAAGCTTCATGAATCTTTTGTGTCGAATCAGTGGTTCGGTTCGCGTATCAAACTGCCAAACTCACGTGAACTATTGAAATTTCGAATCACTTATGACATAACGAAGCCTCGCTTAATGAAATCATGTGACTTTGGCGCTCCGAATCACTGATTCGAAACAAAAGATTCGTAAAGCTTCATGAATCAGTGTTTTGAAATCGTCCATCACTAGATATTGTTGAAAAGTCCTTATTTAGTTTTTTTGGCGCACAAAAAGTATTCTCATCACTTTATAATGTTAAGGTTGAACCACTGTACGCACTGACCTGTTTTAAATATGTTTTAGTATCTGAAAGTGTAAATTATCTTGCTGTCAATAGAGATTTCATCAAAAATATCTTAATTTGTGTTCTGTTGATGACCAAAGTTGTTAGTATAACGACATGAGGGTGAGGAATTAATGACAGAATTTTCATTTTTGGGTGAATGAACCCTTTAATCTTAAACTACTACTTTAAGTCTCTGAAATGTTTCAACCTTGCGTATGTTTAATTCCAAACATCAGCGATTTATTGAGTTTTTCCCTTGTATCTCCTCGCAGGACATGGGTAGGAGCGCTCCTCTGATGACTCTTCATAGCGTATTACTGAAAAAAAAGGTAAGACAAATTCAATATATTGTATATATCAATCATTCAGGTTTTAGAAGTAAAAAAGGACAAGAACTTACTTTCAAGACAGACCTACTATGAGCTCTGAGGTTAAGGGATTTTTGCTCGTGTGATTTCAAATTCATGTGTTTACTAGCCAAATCCTCTGTGAACACCTATGAACCAATCAGAGAACGCACCGTTACCATGGAAACAGAATTTGCTCCAAAAAAGCTCATCAGTCACCGCCCACTCCCATGAAGCATTGCGAAAGATGTAATCGAGTCCGCCTCCTTACATTACTTATAGAATATTTTACATAAAATATATTGATAATAGTATATTTACAATTATATATGTTGTGGATAATATATGATTCAGTGTTAACAGATACTATTGTAGCTTTTATTAATATTTTGAACTAGTTTTAATTTATTTTTTCTGTTTTAATTTTAGTTTAATAATTTCGTTGTCTGTTTTTGTCATTTTTATTAAATATATATTTAGTTTTTTATTTCCGTTTTAGTACATCAAGTACACTTTAGTACACTTTGTTTTATTTTAAGTAAACAAAAAATATATATTTTTTTAAATATAGTTTTATTTTTAGGTAACTAATAACTTAAAACATTTAGGCTTTTTACTAATAATAAATGATTTTAAGTCAACAGTTTTATATTGTACAAACTACTTATATATTGAAATATTTTGCAATAAACATAAAATATATTGATTATAATATATTTACAATCATATGTTAATGTTGTAATAATATTTTAAGAGATTATATTTTGTATTAGTTTTTATTAATATTTTTTTTATTTTTTTTTTTATTTAGTTGAAGTTTTCTGTTGTCATTTTTATTAGTTTTTTTTTTTTTTTTGGAAAAATTTATTTTTTTCAGTTTTAGGTTTATTTTAGTATGTCAAGTTAAACTAAATCATAAAGAAATGTTTCCTTACCAACTTTATATTTTAATTTAAGTAAAAAAAATTTTAATATATATATATATATATATATATTGTTTTAGGTAACTAATAACCCTGATATGATTATAATGATTCTAAAATATTTCGATTTTATACTAATAATAAATTAGTTCACGTCAATGGATGTTTTCATCATTCGCAATGCATTCTGGGATACTTTATTGCGTTCAATCGGAGTTTGTAATGTTGTGGCTCATCTCAGATCTTGTTGGTTTGGTTCAAGGCTTAAGCTCTTTATATGTTCCTAAAAACGAGAAAATGCTTCAGGCCGGCAAAAAAAGAAAGAAAGTGCGCTCTATGATCTGCACCGACTTGCTTAATTTCCATGGAACGAGCCGCAGACGTCGTGCCATCTGTCTCCCGCCGTTTGAGCGCGACGGCTCCCGTTGCTTTTCCCGCGAGCCGTCCGCGGCGATTCCATGGCGACGGGATGACTGACATGTGTCGCATCTCTCCACAGGTGCTGCACGATCTCGCGGTGAGGGTGGGGGTGGGACCTGGAGGAAGCCACCCGCGGTGTCCGGAAACCTCGGGACGCGGGGATTGGGGGTGGGATGGAGGGGCCCCTGCTGTTCCTCTCACTTCCAGATGCGACTTAAACTCATCCAGAACAACTCGAACCACTTTGGGACCTCGCTGGCTGCTTTCCGTAACTGTAAGGATGATGGCTGGCTTGGTGTTTTCCAGCAGTAATTGGATACTTTTTTTTACCAGCCCCAGAGAAGCCGCAAAGCTCTCCGGGTGTCCGTAGAGCAAGTCAAAAATCTCTTTAGATTGACTGGAGAGAGGAGAGACAATGGGATACAGGAAATACACAAGCACACCAGACTGGAATCTTGGGACAGCGAGGCTCAATTTGCTTTTAGTGTATTTTTATCTTCTAAAGCCGTTTTTGCTGGGATTACCTCATTTTTTTTTTTTTTTTTTTTTTTTTAAGACTTGCAAGTGAGGGTTTAACTAGTTAGTACAAGAGCGTGCCGCTCTCTATAAATATTTATTATCCCTGTTTGTTCAACAAAGCTCCTTTATTGCTGAACTTTAATCCATCTTTTTCCGTTATGTTATCTTTTTTTTCCCCCGCCCGTTTGGAACTCTCCGAATTCTGACCAGAATTCCTTCACACGAGTTCTAAAGCTTCCCATTCTCCGAGGTCTTCAGCACCAGGCTCCGTGTCTGTGGTGGGTCAACCTTTTGACTTTGAAAGGCCAGTGGGGGTTCTGTCCTCTCCCTACTGTTTTTGGAAATTTGATATTCACCCTGAGAACATCCCTTTGTGACCTGCCTGGCCGGCATCGGAATGTCATTGTTTCAAGTCGAAACTCTCCTTTGCTTGGGTTTTCCCTCTTTACCAAGCCTCCATTGAGAGCCTGAGCTTCCCTCTGCCTTTAAACCAACTGATGGTGAATATGTTTAGTCGGAATTGGCAGGCTATTCAAGCGAGGACAATGGTTGGAGACAAAAGACTTTCCTTTTAAGAAAATAGGTTTTCTTCTGGAGAGAGAAAAAGGTCTTTAACCAATTTTTTGGGTCTTCGACACCTCTCTGTTTCCTTGTTCTACCTCCTTTCTCCATTTTTCTTTCATTATTGTGATATACACGAAGCTTAAAGTGAAGTTATTTGTGCCCGCAGAGTTTTTTGTAAATAACCTGTATATTATGAATCACTTATTAACAATAAATATGTTGTAAATTATGCCTTTTCCTCCGAACATTCTGTCCTGAAACCTCAGCTGTCATCTCATTAAATATTTTTCCTATGAATTGTGGCCTTCTTCCCACGAGAGAAGCTAAATTAGCACGCTGTCTGTAGCGAGGGCCACCACTGGAAGTTCCTAAATGGCGACGAGGGTTGTTTTAAAAGCGGATTCTGTATGATTAGATCCATTTTTGTTTGATTAGGGGGCAACGGGTTTGAGATATGCCTGAGAAATGCCGTCTTTATGTTTACCCTGAACTAATCTTAAACAGTGGGAAAATAGTTTCAACCCGAGAGAGAGAGAGAGAGAGAGAGAGAGAGAGAGAGGGAGAAGTCAAACGAGGAGACTGTTTGTGAAATGCTCGGCTACAAATCTCCAGTGGTTTGGACGGGCTTCGAGACTGCTGCGTTTGGGTGGTGAAGTCTCTGGAGTATCGATCGTGATTACTCCGGTATTCTTTACGTAAATCATTGCTTATTGATAGTGGAACTCGTTCAAGGATGTGAAGTGAAATTTCCAGCATACAGTGCAATAGTTCTTGTGTTTGCAAATCAACCGAGAACCGTTTCCAAACCTCGCATTTCCTAGAAGAATGTATAATGTGCGTGTGTACGCACACAACATGTGATGATTACACTTGAGCAGATGTTTTAGTTCGGCGCTCCTCAACTGGAGATATATGCATAGAAGAATATGCAAAATTATTAACATGACATGGATTAAACAACTTTGTAAATGCATAAACATCAGCAGAAATATGAGCTACCAGCCGAATACTTGAAACAAACACTGGACTTTATGTTAGCTGTATTAGTAAGTAACGTGGAATATATATATATATATATATATATATATATATATATATATATATATATATATATATATATATATAAGTGCTGTCAAATCGATTAATTGCATTTAATCACATGTAGTATAAAAGTTTATGTTTGTGTGTGTATATATTATGTGTATATATATATATAATTTATGTGTGTGTGTGTGTTTATGCATGTGACTATATACATACACTCACATATATATATATGTGTGTGTGTGTTTGTGCATGTGTATATATACATATATACACATATGTACACACATTATATGAACAAACTTGTTAGATGTGATTAATCGATTTGACAGCACTAATATATACAGACACACACACACACACACACATATATATATACACACAATATATGTGTGTGTGTTTATGCATGTGACTATATACATACTCACATTTTTATATATATATGTATACATATGTATATGTTTATATCTGTGTGTGTGTGTTATACATATAAAACTTTTGTTAGATGCGATTAATTGATTTCACAGCACTAATATATATATATATACATGAATTTAAATGACAAAAGATATGGTGATATCCCTCTCTTTTACATATCCTAACTATGCATCACTATATATTTAGTTGCATTTTATTATCAGCATTTAACATTGCTGGTAATGATCAGACCTGTAACAGATTTTTTTTTGTTTTGTTTTGTCTTTTTTGGTTGTAACCCACCAGTTAGTCACTTGTTTTTTAAACTAGAAATGTAAGAAATAGCACAACAAAAATGCAAAAAAAACAAACAAACTTGTGCATTAAACCAGATAAATGCAGGCTAAGTTTGAGTTGCAATGTCACAGTGTTGCATCATCAGTCGTGTGTTTTGTGCCCTTTACACGTCTTTGATATTTGCGTCTCTGTTCCAGTGCATCGCAGAAGGAGTCAATACCGCGGCGATTCTGATTCCCAAGAGTGACGCACCGTCTCAGAGACGGAATCTCTAACAGGAAACGCAGTCTGAAAAATGTCCTAGTGCAGTTAGGCCGAAGGTGCATTTTCTTTGGCTGGCGCCAGACATTCTTGCTCTTGTTTTTCCAATTTACTGGAGCTACAGTGAGACAGTTTTCCCATTTGGAGATGACTGCAAACCTCTGCTTTTACTATTGTTGATTATCATTATGAGAGCTGCTTTTAGTAAAAACCCATTCGAATTTGGTGTTGCATGAAAAAAAAAACGTTTGTCGATTTAAAGCACTGATGAGACAAGTTTATAAATGCTTAAATTAGATCTGCACATTTTTAGAGTTGGGTTTAATCGATCACGTTTTAATTAATCCGCCCTCCTGATGTCATTACGTCTCACTTAAGCTTATTAAAAACTGATTTGATTTGTTCTGCATCCAACATTAAGCCGTTTCGCCCTTCCAGGCGAGATAGTGCTCGAGCTTCTCAAACCCACGACGCATGTTTGTTTAAGGCGCCAATCGCTTTGCCGTTCCCCAGCGCGTGCGTTGGCCGGAGCGCGACCACATGGTTTAGTCCTCACATACATGTTAATATGCAACACAAGTGGCTCTAAAATTGCAGGCCTTTGAGAGCTTTGACAGTCTGTGCATTCATTCAGTCCCAAAGCAGGTTTTCCTATTCATCTCCCCTCACAGAGGAACACCATGGTGGGACTGCTGGAGAACGGGAGAGAAAGTGGAGGAGGAGGGGGGGTATCTAAGCCCAGCTTGGCTTCAAGAATGGGATTCAGCAATTGGTGTGCAAATGGCAGTGTCTCCCACAGTCCAGCGATCCCCAAGGAGCCCAACAGTGGAGGGCCACTGGCTTGGGTCTCTTGTCTGTCCTCTGAATTTTTCATAGGTCAGCCTTCACAATGCACACTTAAATAGCTGGGCAGAGCCGATGGAAATCAGCATAGAGAGAGAAAGAGGGGGAAAATCCACCCCCCACCCCTTGAACAATGGGAATAAACAAAGATTTTGCTATCTTTTTAAGGAGAGCTCATCCAAAAGCAAGCTGCTTGAAAAGAGAGAGACGTTTCTCTGTTTCTTTTTTTCTTGTTCTTCTTCAGGAGAGCATGAGGAAAGGGGGATGGAGAGGATCTCTTGTGCTTGGGAATGCTTCGCAATCCTTATATGTTTCTTTCGGTCCCCATTAGGGTGGACGCGTATACCCGGGTCGCCTGAAACTTCCTTTTGTTTGCGCTCTATGGGCCGAGGAACCCGGTGGCATTGGCTGCTTGGATTCACTTAACGCTTCTATTATCTCTAATGGTTTTGGATGGGTTGTAAAGACTTCCATGTGCCTTATCTGGTTGGGCGGTGGGAGACGCGATTGACTGATTGTTATATGGAGCCTTCATTGAGAAAGTAAAAGCGCTAAATGTCACTGAAGACGTTTACTAACATTTGCATTAAATATGTGCATGTGAAGTGTGCCGCTGATTTATTTGGCAGGTCGTAGATCATTCTGACCAGCGGCCCTCCACTGTTTTTGCTTCAGGATCCTGGTTATCAAGTCGTGACTCAATATGGGAACCGAGTTATTTATTATGAAATGTTTTCTTTGAAAAAAAAAAAATGCAAGCAAGTCAATACCCTATCCGTTAGCATTCCCATTCATCAGCTCGGCTGGAAGCACACTGCATGCATCTTTTGCACATTGTTTTAGTCAATCACCTAAGCCATACATGTCATGTGACTAATTACCAAGCATCTATTACGTCCTGACAGCGCTGATTGACTGATGGCACCACGAGACCTTCATTAGCGACTATTGAGCTGTGACTTCAATTTCACACTTTTAAAAGGAATTGGTCAAACATCTGCTATGATGAAATGCTTACATTTACATTTGTGGCATATACTTTTATTCTGAGTGCATTTTATCAGTTTACATGTTCATTTAGGAGATGTGTTTTTATCCCAAATGTATATCACATTTGAGGTATACTACATTTGATCAGTCGTTGATGCATTGCTGTCCCTAAAAACTGAATTTATTGTTTGAACCACAAAAACTACATTTATATATATTTGCAAGTTTATTATTTTACTATTTGTTTTTTATGTTGCTTGCAAAACGAATAGAATACACTTGTCACTGTGGATAAATGCAAATCATAAATGTGTAATATAATGATGTCAGCAGCCAATAAAAATTACACTCTAAAAAACTGGCTTAAAAACAACCCATGTTGGGTTGAAAGTGGACAACCCCAGCGGTTGGGTTATTTTTAACCTAGCGGTTGGGGTTGTTTTAACCCAGTGATGAATGGGTTGTTTTAACCTAGCGAATGGATTTTTTTAAATACAGTGAATAGATTTTTTTTAACCCAGTGAATGTGTTGTTTTAACCCAGCGATTGGGCTGTTTAACTCAGCGATTAGGTTGTTTTAACTCAGCGATTGGGTTGTTTTACCCCAGTGAATGGGCTGTTTTATCCCAGAGAGTGAGTTTTTTATCTCAGTGAATGGGATGTATTAACCCAGAGAATGGGATGTTTTGTTTTAACCCAGTGAATGGGGTTGTTTTAACCCCAGCAACTGGTTTAAATGTTTGCCCATTGACCGATGGGTTAAAACAATTCAATCGCTGCATTTGTCCATTTTCAAGCCAACTTGGGTTGTTTTTTACCCAGCATTTTTAGATTGTGTTTATTGCGTATTTTCTTTTATCCAGCATACTTTTGTTATGCAACCTGTTCGTGTTGGCATCCATCTAATTTGACTTGCTTCTACCGAGTTACAGATGATTTCAATCTTTCATGTCAACAACAAAAGATACAGAAATCATTTTCATTTAGTTGAACCCTAATATTATGCGTTGGGCAGATGCTTCTATCAACAGCGACTTACACTGAAGGTGTATTTCTATGTTTTTTGCATTATTTGCATTGAACACCGTTCCACTTTTTGTGACCCTTTCCAAACAGACCTGCAAGGCATTTTTGGGTCGTGACCCACCAGTTGAGGACCGCTCGTGATCCAGACCATATGGATATGGATTTGGTGGACCCCCATCCCCCCACAAGCTTGACTTGTGGCTCTTGGTCGGTTGCCGTACGTATGACTCAACATGGCTTGGGATTCAGGGGTGGAAACATCAATACAGTTTTTTCTTTTCGCCTCTTTTCTCTCTTTTTCACTCCCTTTCCCTCCAATTCCTCAAAGCCCCCCACCTTTAGCTGCTGGCTGACCTCTCCTTGTCTTAGAGAGAAGGCCTCAGCGTGTCAGGAGCTGGGGGGAGATGGGGGTCTGTGATGGACTGAAAAAAGCAGCTGTGCTGCTGTGCTGACGGCCCACTGAGCGTCTCTCCCCCCGTCACACTGAGCGAAGGCCTCCTGCCGTTTTCCTCTGCCAGGCAGCTGCAAACTCCTCCAGCAGCCCCTCGCTGTAACCTGAGCCGCACTTCAGCTCCCTGAGCTTTGATTAGTGCAGGAAAAATTCAGCTCCTTTTGGACGAAATCTGCACCATCAATGCCTCAACACCTCCGACTTGTAGTCGATACCTTTAGTAAGGGGTGAAACATATCATAAAATGGGTTATTTCTGGCTCAAAAATCATTACAGTATACCAATGATTGTGTATCAGTTGTTTTTAGTGCATTGCTATGCAGTTGCTTACTGATACTGAAGAGCCCATCCTCACGTCTATATGATATTTTATTGTTCGCAGGTGAAAGCCTGGTCACTTTAATCACTAACAATAACTAGCTGTAGTTATAGAACTACTACAAATCATTAAAACAGCCTGCATTTTGTCTAGTGAACTGTATATGAATGATGCATTTATTAGTTAATTGGGTAATGCTTTACAATAAGTTCTATTTGTTAACATTAGTTTGCATGATTTAAAGGGGTCCTTAATTATATTTCACTTTTTTAACTTTAGTTAGTGTGTAATGTTGCTTTTTGATCATAAACAACATCTGCAAAGTTACGACGCTCAAAGTTCAATGCAAAGAGAGATATTTTCTTTTACAGAAATCACTGGTAGGGACTACAACGAGCTTCTTCCTGGGTTAGTGACATCACAAACCTAAATTTACATAAACCTCGCCCCGAGAACACTCAACAAAGGGGGCGGGGCCATGTTGGTCTGCTTTAGAGAAGAGGAAGAGTTGTTGTAGTCGAGTGTTGTTGATGCCGTCATTTTACGCCAGACTGCTTCACAAATGAGGGTCAATTTCAGGAAAAAAGATGAACATGACGACACATGCTAGTGATGAGTTGATCAACTCCACAGCAACTACATCAATTTATCCACTAACCGTTCAGAAATGTCTAAAAGTTGTGACTTCTTCCTGAGTCTCTCCATCAGTGTCGACTCCGGTTTGAACAATGTAAGGATGAACACCGTCGTCATTTTGTCTGCGTGAGATTCTCCAGCTTTGTTGTTGTTGAGCTGTTAAAGCTCCGCCCTCTTCTGGAGCAGCAGCTCATTTGCATTTAAAGGGACACACACAAAAACGGCGTGTTTTTGTTCACAAATTTGACAAGCTTTTATTAATGATCTGTGGGGGATTTTGAGCTGAAACTTCACTGGAGACACCAGAGACTGATATTACAACTTGTAAAGGGGCATTATAGGTGTCCTCTAACAATGAACAACACTTCTGAAGCATTTATCAATCTTGTATCTGAAGTATCTGAAATGAAATGTAAAGTCATCGCGTCACTGCAGCTGCCGTTAGAAGCTCCGGTTCCCATAGAAATCTGAGACTCGTGCTTAGGGCTGCACATGCGCGTTGGCTCGTCTAGCCTGAAGATTAAGCTTTTTTTATTGCTATTTGAGCATAAGAAACCACATTTATGGAACAGTTCATGTCAGATTTTGTTGCTGATTTGAAATATGTTATTTAATTGTGAGTTCGGCAAGCAGTTTTCGAGTTTTCAGGATTCCCCCATTCAAATAGATAGGACTTGGATTGCCCCAATAGCTGCAAATATGGCCGCGAGTGAACAGAGACTTAGTGTTGATTGCTTTGGTAAGGATTAAATGCACAATAACTGTAAAATCAAATTGGCTCGTCTCTACAGGTGTGCGCTGGATTCTAACTAGAGCAACTTCCCTTTGATTTCAGACTCCGTTTTAAGGATAAATGCAAAATTCAAGTCGACATCTCTACTCACTGGTTTCTGTTTATGACTCTGAAGTCTCTGGCTGATTGAAACTTGTAGCCCGCGCTACAAAGAGATCCAGCGAAATGCAAACAGTCCATTTGCCTGGCTCTCAGATAAACCCCAGCAGAGAGGTGCTTGATGATTAATTAATCAGCGAACTGGCAGTCTTGACTGAATAATTCATCCCGTGCCCTGTCTGTAATTTCGGCATCTCCATATTAGATTCCGGATCTAACGGCTCCGCGGCGAGGTTACCTGCTCCGTGGCCCCTGTCATTCACATGCTTAATGAGATGACAGACTCAAAAGTATCTGATTCGCTTTCTAAAATAATTAACCCAAACCTTTACAAATTGGCTCAGCTGACGCAATGCCTGACAAAACAAACGTGCATGGTGAAAATGCTCTTAATTACTACTAATTATCCATCTCAGCTAATTAATGGCTACCCTGCTGGGTCACTCATTAGAGTCTGTGCATTTTGCCTTGACTCAAGGCTTAACGTTACAAGAGAGTCGCTTTCCAGGTCCACGTCGGCCCGCTGTTGAAGCATTACTCTACTGGTTGACTTTCGGCAGGTAGGTTACCTGATAAGGAGGCTTGAAGGCTGAAACGGGAGCCGTTACGGAGCGAGAAAGCCAATCCGCTGCTGGGGGGAAGCGAGCTGAAGGGAAGCGAGTGGCACTAGGTATATCAGATCAAAGGAAATGATATTGGGACATGCATGGGTTTATACCACATGACATGCAGGGGTTATTCATATGCCAGTGCTAAACTGTTGCATCTTCCCTGCAGGAAAAAAAAAAGCTGGGGAGACTGGTCACGGTCGACCACAGAAGTCTCGTTGGTTAAGCTAGCTAAGAAGCCTTGTGAGGTCACCAGCACTGAAAAATAGTGATAAATGCAAGTTTTTGTAGTGGTTCAAGGGTGTAGCTCTGAAACCCTATTGTAATGGTTAAATTTTCCGTAAAAGGGATTGGACAGACCAAACAGTAAATTGTAGAGACTTGGAGAAACTTCGAGGGCTGATAAGTACTCACACCGTCTACAACTTCAGCGAGGCTCGCCCCGATTGGCCTGACGGGGGCGTTACAGTGGTCAAAACAGCGAAATCGCGTAAAACTCCTAATCCGTTAGGCGTAGGCTCAAGTGTCTTATGTCTGTGAAAAGATTTCGTCCTCAAGACGGACAAAACTGTATGCGTCAGAATCGCTCAGAGCTATAACAACAAAGAAACATGAAAACGGCAATTACTACTTCATCGTTAGTCCGATTGACTTGAAAATTGGCATGATTGAGACATGATTGTCTATGAAACTTGAGCAGCTATCAGACAAGGTTAACGGAGGCCGATTGGAATAAAACTCGCTGGGCCTGTTTGACTTACGACCCTAGAAATTCAAAAGAAATCGGCGTGCATAAAGGATCACGTATCGTGCATATTTTTCACACGCCCACGACATTTATACCACATCAGTCTGAGCAACTTTCCCTCTAGGACCGCTGCTGTCCATCGAATCGTTCGTTAAATATTGGAGTTTATTTTAAAAAACAACTTTGGCAAACTAGTCCTATGTTTTTGGCTCAACCTCGTCTTTAAAAACCATATATATTTCCTATGGTAAATGGCCTGTATTTGCTGTAAATGGTCTTGAGAAGGTTACAGACTTGCTAATTAAAACATTATAACTTTTTACGCATGTGTTTAAAGACCTTAAAGCACGTGAACCCTGATAATTGCTGCTCACAGCTATATTTTTTTTTGCTACATAATGCAAAAAAAAAAAAATAGTGCTTTACATAGTTTATTTTTTTGTTATTTGATGTAAAAAATATATATATATAGCTGCGAGCAGCAATTATCGGGGTCCACGCGCTTTATGGTCTTTAAAAACATTATTTTAAATGCATTACTACTAAAAATAATGTAATGCATTTTTTTAAAAAAATATTTGTTTTTTACTGTACCGTTCAAAAGTTTGGGGTCAGTACGATTTTTTTTATTATTTTGAAAGAAATCACTACAGCAAGGATGCATTAAATTGTTCAAAAGTGACAGTAAAAACATTTATAATGCTACAAAAGGTTTATATTTCAATTAAAGTCTGTTCTGTAGAACATTGTTTAGCATTGAATCTTGAAAAACAAATTGTTGTGCACAACTGTTTTCAACATTGATAATAATAAATGTTTCTTGAGTAGCAAATCATCTATCTATCTATCTATCTAATTCAGGCTAATATAAAAATCAGAGAATGAATCAAAACCAGCTGAGATTTTCTGAACGCAAGTCTTTTCAGCACAGTTTATTTCAAGGGACTCGACACGGGGCCACTTGGCATCCTATCAAGCCTAAGAGCTTAAAAGGGATCATATTGTGGCGAGGCGGTGGTCGGATCAGCGTTGGATTTCCTCTCTTTCTCTTCCAATGAGAGCGTTTGTGTTTGCAGTGTATGTACTCTTGACGTAGCTTGTGTAATTAGACTATTAGCGGCGCTCGTGTTTCAGGGTCACGGCTCCATCGTCTTGTCTGCCGTTGGCTGAGGTCCAGTGAGAAGGGAAGCACCTTGATGTATGTGTTGTCCCATCATTTAGCAATCCGTTTAACCACAGACAGAGCTAAATCCACTGGCACCGACACGGCGTGTTGACAGCGACGACGCTCAACTGTTGTGCTCTGTGAATCCAAACAACCTGTGCCACTTTTGTTTTGTTTGTTCGGATCTCTCTGAAAGAATTCAGGCACAACAATATACCACATTCTTCAGATTATCTCCTTTTAAAATAGCTAAACAATTGTTATATTATTCAGCCACTGCTTGGTCAAATACTTAAAATCAGGGTTGAGAAGCAAGTTAAGAATCACTGAACACAAACTGACAGGGCCTAAAATTAACACTCGCCAAGCGCCAAATGTGAGTAAAAATCAGTGTTTTATGAAACGATGTCAATCGCCAGTTGACCGGTAAATGAATCCCACAAATGCAATGTTGTGAGAACATGAATTCCAATGCAATGCTTTCGTTTTAGTCAAGTCACCTTTATTTCTATAGCGCTTTTTACATGAACGTACAATTTGCAATGCAAATTGTGTCAAAGCAGCTTTACAGTAATAATTGGCAAATAATTTTGGCTACATTTGGTGTCATTGTCCAGCTTAAATAAATTCGGTATCGATTCATTCCGTTGTAAAAATCAATAGTTATTAATTCAGTTCAGTTCTCATACAGTGGTGTCAATGCAGGTCGATCAAAAACATTGTTGAATATCAAGTCAAGTTGCCAAAGGTGACTGCGGCAAGAAAGCATAACTTCAACAGGTGACAAAAATGGAGAAAAAAAAAAACCTTGGGAGAAACCAGGCCAGTTCAACAGCGCTTGATTGATTCAGGCGATTTGGGATCGCGACAGTCAAAATATTTAATTCAGTTCCATCTAGTTGAAGATCGTATTCATCGCGTCGGTTTGGGACGGTCTATTGGTGATGTATCGGTGAGGCCTTCATAAGGGATGAAGTTGACACTTCACGGCTGCGTTGTGATCGTGTCTAGGTCCTCCATCTGATCTGGATACGGCCCGGATCCGGCTAATTACGGTAAACTTCAGGACAAGCAGAAAGATTAATTTTAGCGTAGACACCATTCTTCTTCTGATGTGACGAGCACATCTGGCGATATAGGAAGTGGTAGTTTAGCATTGTACGTGTAGAGTTGCTAAACATTTAATATTTGACAATATTGTTTTATGATTGAAATATTCAGCAACCGACAGTAAAATACTCAACATTTTTAGGAAATATTGAGTTGCATGCTATTGTTATTTGATTCATATACGATTAATGTGACGAGACAAGAAATGCGTTTTTGACATATTAGACATACAAATAAAATTGAATGTATTTTTTTTTTTAAATATTAATTGCAAATAGTTTAAATTGATTACTTGGCTAATAACCTGGAATTTTCACCGTTCCTATTTCTTTTTCATTATTCCCATCAATCCCTTTTAATCTTAAATATTTAATTCCTTTTTTTGATTATTTGTGTTTATTTCATTACCAGCTTTACTTGTCTTTAAAAATGTTTTAAATTTATATCAATATTAGTATATTAGTATTTTGGTGTCATAATTTTCATGGCCGGTAAAAAATGTTTACATTTTCTTAAGTCACTGGTCATTGGCAGGTGTGGCAAAAAGTTCGTTTTAGGGCCTGGAAATTGATGACCTGCAATGTTTTTCTTTTAAAGCAGTGGTTCTCAACTGATGAGTTTTTGTAAATGTTTGTTTTGCTTAATGTATGTGTCGTGCCATCATTTAGCCGTTTAACCTCAGACGACGCTAAATCCACCGGCACCTACGCGGCGTGTTGACAGCGACGACGCTCAACTGTTTCATTCTGTGAATCCAAACAACACTCCTCAGCTCTCGCCCGTGGTCGGCACTTTTGTTTCCCCCTCCAGATCTCTGGGAAATAATTCAAGCGCCACAATATACCACGTTCTCGAGATTACCTCGTCTAAAATAGCTGCTTGATACCATTTAGCGTGTGATTCTCAGCGGGACGCTAATGAGCTCCAATCTGGAGTAATCCCAGACGACCAGCCGGTTTTGACAGCCAGCCCTGCGGCTCTGGGGCTCTGGGTTCGCGGCTGTCTTACGCTTCAGAACCGCGCGAAACTCAGTCTGCGGCACCCAGGAAACGGCGCACAATGGAACCATCAAAAAGCTGCCAAGCCTTATGGGAGCCCAGGGAATCGGGATGATTTCTGTAGTCCCGAAGGGAATAGGTTTCTTGTTCCAGCGCAATTCAGATAGCTGAAATACGGAGCGTCATAAGCAAACAAAGCGGCCGAAGTTCCTTCACAGCTTCTCTGTGATTTAACAGGAGCAATCAAGCGCAGTCAATTAAGCAGAAAGGCAAACAAATTGGGTGAGAGCACATCTTATGCGATGTCCTGCGGCAACGGGGATTGTGGGTGAAGGGGAGGCGGAGGAAGAGACAGATTTCTCTGTTAAGTAATACCGTCTCGGGGTGTAAAACTCCCCTCAGCGCTGGCTAAATTAATTCGCTCGCACTGGCGGGGGACGCATCTATAATAGACGAGTAAAACGGGCATTTTGAAACAAATTAATAGGCAATCCATGCCCACACATGCAACTCGCAGTAATTCCTCTAAAATGACTTGATTGCACTCAAACGTTCCCCAAAACCGAGCACGAAGGTGAGCCGGTCGGCCTGCCGCTGGTGACAGCCCCGCTAATGACCCCTCTCTCGTGGGTGAGTGGGCTGTTGTAAGAAACCGCACACCCGTCGCAGAAAAACAGCTCTAATTGGTCTATTTATAGTGGGACCTGGAGAAGCTCTCCTGAGGATAACGCGGTAAGCTGCTGGAATCCACTGAGGAATAGAGTCTGAGGACAGAAATGACAGTCTGCAGCGACGACAGCACAAACAAACAAACTAACAAACGGCCGTAATTGCATTTTATCGGTGTTATTAGTTAGATAAATAGTACTTTGATTTCTTTACAGTTATGTCACGGTTATTCTGTCTGGAAAAAATCAAGCAGTTACTTTTTGCATGATTAGAAATAGAATCTAATCTTAAAATTTACTTTATTCTTATTCATTTTTATTATTGTCAAAGTACTCAAATGAAATATGCAGCATCACAAACAAACAAAGCTGTAAACCCGCTTCTCTGTGATTTAACGGGAGCAATCACGCGCAGTCAATGAAGCGGAAAGGCAAACGGCCGTAATTGTGCTTTATCGGGAAATTATTTAGATAAATGATTCTTTGATTCATGCACAATAATGCAACAATCTCTGAGGGAAAAAATCAAGCAGCTCAATGGGAGAGACTGCGTTGCTTTAACCCAGCGAATGGGTTCAAACAACCCAGCATTTTTAGTGTTCCTTCCTTCCTTCCTTCCAATTTAGCCCAGTTTGGCTATATTCGGTAAAGCATCAATTCCTTATGGAAAGAATCTTTTCCTTCTTTCTTTCTTTCTTCTATAGTATCAAATACTCAAACACATCTAATGATTTGAGTGTTTTAATCGTGCAGTTCACTCTCTGATGAAACTGGTGTTCAATAATGCTGATATTTACAGCGGCAGGAGTCAGACACACAGTAAAGCAGCACAGAGAGTGTCAGGTGACGTCCTGTGTCCAGCGCTCTGGGGCTCAGCGGCTCCATTTCATTAGCTGTTAGCCTCAAAGGAGGGTTGTACATCGCCAGGTCTTTAATTTAGAGTTTAGCCAAGGGGTGTGTGTGTGTGTGTGTGAGATCCCATTGCTGGAATTCCGAGACACCAAATCAAATGGATTTCACTTGAGCAAGACAACCTGTAAGCTGGTGTGCAACTTTAAAACTGATGTCATCCCTCATTGTTTTTCAAACACATGAAAAATATAGACACTTTTCATCAATTCCTGCTGCAAAAAAATTAAGTTTCTTTATTGCTTTCTTTCTTTCTGTCTCTCTCTCTCCTTCCTTCCTTCTTTCCTTCCTTCCTCCCTCCCTCTCTGTACAACCCTGCATGATGTACCAGATCCTGCAATGCACTTGACCTCCATTTTCCAGTGTAGGAGTGAAATTGTGTCAGGTTTAAAGACTTGTTTTCAGAGAATATATCTTGTTTTGCATAAACCTCCCTGAAGTTACTTACATTTAAGAATAAACTTATGAAACCGATTAAAGGGATTTAATTTGTGATTTTCCTCCAGGATCTTGTCTAATAGTAGTCAGTGGTCTCGTATGATGTTCATGTCTCTGCAGTGCTGGAGGAGTCATGTGGTGTACCGTGGTGCAGCAGTGACGTCAGATGATAATATGGAATGTGATTAATAAATTCATAAACAAGGTTCGGGGTAACGCATTACAAGTAATGCAAGTTACGTAATCAGATCTATTTTTCAAGTTGCAGGTAAAGTAACGCACTGCTTTTAAATTTACAACAACATGTTTACAACAAAAGTTACAAGACTTTATGTATTTAATCTCACTTTATTAACCAATGTCCTTGTTGCTGTCCCTTGATAATCCAATTCAACCATAGTAATAAGCAAAAATGCATTTGTTTGAGCTGCGTCCTCTACTGTACAGACGTGAAATTGCATTTCCTTCAGCCTGAGGCTTATTCATTTCACTTTTGGTGTGAAACGGCCATTACATTTGCCAAAAAACCAGAACTTTTTGTTGTTGCTTAAAAACAAACAAGCAAGCCCAACCCAGGTGAGAAAAGTAATGCAAAAATAACGACACATTACTTTCCATAAAAAGTAACTAGCGCAATTAGTTACTTTTTTAGGTAGTAGTGCAATATTGTAACTTTTAAAACTAACTTTCCCCATCACTGTTCATAAACCATCATATTTAAATGGCATTCAAAGAATACCATAAAACAGATGTCACAAATAAACCTCTATTTATTTGAACAAAAAAAGGGAAAAAAAACTATATTAAATGATATTAGAATCCACACCAACATACGATATCGTTCTGTTTATTCTTATTTTAATTAAAAATTTATAATTTTACTTAGTTGTGATTGGAGTTGATATGAATAATAACAAATTGTGCGGACATAATATTTGGCCAGAAAACATGCAAAAACAAGAGAGAACAAACAAAATATTAATTGTTATAGTCAACTCATGCTTTTCTTTCTTTTCTTAGTGCTTTGTTCTTCCCTCATATTCATTCAAATTTACATTCAAATGCAACATGATGAGGTCATGTGACCACAATGTAGCATCAAAGTCCCTTTAAGAGCAGTCATTCCACTCGGTGGCCATCTTTGAAACGCCTCTCAAGCGTCCGACTGTAGCTCCTATCTCTTTGAATGGGGAAACATCAACTTCTCCAAATCTAGGTTTCGATTAAATTTCATATTTGAAATCACCAATGAAATCTGACAACATAAATTGTGTTTCTAAACACAAAAAAAGTCTGTCCATGCGCAGTCCTAAATGCGCGTCTCTATAGGAAGTGCGTGTTTGACTGTTTCTACCAGCTACACTAACGGCCGTTGCCGTGACACGATGACTTTACCAATAGGTGATTGGCTCTTATTTAGAAGGCGGGACTTATTCCACCATGTTGCGCGTTGCACTTTTTCCAGTTCACAATAATATGAGTGCACCGTCTTACTATATATATATCCAGCTTTGGGGAGTAATGAAATACAAGTAACTTAGTAACGTATTTAAAATACAAAATTTGAGTAACTGTTTTTCATTACAGTTACATTTTAAATGGGTGGTAATCAGATTACAGTTACATCTGAAAGTATTTTAGATTACCAAAGTGATTACTTTGAATTTTAATGTCATTTAAACAGCAATTGGTGATTCTCTGACTCTGACAGTCTGAAAAAGTTAAGTTTCATCAACATTTTAATACTTTTAAGAGGAATCATAAAATTCGTTATTTTTATTTAGTACTGTCCTGAACAAGACAAAATGACTGAATTTATAAAAAAAAATTGCCCAACAGTCAACTTAACTGTCCTGTCATGACCTGATGATCCACGACTGTTTTCATGTTTTGTGATAGTTGTTTGTGAGTCATTTTATAATTGTAAAAAAGGTCACTGCAACTTTTTCTCACAATTTGTTTTTTCCCCTCAAAATTGTGAGTTTGCATTTCACAATTCTGACTTCTTTTTCTCAGAATTGCGAGATTTAAACTCACAATTGCAAGTTATAAATTCAGAATTGGGAGATATAAACTTGTAAACTCTCAATATTGTGAGTTTTTATCTCAGAATTCTGAGGGAAAAAGTCAGAATTGTGAGATAAAAACTTGCAATTACCTTTTTTGTGTTTGTTTCACACATATTAGTATTCTAAAGTATTTAGATTAAGTTACTAAACTTGAATAATGTAACGAAATACATTACAAATTACTTTTTAAAGCATGTATTTTGCAATCTGTAGTGAAATACATTTTAAAAGTGACCTACCAAGCCCTGGATATATATAAAGTCAATGGTAGCTTTCTGTTTGTTAGAAATTTCACTTTAGTTTATTTTAACAGTCTATGAATGATATTTCGCGTTAATTTTAAATACTAATTAATATCAAATATTGAGCTCCAGAACGCTGCCGTTAAAGCAAATGTGTGACATTCACGGTGCGCCGGTCGATAGGCGTTAAGTGTTGTGTAATGGCCCTGATGAGGTCATTGTCAAAGCTCTAAAGTGCTGAGAGTGATGCGAGAGCCACTGGTGTTTAGTGGCAGTCATAAGACGGTGGTGGCTGGCGTCGAGATGAGGCTCCGCTCTCAGAATAGACTCCGCTCGCTTCGCCGGGTGCTCCAGTTGGCTGCTCCGGAGGGCGGTGATGCAATGCAGCCAGATTAATCACAAACAGCCTCTCTCTCTCTTGCTCTCTCTCACTCTGTATCCTTGACACCGGCCCTCACTTCTTCACGACGAGTCAATCTCTCGTTTTGATTGTGCTTGGGCCGTTAGATAAAATTAACTGGGCGCTGAGCACCAGCCCCCACCCCACGTCCCTGAAATGATCACCCTCTACTCGCGCTCGCTGTCCTCATGCTAGTCCAAAAATACCCAGTGTACATCATGCTCATAAATACACCCACAACATTGGTGATGCACATGCCTCAGATTTCTTCCACGGGGACTAAAGTTTCTGAAATAAACCTGACCCGTGTGACTCCGATGATCTCAGACGCGACAGACCCAAACTCCTCTCGCAGGATATGGGAACGCTGTAGAGACACAGCCAGAGTTTAGAAAAGTTATTTTGATGGAATAAAAAAATCAGTTTAATGCAGAAGGAATATGTTTTAATGTCAGTATCACAATTTGGCGTCAGTTTTATTCATAAAATATAGTGCTTTACACAATACGTATTGTTTAAAAGCAGCTTTACAGGCCTTATAGCTGGGCGATAATATAGTTTTAACATTTTGTGATGATATAAACAATCAAGCAGTTGGCATTTGTTCGATAGAGGCTATGCATGTGACGTCACTGTCGGCCGCTGTGACTGCGGTTACGCCCACTGAGTGGCAAAAAGCCTGAGTGGCAGCATTGGTTTTCAGTGTGAATGCCTCAAAAAACACACAAAACACATCCAAAATGAGAAAGAGCTCTGCGATTGATTGTACAAATAGATTTTGACAAGAAATCTGAGATATATTTTTGACAAAACACTGACAAAAACTATGCAAGTTTTAGGGCTGGACAATATATATATATATTATATATATATAACATTGATATAAGTGATCACTCCGATTTAAACCTACCTAAATTGTATTTATAAATAAGCATTCAAAGGCAGATTTGCTTTATGTATTTCCTCGGGGTGGAAATCGAGCACATATGAATGTCAGGAAACACGATTCCTGGCTGCACGTCAATATCTGTGGATTAGATTAGGACATGTTATAAGGAACATCTTTGAGCCCAACCTTTAGTGTAATCATTTGATTTACTTGCGTTTTTGCAGTTTCCCTATTAAATCCAGTCATGCAGCGGCTCTTTTGCCACTCAGTCCGGCTGAGGGAGCGTGTTCTGGCGGGAAATTGACATCAATGCATACCCTCTATAGTAGGCCTTGAAAAAAGTTTCAATGGGGTTCTATGTGGAACCCTGGGGTTCTTGACTTAATTTTAAAGCTTCTGTCCATCCATCCATCCATCTTCTACCGCTTATCCAGGGCCGGGTCACAGGGGCAGCAGTCTAAGCAGAGATGCCCAGACTTCCCTCTCCCCAGACAGTTCCTCCAGCTCTTCCGGAGGGACACCGAGTCGTTCCCCGGCCAGCCGAAAGACATAGTCTCTAGTGTCCTAGGTCTTCCCCGGGGCCTTCTCCCGGTGGGACACGCCCGGAACACCTCCCTAGGGAGGCATCCAGGAGGCATCCGAAACAGATGCCCGAGCCACCTCAGCTGACTCCTCTCGATGTGAAGGAGCAACGGCTCTACTTTGAGCTCCTCCCAAGTGACCGAGCTCCTCGCCCTATCTCTAAGGGAGCGCCCTGCCACCCTGCAGAGGAAGCTCATTTCGGCCGCCTGTATCCGGGATCTCATTCTTTCGGTCATGACCCAAAGCTCATGACCATAGGTGAGAGTAGGAAGATAGATTGACCGGTAAATCGAGAGCTTCGCCTTGCAGCTTAACTCCTCCTTCACCACGACTGACCGGTACATCGACCGCATCACTGCAGAAGCTGCACCGATCCGTCTGTCAATCTCACGCTCCTTCCTTACCTCACTCGTGAACAAAACCCCAAGATACTTGAACTCCTCCACTTGAGGCAGGAGCTCTCCACCAACCTAAAGAGGGCAGTTCTGTATAAAGAGAAATGTCTGAAATTCCATAAAATGATCTCGTGAAGGGAACCCATAAAGGTTCTGTATATGAAGTGTCTGACAGAACCTTTTAAGGTTCTCTATAGAACCTTTGTGATTTATGCAAGTATACTATATGAATATACTTATATATGCAAATTTATATAGAGAGCTGTGCGAAAATATAGTTTACTTTCAGAGACGTGGCAAAAAAAAAATTCACCTTGAACCACATCTACAGACCGGAATATCATGAGTTGGATCTTTTTGAATTGGATCAGTAAGCAACCACCCTAGCAACCGCATAGCAACGACCCTGGCAACCATCCACATCACCTCAGAAAAGGTTCTACTGGATCTAGAACCCTAGGCTTCTTGACTCCGTTTTAAATAACTCTTTATGCCAAATTGGTTCTATATAAAGAGAAATGACTGAAACGGGATTTGTGTAACATTCAGAAACCCTTGTTGTTAAAGACACCAGTGGCCGTTAAGTGAACTGCACCATCATCTATTTCTCATGCACACGTAATGTAGCCTACAAAAGACTGAAGCTCCGATATACTCAGGGAGATCGTTTTTGTTCTATGCTTAGGAATAAAAAGAAATGCCTTTACATTCACTGTAGTAGTGTAGTCCAACTGCTGAGAGCCACGTTTAGATGATTATGGTAATGTAAATATAGCCATGTGCGGCGCGCTTTCCTCATAGGCGGAGTTTCACTTTTGTGCTTGGGGGGGCACCTACCAGGCCAGCAGACCACGAGCTCAGATTTTTTTTTTTATATCATATTTATATATCATACATTCTACATATAAAATACATTTACAATGAACAATGACTTTATACAAAGAATAGCGAATAGAACAGACTCTTTATAGTTGCTGTTTTGTTTTGCATCGGCAGTGATAGGGTTAACACGGGGAGTTCAGAAGTGCGGCGAGAAAAAGCGAGTGTGTTAGACGGGTGCGCTTGTTACAGTGTGTTCTTCTTCGTTCCGATTAAAGTTCATAAACAGAGCCTCCCTTGACCTGTCATAGAACTACTTCAGACATTACAATATCTTACCTAATGCAGAAGAAGCCGCCTCTTTTTCCGAGATGCATAGATTTCCACTATCTTCTCTTCTGATAGATTTGCAGTCAAATCGATAGTTGAAGTAGAATTAGAAAACTCCACACTTTTAGTAGTGGATTTATTAAAAAAACTACGAATTTTGTTTATTCAGCGCGTAAAACAGAACGAGAAGAGCGTCCGCTCACGTACCGCGATACTTTGAGATTCGCAAATCGCGGGAGAATGTAATAAAGCTACAGTAATAAAAAATTAAATACAGTAATTAATAATTAATTAGCCATATCTTACTCATTCTATACACAGAACTAATAAGATAAGACAAATAAAACGAGAAAATATGAATTCTGTAATAAAAAAAAAAATATTCAAAGCACAAGGCAGGCATTAATTGGCTCTGGTCTGGGGGGGCATTGCCCCCCCCCCAAACTCCGCCTATGGCTTTCCTCTCAATTACAAAAAAACAGCAAAAACAGCAGTTAAGAAAGCATCTGATCATAGTAATGTGGATGTTTGCTTCAGCTCTGCATCATGTCGACAGACGAGGAAATTACAGTTTGATTATTAAGTATGTTATACTGTATAGATCTGCCGATATGAGACTATAGATTGATCCCTTCCAATACCGTACAGAAGGGCTCTTTTGGCATTATCCTGTTTTTCATGTGTCATGGAACGGGCTCTCAGAGCATGCTTAAACGTCATCCTTTCGATTTCCCGGCAAAAACGACCCACGAGTCTTTCATGTAAAAATCAGTACAGGCTTTCATTTTAGGATGCGTTCACACTTGTCATGTTTGGTTCGATTAAAACGAACCCTGGTGCGATTGCTCAGTTAGTGCGGTTCATATGTCAACGCTGCCATCCGAACCCTGGTGCGCACCAAACAAGCAGACCGAGACTGCAAAACAGATGGGTCTCGATCCGCTTCCAAACAAACTCTGGTGCGGTTCGATCGATATATGAACGCAACACGGACCAAAGACATGTAAACGAACCAAAAACAGGACGTCATATCACAAGATTCGATGCTACAAGTCAGCTGATTTGACGATGTGGAAAGATCAGCGTATCCAAAATGAGTCGAGGGCAAACGTGGAGCAACGAGGAGGTGAAGAGCCTCATTAGTATTTTGTCCGACGAGCAGTTTTGAATGTTTTGAACATTTTATGAGCTCTTCGTGAGTTCTCAGCTCGTAAAAATAAAGCATATGAACACGCATAAAATGATGGCGTTTAATCCAGCACACAGCATTGTTTTGAATGTTCGGTAAGCAAGCTCCGTCGCGAAATATACGTCATAAAAGCCGACCAATCAAGTTGTGACCGTATCCCTATGCCTTTGGTTCCCTAACTTTAGGTTCGCTGTTAAAAATGCCAGTGTTAACGCTAAGTGGATGTAACGGAGGCCAGCTAGTAGTTGCTGTGCGAGTAAACCTCACTCCCATAAACTTGACTCCCATGCCGGAAGACCCAGGTTTGAGGCCCGCTCGGAGCGCAGAAGTTGCATTGGTGCCGTGACCCGGATGGGAGTGAGGTTTAGGGGGGTGAGTGTAATGGAGGCCAGCTAGTAGTTGCTGTGTGAGTAAACCTCACTCCTCTGACGACAAGAGATGCTCTAGCGACAGACACTAGGGGTTGCAGCCTTTAGCCTCCTTGTTAGAGCATCCGACTCCCATGCCGGAAGACCAGGGTTCGAGGGTCGAGTAAGACCCGGGTAGAAGGGTTACACGGACCAGGACTATATGTTTTGCTTTTGGTTTTTGGTCCGAACTGAACTACAAGTGTGAACGCACCCTTAGACAACACAGGAAGTCGGGGAAGGTCTTGTTCTTTAAGTTTCGTTAAAAGATGTTCACTCGCATAACAAAGCGATTAATAGCCTACACGAAAGTGACATTTTTTTTTTCTAGTGATGTTTTTAAGCTGCATAGCCTAATTCATAAAATGTGATTAAAATTTCATATATAATTCATTAAAACTAATTCCATAAAATGATCACATGATGGGAACCCCTCAAGCACCAGACAGAAGCTTTTCTCGCAACCGTGTAGCCTATATAGCATCGATGTTGGCACGTTTTGCACACTCACAGTCCAGTTCTTGTAAATCATTTGTGAATGTACATGTTGGTCATATTACTGTAAAATAGCTAAACTCATTTTAGCTGGCTGAATAAAAAAATATCGAAGTTTTATTGTGCGGTTTATGCATTTATGGGTTATTAAACAAAAAGCGTCCAGCATCAGTTTATTCCAAATGCGTGAACAAACTACTAGCTCATGTGTTAGTTCATGCCTCATGAAAACAGTTACCGACCATTTGTATGTTTGTTTATTATGTTTATTAATGCGAAGCAGTCGTAAAACGTCGCCACAGCTCTTTCCAAATGTGTGTGTGTGTGTGTGTGCTCGCCCTAAGCCTTTTGTGTATATTTCTCCAGCATTAGCTCATGTCTGGATTTTCACTCAGGCGCTGTGGAGGACACACTCCCTATTGATTGATGCATTGGTGGGGGCCTCGGGGCGGCGTTGGAATTAGTTTTATTTTTCATCCCAAAAACCTGCTGCTTGTTATTTGCGTATATTGCAGCAGACTACCGTTGCATTAAATCGATCAAAAGTGATTGTGAAGACATTTATAATGTTAGGTTTCCATAAACATACGGAGCAGCACTAATGTTTTCAACACTGATAATAATAATAATAAGAGATTTCTGTACGATCATGTGACACTGATGCTGAAAATTCAGTAGATATAAATGACATTTTACATACATTCACATGGAAAATTGCTTAACAGTAGGTACATCTGCCTCATTTGGAGAAAAAGCTCCTTTATATCTCAACAGAAGAACATTTACCGTGTTGTTTTAAGGTCTTGCCGATCGATTGTTCTCGTTTTAAGCACCAACCTCCCTACATTTACTTATATTTATGCTTAAAATGAGCAAAACTGTTTGCCAGTGAGGTAAGAGAAATAAACGTCTTTGATTTGTGATTTTGCAGGCGGTGGAGTTCAGGTCGTCTCTGCGGCGCTAGAGACTGAAAGAAGAGCCTGTCTCTCTCTCAGACACACACTGGCTGGTGCAGTATGTTTTCATTGCAGTTAGACAATCTGTTTATGTTAGCCGTCTGAGAGAGTAACATGAAGATGATGGGCAGCCCAGAGGCGTACGTGTGTGTGTGTGTGTGTGTGAGCATCTAGATAGTAACATGCAAGTTGCAAGCTCAAACGTTCACGATCCACGTCGACCCGTACAGAACGATTCTGTGCCTGAGTGAAGTGAACGCCGGTGTTGTCAGCAGGGGTCCCGTCTCACTGTCTGCTTTGAGAAAACACTCACTGATATATTGCACAGTGTCATCAGTCAAAGCACAAATCTTGTCCGTCACTCGCGACAGCAAACAACGACAGATGCTTTAGCGTTTAACGGGACACCCGTTCTTCGCTGGTTTTGTGTGCGAAATCGAAAAAGCGCTATACTTTATCGTAATATGCTTGCTTAGAAGTTATGAATTAATTTTGATGCTAATATTAATTTTTTTAGTAGTAATATTGGTACCACTATCAATTCTAATATTCAAACATTTCATTTTAGTATTAATATCGCTAGCATTAATTAATAACACACTATTTTAGTATTATTATTAATTAATAATATCCGTTCCAACATTGATTTAATTTTAGTAATACTGTTTATACACAAGCCGTTTTAATGTTACTTTAATGGTAGTATTAATATTACTAATGCACTATCCATCTTAATATGGTTTTAATTTTAATATTATATGAATTCAAATATTAATAAAATTCTAGTATTAATATCACTAAAATTTGTTAATATTATTACAGTATACATTTTAGTATACTAATTGTTACAAAATAATAATTAGTAGTAGTAGTATCCATTTTAATATTACTTTAATCTTAGTATTATTATTAATACACTATTCATTTTAATATGACTTTAAATTTAAAAATATATTAATTCTAACATTAATTAAATTTTGTATTTAAATCACTAATATTCATAAATTGTCTATTTTAATATTAGTTAATAGTATCCATTCTAAAATGTATTTAATTTGAATATTATACTAATTTTAACATTAATTTAACTTTAGTATTAATATCATTTAAATTAATTAATATAAATACAATATACACTTTAATGTTAAAATATTTTATTATGATATATTTAGTATTAAAATTAAAAACTTTATTCATCTTAATATTACTTTAATTTTAATAATGATAATTATTATTATTATTATTGTTATTAGTATTATCCATTTGAATAGTTCTTAAATATTAGTATTAATATTAATACACTATCATTTTTAACATTAATTTAATTTTAATATTAGATGAATTCTAAAATTAATTTAATTTTAGTATTAATATCACTAATATTAATACACTATCCATCTCAATGTTAGCATAATATTATTCTATTAATTATTATTATAACAAATATGATTATTTTTTAAATAATGTGAACTCTTATTTATCATAATCAGGGCAGTATTTTCTTTCGCCTCATGTCATTTTGTTCGGGCAACCTCAAAACACATTTAAGCTAATTAATTTTATTATTATTATAATAAAATCACATTATATACATTTTAATATAGGCCTAAATAATAAAAAAAACCACACAGTTTTGCACATTTTCATTTGCATTAAGCTTGATTTCCCCCAACATGTCGACGACAGACGCTTTGTTGAGAAGCGCGCGCATCAGATTAGCGTCGATGTTTTACGTTAGTGCTGCTATTACGAGGAACAAACCTATAGATGGACATCCAGTGGAAGGCGAGACTGTGCACAGAGACGTATTTTTGGAGCCCACCATGTTTGACATTGAGGTTATTTGAGAAGTTAGGGGTACCGGGGAAGGGAGGGGAGCCGGCATTCCTGCCCCCGTCCATATATATTACACCCCCAACGCGCGCACCGACAACGGCAAAACAGATGAGAGAAATTTAATACCCGGCCTGAAGGGCAGTAGTGTGTGGAGTCTTTCATTTGAGCGAGTCACCTGAGTCAACAGCGGCGCTCATTACGTTACCTAAAGTAATTGGCGTAGCCTGATTTCTGAGCGGAGCTCCAGAACCCCTTCAGAGGTAACTGTAAAACGTACGGCAATTATCCCGCCTTTGTTTGTCTATTAAAACCCCTCCCTAATGAGACGAGCTCCTTAAAACCTTGATGGTTTTCATTAGCCGACTGTAAATCTCTAACTCGCGTTCAAACGAACGGGAAGATACTCATCAGCGGCTAATGAATTTATGACGGGGAACCTGGCTATTAAAGGGAGTTGAGCTTTAATTTCATTAAATTGGGCCTCGCTAGGTAAAGCAGCAGGCGACGGGCCCTCAGGATTAGCTAATGGCCGTGTTGCAGTTAAATAGTGACTCGGGTGGCAGCGCCTCATTGGCCATTGTGTGTTTAACGCGCCGTTAAAGTGGCAGTAATTGACAACAGCTGGAAGCCTGCTTGAGGCAGGGTCTGGCGTGGGTTCCTCCATAAGATCGCTGCTCTCTCCCTGTGGACCAATTGCGCGCGGAGACGCAGAAGTTTACGAGTGTCTGTCTGCATCCTCTCTCTCTCTCTCTCTCTCTCTCGCTGTCTCTCCGTGCCTGTGGAGGAACATGTGGCATTCATGTACTGGAGAGATGCAAATAAATAATCCTTAATCGGTCACAAAGCTTTCAAAATCGTACTAACGTGCAACAGATTTCCATTTGGATTCACCGCACAGGAAGTGACATCAGCAGCGATGCATTCAGCATCACCTTTGTCTTTCTGGTTCCCTCCGGGAGACCCGCGGAGAGGGTCGGAGCGTGTCGGCGTGCGCGGCTCCGATCCGCGGCGCAGAACGGTTGTGTTGTTCACGAAGTGCGTTCGCGATGACTGCTTAGCAACCGTTCCCGGCGGCCCGCGTCCCCGGAGAGGCTGCCGTGCTGGTTGAGACGCATTCATTAACCAAGAGGGAATCTTAGGACGGATTAAATATTCATGTTGTTTACAGGAACAAAAGCTGCCATTAATGAATAAAGGCAGCGCGGGGCATTGTCTGTCTCACTGTACGCGGCCCAATCATGAGGGTTGAGCAAACATATTTACATACCTGCTAAATTCAGCCCAGAATTGCTCTAGCAATTCCATTCCCCGTTTCTAAGCACGTTTTAGGTGACTGTATGGGGAAATGTGTTCAGTCACAGATTGAATTTACAGTGCAATGCACAAATTAGCAGAAGGGCTGAGGGATTATTTAACACGATAATAGGTCGGTGTCTTATTTCTTGATATGAGTCGTTTTAAATGTCGGTGAATTATCAATACTTGAGCAAAAACTAATAGTAGGTTAATTAAGCAAATGTTATAGAACACAAGTAAACAGTCAGTGATACAGAAAGAACAAAGAAACTAAATTACTAACAAACATACAAATTAAAATATAGCTGCAGTTATCGGGGTTCGAGCACTTTAAAGAGTTCGTTCACCCAAAAATGACAATTCTGGCATTAATTCCTCTCCCTCGTGTCGTTCTACACCCATAAGACACACATTAAGATATTTTTGATGAAATCAGTCCTCTATTGACATCGAGCAGCTTTCAGATGTCCAGAAAGATACTAAAACATATTTAAGACAGGTCATGTGGTTCAACCTGACTATTATAAAGCGATGAGAATACTGTTTTTGGCAAAAAAATTAAATAACGACTTTATTCGACAATATCTATGGACGATTTCAAAACACTGATTCATGAAGCTTTACGAATCTTTTGATTTGAATCAGTGGTTCAGTTCGCGTATCAAACTGTCAAAGTCACGTGATCTATTGAGATTTCGAAACACTTATGACGAAACGAAGCCTCATTTATTGAAATCACGTGACTTTGGCACTCGGAACCACTGATTCGACACAAAAGATTCGTGAAGTATCATGTGTTTTGAAATCGTCCATCACTAGATATTGTTGAAAAGTAGTTATTTAGTTTTTTCGGCGCACGAAAAGTATTCACGTCACTTTATAATATTAAGGTTGAACCACATGAACTGTTTTAAATATGTTTTAGTATCTTTCTGGGCATCTGAAAGTGTAAATTATCTTGCTGTCAATATCGGATTTCATCAAAAATATCTTCATTTGTTTTCAGAAGATGAACAAAGGTCTTACGGGTGTAGAACAACACGAGGGTGAGGAATTAATGACAGAATTTACATTTTTTTTGGTGAACTAACACTTTCAGGCCTTTAAGCAAATGCATAAAAAGGTATTAGGTTTTATTTAGCAAGCCTGTAGCCATCTCGATCAGACCATTTACAGCCAATACGGGCAATTTACCATGGGAAATATATAATTCATAAAGCTTTTTATCAGTTATCGAGGTCGAGCCAAAAACCAAGGACCAAAGTTGTTGTTTGAAATAATCTCCAATATTTAACGTACGATTCGATGGACAGCGGCGGTCCTAGAGGAAAAGTTGATCAGAATGAGGAGTTCTACCATGTGACTGTTGTGGGTGTGTGTCTCAAATCTCACAATACACGACCCTGAAAAATGCAACGATGCCCGCCGGTGGTCGATTTCTTTTGAATTTCTCACAGGCCTCTATGGCCGTGAGTCAAAGAGGCCCATTGAGTTTCGTTCCGATCGGCCTCCATTAACCTTGTCTTATAGCTGCTCAAATTTCATTGGCCGATGGCGGCCATGTTGTTTGAGATACGGCAATGTCCTCAGAGGCGATCATGGCACATCAGACAAAGACACTGTATGCCAATTTTCAAGTCAATCAGACTAATGGTGAAGTAGTTATAGCTGTTTTCATGTTTTTTTTGCTGTTATAGCGCCACCAAGTGGCCAGTCGCCTTGTCCTTTTTCACACAAACACAGAATGAGCTCTTACATAAGTGTGGCGAGTTTGGTGAAAATATTTCATTCCACTCACGAGTGATAGCCATTTTTGTAAAAATGTCTCCACCCACTTTGAACGTTTTGGCGACACTTAATTGAAATTTCAACAGTTTTTTGATGATTATTGACAATCAGACTCTGGAGTATAATTAATTTAAATGAATAATTTAAAAAAAATGGTTTTTAATGAATTCAGTGACTAATAAATACTTTTTGAATGAATGATTCAATGACAAATACATTTTTAACAGTCAGTCATCGCCACCTAGTGGCGTAAGAAGAAATCGATACAACCGTTATTTAACCGAACGCATATTTGAATGTTCCGGTATGATTTTGTCGAATAGACACGAGCGATTCGTTGTCATTAATAAAATAAGACCGCTTGGGTGTTTGAATCGAGATCACGATCTTTTTACAATTAATCATGTAGCTCTTCGCATAATCTGACTGAAACAGTGACTATCATAACAGACAAAAATATTATGTAGTCTAAACCGCCATTATTCAAGCTCTTTGAAGATGCCTAAATATGGATTTTGCACCATTAAAAATTGACTACGGTGATCTCCGTTCACTTAGATCGAGAAATATCCTGGATTGTTTTCCTCCAAAACCTTCATTTCTCTTAGGCTGAAGAATTTTTTAGGTGATCTACTCCTTTAACATGTCTTATTTCTCAGCTCAAAGTATATTTCATCACTGCTCTGGCAGATTTTAACACTCTTTAAGAATAAACAAGTTAAAAATCTAGTCGTAACATCTCATGCAAGTAAATGATCTTGTTTCAAGACTGGAAAATGTGCCTGTTAAGAATAACATTTTTGTATGTGCCACTAGTTCAACATGTTCCTGGATCAGTTCTTTGTTGATCCTGGAACAACATTCCAATCAACCAATCAGATTTGAGGGACAAGTTTACAGTTTGTGTCAAGTTTAGACTAGCAACCAGGGTTAAGTGCTTCGGTGTGATTCATCTGTCATTTGTCTCTGTTTTCAACTTTTAGGTTTTAGGGATAGGGTTAATTTTCGGACAGGAGTGTTGTTCCAGGATCAACAAAACGCGGTGTCTTACTCGGCAGAATCGCTGTGACCGTGCTGCTAATGTGTGTGTTGCATTATGCATGATAGTGTGTTAAATGATGCAGTGTTGATCCTCAAGTACATTTATCTTTAAAAAGACCAATTAAAAACTAATTTAAAAAAGACTAATTAAAACGAATAAAAAAAATACTAATTCAAAATTAGGTCATTTTAAAAAATGAAGTCAGATAAATTGGCATAATGTACTAACCAGGCAATAAATACTCATTTTCAATATTATTGTGAGGGTTTTTTGTCATAACCAGCCACAACCGCAGAAAGTGACAGAGTTTCTGTTTCATTGGCATCATGTTTGAATAGTCTTGCCCACATTCACTGCAAAAAAAAAAGACTTTTTCTTACCCAATTTGCAGACTTTTTAAAGCATGAACTTTTTGGGAAACAAGACTTGCCTCTCAAGTAAATGTATCTTGATTTAAGAACATTTGTACTGGAAAACAAGACGAAAATACATAATTTTTTTGCATTCATTGCTGCACATAATTATTAATGTACGTTAAACCTCGGATATGTTGTGATTAGCCGTGATTGCATCACATTGCACATTCGCTTTCATTGCTGACAGACGAAATTCTTGTTGCTAGGAAATTTGGAAAGAAACTAAAAAATGCAACCAAGTCATGTGACCGGCTACAGCTGTCAAATAGGTGTTAAAAAGCATTAAATATGTTAAATTGTTCATTGGAAGATGTTTGTATAGAAAGTATAATTCCAGTGAGCTGAACTAGTTAACTATTAGCAGATTCCTTGTGATCTCTGTGAAGGTCTGGGTTTCGCTCGCAGATCGTGGATGCATCTCGGGTGATCGATTCGGAGGAAACTGCGCATGTGATGCGCGACGACAAAACGCTTGTACTTGCTTGTAGCGTGTATACCGTCTGTATAAAGCCCAAACCCACGTAAACAGACACTCACAGAGGCGGTATACAGAATCTTTACTCCTTTCTTCTCGTATCTTTCCCCATCAACACCTTTGTTTGACAGTCTGCATGCAAATGGGCCAGGTAATGAGAAAGACAGAGAGAGAGTTTGCTTAAAAGCAGCAGCCCAAACCTCTTTGTTCCCCCACCTGCATCTGTTGAAGCGTGGCTAGGAGAAGCAGTGCTGTCATGTGAGTGACAGATATTGAGGATAATTGTCTTCTTTCTTTGGCTGCCTGTGTTGCTCCACTGCAGTTGTGAGCGTGCAGCTGAGTTAAGCAGAGGAGAGACAGAGAAATCGTAGGCGGTGGGGAAGGAGCACTTTTAGGGGGAAAAACTCTCTGCTGTGATTGTCTCTGCGCTCCTCTGGACACCCAAAAGTAACACGGTGTTGCTGAGGATTCGTAATGTGTTTTTTGAGCTCTACAACTGAAGGTAATACCATGGTATTCCTTCCAGATGTTGCTAAATCTCGACAAGTACGTGGTATTCGCATCTGATACCATCACTTTACTGCTAAAACTGCTCTAAATGAGTATTTATGTCTTATTTTATAGTTAAAACACTGAACAATCCTTCAAACAAGATAATTGTGCTTTAGTAACACTGCAAAAGATATTAAGCATTCAGAGAATGTGTTTTTAATTGAAGTGTGTTTTGTCTTAAAAAGATAAAAAATCTATGAAAACAAGACTTTTGCTTAATTAAATGTTTCTTATTTTAGGCATTTTTAAATATTTTTATTGGAAAAGAAGTTTTAAAAAAGACTAATTTAAAACACCTGAGGAACATTTTATTGTTCAGTGACTGGAGTTTGCATTACTACATTTAAAGGACACTTATAATGCCTCTTTCACAAGATGTAATATCAGTCTCTGGTGTCTCCAGTGAAGTTTCAGCTCAAAATCCCCCACAGATCATTTATTATCGCTTGTCAAATTCGCCTCTATTTGGGTGGGAGCAAAAACACGCCGTTTTTGTGTGTGTCCCTTTAAATGCAAATGAGCTGCTGCTCCAGAAGAGGGCGGAGCTTTAACAGCTCAACAACAACAAAGCTGGAGAATCTCACGCAGACAAAATGACGACGTGTTCATCCTTACATTGTTCAAACCGGAGTCGACACTGATGGAGAGACTCAGGAAGAAGTTACAACTTTTAGACGTTTCTGAACGGTTAGTGGATAAATTGATGTAGTTGCTGTGGAGTTGATCAACTCATCACTAGCATGTGTCGTCATGTTCATCTTATTTTCTTGAATTGACCTATTTGTGGCGTAAAATGACGGCATCAACAACACTCTACTATAACAACTCTTCCTCTTCTCTAAAGCGGCCCAACATGGCCCCGCCCCCTTTGTTGTGTGTTCTCGGGGGCGGGGTTTATGTAAATTTTAGGGTTTGTGATGTCACTAACCCAGGAAGAAGCTCGTTGTAGTCCCTACCAGTGATTTCTGTAAAAGAAAATCTCTCTTTTCATTGAACTTTGAGCGTCGTAACTTTGTAGATGTTGTTTATGATCAAACAGCAACATTACACACTAACTAAAGTTACAAAAGTGAAATCATACTCAACCACCCCTTTTAAATATTAATTTTGTTTCTCCTAAAATTCTTAGCAAGAAATACAAATAGTAATAAAACTACACTCATAAAAAATGCTGGGTAGTTTTAACCCATGTTTGGGTTACACCTAGAATGGCTTGATGGTGACTAAATCATGTGATAATGTTCTTTTTTGGGTGAACTGTCCCTTTAAGGATTCTGTTTTCATCCTTGATTGTCTGTTTTAATGTCGTTCAATTTTTACAGGCAGTTAAAGTGTAAAGACATGTGTTTTTGATGAGGTCGTTGTTCCTCCGAGAACAGTTGTGTGTGTGCGTGTGTGTGTGTGTGGGGGGGGGGGTTCTTGCACACCTTGGGGGAGGAGGGGGGGTGCGCATTTGTGGACAGGAGAGACATTTTTCCGAACTCTAGCAGGGGAAAGGGTGGAAAAGCAGGCCTGCCCTTCCTCCCCCTCCCTGGGTCACCCGGCTGCTCCTCTCTCTCGTCTCTCTTACTCTGGGAAGGTTAGAAAAAGTAGCGCTGCTGCCAAAGGAAACAGTGGCTTTTTTTTCCCGAGCTCTGCAGTGTCTAGAGAAACTTGAGAGAGGTCCAGTTTTGGTTCCCTAGTAACGGTGCCGTGGAGAGGAGGCCCCTCTCCATCATCTGACGCCGCTCTTGGGAAGGATGACGAGAAACGTTTTCTTTTCGTCGAAAATACACACGCCTAAATATCTCCCATAGAACATCCATCATAAAAATGAAAAATGCACACGCTGAATAGAAACACCTCCACATTACTCTTTCCGCTACTTTTTAAAAAAAAAAAATATTTTTACATTTAACTACTTTTTTTGGTTTTATGAAATGTGAATTATGCTTGCCCTGGTGAAACTCACTGCCATGATGCTGGAGACCTGGGAGTGGATGTTAATGTGTTGCTGTATGGTTGCTAAAGCGTTGTGAATGTGTTGCTATATATAGTTATGAATGGGTGTGTTGATGTGATTGCTCGGTGACTCAAGTCAAAGCCAGCAGTTGAAATCTGATCACGACACACGTGAATCGAGCACTAAAAAATTCTAACACTGATACACCGCTAACAAAGACATTTTAAAGGATGAATGTTTTCTAAAAACCGCTCGTCTCTTCTCATTTGATGGACCGCAAGGTCGTTCTCAAACTAAAGGCACATCTCTGCTGTCCTTCTCTTAGTATTCATCAGTACACCTCTCTCTCTCTCTCTCTCTCTCTCTCTCTCTCTCTCTCTCTTTCTCTCTCTCTCTCTCTCTCTCTCTCTCTCCCCTCAAGGGCTGCATATATTTTGCTCTACTTTCCATAGACCACTGCAAAAAAAACGGAACCGAAACATAAATAATTGTACTATACTGACCGTATAAAAGAGCACAGTTGCTGCATTTATTGTTAATACCATAAAGCCAATGTTTGGAGATTTTCTACAAACAATTAATTTTATTTTATTTCATGCAAGTGGAGGGTAATTCCAAGTTACTATGTCTTTATGTTACTATGTTACTTTATGTCTCGTTTCCATTCCAAATATCTTAAAAACTCTTACATCAAGATGCATTTACTAGATGAGTGAAATGGCATTAGATATTATGTCTGGTTTACTGAAAAAGAATATATATACTGTGTGTGTGTGTGTGTATATATATATATATATATATATATATATATATATATATATATATATATATATATATATATATATAGGGTAAGAAAAATAATCTTAATTCGAATGGAAACAAGACTTTTTTTCTTACCCCGTTGGCAGATAATTTTAATTGTTTTAAGCAAAAACTAAGTTAACTTTAACTAACAGTTCATTTTTTTCCCCCTGAAAACAAGACATGGTATCTTATGCCATTTCACTTATCTAGTAAATGCATCTTGATTTAAGAATTTTTAGATATTTGTACTGGAAACAGGACAAGAATACCAAGTAAGAAAGGCATTTTTTGCAGTACATTTTTTATTTATTTATTTATTGCAGTTATTGTTATACTAAAATGAAATTGCACTGCAAAAAAATGCTTTTCTTACTTAGTATTTTTGTCCTGTTTCCAGTCCAAATATCTGAACATTCTTAAATCAAGATGCCTTTTACATACAAGAAAAATGACAAGAAAAATATTTAGTCTTTTTTCTGGAGAAAAAAAGAAAAATCTAAAGTGCATTTTGCTTAAAAATAGTAAAATTATCCATCAATGGGGTAAAAATAATCTTGTTTTCTGTTTGCAGGGTTTTTTTTTAAACCCCATTGGCAGATAATTGTACTAGTTTTAAGCAAAATGCACTTCATTTAGATTTTTTCCCCCCAGGAAACAAGACTAAATATGTCATTTTTCTTGTATAGAAAATGCATCTTGATTTTTAAGATTTTTTTTTAGATATTTGTACTGGAAGTAAGACAATATTTTTGCAGTGTAATTTTGAGTATCTTGACCTTGATTTTTCTTTCAGGGCATCCTTTCTTAAACTTCTTAAGATAAAACTTTAAAAAATAATATCTTAAGTAGTTTTGCTTACCAATTTGCTGGCTTGTGTTCGGAGAATATTTCTTAAATGTTTTGTGCCTCTGGCGGATCTCCTAAATATCTTAAATCAGTTGTTATATATATATATATATATATATATATATATATATATATATATATATATATATGGATGTATATTACTGTTTTGATGGAAATTGTTAGTTGGCATGGCAAGGGATTTCATACTTGCAGCTTGCATGAGTTATGTTTGGACTTTCCGTTCATTCTGCGAACACAACGGTATGTTTTTTTGCCATTACCTTAAATTTATCAGAATTTTGTCATGCTTTTTGTGGTAAATGATAAATTTGACACAGGAAATGCACAGGGTTTTGGGGAAGGCGTGAAGGGCCGGGCTTCCTCCGTGACAACACAATGGCCTCAGACACTGGCCTCTGACTGGCCCCTGCCACCGGACGCGGGGACGAGGAAGCGCAGCGCTGATAACACACACAACAGCCACGACGCCCCCCTCCCTCCCTCGCCGTCTGGAGACACGACCGCTTCCCTCTGGATCTGCCATTTTTGCTTATTCATTCCCGCACCGGGCGGCATTGTGCTGCTGGAAATAAAGACATCAGATATTAGAGACACCTCTCGGTCACCCCGGGTCTCTGAGGTATTCCTCCTTTTCATTCAGCGCTCATCCCTGCGCTCGGCAGACTGTGTCTTCGGCGCTGGCATGAGCCGCTTCTCAAATAGGCTTCTCTGCCAACATGCACACACACACACACACATACTCAATCCGGCCAGTGTTTTTCCGGGAGGTTGGATTATCTGCACGTCTTTGTCTTTAGATACAGTTGATTTTCACAAAACACTCAATAGTGTGGCCTGGCGCGCCTGTGAATTGAAGTTGAACTGCCTCTGTTTCTGTTCAAAAGAACCAAATCTGCAAAATAGACATTTAAATTAAAGAATCACAGCCTGGTCTCACAACAATTTTGTGCAATTTCGTACGATGTGATGGAAAAGCTAGGCATGAAGTTATCTATTCATATTCAAGACACAATCTGAACCTGATCTCACGAGAAAGTTGCAATTTTGTACAAATTCAAACGATGTGATTGTTGGAAAACGTACAATCTCAACCTGATCTCATGAGAAAATATGAATTATTCCCGATATTTATATTCGAGACAAAATCTCAACCTGGTTTCACAAGAAAATATATTTTATGAAGAAAGCATACGATTTGTGATTAAAAGGGTTACACCTTATTTCAATAGTTTACTTTGCAACTACAATACACGTCAACTAATTCGCTGTTAAATTGGGATTAGTGGAATAAGGGTCCGTTCACACAGAACGTGTTTTTTCATTCCAATGTGCTACTTTTCCATTGTTTTTCTATGACGGACGGACATGCAGAACCGTTGCGCTCACTTCTTGCATCTTTTGCAGCGTCTCGCTCATGCTTTGATTAAGCGACCTCTAGTGGTGAAACTTACATATTGTGCCTTTAAGTTGCAATGTTGTGGCATTTTGTACAAATTTGTGATTGGTTGGAAAAACTATGCATGAAATTATTTATATTCGAGACTTGATCTCATGAGAAAATGTATTTTCGAAAATTGCAATTTCAAACAAATTTGTACAATGTGATGGTGGATTAGTTTTTTAGTACAAATTTGAAAATTACAAATTTTAGTCAATTAGTTTTTTAGTACAAAGCATGAACTTTGATATTTACTGTGTGTATGTATGTATATATATATATATATATATATATATATATATATATATATATATATACTCATGCATATATATTTTCCATAAGTTGCAATTTTGAATTTCAATTTTGAATTTGTACAGTGTGTTAAGTGGTAAAACATACAATTTGTTATAAAAACTAAGATGGAGGTTGGATTATCTGCACATAGTCTTTTGATACAGTTGATTTTCACGATACACTCTCGATACCACGATAAATTGTAGTTGAATCGGCTATGTTTCTGTTCGAGATGACAAAATCTGCAAAATAGACATTTATATTTAAGACACAATCTCGAATTTATCGCTGAATAAAATGTATGTTACGAAGTTGTGCAATTTCGTAAAAACTGTGTGATTGGTAGGAAAATTGGTAGGTATCTTGAACTTAGATTTTTATGTTCCACATATTTTACACACATTTATGTACATGTTTTACAAAGTTGCAATTTCGTACGAATTAGTCCGATGCATTAAGTGGTAGTATTAAGTTAACTGTGCGTCTTCGTCTTTTGAAACAGTTGATTTTCACGAAACGCTCTTGATACCGCAGCCCGGTGCGCCTCCAAATTGAAGTCGAATCGGCTCTGAAGTGTTCGAAGGTTTCTGTTCGAGATGAGGTGCGGGGCGAAAGTGCGAGGGGGGATGGATTGAATTCTGATTGGGGTTCGGCGATGGGTAAAGAGAGTAAATCTGGTGACAAATGGTTTGGAAGAGCATTACTGTGGCGCGCTGATAAGAGCCTGTCTCCATAATAGAATGGAGAGGACTTGTCTATCAGCCTATTTGAAACCGTTCCTACAAGGTACTGGCTTTCATTAGCGCGGCCCGTGAATAGTGGCGCTGAATGAAAATTGCTACTTACCCTGCGATTACGGTATTGAAAGGTAGCTGTCAAAAGAGGGCCTGAGACTCGCAGGAAAAGAGGGGAGGTTGTGCGGCTGTCACCATGACAGGGAATGTGTTTCTCTAAGATTACTATTGTGTCTGTTTTATTAAAGGCAGGAAAGAGTAATGGGGCGGATAAGAACAGCATGAGAGGGTGATCCTGAAATACAATCGGAGAAATGTGACTTGAGGCTTGATGGGTGTAGACCGATGATCGCTGCTGACGGACTATTTTGGGTTTCTATCAGGCCTCGCTGGGCGGAATGGCTCTTTCCTGAAGAACCAAACGTGATATCTGTGTTCTTCAGCGCTATCGCTGTGCTAACACTCCGCCTGGGTGCGTGACGCAAACTTTCTCCAACGGCCGATCTCGTTTCCTCACCATCTGAAGAAAATTCCCTGTCATACTTTAGCTGAAGTAGTCAGGTTAGGAAGTTTGTAAGTGCAGGACTGGAAACACATTTCCTGTTGTTTTTTGTCAAATTGGATAGGTTGATATAACTGAAAGCAGAACGGATGCACTGCAGAAACATTAAAGGAATAAAAATGTTGTCATTACGTTACTCACCCTCATGCCACCATCATTTTTTTTTCTGTCAAACACAAAAGGTCTTTTTGTCACAAACAACAGTTCATAGTGAATTCAACATTCAAAAATGACTTTTTAATCTGCGACTATAATGAAAGTGTATTTTGTGGCAGATTTACAGTATAAACAAGTTAAAAATAAGTGAAAAAAATCTGCAAAGCAGACAAAATACAGAAGAAATACACAAAATTTGTATGATATTAGTAGGAAAATATGATTTTTATACGCTTATGTTCAACCTGATGTATTTTCCAATTTCGTGTGACTTCATACGATGTGTTTAGTAGGAAAACTTCTGTATAACTTCATGCTTAGTTTATTTATATTCGACACATTCTCAACCTCGTCTCACGTGAAAATGTATTTTACGAAGTTGCAATTTTGTACAAATTCGTACAATGTGATTTGTAGTAAAATGTATGATTTGTAATAATAAACTTAGCATGAACTTCTGCGTATATATTCGAGACAGTCTTAACCTGATCTCATGAGATGTATTTCGCGAAATTCGTACGATGTGATTCGTGAGAAAATATATGATTTGTAATAATAATAAACTTGTACACATTCAAAACACAATCTTAACCTGATCTCACAAGAAAATATAAATAATCAAAATGGCTGAAAAACTAAATTTGATTTTTTTACTTAAATATTACTAATATTTGAATTAAATTCAGTTACAGTATTTAATTACAGCTACAGTAAAGCTTTAGGCCACATGAGGGCGCAATGAGAAAAATATTAATGCATTACATTAAATTGTTTATTTAAAGCAATGAAATAACATGACTGTAAAACTTTTAAACTTAACGTCTATAAATCAAATTTATATCAAATATATGCTTGTAAATTTATGCATAGTTTAATACAAAGAGCTGAAGTGCCGTTTCCGTCCCCCAACCAAACTCTCAAGACATGTTTTTTAAAACATCTTTTAACTTTACATGGCTTTCATGTGCGAGACGCGAGTGCAACGGTCAAAGATGTCCGTCTAGCGCATGGTTACATAGAAAACAATGCAACGGCAGCACAGAAAATACGTTCTGTGTGAACGACTTGGATTCGGTGTAACCAAGATCTTCTCCGCATTGAGCTTCTCTATTTTTTCTGCAATGTTTTAGAAGAACATCTAGTGGGTTAAGATGGATAGGCTAGCAAAAACATTCAAATGCAACAACGACTCTTATATCATCGGCTCACTGAAGGACACCTACAATTCGAATGCAAAAACGGTGGCTTTTTATTTTAAAATGGACTAATTTGCTAAATTCGAATTTTAATTTGACATCTGTAGTATATATTTTCCCAAGTTGGAATTTCATGTGAAATTTATTATGTTTAATTGAAAAACACGTGATTTGTCATGTATAACTTCATTCTTAGTTATAAGTCAAACTCCCATCATTCCATGCTCATTCACAGTCATCAAGCTACATCTTTGTTTTAAATAAGCGCCCTCTAGAGGCGAAACTTACATATTGTGCCTTTAAGTTGCAGCGTTGTGCTATTTGGCACAAATTTGTACGATATGATTGGTAAGAAAAACTATGCATGAAATTATTTATATTCAAGACACAATCTCAACTTGATGTCACAAGAAAAAGTATTTCACAAATTTCGAAATTCGTACGATGTGATTCATAGGAAAATATAATACTAGGCATGTACTTCTAAGCTTATATTCAAGACATTGCAATTTTTTACAAATTCGTATGATGTGGTAAGAAATTTTATTATTTGTAATAAAAAAAATTAGCATAAACTTCTACGCTTACATTCAAGACACAATCTCAACCTGATCTCGCGAGAAAATGTGTACAGAAGTCGCAAATCCGTATTAATTCATACGATGTGTTTAGTTAAAAAAACACGCGATTGGTCGTGTATAACTTCATACTTAGTTTATTTATATTCAAGACACAATCCCAACCCGATCTCACGAGAAAATGTATTTTACGAAGTTGCATTTTTGTACAAATTCATATGAAGTGATTGGTAGGAAAATTTATTATTTGTAATAAAAAAAAATTAGCATAAACGTCTACGCTTACACAATCTCAACCCGATCTCACGAGAAAATGTATTTAACGAAGTTGCAATTTTGTAAAAATTCTTACGATGTAATTAGGAAAACACATTTTGTCATGTTTACTTATATTCAAGGCACAATCTCAACCTAAAGTATTTCATGAAGTTCGAAATTCGTGCATTGCGATTCGTAGGAAACGCATATTATTTGTCATAAAAAAATATTAAGCATGAACTTTTAGGACATGAGCAGGTCGTATGATTGAAATCTTACAAATTAATGCGAATTCACCACCAATATGACCGAATCCGTGTTGCCCAATCTATGAATAAAAGTCTTTACATTTTTTTATGCAGTCTATAGAATATATTTTGAAAGCTGTACAATAAAAGTACTCTTGTGCAGTATATTCAGCATAGTCTTCTGAAGTTGTATGATAGCTTTGTGTAACAAACAGACTAAAACGTAGGTTGTTATTCACTGAAATTATCATTTTCCATTCAAATATTTGTTTTGGCATCAGCAGGATGTTGTGATCGTAAGATTTGAGACCTTCAGGAGAAGAGAAGATAAATAAATGTTCTTCACACTTTTTTGGTGTTTAAGTAGGAAATAACCTGAAACATTCCCTTTAATAACGGTCCAGGAGATCTGACCTGAGGCGAGGACTCATGTGAAATTGAAAGGTGTGTTAAAGGGAGACATGAACGAGGTGAAGATAAGTGGCTCTGTTAAAGAGGTTCTGCCTCCATACACTTGAGTTTGTGCTCTCAGTCGGTGAAGACTCGGATCAATAGCACTGCGGAAGCAAGCGAGGAAGAGCACCGACAGAATCAGCAGAACGAGGTTAAACTCGCCCGGAGAGAGGCGAAAAACGTTAATGTGAGTGATGAGCGCGGTCAGTGCGGAGATGTGGAACCGCAGGGAAACCCTCTGAATAAATACACACAGGAATAGATTTAAAACATTAGTGCGTAAAGGTGATGGGTGTGATTTCTTTTTCTTTTTTTTAGGTTGAAATACTCCTCTTTTCCCAGCTCAATATGCAAAGCGTACTACATTTTAAACCTGAGAGATTTTTCTGTATTTTATGGTTGTTGTTTGTGCAATATGATCCTGGGTAAAACCAAGACAGGCTGTACGTCTTTTTTTACATCTCATTGTACAAATATACCACTACCATTCAAAAGTTTGGGGTCAATTATTACTTTTATTCAGCAAGGATGCATTCAGTTGAGCAAAAGTGGCAATTTATATAGCTATTTCTGAAAAATGCTTTCATCAAAGAACCCTGAAAAACAAAATGTATTACAGTTTCCAAATATGAAGCAGAACAACTGTTTTTAACATTGATAATAATCAGAAATGTTTCTTCAAATCATCATATCAGAATGATTTCTGAAGTGTCATGTGACACTGAAGACAATTCAGCTTTGATCACAGGATATAAAATACATTTTAAAATATATTCACTTTGAAAACAGTTATTTTAAATTGTAAAAAAAAAAATTGTTTTTACTGTATTTTTTTGTCAAATAAATTCAGCCTCGGTGAGAAGACTTCTTTGAAAAACATAAGAACATCTCACTGTCCCCAAACATTTAGATCTTAAGACTGTAATCTTTATGTGAATTTTGATAATACTAAATAATATTATAGAACCCGGCAGTGATGACGTATTTTTGAAGGCCAACCCGGAAGTTCGCATCACACTGGTTCCCTCAAAAAAACAAACAAGCAACAACAAAAATACAATTTTTCATTGGCTTTTGTATTAATTGCAGTAAATAAGCTCTGTGATCACGTTTTGTTCATCATGATGATCTTTTGAAGCCTAAAAAGCTAAACGAAGTACTCCACCATCATAAAGCTTCCAACAACTCTTAAAAACATTTTCCCTGAAGGTTTGATTTAGAATAGTTTGCAGGAGTGCGAATGAGACTAAAAGTACAAGAGTTTACCTGTTCAGTCTAATGACGTTTAATGTCCTCGACAACCTCTTTAGTTCCATTTAGACACTTTTCAAGACAAGTGAACGCTTTAAAAATCATAATATTTTTTTAAAGCAGTTTAATACATGTTTATTATTTAATTATTATTTATTAAACTTAATCAATGTTAATTTATTAAACATAATTTTCAACCTATTTTGGGTTCATTTTAAGCGAGCAATATAGTAATTTTTAAACTATAGTTGAGTTAAATAAAACTATCCAGCAGGATGGGTTAAACTTGGGTTATTTATTTCAGGCGTTTAACTAAAAACCCATAAAAAATCAATTGACTTCAGGAAGATAGAACCAAATTACAACCCCAAATTTGTTAACTCTCTCTGAGAATTCATCATGAACAGCAGTTCATTAGATGTATACTAAGGAATCCAACACTTTTATGAAGAAAGAAATCTCAATTTCTTGAAATATGTCTCATAATCTTGCCAAAATCACACAATGTGCACCAAGTTTAATTAATTCCAGTTTTATTTTCCCCTGAAAAGTGTGAGAAACAGTGGGTCTGTCATGTTCAATCAGCTCAAGACAGCAGCAGCTGCTCAACCAATGGCGTGAGTTTGGGGCGGGACTATGTGTGTGACTGACCAATGGTGTGTGAGAGTGTTCAGGAAAAGCTGTTGGAAAATGTTTGCTTAGTGATTCTAGTGATGCAGAACTTGTACTTTTCACCAAATTCTTCATTTTTAATAGCTATTGGGAGTCCTTGATTATGATTTCACTTTTCTAACTTTAGTTAGTGTGTAATGTTGCTGTTTGATCATAAAAAACATCTGAAAAGTTACGACGCTCAAAGTTCAATGCAAAGAGAGATATTTTCTTTTACAGAAATTGTCTGGTAGGGACTACAACGAGCTTCATCAATTTATCCACTAACCGTTCAGAAACGTCTAAAAGTTGGAACTTCTTCCTGAGTCTCTCCATCAGTGTCGACTCCGGTTTGAACAATGTAAGGATGAACACTTTCGTCATTTTGTCTGCGTGAGATTCTCCAGCTTTGTTGTTGTTGAGCTGTTAAAGCTCCGCCCTCTTCTGGAGCAGCAGCTCATTTGCATTTAAAGGGACACACACAAAAACGGCGTGTTTTTGCTCACAATAGAGGCGATTTTGAGCGATAATAAATGATCTGTGGGGGATTTTGAGCTGAAACTTCACTGGAGAGACCAGGGACTGATATTACATCTTGTGAAAAGAGGCATAATAGGTGTCCTTCAAGGATCTTTATAAATGCAGATGAAAACCCACACTGTCTTCATTCGCAACTGCAACTCTGCAGTTTCTCTCCACTCAATTCCATGCTGTTTTAAAGGAATAATAACGCTAATTTTTATGACACTCAAAGCTTTTATTAGCTAAACACCAATTCATATATTTGACGGTTCTCCTGGGTTGAAATGAGATGCATCTGCACCAACCCAACTGGTCAGGCACTAGTCAGTAGCAATATTGTGCTGAAGATGATTAGCTTTTTAAAGCGACTTTAACCTCTTCTGTCTGCAGATTTGCCTCAAATGGACCGTATAGAGTTTCACAAGATTAAAAGCACTTTTCCGCTCGTTCGACTTTTGAGAAGCGAAGACCAATTTAGAGCATTTAATCCCGTTTCAAAGGGTGGATGGGAGGCAACGGCGGGCCAGCGAATTGATCATAGCCAAATGGTTCCTGTAAAATGCCTGATTGCTTAGGAAGTCAAGATGGTGGATCCGAGGAATTCCGTCAGCTTTCTCGCCGGCCTTTTGATCCGAAGGGATTCCTGTTGCAGGCAGCCTCTCATGTCTCCTGCTTTTTGAAACAATACTCCTGTGTCTGATCGCATTGATCTCCTCGCGGTGACCTCCGACCTCTCAAGATGCTGCGGAGAGGGAACGAAGGAATGTTGGGGGGAGCTGTCTGCTCTCTCGCCCTTTCTCTCTCCCTCTCTCGCCCTTTTTCATGCGATGATTTCATCGCAGCGAATGGAAATGGCTCACATGTGTTTGCAATTATACCTCACATTGTAATCATGAGACAGAGCCATAAAGCACACACATACACTCTCTCGAGGGTCCGTGCACATTCTACAAAACTTTTCATCAAACCATATGGTTTTGTCTTCTCGTTGTATATAGGCAGAAGGTTGAGTTTAAAAGAAAACAACAAAAGGGAAACGAGTGTTTTAGATGGATATTTAAAGGGCTCCTATCATGCATTTCTTATTATTGCATTTTTTCCCCATCAGTCCACTTAAGTTAGTGAAAACACTCCTTCTCTATGATCCTCAGAATTAAACAAGATATAGATAGATAGATAGATAGATAGATAGATAGATAGATAGATAGATAGATAGATAGATAGATGTCACGTACATATATATGATCAAAAGTTTGGGGTTCGTATGATTTTTTTTAATGTTTTTGTAAGAAGTCTCTTTTGCTCACCAAGGCTGCATTTATTTGATAAAAAAAAATACAGTAAAAACAGCAATATTTTGAAATATTACAATTTAAAATGACTGAAATATACTGCAAAACTCACGTCTGAATGTCACTTTTGATCCGTTTAATGCAAAAGTCCTACTGACCCAAAACTTTTGAACAGTTCGCTCTGAAAAATGCTGGGTTGAAAATGGACAAACTCAGCGATTTGGTTGCTTTAACCCAGCAGTTGGGTCAAATGTTTGACCCAACCTGCTGGGTAGTTTTTATTTAACTCAACTATTGTTTAAAAATTACCATATGGCTGGCTTAAAATGAACCCAAAATAGGTTGGTAAATAAAAATCAGACACATGATTACTAGAAGCGACAATAACAATCAGAGGGTGAACCTTTATTAAAAAGCAATTTAAAGTAAAATAACAAGCTTCTGGCCATACGCATTCGACGTCCGTCCAAAAAGTGGTAACTTCCGTGATGTAGTACACAATGCCAGAAGCTCGTTATTTTACTTTTCAAGTAAGGATACTTGTCTTACAAAAACGTATCGATTAGCTTCAGAAGGGCTTTATTAACCCCTGTATGGATTCCTTTTTTTTATGGATGCATGCATTCCAGTCTTCAGAATACCGTTCACAACTATTATAAACCTTGCAGGACTAAGGATATTTTTAAATATATCCCAGATTTATATAGTCATATACACCTAGGATGGCTTGAGGGTGAGAAAACCATGGGATAATTTTCATTTTTGGGTGAACTATCACCTTAAAGCACCTTAAAAACGCCACATAGGCATATAAACAAAACATTAAAAACTTGATTTTCACTTTAAAAAAAAATCCTGTCTTCACTGGCGCGCAACTCAACTGCTTTTGTGTTCTGGCCAATTTAATTCAAGTACACACATATTTTTTTGGACTGCATTTGAGATGTTTTCATAGAACATAAAGCTTTTTTATCTCTAAAAATCTTCCAGATTCTTCTGATTTGACCCCTTTAAGCTTGTGCAAACGAGTTAAATAAATGCAGGTTTATGGCGCAACTGTGCTCCATAATCAAGAATGAGCTTCGGGCGACACGACGCGCGTCCTCAATCGTCTCGGAGGGAATGAGCAAGACCGCTGGGGTCGCCCGAGGAGGACATCTCTGTGACCCGAGGCCCTTCTGACTTCGGTCATTGTGCAGGTTGTAAACAGGCTTCGCAGCCGTTGCCCTGAGATGTTTACGGAGGCTTGGTGGTTATACACTGGCCAGACAATCCCATTAACTGACTAGAAGAGACCAGGATCTAAATTACTCGTCTGACCTTTACTGTGATAATAGACTCGCTCTGGAGGAAGACGGCAGCTAGTTGAGGTGATCCTACAATTAAAGTTGGTGGAAATGTGTATTTATATATGAATTTTGAAACATTTACACTGTTATTTTCCTGTTTATTAATATGTAATTCACATGAGATCTTCAGAAGAGATCTCAAACTGTGCTGAGATTTCCCAAAATACCGGTTTCACAATCAAATCTCAGTAGAGAGCATTAGTGCACACTTTTTCAGCGGCTTTGGGATTTTTCCATTAATTTCTCCCATGGGGATTTTTAAAAGCGTTATAAGAAGGCAACCAGCTACGAGGTGAATCACAACATTACAAACTTTGACTTGAAACAAAAAAGTAGCAAAAATACAAGTTTAAGATGTGTACATTAGTGAGGGAAAGAACTACAATCCCATGGAGAAATATAAAACAAATCGTTTAATAATGTTGGTTATATCTATAAAAACAATATATTTTAAGTTAATTGCAAAATATGCATATATATTCAAACATAAGTATTTTCAGAGCGTAATTTACAGTGGGAGTGGGCAGAGCTAAAGAACTCTTGGCGCATTTCGCTTGGCTTGATCCTGATTGGTGGAATTTCTGCATAGCATCATGGGTAAGGTAGTTTTCCACCACTAATACAGCTGATAAACATGATTGTTTTAAAACTAAGTTGAAACAGTGGTGCTGACTACTTCAACAGAAGCAAACACTATCGATTAACAGCCTCGTAGCTCACAGTAGGGCTCATTAAAAGTTATCATTAAAAATCAATTTCTCAATGGAGGGAAATGATTGATGTTTTTGTTTCCGGAGCCCGTCTGTTGCACTCTATATGCATACTCAATTGATCCTTCCCAAAGACCCGCCCCCTGTTGCTATGGACGTGAGTACACACAATTTTTCGAGTTCAAGTTCAACAACACTAATTTACTAACTCCCCTGACTGCTTTGTTGGACAAAATGGCGGATTCGGGGTTATGATTGGTTAGATCACCTGTCAATCAAACCGTTGGCGAAGCGTCGGTTGAGGTGTGATGTTCGCAATAAAATGTTCCTTATTTAGTAGCAGTTGTTGTTCCTGGTATCTGTAATCGAATACCGTGTCGAAGACGTTTTAGTACCACAAACTGCTTAAGTATGTTTATGCATTTTAACATGCACTAAAATGATTCATGTTTCTTTAAATCCTCCATTTTGCTGATAATTTGAGATGTCTTTTGCCCGTGGCGGAGCTGAAACTGTGTCTCTCTCATTGATATACAGCACCAGAGCCGAAGCTTTGTTGAGTCGGGTATTTCCAGATGGCTCACAAAAGACTCAATTGACTCTCTCCTCTAATGTGTTAAACCGTTTGCTCCCACATGACAAATTTGGAGGGGAAAAAAAACCTCAGCCCTTCAGCAAACAGTAAAAGATGAAATATCAAACAGATTTTCTCTTTCACTCTGCAAAAAAATCCTACTCAGTATTTTTGTCTTGTTTTCCAGTGCAAACATTCTTAAATCAAGACACATTTACTTGAGAAGCAAAGTCACATAAGATATCAAGTCTTGAAAACAAGAAAATATGGTAACACTTTCTATGAACCCTGTATTCATAATGCATAATTTATTATACATGCATAATGCCTTATAAACAACCTTATAATACGTCATATCATCTTATAAATAATCAGTTACAATACATTACCTGTTTTAGGAGTATAGTGCATTTATAAAGCATCATAAGAGTATTTTTAATGCCTAATAAACAACCAATAATCTTAACAACAATAATAATACTTACCTATTTGTGGTTATAACTATTCAGAGTATAATGACTTATAACAAACAATGAACATAATTTTATAAAGTTATAATGGATTATAAATTTTCCCAAGTCTATGGGAGTTCTATGAATATTCAAATTAGCCCCGCCCCCACTCACACCAGCTCAGTTGACGATCACACTTTGCTGTGATTGGTCACAGGGTAGTTTGTGACGTCAGAGACACCAGTGATTTCAAACCACATCTTTGGATCAATTTAAGGAGAAATGTATGAATTTGCTCACGGTTTGTCTTAAAGCGTATTAAAAACACCACATAGACATATAACGACATTAAGAGCTTGATTTTCACCAGACGGACTTTAAGTCAAGTAACAAAAGTTGGGTCTTCTTTTAAACAGCCATAAGATATTATGAAGTGGTTCTAAGACAAAAAGAACAATACATTCACAATGCAAATCATCTTTAATTCATAAAAACTGTAAAATTGCAAAGCTTTACCGAATCTAATAAGTAGGTAAGTGTTGTTACGATTATACATGAGATGATACAACACTTTATAAGGTTGTTTATAAGGCAGTTCAATGCATTAAAATACCCTTATGATGCATTAAAAATGAATGCACTTATACTGTTGTTATGATTATTTATCAGATGATACTACCAGGGCTGGGTAGGTTACTTTTAAAATGTATTTCACTACAGATTACAAAATACATGCTTTAAAAAGTAATTTGTAACGTATTTCGTTACATTACTCAAGTTTAGTAACTTAATCTAAATACTTTAGAATACTTTGGAATACTAATAAGTGTGGAACAAACACAAAAAAGGTAATTGCAAGTTTTTATCTCACAATTCTGACTTTTTCCCCTCAGAATTGAGTGATATAAAGTTACAATTGCGAGTTATAAAGTCAGAATTATGAGATATAAACTCACAATATTGAGAAAAGTCAAAATTATGAGATATAAACTCACAATATTGAGAAAAGTCAGAATTATGAGATATAAACTCACAATATTGAGAAAAGTCAGAATTATGAGATATAAACTCACAATATTGAGAAAAGTCAGAATTATGAGATATAAACTCACAATAATGAGAAAAGTCAGAATTATGAGATATAAACTCAAAATACTGAGAAAAAGTCAGAATTATGAGATATAAACTCACAATATTGAGAAAAAGTCAGAATTATGAGATATAAACTCAAAATATTGAGAAAAGTCAGAATTATGAGATATAAACTCACAATATTGAGAAAAAGTCAGAATTATGAGATATAAACTCACAATATTGAGAAAAGTCAGAATTATGAGATATAAACTCACAATATTGAGAAAAAGTCAGAATTATGAGATATAAACTCACAATATTGAGAAAAGTCAGAATTATGAGATATAAACTCACAATATTGAGAAAAAGTCAGAATTATGAGATATAAACTCAAAATATTGAGAAAAGTCAGAATTATGAGATATAAACTCACAATATTGAGAAAAAGTCAGAATTATGAGATATAAACTCACAATATTGAGAAAAGTCATAGTTATGAGATATAAACTCACAATATTGAGAAAAGTCATAGTTATGAGATATAAACTCACAATATTGAGAAAAGTCAGAATTATGAGATATAAACTCACAATATTGAGAAAAAGTCAGAATTATGAGATATAAACTCACAATATTGAGAAAAGTCAGAATTATGACATAGGCGGAGTTTGGGGGGGGGGTTTAGGGTTAGGGTTAGGGACCAGAGACCAGAGCCAATTAATGCCTGCCTTGTGCTTTGAATATTTTTTTTTTATTACAGAATTCATATTTTCTCGTTTTATTTGTCTTATCTGATTAGTTCTGTGTATAGAATGAGTAAGATATGGCTAATTCATTATTAATTACTGTATTTAATTTTTTATTACTGTAGCTTTATTACATTCTCCCGCGATTTGCGAATCTCAAAGTATCGCGGTACGTGAGCGGACGCTCTTCTCGTTCTGTTTTACGAGCTGAATAAACAAAATTCGTCGTTTTTTTTAATAAATCCACTACTAAAAGTGTGGAGTTTTCTAATTCTACTTCAACTGTCGATTTGACTGCAAATCTATCAGAAGAGAAGATAGTGGACATCTACGCATCTCGGAAAAAGAGGCGGCTTCTTCTGCATTAGGTAAGATATTGTAATGTCTGAAGTAGTTCTATGACAGGTCAAGGGAGGCTCTGTTTATGAACTTTAATCGGAACGAAGAAAAACACACTGTAACAAGCGCACCCGTCTAACACACTCGCTTTTTCTCGCCGCACTTCTGAACTCCCCGTGTTAACCCTATCACTGCCGATGCAAAACAAAACAGCAACTATAAAGAGTCTGTTCTATTCGCTATTCTTTGTATAAAGTCATTGTTCATTGTAAATGTATTTTATATGTAGAATGTATGATATATAAATATGATATAAAAAAAAATCTGAGCTCGTGGTCTGCTGGCCTGGTAGGTGCCCCCCCCAAGCACAAAAGTGAAACTCCGCCTATGAATTATGAGATATAAACTCGCAGTATTGAGAAAAAGTCAGAATTATGAGATATAAACTCATGAAGAAAACAAATTGTGAGAAAAAGCTGCAGTGACGAGTGAATTATAAAATGACTCAATCAACTATCACAAAACATGAAAACAGTCGAAAACATGAAACTTATCTCCGCTTTTTCAGACTGTCAGAGTCAGAGAATCACCAATTGCTGTTTAAATGACATTAAAATTCAAAGTAATCACTTTGGTAATCTAAAATACTTTTCAGATGTAACTGTAATCTGATTACCACCCATTTAAAATGAAATACAGTTACCCAAATGTTACCCAAATTTTGTAATTTAAATACTTCATCGAAAGTGTTACTGAAAAGGTAGTCCGAAAAATAAACTTGTTTTCCCTTTAAATGAAGTCAAATTTTCCGACCCCACCAGCAGATATTTTTTTTTCTCATTTTAAGCATAAATTGTCCCTTGCAAAGATTTTGTACCACGTGTCATTTATATAAATCAGTCGTGCCTATGCCTCTTATCAGAGTTCTTGTGTATAAATAAAGTTTGTCTATTACAGATACACTTACATCATGTCTTTCTGTCTTATGCAATGGCGTCTGGAGCTCAGCCAGCATGCAGTGAACCAGAGAAGCGGAGAGACATCCCAGCGGCCCTCGGCCCTGACAACACCCTCTATCCCCCTCTGAAATCTTTATTTACTGCCCCCACACTTCTGCTCCCTCGCCGGGGCAATTAAAGCGCCGCTGTGTCAGACGGGGAGGCCGCGCACCTTCGCCGAGGAGCTTCTGTGAGGTTATGCGTGCAGCGATGCACTTCATGCGCTTGTTTGTTGTGTTTGCTCTGCTGAACTGCAGTAGTGTGTGAACAAGTGATTAATGACCGATATCGTATGTTTAGGCCGATATTGAAAGCAGATATCAGAGCTCTTTTCTCCCCCAATTTATTTGATCATGTTTTGACACGAAATGTTGTGAAAATACTAAACAGTGTCTATCTACACGGTCACAGAGACAAAAACAGCTTGACTCATGAATATTAATGACACAATGGTCTGCTCGGTCTTAAAAATGCAGCTTCTTGGACCGAAAGATGTTTTAAGAAATAAAATGGAATTTATTAATTTCACAGAAAAGCTGGCAGGTGAACTTAATATGAATTTTAAAAATATAGATATTTAATATTTATAAACTTTTTTAAATAAATAATAAGTTTTAGTGTGAACAACATTCTTGAAACATGAGCAGAATTAATGTCATTTTCAAAAAAATGTTCTTGACTTGATTGAGTAAGAGTTTTGTTTTGTTCTTTTTTTATACAAAAAATGTTTATATATCTGTTTTTCTTCTTATTTGGTTTAATGTGGCCGGCTACAGTATTTTTTTCTGCAATCAAACAAAATTTTACTTTCAAAATATATTTTTTAGAAATAAAATAAGGAATTATTAATTTCCCCATAAGCTGGCTGGTGAACTTAATATGAATTTTAAAATTTGTTTTGAATTTTGATGCAAATTCTTGACAAAATTTTTAGTATTTTTTTTAAATAAATGTTGTTAATAGCCACATTTATTTGATTGTCTAAAACTAAAAAAAACTAAATTTTACTTTTAAAATAAAATACAATTTATTAATTCCCCAAAAAGCTGGCTGGTGAACTTAATATAAAATTTAAACTTAAAATTATAAAATAAAACAATTGTTTAGAATTTTGATGCAAATTCTGACAAAAATTTGTTTTCATATAAATGTTTTTTTTTTTAATATAATACAATTTATTCATTTCCCAAAAAGCTGGCTGATGAACATAATTTTAACTTTAAAATATATAAAATATAAAATTATAAAATCTGTTTTTATGCAAATCATTGACCAAAGTTTCATATAAATGTTCTTACATTAATAGCCACATTGATTTCCCTGTCTAAGCAGCAACATTTTATGTTCAATATATATATATATATATATATATATATATATATAAATAAATTGTTTTTGAGCTCATATATATATATATATATATATATAATTTTTATTTATTAATTTATTTTTTTTTTTAAATAAGTTACAGTTTATTAATTTCCCAAAAAGTTGGCTGGTGAACTTTAAAATATAAAATCTGTTTTGATGCAAATCTAGAGTTTGCCTACACTTGGCCATAGTTTAATGTCCTCACATGAATAGCCACATTGACTTGAATGTTTCAGAATGTTTTTTTGTTTTTTTTGTCACGAATGAGTTCCAGGATTCGTCTCAAATAATTATCAGCTAAAAGTGAACCAAAATGTCTATATCAGTACATCCCTACTGTACTTAGGTAATGCACGTGGATAATTTGGAGCTCTATCTTCAGTTACTTGTTGGTTATTCAAGCGATCTTGGCCTCTCGGTTCATCATGAGCACAGTTTAGTCACATCCCCCGTGGAGAACACAAAGGATGTAATTGCTTTAGCTTGAGCTCAATTGCTCCAATTTGAGGCAGTCTTACACGCCAGTCAGCTGTGCGGTGCGAGCGCTGTGCCAGGAAGTGCTGTGGATTACCCGCTTCTGTGCAGTGCCGAAGCCGAAAAATGGCACATAAATTCGATTTGTTTGAGACGGAGGCTTGTGGCTTTTAAATTCACTACAAATTGCAGCAGTCTAGTGTCTTTTAAAGGCTATTATTGTGTCTTGTGCTAATAGTACATGTAGAGCTGCTATAATGGCACTTCAGCACTTGACCGTGATCTCTGGTGTCAGTTTGAGGTTTTGTCTTTCACGCTGAGGGTCACGGTGATGATTAGGACAAACTGTTTGGGACACAGATGGTCCCTGTGGATGGATGGACATCTGTCCGTTTACATCTTCTGTTTTTAGAAAGTTGGATTCATTACATCTTTTCAGCACGCTAAACCCATCCACGCAAAAATCCCATATATTAGCCAAACATTTGCGATTTCGATAGTCCAGACATTCTACTAACTATACGTAACTTTGCAACTACAAGTCAACTAGCAGTTTTAGTAGTATCTGCTAACACTTTATTTTGATTTTAAGATTTTATACTGACTATAAATACGAATTGCAAGCACATGTCAACTTATTCTACTAACCTGAACCTTTAGATATCTAATGATAATCTTTGTCAGATTATGCGATTTTGACTCTTAAAGGAATAGTTCACCCAAAAATGAAAATTATCCTACGATTTACTCACCCTCAAGCCATTCTAGGTGTATATGACTATCTTCCTTCGGATGAACACAATCGGAGTTATGTTAAAAAATACCCTGGTTCCTCCAAGCTTTATAATGGTGGTGAATGGGGGGCGAGATTTTGAACCACAAAAAAGTACATCGTAAAAGTAATTTGCACGGCTCCGAGGGATAATAAAGGCGTCTGATGTTTTTTTGTAAGAAAAATATCCATGTTTAAAACATTATAAGAATCGGTAACCTCTGGCCCAACATATTAACAAATGTGGAAGCGTAGAGGAGAGAGTTACACTTGACTTGTGTATGGCTGTTTGCGGGAAGCTAGTTCTTATAACGTTTTATTTTTCTTTCAAAAACCCATTTGGATTACTTTTATGATGGATGGATGCACTTTTTTTGGGCTTCAAAAATTTCACCCCCCCCCCCCTCCATTCACTGTCATTATAAAGCTTGGAAGTGCGAGGATATTTTTAAATATATCTCCAATTGACCCTTTGCAAACGGTTTGATTGACAGGCGATCTGACCAATCATAACCCCGAATCCGCCATTTTGTCCATTAAAGCAGTCAGGGGAGTTAGTAAATTAACGTTGGTGAACTTGAACTTCAACATGTCGAAGCGAAACACACTGAGAAAACTTAGTCGGCCGACGAACAAAAACTGTAAAAATGTAAAAAATGTATCACTGTCCACCTGACAATAAAATTTAAATTGCAAATCTATTAAAATAATTGTGATTAAAACAATGCAACATAATTACAACATGTTTGTGACGATGCATAAATCTTTTTAACAATGAGAATATAGCCTACAAACAATGTACAACAACATAGTTCAAATCTATGTTGTCTCAAAATAATATTACAATCATAATATGATTGATTTCTGTTAATATCAGAGGCTCTGTTTGACACATTTTTGTGTCAGGGGTCCCTGCTCCATGTCTCTCTCATCTAAGGGGTCCTTGCCCTGAAAAACTTTGAAGACCCCTGATCTACGTCCAATGGATCGTGCCAAAATCAGGCTGATATTGTGTAGTCGGCATTAGTTAGTACGTAGTTGGAAATTAGGCCTTGTTTACATCTGGTATTAAGATGTGTTTCATCAATCAGGTGAACTACGTTAAATACGGGGTGTAAAATGTTTCGACCACTTTCAGAGGTATATTCGTGGTGTTGACGCTCATGTTGTCGAATGTGTTCAAACAGCCACTAGACCGTCTACTCTCCGCCTCCGTGAACATTACGGGATGCACGCTGGTCGGACGGGATTTAAACTTTGAAGTCTGATTTCAGGACAAAAAATGTACTAATCACAATGTTCTCTCCCCATTCCTGATTTCTAAGGAAAAGCCAGGTCTTGTGGCTGTCAGAGGAGAAACGAAATCTGCTACTTTTTCCGTCGTCTCCTTTTGCGAGCTTATTTCATCCATTAGATTGAAATATGTGAAAAAACCTGCCCATCGACCCTCCCCTCAAAGAAATCAGGGCAGGTTGAAAGTGGACGGACTTGAACACCAGGTGTAAATGCGAATGTGTCTCCGTTGTCCATTTCCAAATTTATTCTAGTTAGTCTAAAGTGGACTATCGAAATAAAGTGCAAATCTGCATTGATGTCTAGTGCCATTTATGTATAAGAACGCCCATTTTTTGCCATCAAACCAAATCCCAAATGATAAAATCCAATCCTATCCTACATTTTTTCCAGCTGAATATTCCGTAAACGACACATTTCAGAAGGAAACGGGTTACACATGCTGTTTCATGTTGACTTTAAACACTTTCAAACATCTCTTCTGCACCAAAACGGCTGGTGCGAAGAGATTTCCCACAAGGCATTTCTTATGAATGAGAGCTTCAGTTGCATTAGTGCTGCTGTGAAACATTATCAGCCTCTTGAGTTTCAGAAGTTTTTATGCAATAAACCTACTGTCCATGTCATAACCTCATGTAAAGGATGTGTTTGGACGTCTAATCAGGTTATACCTAGATCCAGCCAGTACCATAATCTTTCTTTTTCTCCCATCCTGTCTGGTTTTTGCAGTGAAAAAAATAAGATAAACCCAAAACGCACAGCAATCTGTACTGCAAACGGATGCAGGGAGAGAAAAGTGTCATAAAGCGCCGTCCATATCTAATGCTCAGGCCTTTAAAAGCAATAAGCAATCTCACGCAGGCTGTTAATGCGATAAGCGATCTTGCGCAGGTTGTTAATGCGTGCTGAGAATGAATATATTCCTTTATGAGCCTCCGAAGACTAATTATGCCGCTCTTAAAATGTCACAAACATATGATTACAGCCTTTAGCGCACACAATAAAGATTTGCACTTAATAAAGACCTCACAGCTGCGCTCAGCTGCTCGCCCATAAATCAGGAAAGTTATCGGGAAGTGTGGAGGGGAACATGTGGAATTCTTTGATTCTCCGCGCTGCCTCCCCTTGCGGAGAGAGTTTTGGGTTACCGCCGTGAAACAATCCGGCAGATTCTCCTCTGTTGGACACACCGTCGAGCGGTATAGTCTTAAAGCAAGCACCTACGCCCCCTGTTGTTGCCGAAAATGACCTGTTGGTGTGTGTGTATGCCTACTTGAAACTATAGCTTGCCATCGTTTAAAGGGATAGTTCCACTGAAAAGGAGAATGTCATCATTTACATGACCTGTATGAATGACTTTGAACATTAAACTGAACGGTGTTTGGATCCCACTGAAAGTCAATTCTTTTTAGTGAGTCAGTTTGTTTGTGTCTGATTTAAACTACTGGCTTAGGTTCACAATATTTAAAGGAATTAAATGGATAGTTCACCCCACCAGAAAAAAATGAAAACCGTGTCATTTCCTCATCCTCATGTCGTTCCAAACCTGATTTGTTCATGTTCAAAATAATGATTCGCTGACTCCTTTAAGTCATGTGCTGCAAAATAATTAACTAGCTGCTCATGTGAAATGCTACTTTTGACTATTGAAATTTAATTTTAGTGCATATTTATCTATTTCGTTTCACCACCCTTAATGCCAGATACATACTGATAATAAATAAATGATTAATCACTGAATAAAAATTTAAAAAGACTACTAACTTAAATAGATTCAGTGTAGTCTTCACTCTAAAAAAAAATGCTGGGTTAAGAACAACCCAAGTTGGGTTAAATATGAACTAACCCAGAGACTGGGTTAAATGTTTGACCCAACCTGCTTATTAGTTTTATTAAACTCAACTATCGTTTAAAAATGACTGTATGTCTTGCTTAAAATGAGCTCAAAATATGTTGGAAATTAAAAATCAGATGGAAATAATTACTAGAGGCAACAATAATAATCAAAAGGGGAACATTTATTAATAAGCAATTTATTTTAAAATGACTGTTTATTAAACTTAGTAATAAATGTGTATTAATTTGAAATGAATAAATTTCCAACATATTTTAAGTGAGCAATACAGTCATTTTTAAACAATAATTGAGTTAAATAAAACATCCTAGCTGGTTGGGTTAAACATTTAATTGTTAAAACAACCCAGTTGCTGGGTTTGTTCATATTTAACCCAATTTGGGTTATTTTTAACCCAGCATTTTTTAGAGTGTAGGAGCCTATAAGTAGCAATATATAAAACCTTTATGACCTTCTTTGTCCTTTAAACTAGTTGTTGTTTCGCAGGAGAAAGAAAGTCCAGCAGTTCAATTTATTTTTAGAGAATCAGTTTCTTTGAACGGTTAATTTTCTGACTCATTGATTTACCGACTCATCCGAGTCCTGTGTGGCAAAAACTTTTTTACACGAAAATACTCATGCTCACCAATGTTCAATCATTTAAAAAGTAGAAAAACTACTAGTTTAACCAACATGATTTCAACCTGCAAACAATCACAATCCTAAAACATCATATGGGAAAGTTCAACTCAGTTTGTCTGAACAGTTCACGTTCAAAGAAATGATTCACGTGACTCATTTGAATCCTGTGCAGCAAAACAACTAACTAGCTGCTGGTGTGTGATACCTTTGACTATCAATGTGTTTTTCAGTGTACATTTATCTATTTCCACCACCATTTTAATGCCAGATACGTATACTGATAAAAATAAATGATTAATCATTGAATCATTTTTTTTAATGACTAACTTAAATAGCGTCAATGTAGTCCAGAAGCCTATAAGCATCCATAAATAAAAAATGTTTTAATTTCTGTGCCCATTAAACTAAATGTTGTTTGGATCCCACTGACTTTTCTTCTTCTTTGTGTTTCACAGGATAAAGACAGTCAAATCATTTTGGAACAACTCGAGGGTGAGTAAATGATGACTAAATTTTAATATATTTATATATTATATATATATTTATATATATATAGACTGTAAAAAAGAATTGTTGGTTTAACTTAAAAAAGTAAGTTAACTGGTTGCCTTAAAATTTTGTGTTCATTGAAATTAAAAATTTGAGTTCATACAATGAAGGAGACTGAATCTCAAAATATTTTGCTATCTGAACCACATTAATTATTGAAGTTGATTTGACAAAAGAAAAAATGTTGTGATAACAAATCATGAAAATAATATTTACAGTGTATATATATATATATATCCTAGACTACATTGATCCTATTTAAGTGGGCAATCTTAATAAATATTTATTCAATGATTAATCATTTATTTTTATCAGTATGTATCTGACATAAAAGCAATAAAGTTTAAATAAATGTGCCCTAAATGAAATATTAAAACGCGTTTGATAGTCAAAAGTAGTGCTTCACACGAGCAACTAATCATTTTGCTGCGCATGACTCAATTGAATCAGTGATTCACTGAACATGATTCACTCAAATGAATCGAACTTTCACATATATTTCAGCATCATGTTTTTGCGTCTGCGTCGAAGCTACATCTCGTTACAGAACATTTTGAAATCATGCCGGTTAAACAAGTAGTGCTGCTACTTTTAAATGAGATCCTGAGTATTTCTGTGCAAATGTAGCACGCACACGTGTGTGAAAGAAAAACCTAGCGTGTCCTTGCACCAGTGCATGTCACAGGAGATGTGAGAGAGAGAAAAAAATGATGAAACCGGAGACTGCAGGAGCGGCCTGCAGAGATCATATTAGTAGCTGCGACCATCGATCGGTTCTAGCACTTAAATTTCAAGCGTGACAAAACTGTAGGCAAATTAATTGTTCGCCAGAATATTACACATCAGAGTACATTAATCCTCTCCAGAGCCGCACGCCATATGAATACTAATAGAGCTGCCAGACGCCTCTCCTCTCGTCTGCCGCGCGTCCATTCGCTCGTCTGCTCCTTTTGTTTCCTTCTTATTTCCCATCCTCATTGTTTTTTCGTCTCTCTCTCTCTCTCTCTCTCTCTCTCTCGTGCGCGCGCGTCTTTTCTCCTTCAATTGCGAGTGACATTAACTGGCAACAGCGTTCATTAATATTCATATATCCTCCCAATACCTGCGGTATCTGCGAGCCGTGCGCCTTCTTTTTGTGATTGAATCGTTTGAAGTGTTTCCTTTTTTAAAAAATAATTGTCTGTAAAATTTGGAACTGACACTTATGTCTTATGCTTTATGGGCCCTGGCAGGTATCCGGGCGCTAAATGTATAAATAAAACTGGGATTACAAGGGAAGACGGAACATTATTGCGTGTTAAAGTCATAAAATAAAAGCTGTATGTAAAGCGTGCGTGTGTTTTCAATTAAAAGCGCTGGGTTACGTGTTAAATAATCCAGTGAAAATACACTCTCTGTCTTTCTCTCACTCTTTTTTTTTCTTCCAGAAAACCATCCCGGCTAGTCCAAACATGGGAGCGGTTCTCGGATTTCAGACCCCCACCTTGTCTTTTGTGCCGAGTTCAGTGAGGCTCCTGGTCAGAAATGTACACAAGCCTAATTCGAGTTCGAAGATCTCCGAATAACCCGAAAGGGATCAAATTAAAATTCCAAGACGGGCGGAAAAAAGCGATACGGGGTTTGAAAGTGGCCCCTGCTTCTTTAAGCTGGATTTAAGTGATCAAAGTTCCATATGAGGCAGCCATTGGTGGTATTGAGTTACTCTAATGGCTGCCATGTGCTACTGCCGACGGGCCCGATCCACGGACGTCTCCAGGGTGTCAGGCGCAAGACAGTTGTAAAAAGAGGCTTTACAATGGAGAGCGGGATCGGCTAAAACCAGATGCCTCGTGCATTTTTTTCCGAATTAGCTCCAGATTTTTCGAGGAGCATCGATCAAGGCGTCCGGCGGGTCTCTCAAGACCGTGCCAGCCGACAGCGGCCCCCTCTCCATCGCTCGCCAAGCGCTTATTTACTGATGCGTGGCTTCCCCATTCCCACTAAACTGCAGGAGACACAAGTGACAATAAAAGTCAAACACTCGGTGGTTGCCGGAGTCCTGGCTGGTTATTAGTATGTAAATGAAATCATCACAGCTGTTCTATGCGCGGAGAGGGGGAGAGCGGAGACAACGAACCCTGCATTCTGATGCTGTCTCCTGAACAACCATCAGGAGCTGGCCACCTCTTCCGTACCCTGCAGTCACGCAGTAATGCATGCGCAAATGCTTTTTATGCACGCAATTAAATTATTGCTAAAGTATAGTGTACACATATACAGGTTAATTAGCTGGAATTGCTTTCGTTCAGTGAACAGCGAATGCCTGTGGAAGCGTTTTGTTATTGCAAAAGCCTTTCGGAAAAAAGAAAATTGTATTTAAAGCTGTGATTTAGATCTATAGCAGCCCAAATCAAGGATGATGTCATGAGAAGACATTTTGAACCAAAGTTTCCTCCGAACAAGCACATAAAATGTACATTTATAGTATATTGTTTAAATGGTCTTTTAAAATATATTTATATTTTTAATTTACGTGCACATATATACATTTTATATATTTTATATAAATCCGTATTTATATATTTATGTAGCAGTCTTTGTAAAAAATTGGGCGCATAAAATTTGTATTGAAAGCTTTTTCTCTAATTAAATAATTTTAATTATATATTATTAAATAACTATATTTTTAATTTCCATTTACATTATTTATAAAATGCTTTTTGTTCAAAGCAGCCTACAAATGAAGAATACTAAATCATGCGCGCGATTTATTGTTTCGCTCCCTTGATTTGCTAAATAGTGCGCACGATTTACTATTTCGCTCCCTCGATTTCCTAAAACATGCGCGCGATTTATTGTTTCGCTCCCTCGATTTGCTAAATCATGCGCGCGATTTACTATTTCGCTCCCTTGATTTGCTAAATCGTGCGCGTGATTTACTATTTCGCTCCCTCGATTTCCTAAAACATGCGCGCGATTTATTGTTTCGCTCCCTCGATTTGCTAAATCATGCGCGCGATTTACTGTTTTGCTCCCTTGATTTGCTAAATCGTGCGCGTGATTTACTGTTTCGCTCCCTCGATTGTGCGCACGATTTACTATTTCCCTCGCTCATTTGCTAAATCATGCACGCCATTTACTGTTTCGCTCCCTTGATTTGCTAAATCATGCGTGTGATTTACTGTTTCGCTCACTCGATTTGCTAAATCGTGCACACAATTTACTATTTCGCTCGCTCGATTGGCTAAATCATGCTCGCAATTTACTATTTCGCTAAATGCGATTCCCTCGATTTGCTAAATCATGCGCGCGATTTACTATTTCGCTCCCTCAATTTGCTAAATCATGCGCGCGATTTACTATTTCGCTCCCTTGATTTGCTAAATCGTGCGCGTGATTTACTGTTTCGCTTCCTCGATTTGCTAAATCGTGCGCGTGATTTACTGTTTTGCTCCCTTGATTTGCTAAATCGTGCGCGTGATTTACTGTTTCGCTCCCTCGATTGTGCGCACGATTTACTATTTCCCTCGCTCATTTGCTAAATCATGCACGCCATTTACTGTTTCGCTCCCTTGATTTGCTAAATCGTGCGTGTGATTTACTGTTTCGCTCACTCGATTTGCTAAATCGTGCACACAATTTACTATTTCGCTCGCTCGATTGGCTAAATCATGCTCGCAATTTACTATTTCGCTAAATGCGATTCCCTCGATTTGCTAAATCATGCGCGCGATTTACTATTTCGCTCCCTCAATTTGCTAAATCATGCACGCAATTTACTGTTTCGCTCCCTCAATTTGCTAAATCATGTGCGTAATTTACTATTTCGCTCCATCGATTTACTAAATCCTGCGCATGATTTACTTTTCCATTCCCTTGATTTGCTAAATTGTACCCATGATTTACTATTTTGTCCCCTCAATTTGCTAAATCATGTGTGCGATTTACTATTTTGTTCCCTTGATTTGCTAATCCTTAATTTCATTCCCTCGATTTATAAATCGTGCGCACTATTTTTTCCCTGCATGTCATGTGCAGGGCTCAGTAGTTATACCGTAGTTAATTGTAAGTAAATTATTTGTGCTCTGTTAGTTTCAGCATCCCAACTAGCCCAACACAGCAACATCAGATCAGCCAATGGGGTGAGCTTTGGGCGGGGCACTTGCTGGTCCGACCAATGGCAGAAGAGGAGAGTATTCAGGGAAACATGATTGAAAACAGTCATTATTTTTGCAATTACATTTGGGTCACATGTAGAAATTACAGACTGAAAGCATAATTTAGACTTGCGGCACTTGCAAATCATGAGAACATCAAACTTTAACATTATGAGAAAATGCATTGAATCACTGTGAATATTTCAAGTTTTCATGTGAACGAGTCAAAAAAACATACACATAACATCAGTATGGAGGTTTATTTAAAGCTGTGATTTAAACCTGCAGCATGTAAACTCTCAAATTCCAGGCACAAATCATTTTCTTATTTATTTTTCCAAAGGATAATATTATGAGAAAACGCACATTTTTTCCCAGACAGTAAACAAAAGCATTCCCCCGAAAACTGATTTCTGCCGCAAATGAAACATAGACGGGCGTTAGACGCTGCCAAATCTCCGGCTGAAATTGTTTCCATATCTGCGCCATGTATTCAATGCCCATCTGCCCGAACTCCTGCGCGTACCGCCAGCAAAAACACAATGAGTAATTCTCTCCAAACATAGACATAAAACCTGCCGTTCCTTCTCCATCAGCCCTACACGCAAAAAAAAAAAATGTCGAAAAATATCTCGTTTCAGATCATCCACTTGAGAATACTAATTAGGGCGCCATTGTGGAAAATGTTACACAAGGCTTTGATCAAACATCACGGGTCCAAGTCTCGGGATCAGACGTGTTCAACTTAAGTCCAAACAAATCCAGGAAAGAGCTTTCAATCTAAATAAAGAACTGTTTTTCAGCTCGGCCCATCTCTGCCTGGTAAATAAATAATGCTCTACGATATAGTCGACAGGCAAAATGTCAGATTGTCTGCTATTTAAATGCATAGAGGTGTGATGAGTGAAACATATGGGAGATTTGAGAGCTAGCACCGTTTTCTGATCAAACCAGCCGTTACGGTGCGTAGTGTGCATTTTGGCTGCTTTTGACAAAGTAATCCGACGGGTTTTATGTAAAAATATGCTAAGATAGCATCACGGCGCATCTGTATCACTTCGTCTGCCGCGTTTCATTAAGCTAAATTTTATGACGTGTTCTCTTTAAGTCTGAGAATTTATGGATAGATGTCTCTCGAAATTCCATCACGTCAACAGCATCACTCTTCATTCTCAGCGGGTGTGTTTAACGCCGTTCTCCATCTCCGTAACTTCAAGAGATGGATTCCGACGCACTTTTCTCCAACTTAATCATAAAGATGACTTGATTTAGCATGCGTTTACATAAGCTCTAATGTTTAATTGCCTGCAGTGAGTGAACTTCCGTGAAATAAACCGTGTTCTCTGGCCTGAATTGTTTGATAGCGAGAGGTTACAGAGTGAGGAGCTTTGTTTGTTCGCCTCACCTTCCCTCCTACACTCACTGTCTCCCCCTGTGATTAAAAAACATCATCAGCATCTCATTAGCACTGATTTGCATAGTAACAGCATGAATATTGTGAGTGTGTTTCTGGGGGTAGGGGTAACTTAATGAATGCGACAGCCTCTTCTGTTTAACTAATTTTTTGCCTCATCCATATTCAGATGACTCTTGGAATCAGACGGCGGTTAAACTTTCGCGCTGAAGACGTGCAGACGTGATCGCCAGAATGTCGCACCTGATTCCTGAACCCAGAGGAAAATTTTAGCGCTCAGATGTTGCTCTTTTGACACTCGGGAGACTCTGAAGGTGTCATGAAATTTACATGATTTACTTTTTAAATGCGTGTCATTGTGCGTGATTCATCAGTGCATGTTGTTTTTAAGGGAAAAAAGGTTTATTGCTTGTTAATACGTCACGGATGCAGAACGGTTGTGAATGGGAAAAAATAAAAATACTCCCAGCTTTTGAGTCTAGATTGGTCACACACTTTGGTGTCTTGATATATGCGAGTGCAGTTTGAGATGAATATAAGATTATTGTTGGTTTTAAGATTTAAATCTCTCAGTTTAATCTTATTGCTGTCATTCGTAATTATTCTTCATTACAGGAAAGCCTTTCCTGCGTTCATTCACAGCTCGGAGGACCTCAAGGAGATGCTAGTTATATTTCATGTAAAACTTTGTTTCAGATGTTTCTCTTAAAATGACTTTGGTAAAATCGAGTCGGTTGTTCATATTGATATGCGAGCACAGTGTGAGACGTTGCTGAGATCTCTTTTGAGTATCTGGAGGAGATGGACGGGAGATTTTGTTGGTTTTATGATTTAAGTCTCTCAGTTAAATCGCATTGTTGTCCAGTTCTTTATTACGGGACAGCCTTTCCAAACTGTATTGCTCAAATGTTTCTCATTCATAGCTCAAAGGGCCTAAAAAGATGCTGGGTTAAAAACAACTCAAGTTAGGTTGAAAATGAACCCCGTGTTTAAAAATGACTGTATGTCTGGTTTAAAATGAACCAAAAATAGGTTGGAAATTAAAAATCAGACATACAATTACTAGAAGCTATAACAATAATCAAAAGGTGAGCATTCATTAATACAAAATTTAATATATTTATTTATTTTTTATAAGGTAATTATTATTCATTAAACTTATTAATAAGCATATTAATAAATGTTAATTTCCAACATATTTTGGGTTCATTTTAAGCAAGCAATACAGTAATTTTTTTAACAACGACTGTTTTTTAACAATAGTTGAGTTGAATAAAACTACCCAGCAGCTCGGGCAAACATTTAACCCAACACTGGGTTAAAACAACCCATTCACAGGGTTAAAACAATCCAATCGCTGGCTTAAAACAACCTATTCGCAGGGTTAAAACAACCCATTCACTGGGTTAAAACAACCCAATCACTGGGTTAAAACAACCGATTCGCAGGGTTAAAACAATCCAATCGCTGGGTTAGAATAACCCCTTCTCTGGGTTAAAACAACCTAATTGCTGGGTAAAAACAACCCATTCGCTGGGTTAAAACAACCAAATCGCTGGCTTAAAACAACCTATTCACAGGGTTAAAACAACCTAATTGCTAGGTAAAAACAACCCATTCACTGGGTTAAAACAACCTATTCGCAGGGTTAAAACAACCCATTCACTGGATAAAAACAACCCAATGGCTGGGTTAGAATAACCCCTTCCCTGGGTTAAAACAACCTAATTGCTGGGTAAAAACAACCCATTCACTGGGTTAAAACAACCCAATCGCTGGCTTAAAACAACCTATTCGCAGGGTTAAAACAACCCATTCACTGGGTTAAAACAACCTATTCGCAGGGTTAAAACAACCCATTCACTGGATAAAAACAACCCAATGGCTGGGTTAGAATAACCCCTTCTCTGGGTTAAAACAACCTAATTGCTGGGTAAAACAACCCATTCACTGGGTTAAAACAACCCAATCGCTGGCTTAAAACAACCTATTCGCAGGGTTAAAACAACCCATTCACTGGGTTAAAACAACCTATTCGCTGGGTTAGAATAACCCCTTCTCTGGGTTAAAACAATCTAATCGCTGGGTTAGAATAACCCCTTCTCTGGGTTAAAACAACCTAATTGCTGGGTAAAAACACCCATTCACTTGGTGAAAACAACCTATGTTATATAGTTATGTTTCATGTCTCAAATTTTTTTCAGATGTTTCTCCTGAAATGACTGTAAAATTAAATATGCACGATTGAGTCTGTATTGATGGTCCCTCAACAAACTTTCTACTGTTTATAAATAACTTTGCATGTACGTCAACTTTTTCAACTATCAGCAACCATAACTAACCTTAAAGAGTTAGTTGACATGTAGTTGCAAAGTTACTCACAGTTAGTGGAGTATCGAGAAAAATAAGCCTTTCCAAACTGTAATGCTCAAATGTTACTCATTCACAATTCAAAGGACCCAATGGAGATCCTAGTTATATTTCACAGATTACAGATTAGTCAGGATTCAAGAATAGAGCTGTAAAATGAGTGCAGACACAGTAGAGCAGAATCTGATGAAAAATCTCAGAGATCTTCAGTGCAGGTGCCATTCGCTTTTGGCACTTTCTTTCTCGCGCCCAAGCATCCAGCCGCATGATGGATGGCGCCAGCGGATTGCAGCGTGCAGTATTTTGCCGCAGTTGATTGCAAACTGACTCCGGGTAACATAATTATTTACACTGACACAATAATGTAAAATGATTAACATCCGCTCATATTCATACCGGTATAAATCACCGGCCCACGTCGGGGTTCATCGTTCGGGGAGGAGGGCCGGCGTCTCGCCCTCAGATTGGACGGTGGCCAGATAAGAGGAATATTAATCGTGGAGATATGCCGCATGGTCGTTTAAAACTTCGAGAAAAGCGAGGCCCTGGCAGAGTCTTTGGCAGAGCGATGGTTTCTGGCTCCAGCGGGCACCGCTCAAGATGGATTACCACCTGACTCCTCAACATAGATGTCCTACCTGTGCATGAAATAGGGCTTGACCGGCCAATGCGCACTTTTTCTACCCCTTTCTCCCCCAAAATGAGAATTACTGCTGGGAGGCTCTGGACAATTTTATGTAGGGCTGGAGAACAAAAATCAATATTTAATTATCTGTGAGCGTTTGGTGTCACTACATCTTTAGATCTGTAGGGTGGAGTGGACAGGGTCACCGGGCCGGTAAGTGAGTCCGTCAGTGACGAGGCCGTCTCGTCCCAAGGCTCCGATTGGCCTGTCTTCAATCACCACAGGAGTGATGACTGACAAGTCATTTATACGTCGACCTGCGTGTTTGGAGAAGGCCACCTTAAGAAAGAGCCTGCGTGACGTGCGTACAGTACGCTTGAAGTTAAATATGGTTTTGACCTATTAGAAATATGGCTTAAATGCCCCACCTAGAGGCAGGATGGGACACTTACCGGGGTGTTGGGTGAAGTCAGTGCATAATACTGGTTGTTATCTGATTATTTCCCATTTTTATCCGAAATCTGTGCAGTTAAGATCTACATTTTCATGCACTATATTTGATTGGAGACCTAGAAGTAATGGAGAATGTTGTTATTTTTTATTCTATTGCATTTTATTTCTTTGTATTTATTTTACGTCTTTACTGTCTTTTACATTTGTCAGCATTTCCTTGTTTAAATACTGTAAACATCACAGACTTTATCTTTTGCGATTGATTTGACATGCTTGTATCTAGTTATGTGGATTCATGTAAATAAGAAAAGATTAGAAACAGTGAGAATTATTTCTGAATTTGGGGCATTTCAGCACAGTTACGCTCAATTTGATCTACAAATTGCAGTCCACGATCAGAGAGAAAACGCTTCTAGTTTTGGAATTTATGATTTGATATTTCATGTTCAGTATTTATTCTTTATTTTATGTCCATTTTCTTTGTTTTACATTTTTCGAAATCCTAAAACTTTGTTTATTTTTGTGTTTAAATGAAAAGATATCTGACTTTCAATCTGTTGTGGTTTATGTATTAAACACTCTGGTTATAGTTTCATACACTCTAAACAATGCTGGGTTAAAAACAACCCAACAATTTTTTTTAACCCAGTGGTTGGGTTAAATGTTTGCCCAACCTGCTGGGAAGTTTTATTTAACTCAACTATTGTTTAAAAATTACTATATGGCTGGATTGAAATGAACCCAAAATAGGTTGGAAATTAGCAATAAGAAATTTAATAAGTGTTATTAATAATTTATTTATTAAACATATTAATAAATGTTAATTTCCAACATACTTTGGGTTAATTTTAAGCGATTAATACAGTAATTTTTAAACAATAGTTGAGTTTAATAAAAACTACCCAACAGGTTCGGCAAACATTTAACCCAATAGCTGGGTCAAAACATCCCATTTTCGGGGTTAAAACAACCCAGTCGCTGGGTTTGTCCATTTTCAACCCAACTTGGGTGGTTTTTAACGCAGACTTTTTTAGAGTGAAGCATGTGAATTTATTTGAGTAAGGAAAGAGTATAACATAATACTGATAATTCTTTGTTTATTTCCAATTTTCATTATAATTTTAAAACATTTCAACAGTTGTGATCAGTTAGATCTACAGTTGAAGGTCTGAGATCAGAGAGCTCAAAACACTGCTATTTTGCTTTCTTTCTTTCTTTACATTTGATTTGTGACCTAAATAGTGCAGAATTTTAAACATTTATTCTTTATTTGTGTCATAACTTTAACTTTAAATTTTATCTGTGATCTTCTACAAATTATATAACACAGGTTTGTAGTTTCGTAGATTAATTTTAATATACATATAGAGCATAATATTTAAGATTTTCCAGTTTGAAAGCCTCTCAGTACTGTTATGATCCATCTATTTTGATTTATTTAACATATCTTATGGTATCTTCGAGCATACCAAAAATGTCTGGCAGCCACCAGCGTGAAAATCCATTACGGCTTAATAATAGATATAATGGAGATGAAGGCAATTAAAAATTTCATAGAGGCCTGGCGCTTGTAATAAACGTACAATCCGTTCGCATCCGTTCATTTGGCTAATGATTTCTTACGAAGAGCAAGTGAAGGGTCAAACTCGAAACGCTTGAACTCCTGTAATTACTGACCGCGATTCTTCCATGAAAGTAGTTCAGGGACAGACTCTTTTCCCAGAGCTGACCGGGTTGGTAAGAGACAGTTTTGTACCTCTTTTCCCCGAATGTCCTTTGCACTCGCAGTTAGAGGACACAGAATTGGGACCCTTCTTGAGTTTAATGGTAGCGCACAGCCAATCGATACACTTCAGCTACAAAGGAACAGTTGAGGGACCAAAGGCCCAAACACATTACACGCTGGTCAAGGCCAATAGCAATCTGATGTTGAGGTTAGAAAAACACGCTAGAACTGTTAGCCTCCAGTTGCTCAGGCGGGCCGCTCCGGTAGACCAATCTGTCTTTGATTTACCATTGTCACAGTTCAACTCCCAGTTCGGGGCGGAACACTAAATAAGATGTAAAAACCCTCTTGAAAAGTCTTTGTGTTAAAGCATCAATTAGCCCTAGAGCTAACTGCTAACTTGTGGGCTGTTTACAGAATGGAAAATGAATATATAAGGTCATGCATAATGTGTGCTTGCAAGGTCAAGTCCAGTGCACCGCATTCTGAGACAGTGTCTAATGCGGTGCGATTTGGTTGGATATATACAATACTAGCTTACTGTTTAGGCTACTGTGTGTATACACTCTAAAAAAAAAACGCTGGGTTAAAAACAACCCAAGTTGGGTTGAAAATGGAAAAACCCAGTGATTGGGTTGTTTTAACTCAACTATTGTTTAAAAATGACTACATGTCTGGCTTAAAATGGACACAAAACGACACATAATTACTAGAGGCAACAATAATGATCAAAAGGTGAACATTTATTAATAAGCAATTCAATAAATGGTTATTGGTTAATTATTATTCATTAAGCTTATTGATTAATGTTCATTTATTAAACATATTACCCAATTGCTGGGTTAAAAGAAACCAATTGTTGCGTTAAAACAACCCAACCGCTGGCTTAAAACAACCCATTCACTGGTTATAAACAACCCAATCGCTGGGTTAAAACAACCCAACCGCTGGCTTAAAACAGCTCATTCACTGGTTAAAAACAACCCAATCGCTGGGTTAAAACAACCCAACCGCTGGCTTAAAACAACCCATTCACTGGTTAAAAACAACCCAATCGCTGGGTTAAAACTACCCATGCATTGGGTTTAAACAACCATTCACTGGGTTAAAATAACCAAATCGCTGGGTGAAAACTACCCATTCACTGGGTTAAAATAACCAAATCGCTGGGTGAAAACTACCCATTCGCTGGGTTAAAAAAACCAAATCGCTGGGTTAAAACTACCCATTCGCTGGGTTAAAATAACCAAATCGCTGGGTGAAAACTACCCAATTGCTGGGTTAAAATAACCAAATCGCTGGGTTAAAACTACCCATGCATTGGGTTTAAACAACCATTCACTGGGTTAAAATAACCAAATCGCTGGGTGAAAACTACCCATTCACTGGGTTAAAATAACCAAATCGCTGGGTGAAAACTACCCATTCGCTGGGTTAAAAAAACCAAATCGCTGGGTTAAAACTACCCATTCGCTGGGTTAAAATAACCAAATCGCTGGGTGAAAACTACCCAATTGCTGGGTTAAAATAACCAAATCGCTGGGTGAAAACTACCCAATTGCTGGGTTTATCTATTTTCAACCCAACTTGGCATTCACTGTGTACATATTTTTCAGTGTACAGTGTGCAGTGATGGTATATTGCATGCCCAGTTATCATTTGTTTTGCATTTATAATCTACTTTTGCGTAGAAATGTCAAACATTTGGCAGCCTAAGTCAAGAAAATGGTTAAAATCACAGTTGATATCACTTGTTTCATTCAGAAAACTGTAAATGTAAGGTCAGGTCCAGTGCACTGCATTCTGCGGTACAGTATAAAATCACAGACGTTAGATATATAAAGATATTACTATGAATGGGAGAAAGTGCAACTCGCAATATGGCGGAATAAGTCCCGCCTTCTAAATAAAAGAGCCTGTCGCTGATTGGTAAAGTCACTGCGTCACTGCAGGAAATTGATTTTAAACAATAACTTATAAACAATGCCGTAATTATTTTAGCTTATTTTTTTTAAATAATCGTGTTTAACAGTGGAATTCCTGCTGAAAAACTTCATTACCCACGATGCTGTACAGAAAATTACGCCAATCAGAGAGTCAAAAAAAACTAATTTCTCCAAAATAGCTCTTTAGCTGACGTAATTGAGTCAATATCCCTGCACTTTAAGCTTAAAAAAACTTAAATAAACTTAAAAAAATATCTTGCTTTTATACATATAATCAACATATGCAATGCTTCATGCAGTGTGATTCAGAAATGAACACTAGCTTACTGTTCACAGTATGCACTATGAAGGGTACAACAGGGCTAAAGGCATCCCACTGTTGTAGCAAAAGTGTTTTAAGTATGGAACAATATGTTTATTTATCAGTGATTAATGTTTTGGTTCACAGTACGCTATTTTGCTGTCACGTCTATTTTGTGTAGGTATGTCAAACTGTGTGCTAGCCAAGAAAAAGATGCTAAAATCACACTTGACATCACTTCCTGTTGGAATGGAAGGTCAGGTCATAGCCACTACTCCAGTATTCCGAACACAGCCGCGGCGTGAAGGGATGAAATGGACGTGTGAGAGCGACGCTCAGCCAGGCAGTTCATCGCCTCGTTCCAGCAGATGAGCAGTCTCCTCTGGTAATGCTTACCCTTGCAAGTTCAACCCAAATTAAGTGCCTCATCTTCATTGCAGGCTGTAAGGCGATTGATTTGTCCCTTTTAATCAATTTATTTAATTAGTCATACATTCAGCTCTTAACATGCACTGCCTTTCTCCTCGTCTCGTCTTCGCTTCTGGGTCTCTGGAGATTATCGGGGAAATTATCCAGCAACCCCCACCAATGGAGAGCTGATAAACAAAAGTCTATTAAGGCCACGGCAGTGTTTAAAGATCATGCGCTAATCGATTATTAGGCTATTATTTTACTGCCAATGTGAAATAAAAGGACAGATTCTGCTTCAAATTAGACAAACGTCTGATGGAGCCGCGTGCTGAAAAGCAAACATTTGGTGCCATTAAACCGTTCGCAACGTCATTTGCTGATGGTTTGTTTTGATGTGAGCAGTGATTGGTGTACAGTGCTGTCATTGCTGCACAGATGGGCAGTGTGTTACAAGTTTGTGAATTAAAAGCATGGTTTGTGCTACAGATGTGTCATGGATCCAGTTGGCATTGTATGTGTACCTGCAGTTTCAAACGCTAGTGTTTCTGAAAAGCTTAAGGTTTTAAATGCACATACGTAATGCACATAATTTGCGATACCGGAATATATAATATATATATATATATATATATATATATATATATATATATATATATATATATTTTTTTTTTTTTTTTTATAAAATACAAATAAAATTATATATTATAAAAATCTTTTTAATCTTTTTAATTGATAGTAAAAATATATACAATAGAAATATGGATTATAAAATAATATTTTATTTATGTAAAATAAAATAATTCAATAATTAATCATAAATAAATAATAAAAATATGTATTATAAAATAAGAAATATTTTAACAATATTTAATACATTTATAATTAAATATAAATAATTAATAATAAATAAAAGATTATAAAAATATGTTTTAATTTTAATTTATAAAGTAAAAAGGTAGTTTATAGTTATAAAGTAGTTTATATAGTAAAAATAATAAGTAATAAAACTATGCATTATAAAATATAAATAATTAATAATATATGTATTATAAAATAATACATACTTTTAATTATACATATAATATATTTATAAAAAGGTTAAATAGTTAAATAATAATAATAATATTCTATAGAATAAATGTTTTAATTATATATAATAAATTTATAATAAAATATAACTAATATTAAAAAGATGTAAATAAATAATAATAAATAAATAAATAATAAAATATCTATTATAAATATATAAATAATTAAATATATAAATAAATAATATTTTATTTAGGTAAAATACAATATAAATAATTCAATAATTAATCATAAATAAATAATAAAATATGTATTATAAAATAAGAATTTTAACTATATATAACACATTTATAATAAAAAATAAATAATTAATAATAAATAAAAGATTATAAAAATGTTTTAATTTTAATTTATAGCAAAATCGAAATAAATCATAAAAATATGTATTTTAAAATACACATAATAAATAATAAAACATTATAAAATAATACATATTTTTATTTATATAAATATATATATATAATACATTTATAAAAATGTAAATAATTAAATAATAATAAAAATGTGTTATAAAAATAAATATTTTACAAATATCATACATTTATAATAAAATATAAATATTAAAAAGATGTATTAAAAATTGAGAAATATTTTAATTTTATATATATATATATATATATATATATATATATATAGTGCTTTTTCTATTTTCTGAAGTGTTGTTTACCCTTACAAGCAAGAATATCCACTACTATGATGATCAGGTCGTTGTGGATGTTGCTAAATTGCGAGAGGTTTTTAGCATGTTTAACTTATACAAAGAGTGTTATTTCTGTTGAGGGCTTTGTTCTATTCTCTAACAGTATGAGTATTGTTTAAGTGATGCTTAGCCTGGCAAATACTACTAATGGAATAAAACATGCATCTTTACTGGCCTTAACAAAAGTCAAAAATTTAATAAAAAAAAAAATGTATGTTAGGACTGTAAAGCCAAGCATGTGGTCATGAGAAAAGGCTCCTCTCTACGTGTGTGTGTGTGTGTGTGTGTGTGTGTGTGTGTGCGTGCGCGCATTTCACGGGCAGGACTGTGAGCGAGCGCTGAGGGAATTGCACATTTGTTATTCCGGAGGCATATTTGAAGCCCATTTAATCAAGCTGTGATGAGAAAAGATGCAGAAAGGATGAGATCGCCCCTCGCATTGATAGGGTCTGGCCGGGGCAACCGATGAACCACCTGAGGTCTTACCGGCAGACAGGCACGGCAGAATTATGGAAATAGATTCCACTCGACTCATCTCCCCGTTTCTCTCTTCAGGTGCTTCTTTCTGGAATGTTAAACAATGGCGTGTTTTAATCTTGCAGGTAGAGCGCAGAGTTCACCAGCTCATGAAAACGATGACGTCCCTCCGATCTCTGAACCCTTCCAAAGCTGCTGGTCACGTTTCTACATTCACACCGCTGAGATAAAGGCCTGAATCTCTGGGAATATTTTGTGTCATTCCTGTTGGAATGCTGTCAGGAAACCTTTTTGATAACACTCATTATTTTTGCAGTTCCAGTAGGGGGGGTTGATTCGCAACATTACAAACTTTGATTTGAAGCAAAAAAAGTATGCTCTGGCGAGGGAAAAACTACAATCCCATGAAGCATTGCATACAGCATAATCAAATTATAAAACCATTGATTAATAAAGATTTATTATTAATAAATAATTTATTTTACATTTATTCCAAAATATGCATATATACACACATATTTAAGTGTTACATGGAAGATTTCTTTGCAGAATCATGGGTAATGTAGTTTTTCAACAGGAAGTTCTCTGTTAAACATGATTATTTCAAAAAATTACTTGATCTCTTCGTCAAAAGCATATACCATCGATTAACAATCTCGCAGCTGACAGAACATCTGTTTTTAAAGGTTTTTTAGTTATTTCTCAAAATGAATACAATTTTTAATTGCCAACTGTCTGTTGCACTATTTTTTAGACCTAAAAATACATGTTTTTGATTGGGTTGTTTTAACCCAGTGAATGGGTTGTTTAAACCCAATGACTGAGTTGTTTTAACCCAAAGAATGGGTTGTTTTAACCCCTGCAGTGATTGGATTGTTTTAACCCATACAGTGATTGGGTTGTTTTAACCCATGGAGTGACTGGGTTGTTTTAACCCATGCTGTGGTTGAGTTGTTTTAACCCATGCATTGGTTGAGTTGTTTTAACCCATGCAGTGATTGGGTTGTTTTAACTCAGCGAATGGTTGTTTTAACCCATGCAGTGGTTGGGTTGTTTTAACCCATGCAGTGATTGGGTTGTTTTAACCCAGTGAATGGGTTGTTTTAACCCATTCAGTGATTGGGTTGTTTTAACCCATGGAGTGACTGGGTTGTTTTAACCCATGCAGTAGTTGAGTTGTTTTAACCCATGCAGTGGTTGGGTTGTTTTAACCCATGCAGTGATTGGGTTGTTTTAACTCAGCGAATGGGTTGTTTTAACCCATACAGTGGTTGGGTTGTTTTAACCCAGTGAATGAGTTGTTTTAACCCAGCGATTGAGTTGTTTTAACCCAGCGGATGGGTTATATTTTTGCCCAACCTGCTGGGTAGTTTTATTTAACTTAATTATTGTTTAAAAATTACTGTATTGCTTGCTTAAAATTAACCCAAGGTGAAATTAATATTTATTATTGTTTAATGAATAATAATTAAACAATACACATTTTTTGAATTGCATATCAATAAATGTTCACCTTTTGATTATTATCGTCGCCTCTAGTAATTATGTGTCTGATTTTTAATTTCCAACCTATTTTGTGTTCATTTTAAGTCAGACATATAGTAATTGTTAAACAATAGTTAAGCTAAATAAAACTACCCAGCAGGTTGGGGCCAACATTTGACCCAACCACTGGGTCAAAACATCTCAATCGCTGGGTTTGTCCATTTTCAACCCAACTTTTTTCAGCCAACCCTGTATTTTTTTAGAGTGTACAATTGCTCATATTAGGGTTACTGATTTTCTTCTAAAAATGTGAATATTTGGTGTTAACAAATACAGTTAAATGATTTCTGCAGATCTGAATTATAAATGATCTGAGTTCCGTGTTCCGTCTCCTGTTCTCCATACAGGGCACAAGTGCTGAATTAGTATTTATATGTAATGAGATAAAGAATAGCCTGTGTGTGTATGTGTATGTGTGTGTGTGTGTGTTTCATTCTGCTCTGGGTAATGGCAATGCTAATGTGATTGTTAAGAACTGCTGGCATCAGCATATTGCATTGGCTGTTACTTTTAATCAGTGGTAAGGAGAAAATCACAACCGCTCGTGATTGCACAAATTATCCACCTGAAAAAGTCGGCGTGGAGTAACTGTGCTAAAAACATGGCTGACCTGACAGATACTCTCCACTGGCGATCACTCAAACAAATCATTCCAGAGCAATTCACTTTAAAGTCATCATGACATCAAAAGTAACCCTGCTTAGTTCACTCCACGGTGACGATAAAGCACGACAAGCTAGAAAGAGCAACAAAAAGCAGCGCAGTACAAACAACTCTTTCTCCTCGTTCACAAAGCAATCAGCCTAACTTTTAATACGTCCATGGAATATTACCAGGGTCATTGTGCGGATGGTGATTAAGCGACAGTTTAATCTTCAGCGCTTCTGGACGGCGGGGGTCGAGGGGGTATATTTGCATTAGCAATCTCTCTGAAACTTTGCTAAATTGGCTGTAGTAGAAATCTCAGCTAATGTGATCTAATTTAGTTTTCGCCGCTCTGCTGTGAATGTCAAACATGTCTGACCTCGTCCGTTAGTTATCCAGACAGCAGCCAAGAATCTTCCAGGACTCGCTGCCACTCGACGACAGGTTTGAATCAGTCTGATGAGCCTTGAATATCAAATAACTAGCTTTGCATTTTCTGAAGAAAATATGAGCGGTGTCTGCCCATTCATAACTCGCTGCTCTGCTGTTGTGGTGCAATTGCTAGGGTGTTGCTAGGGTGATCTGTGTGGTTGCTAGGTTGTTGCATAATGGCTAAAGTCAAAAGTGTGTATGTTGAATGCAATGCAAGTCGCTTTGGAGAAACGTGTCTGCCAGTGAATGCATGTAAATGTAAAAGACCATTAAAATAGATTACACTGTAAAAAAATAAAATAATAAAAATGTTAGCAATTTTTTACAGAAAAATAGTAAAAATGTTACCTTGCTACAACAGTGAAAACTGTAAATGCTTTAACATTGCACTAGGGTGAATTCAGGTTGACTGGAAAGTCTTGGAAAAAGTGTCTCAATCAGCCTGAATTCACTCCATATGTAATTTTACTGGAAAATGCAGTAAAATGTATGGTTTTTGCCAGTAAAATTGATGAATTACATATCAGAAAATAAAAAATTGTGTATGAATGCAATGCAAGTGCCTTTGAATAAATGTTAATGTTAAATGAATGCATGTAAATGTAAAATGCAATCAAAATAGACTACACTGTATAAAAAAAATGTTAGTTATTTTTACACAAAAAATAATAAAAATTCTACAGTGAAAATCCAAGTTACCTTGCCACGACAGTGAAAACTGTAAATGCTTTAACATTGCACTAGTGTGAATTCAGGTTGATTGGAACACTTTTTCCAAGTCATTTCAATGGAAAAAAATGTCCCAATCACCCTCAATTGCCCCTTCACAAACAGTTTGATTGACAGGCGATCTGACCAATCATAACCCCGAATCCGCCATTTTGTCTGTCAAAGCAGTCAGGGGAGTTAGTAGATTAACGTTGGTGAACTTGAACTTGAAAAATTGTGTGTCCTCACGTCTTTCCACGCTTGAAACAACATTCCTTCTGATGTTCATTCATGTTTATTTGATGCTATAAATGAACTAGTATGAAGAGATGATCGGTTCACGAGGAGCTACAGCGATCTGTCACGACACATTAAAGACACACTAGACGCTATTTATTGATTAAACTTCTTTAAAAAATTACAATATTTGAAATATGAAACTGTTTCATATCAAAAGTAACCTGCTCTGTCTTGTCTGTCGACGTGTTGTCAGCGTTTTCTTTGTTCCCAAAGAAGTTGCTAAAGGTCTTTGCGAAGGGTCAATTCACCTCATGTGTAATTTTACTGGAAAATGCTGCGAAATTTATGTTTTTTTGCCAATCAAAACAATGAATTACATATCAAAAATCAAAAGGTGTGTATGTTAAGTGCAATGTAAGTCCCTTTGGATTAATGTTAATGTTAAATGAATGCATGTAAATGTAAAATACCATCAAAATAGACTACACTCTAAAAATTATAATGTTAGTCATTTTTATAGAAAAATTGTAAAAATGTAAAAATCTGTTACTTTGCTATGAGCCCACCACAGTGAAAACAAAATGCTTTAACATTGCATTATATGTAATATAATATACATATATACATATTATATGTAACTGACTTTCACCAGTAAAAATTATGAATTACCATATAATTTATGTTGAAAAAAGTAAACTGACATTTCCATGTCCCTGTGTGACATTGCATACTTTTAGTGAATAGTTATTGCATTTTCATTTTAGTATGACCCTGTGCATCATCTTTATACAAGTACTGGTCATATTTTACACACAAGCAGCAAATAACAATGAACTCTGAAAAATAATGTCAAATTAACGGTTATAATTATAAATTACAGTATATTTTACTGTAAGTAGTTACCTTGCAATATATGTTGAACATCTAGTTTAACTTGCATTAAAAAATACTGTCAAATTTAGTATTATTATAGTGGTTATCAGTATAATTTAAAATAAAAGCAGATTTTGTTGTTCAATGTGTATTAATCATAAATATTAAAACATTTTTAATGTTTTTTTTTATAGTATCCAAAGCTTTACTGTAAATTGAACAGAACATTGTTCTTTGACAGTATAGTATCTTAGCTAAAACCACAGGCGGGCAATCACCACTAATGAAATAATGTGAATATGTTATGCATATTGTTTGTTTTGTACGAATTAGATCACTTAAGTTGTTTACGCAGAGTAACTAGATGGCGAGTTGTATTTTTCTTGTCTATGAAGTGGCTTTTATGGTTTTGCACATGATCTTCATCTGTTTTGTAAGACTTTGAGTGCTGGTATTTTTGTATAATATATGAATGCAGCATGTTGGCAGAGAGATCGAGCGAGAGAGAGAGAGAGAGATGGTGATGGTGATCTCCTCCATTATTCATTAGGGCTCGTCTCAGACGGTAGAAGAATCCGTAGTGAGGTGGATTTGCGAATTATTATGATTCCGGTTAGCCAGCTCCAATAAGACCTTTAACTCCGGCGAGCTTAAGGCCTGTCATCCCCCGTTGACTTTAATTATAATTTCTATTCCCTCAGCTTTCTGCTGCTCTGTGGTTTTCAATCATCACACACACACACACACGTACACACACCTGTTTGGCCTCTCCGACCCTCTCTAGAGGAGACGCACGGACTCTGACAGCCCTATAAAGTCATTAATGGCTCCTGTAGCTCATGTTTGAATATTACGCCCAGTCGCAGTAACACGAGGTCTGTGGAAACTGGGTGATTACAAATCTTCTGGCCTTTTCCGGACACAGTTCTACTGATACGACTGGTGCGATTCAAAGGCACATTCTGTGCTATTCTGGAGCAGTTCCTCTAAATGCGCGTCGTTCGCTGTGGGCAGGAAGTGTTCATGCTGACTAGTTTAACATTACCATCCGGTTTGTGTTTTTGTGTGTGCTGGTTATCCTGTCACTATTCTGGATAACAATGAGGAGTCATCATGTTTATAGATCCTGTTTACATTTCACCATGTTTACATTCATATATAGGTTGATTTAGCGTAATAATACGTTTATTTCAAAGTCTAATGTAGTTATTTACATTATATATTCTTTGAGTCTTTATATATTCTATATATTCTAGAGTCTTTGTTCATTTTCAATGCATCATGTGTGTGTATTTCTATATTTCTATTCAGTAGATGGACAGTTTCATATACATTGATACATGTGAACATAATTAGTAATATATATCATTTTAATATTTTAATATAATATTGGGTTAAAACAACCCGTTCACTGGGTTAAAACAGCCCAATCACTGCATGGGTTAAAACAACTCAGTCATTGGGTTAAAAAATAATAATAAAATTGTAATATAATTAGATATTGATGCTGAATTAAATGAAAGTGTAAAAGTCTTTTGTGGGGTCAACTAGCATGTGTTCAACAAGAGCGCCAGCTGGTGGAGAACATTTGCATTGCATTTTGTTTGTCATTGCACTTTTCTTTTTCTTTTTTTTAAGGTTTTTGCCCTGTTCAAAGTGTATTCTGCACAGCATGGTTTTAATATTGAGTTAGGAACAAAAATAAATGACTCAAATTTTATATATATATATATATATACACACATAAAATTCTAATTAAGTAGCCAATTAAGTACATTCTAAAAACACATGGTTAAAAACAATCCAATTTGGGGTTTCAACCCAAGGGCTGGGTAAATATAGGACAGTAAATTGTGTTGTTTTTTTTAACCCAGCATAATGAGTTGATTCATTTTTACTATAATATTAGCTTCTTCTTTTTTTACATCATACATGAATTTTTACAGATTAATTTAAATCCTCTGAATTTTTTTTTTTTTTAAATACTCCACATATAATCATATTTTATAGTAAAGTTTTTAATGCACATTGCCTTCATTTAAGCTCATTTAACAAATATTACAAGTAAAAATTAAACATTTAGAAGTTATTCAAGTGTAATGGGCCAGTCTCTGTTTTCAGTTTCGACCGTAACGGCGCTGGATCTCGTGCCGGAGATGACTCGTGTTCGGCGGGGGAACTGATGACTTCAGACCGCCGCCCTGCGTCTCACTCGAAACTGAAAAATGCTGTGACCGACTCCATAACCTGTCCATAAATAGTCAGTGTACAGTTCTGAGAACATAATTTAATAATTTAAGTATTTATATTCTTTTTGAATGAATTCATAATTTTTTATGCAAGGCATCAGGAGTTTCAAAAAGCCAGAGATAAATAACTCAACCTGGGTTGAGTTCCTAAAAAACTACTCAAACACTGGGTTGTTGCATCTGACCCAGGATCTGTGTAACACAAAAACTACCCAAACACTGGGTTGTTACATCTGACCCAGGATCTGTGTAACACAAAAACTACCCAAACACTGGGTTGTTACATCTGACCCAGGATCTGTGTAACACAAAAACTACCCAAACGCTGGGTTGTTACACCTGACCCAGGATCTGTGTAAAACAAAACCTACCCAAATGCTGGGTTGTTACACCTGACCCAGGATCTGTGTAACACAAAAACTACCTAAACACTGGGTTGTTACATCTGACCCAGGAGCTGGGTAACACAAAAACTACCCAAACCCTGGGTTGTTACGTCTGACCCAGGAGCTGTTTAACACAAAAACTACCCAAACACTGGGTTGTTACATCTGACCCAGGAGCTGTGTAACACAAAAACTACCCAAACACTGGGTTGTTACATCTGACCCAGGAGCTACCTAAACGCTGGGTTGTTACATCTGACCCAGGATCTGTGTAACACAAAAACTACCCAAACGCTGGGTTGTTACACCTGACCCAGGATCTGTGTAACACAAAAACTACCTAAACGCTGGGTTGTTACGTCTGGCCCAGGATCTGTGTAACACAAAAACTACCCAAACACTGGGTTGTTACGTCTGACCCAGGAGCTGTTTAACACAAAAACTACCCAAACACTGGGTTGTTACATCTGACCCAGGAGCTGTGTAACACAAAAACTACCCAAACACTGGGTTGTTACATCTGACCCAGGAGCTACCTAAACGCTGGGTTGTTACATCTGACCCAGGATCTGTGTAACACAAAAACTACCCAAACGCTGGGTTGTTACACCTGACCCAGGATCTGTGTAACACAAAAACTACCTAAACGCTGGGTTGTTACGTCTGGCCCAGGATCTGTGTAACACAAAAACTACCTAAACACTGGGTTGTTACATCTGACCCAGGAGCTGGGTAACACAAAAACTACCCAAACCCTGGGTTGTTACGTCTGACCCAGGAGCTGTTTAACACAAAAACTACCCAAACACTGGGTTGTTACATCTGACCCAGGAGCTGTTTAACACAAAAACTACCCAAACACTGGGTTGTTACATCTGACCCAGGAGCTGTGTAACACAAAAACTACCTAAACACTGGCAAAATAACCCCAGAAAATTACCCAAAAGGCTCAACTCAGAACTAGTACATAAAAAATAACCCAAGATTTTTATTAAGAGTTTATAATATCAGATATTATGCATGATTAAAATGATGCATGATCATGGTATTCCCTCATCATGGATCAGGTAAAAGTCTTCCAAACCTGCAGGTAACATGCACACGGAGAAATGTGAAGCGAAGGCCATATGTGCATCATGCTCATGGGAACATCAGTACATGATCACGTGTTTACATTACGCCCATAGGATAGAGACTTTCCATACCGACAGTTAATTCAGCGAGGACCATCTAGAGCAGCCCCAGAATGCATTGCACTCATTATTCCTATTTGCACTTGCAAATACATCGAATTAGGCTAAATGTGACATTTTGAAGCAGAAAACTGAAAAAGTATTTTCTTGTAAAACTCGCTCCAATAATCTTTGTTTTACAACTTCACACTTTACTTGAAGCCTGTATGTATGATGCATTATAAATGTATAACAATAATATATATATTCATAAATAATTGTTACCAACGTTAAAATGTATTATAGGCCTAATATTCACAGATTCCTTGTTATATCTATTCATTGTTTGCCATGTGTTTTAATTAGGCGGTGTAACGATACACAAACAATAAATAACAATGAATAGATGACTGTGGTTACAATTATTCATTTTTCATTGAAGTGCATTGTATAAAGTGCAATACAAAGCATAATTAATGCATTAAAAATACTTTAATAGCGCACTATATTATGAGCAATCGTAATATAGTAATGACTGAGTAATCAACCACCACTAACTAGCTAAATAAAAAGCATCATCATGCGAGCACATGAGCATTTTAGAGACTCTTTGTACAGCATTACAGGAATCGCTCTGCACTTCATGGAATGAATTTCTTCTAGAAAGCTCTCCAGATAATTCTCCATCCCCTCAGAAGCTCTGTTTGTGCCTGGTAAGTACCCAAGAGAGAGTCAGTGAGGGTCTCTGTGGTATATTGCTCTGTCAATATGCCCTACTTGCAGGTACACATGAAGTCGCTGACAAACACGAGGAAGAGATGACGACTTTGTCATCATTTATTGTCGCCCTTTTCCTTCTAGGATTCTCTTGTTCTTCACGGAGCCAGAGTTGTGTGGGTAAGTGTTCTGAGACCGGGCTCAATTAGAGACAGGTAGTCAATATTTCAGCGTGTACGCGTGTGTGTGTTTGCGTCCTCAGCAGGTAACATCAGTTTGTCGGTGTCTGTCAGCGATAACTCCACTCTGCTGGTTGAGTGGAACAGCAGGAGCAAACAGACGACCCAATGTGCACTGCTCATTTCAACTGAAGGAAGACAGGAGATCCAGATACACCTAGTGCCAAGGTTAAATCTCTTTATACAGCTCAATCTTTGACGGAGAATGTGGAAATAAGTTTCATTGATGGAATATCTCGGCTGTTTTTGTTCTGTGTTTCAGGTCTGGATCCCTCCTGCTGAAAAACATGACAGACACTCTCAAACACTTCTTCTTATGCAGCTGTTTTGAACAATCTCAGGGACTCTTGTGCTCTAAGAACATAAGCTTTGTCAGGGGTAATCTTTTTTTAATAATAATGCACATTTACGGTCTTGAAATCTTACAAATGCGCTACAAATAATGTAATATGCTGTAATTAGATGAAGCATTTATGTTGGTATTACAAAACTGATATCTGATTATGTAAAAATGCTTAAATATCGGTATAACCGATTATCAGTCGATCTCTAGAACAATATATTTAGGCAAAAAATAATATATAAATTGTACAAAACATTATTTATTTAAATATATTTGTAATGTATAATAATGCACAATATATATAATTTAAGATTTTATATATATATATATGACAATATATTTTGGCATAAAGAAATATATAAGTGCTGTAAAAGCAATTATTCGCATCTTACAAAAATTTGTAAATATATTGTGTGTGTATATGTGTGTGTGTGTTTATATTTACTTTTATGTTATGAAATTATGATTAATTGATTTGACAGCACTGATATATATATATATAAATATATATATATATATATATATATATATATACACACACACACACATTTATACATATACATACATATATATATATATATATATATATATATATATATATATATGGTGTAAATGCGATTAATCACGTCTAACATAAAATTTTGTGTCTATATATATTTTTACTTTTTATGTTAGATGTGATTAATCGATTTGGCAGCACTAATATGTATGTGTATATATATAATATACATATTTATATATTAGTGCTATAAAAGCGATTAAATGCATCTAACATAAAAGTTTGTAAATATATAATATGTGTGTATATATATATTTACTTTTATGTTAAATGTAATTAATCATGAGTAATCGATTTGATAACACATATATATGTATATATATGTGCATATTATTTATATATATATATATATATATATATATGCTATAAACTAGGATTATAAGTTTTTTTTAATGCTTTATAAAATTATAAAATATGATAAAATGTTATGAATTTGTTTTTTTTTAAATCCTATCTGAAAAATGACTTAATAAAACCTGTATTATAATCATATTTTTTTTCCTCTTATCACAGACGCCGTTTCCACACCACCTCTGGTCCTGATGTCAAATACTCAAAACTCTGCCAGTTACATCAGCATGTAAGATTTTTGCATAATCATACCTGCTGCCATTATAGTAATAAGGCTTGTGCCAGGAGTTCCCTAGAAAACCACTAGAGGGCATCAGGACACAAGACACCAAAACACATGCTAGTGAATGTGACGTCAGAGTTTTGCTAGATTTAGAAGGCTGTTGTGGCACATTAGTTTAATGAACCTCATATATATTTACAAATAGCATAAAAAACAAAATGCAATTCGGTGACAAAAGAATTTAATTCAATATTTGGTTATCATCTCATAAATATCTGACCAAAGTTGTCTGTATTCATGGAATTCCCTGATGATCTAATACATTTGCCTAAAATGTGGTGAGCTCAATTTTTTCCTGTTTTATATACTATTTTTAAAAAATAGTAGGCAGTACTTTATATACAGTAGTGTCCAAACGTCATGCCTGGAGTGAATATTTGTTTTAAATGACCCAAGTTCGACAAAATATGAGGAAAATATTTTATATTTTTTAAATATTTAAAATATGAGGGCTGAATAAAACACTAAAATTGGTTAATGTATTCATCTGGCAAAATTATTTGGCAAAAAAGGAAACTACAGTTACAAGTATTGTATAGAAAAACAAAAAGCTCACAGGAAAACACATTCATTGACTACAACATAATCAGCTATTGATATTTTATTGGTTTTCTCTTGTTTTGCATTTGGTTTTTTTGGGGTTTTTTTATGACAACCTGGCCAAAAATTATATCAGTACAATTTGTGATGTTTCATTCCGTTACTATCACAAATAAAACAATTGACTCCAAGCACAATTACACAATATGCTTACAACATCTTTATATAAATAATATTTTAATAAAGGGTAAAAATGCTTCATTTTTCTAGGCTGGACATAATTTTGGCCACTACTGTACACGTCTATACTATATTAAAGCTGGAATTTCACTCTGAACATACCAAATAAATCTATTCATTAAAATGATTCATTTGAACTGATTCAATTTGCTCACATGAATCGGTTCAGATGCTCTTTGCAGACTCAAACGTTTTGTTTTATTAATTTCTAATTCGCTGAAAAGTTTTCAGAAGACACTTTTTCGTAAACAGAGTGTCAACAATGGTTCTGTTTTTCCTCTAAGCTTGTCTTGTCATCATAAAAGAGTCTGCAGTGTTTCTCCTGAAGTGGATTTACTGTTAGTCAGAGTTTATCTTCTTTAAAAAAAAAAAAAAAAATTACAGAAAATAATAGAATTGACTGCGTCATACAGTAGAAATCTCCGTTCCTGCATTTCACACCTGGGAAAAGTGTCGTCCTACGCGTCACAGTATTTGTAATCGCTCCTATTTATTTAAAAACTGCATCAAAGTGTGCTCTTGCGTCGTTCTGTGGGCTGTAAACAAAATATGGCTTAATCATGGGCCTTCTCTAAATGTTTAGGGAAGAGCTACGGGTTATTCCCGTTCATCTAAACAGGAAAGAGTCACTTGAGGGACTCATACTGCCCAACTGGATCTTTTCAGATAGTTCACAATCAATCGACTGAAATTTCCCTAAAGCGTTTTCATCTGCCTTCCTGGAAAGCAGCGTCAAATGTTATTCTCTGCCACATTATTGCAGTCAGAGAGCGCGGCATCTGTGTTTGGACATGTTGGTGTTGTTTATTCGAATACTGATGAGGTTTAAAACTCACAAGCACCCAAAAATAACCTCATGACCCATGATGCCGGTCCATCTCAAAGCGGCCCTTCTGTGGACAACACCTGCCGCTGTCTCACGGTTTATACACAAGCCTCGTCCACCCACAGCCGGCTGTTTACCCTCGGAGAAAGAGATCAGAGATCAGGGATTGATGATTCACGGAGGTCGCTTTTGTTTATGAAGCTCGCATGCCATGTTCGGCTTTGTTTTGAAGAAGAGCTGAACGATATCAAGTCAAACAAGAGAGTTTGCAGATGTCTAGCTGCTTTGTATAAACGAAGGCATAAATAGTCAATGCCCACAATGACACTAAAAAGGACTTTTCACACTTGAACTACTTATTCTAAACCCCTGGTAAACAGAATCCTGAGTTATTTTTCTTTAAGTTTCACATTGCCCATAAATAACCCGGGGTTAACAATTAATCCTGGGTAATCATGATGTTTCACACTGTACATTACTAAACCCCGGGTTAACGTTTTTATTTGCATATTTGCTGTGTCTGTGTCATTGATTAGATGTGTACAACACACAAATTGTTTGCTTATATATATATATATATATATATATATAATTATATATCTTCATATTACACACTGTACTATCAAGTTTCTTTCTGAATGTACTAGAAAGGTACAATAAAAATGAAACGGCTTAAATATGAGGAAATAACAAGTAACATAGGGAACCAAGGCAAATTGAAAACAAACAAAATTACAAGTGTGAAACGTTCTTTTACCCGGAGTAAAAAGCAGTGTTTAGAACGATGATAACCCAGTGTTAAGTACAGTGTAAGAACGTTAAGCCTGGGTTTAGGAATCTACAGTGTAAAACGTCAGCTTATGAACAACAACGATTAATTGTTAACCCTGGGTTAATTATGAGCAGTGTGAAACGTGAAGCAAGAAAACCCAGGATTCTGTTTACCTGGGGTTTAGAATGACCCAGGGTTAACTAGCTTAAGTGTGAAAGCCCTCACTGCTCATAATTAACCCCGGGGATAACCATTAATTGGTTAATTTGCTAAGCATCTAGTCGTAACATTCTAACATTTTTGGCACTGCAATGTGGGGTTAATTCTGCTCTAACCCTGCTTCTAAATTCCAAGTGTAAAACATTCCTTTACCCAGGGTTAAAAGCGCAGTTTAGAACGACGATAACCCGGGGTTAAAAGCCCAACGCAACTTAATTGTTCACCCAAAAATCAATTTTATTTAGATAAATAAATGCTGTGATTGTGTATTTTACAGAAAGTGGTTGAGCAGCGGTGTGTTTGGAACGACTTTAGCTACATGTGTCATTCTTCTAATCTACATTATATACAGAAGATGGACGGGAAACGGCGTCTTCCGGTTGCGGCTGAGATAGAAAGACTCGTCTGGGAATTTAATTGCCTAGTTAAAAGAAGAGACATTTTACTCCCTCTGACATTTAATTCAATCTCAAGTATATTGATTTTGTATTACCTAAACTGGAGCGGACCTTGGACAGAGTGAGAGCCATATTTAATGTGACATGAATGAAAACGAGGACAGTTCGATCATTCGGCCACAAAAACGTCTTTACAAATATGTCCAGATGACAAAAAACACAAAACATGTGAGTTACTGTAAGCTGTATTAAACAGATATCTATTTTCATTTGTCAAACTAATTTGAATAACAGTGCAGAATGTTTATGTTTTCTATCAATGCAAGTTCTGTTTAAACTTTTATATGTAATGTTTTGATATCATGCTGTGAAAGGAAGCTATCGCACTAGAAAAAGACAACAATAAATATTTATGCAACATTTACCGTATAAAACGTCTCTTGTCTCATACGAAAACACTATTGCTGAATGTGTAACTCTAAACTTGAGGTTTGTTTCTCTGAAACTGCTTTCTAAACTATTAACAAATCAAGGTACCAAAACAAAAGTCATGCACATGCACTAAGTTACTCACCTCACCAAAATTGAACGTTAGCTAGCATAGAAACGTGGTTGTTTACTGTCGTAGATTCAGAAAGCACAGTTGGCCTAATTGTTTATTTTTTTTAAAAAAAAAAAATCAATTTTTGCAGCCGCGCACCTCTCACCGGGCAGATGAAAAGCTGCAATTGAAGGCCAAGATGCTCTCAGCTCAAAGAAGGGCTCTTAAAGCAAGTGCTCAGACAGGATGTGCTCAAACACAATGCTGTAATTGCTGCCCAGGCCACCATTACTAACAAAAATGAACAGTTTTTAAGTTATGGACAAAAGAAAAGAGTATAGTAATATATGTCAAGGATAAAGTTCAGTCAATAAATCCTGGCAGAGGGTCTTGTATCACCGATAATGAGTTTATTCTCTAAAGACATTCACACGGTAATGCCAAATTACCAAATGTCCAAAATCAGTTTGAATGCTCAAGTACTTTTTCTGTTAATACAAATTAAATAAGCGTGTATGCTTTTCCTTCCTGTCGCTGGTATGTTTTCTGAACTGTGAGTTATGTAGGTGATATATTTAGCCTATCAATAAGACTTCTCTCATATCATCACAGTGTTTTCTGTGTTTTATTTAAAAATAGGTTTTAATTTCCTCTTCTCTGATCTTTAAAGCTGACCTTTGGAATACCACAAAGAATACGTCTCTACTACATGACATTTAAACACTAAAATGCGTGTCTTTAGACATCTGACCGGTCTGTACAACCCTCTGCCTGTCGATCATTCGATGCCCGACATCCGTTTGGCTGAGACGTGTTTTGGAGTGTTGTTGAACTGCTGTATCATGTCCCCGCTAGATGGCAAGAGGGACATTTCTGCTGCAGCCAAGACAGGAACCTTGAGTTCCATGAATCTGCCAAACTCTCTTTATAATGTGTGCTGCTGTACAGCAGATGAAGCATGAAAATTCATTTACAGCAAGAGTGAGTTTCTACTGAGGCCATGTGTAAATTCACACGAAAAACCCATAACTGGAGTCATTTGTTTACTCTGGATGTGTTCGGTGTGCCGAGCATTGTTGTTTAATTGGATAATATAATGCAAAAATGATTAGAAAAGGAAAGACAAAGTTTAATTTTGGTTTTTAAAAGGCCTGAGAGAGACAGTACTTTAAAAAGAGGCTTGATGCTGGCCATGTACTTTGAAAACTACTGTATAATACATATATATATATATAGTTTCTTTTAAACTGTTTGACATTTTAAGTTTGCAATCCTAAATATTGATCTCAGATTCAAATCATTTTTCAATAGACAGCCATAGGATTTTTTTTTTTTTACATTAGGTAATACTGTAATAAGGTCTCATTTGTTTACAATTAGTTTACAATTGTTTGTTTGATAGTTCACAAGCATTGATTAAAGATTAATTCCCCTTTTTACAAGATGTAATATCAGTCTCTGGTGTCTCCAGTGAAGTTTCAGCTCAAAATCCCCCACAGATCATTTATTATCGCTTGTCAAATTTGGGTGTGAGCAAAAACACGCCGTTTTTGTGTGTGTCCATTTAAATGCAAATGAGCTGCTGCTCCAGAAGAGGGCGGAGCTTTAACGGCTCAACAACAACAAAGCTGGAGAATCTCATGCAGACAAAATGAGGATTGTCAGTAACGGTGTTCATCCTTACATTGTTCAAACCGGAGTCGACACTGATGGAGAGACTCAGGAAGAAGTCACAACTTTTAGACGTTTCTGAACGGTTAGTGGATAAATTGATGTAGTTGCTGTGGAGTTGATCAACTCATCACTAGCATGTGTCGTCATGTTCACCTTTTTTCCTTGAATTGACCCTCGTTTGTGGCGTAAAATGACGGCATCAACAACACTCGACTACAACAACTCTTCCTCTTCTCTAAAGCAGACCAACATTGCCCCGCCCCCTTTGTTGAGTGTTATCGGGGCGGAGTTTATGTAAATTTTATGGTCACTAACCGTTTGTTGAAGTAAGAAAATATCTCTCTTTGCATTGAACTTTGAGCATCGTAACTTTGCAGATATTGTTTCTGCTCAAACAGCAACATTACACACTAACTAAAGTTAAAATGTAAAATCATAATCAACCACCCCTTTAATGTTAACAGATAACTTTTGTTTCAATAATGCATTAGTAAATATTGAAATTAAGATTACCAAAGAATAATAAATGCTATATTGTTCATTGTTAGTTCACTGATGTAAACAAACTGTAAATTATTTAATTCTCATGTGTTCTGAAGCTAATAGGCACAAATATTTCCATTTGTGTTCACGTTGTATTCGAGATTTGTATATTGATCTGATGTGAAGATGTGTGCAAACGCATCTGGTTGAACTGTTACTCCAGTTATTCGGAGCTGTAGATTGTCTGGTGAAGGATGATCGATCGATACCCATCTAGAGTGATACCCATCCTATCTCACCGCTGCCAACCGCTCTGACGCCATCACTCAATAGGTCACAAAGTCAGCAGGACAGGCATTATATCACACACGTCCAGTCAGCGCCAACATCAGGAGACGTGTAGAGCGGTGGTCTGGGTCTTATGACATTGCTTGTGTCTGATGTTTCTGCAAATATAACTAAATGAGGCAACAGAGTAGACATATAGTAAGAATATGGAAATATATGTGGATGGAGGAGGTGATGTGAGAAGAAACTTCTGAGACCTAAAATGACAAATGGGAAACCCTACAAGACCGCAAGTGAACATGAAGTGGGCCATTTGGGACAGGGCCTGAGAAGCACTTAAGACTTAAAGTCGGGATAAAACGGAAGTTGCGATCGTCTCTTATTCTCTATTGTGACGTATGTACGAGTGAAACGCTTCTCAAACAAGAACAAATGTAGGGCGGGGCTTGATTTTGTCTGTGGGGAATTGATTGGATGGTTGTGGTTTGCTATTGGTGGATCTCATGTGAGTGTTGCTCCGCCCTCGTCATCAGAGAAGATGTAAGAGGAAGATATTCTGATTCAAGATTACGAAGAAAATGAATTTAAGTAATGATGTGCACGGAGCATTTATGATAAACACTGCAATATTCTATGAAAAAGAAGAAATGTCAGTTTTGATTTCATGATGACTTTAAAGCCACATTTTACTTCTCTAATTTTACTTCTCTTTTTTTAGTTAAAAAATGTAGCTCTGATGAGAACAGGAATGTGTATTCACCAAATTCGATTTTTGAGTTAAACCGTAAAATCAAATATTTATTCTTTGTAATAATGTGTGGAAAATGTGGATATTAAAAGTTATTTATTTGCACCATATTCTATGTTTAGATTTTTGAGGAATTGCATTGAATCCAATTGACCCTTCGCCGGCAGTTTGATTGACAGGCGATCTGACCAATCATAATCTGTCATTTTGTCCGTCAAAGCAGTCAGGGGAGTTAGTAGATTAACGTTGGTGAATTTGAACTTGAAAAATTGTGTGTCCTCACGTCTTTCCACGCTTGAAACAACATTCCTTCTGATGTTCATTCATGTTTATTTGATGCTATAAATGAACTAGTATGAAGAGATGATCGGTTCACGAGGAGCTACAGCGATCTGTCACGACACATTAAAGAGACACTAGACACTATTTATTGTTTAAACTTCTTTAAAAAATTACAATGTTTTAAATATGAAACTGTTTCATACGTTGTCAGTGTCCTCTTTGCTCCTCGATGTATTTTTCACTGTGTGAGAACATGATGTGTGGCGTGAGAGAGCATGGCAACAGTAACTAAAGGAGGCGGGTCTTTGTGAACGGTCATTTGGGGTCAATTCCAACAAGATTGTATGCAGAATTCGAACATAAGAGTTAATAAGTAGATAGTAAAAGTAATTTTTACTTGTATAGTGCATTTTCACATTTAAAAAGATGTTTTCATGTTTTTTTGAGAAAGCTTTTCCTTTCTTTGTGGTGCTTTTAGCTTCTTCTGATGCATAAGTGGGCCGTTTTGATGTTTAATCCCAGGTGCAACCCTTCCCTGGAGTGATGCATGACGCATTCAGAGTTTTCTTCTCTCTCATCCATCCGCTGAGAGGTTTCTTTTGTGGTCATCGGCTCAGTGTCCCTGTGTTTTGTGCTTTGGGATAAAGTGGTTGGTGATAGGAGGTTCTTTATGTACTTACGTATGAGATGAGTTTTGTGGCACGCACCATTCGACCTGTTGTGCATTATTTGATCTGGTGCCTGTTTGCCTGGTTTGTTTTGTTTGGGCAGGTTTGGAAGCATTCTTACTGCTGGAAATGGAATGTAGATACACAATTAAAGTTCTTACACGAGTGCCTGTCTACACATGTTCGGCTAGAGGTGTACATTTCCTCAATGCCATGTTGCGATAACATTACAATGCCATTTTTTGTATTCCCGTTCTCATGTCTAATGCAATCTAAAAGTCTGATTAGTAAGATTTTTTAAATGTTTTTGAAACTAGTCTCTTATACTCACCAAGGCTGTATCAAAACACAGTGAAAACTATTTTGGTTGCACATTTATATGGTTATTCTGAACCTTGTTTTTGGACAATATCCAAGATATTAACGTGATCATGTAAATATACCACCACAGTAGTTATTGATAGGGAAGTCATCATGTTTTTTTGTACTGTATGTAAAGTTAAACGAATACATCAGTTGAAGTGATTATCTTCAAGGTACCTATTAGGAGATTAAAAAGTGTCTGTGTAATTTCCACGTGTTTCTATAACTCCGTCAAAGAAATATGATCATTTCACTTGAAAAATATTGAATAAACTACATTTCTGTGCACTTTTGGATAAAGAGTGCAACGGTATTCTTGTTAATAGCGGACCTATTATGCCAGTTTTCAAAGTCTTGATGTTGTTTTTGGGCTCTACTACAATTGAATGTTCATATTCTCCATTGTTCAGCTCCTCTCTTCCCAGTCTGTCAGTAACGCTCTGTTTAGTTCCTGTCTCTATGAAGCCCCTCCTTCTGAAAAGCACAATGTGCTCTGATTGGTCGGCTGGAGCAGTGTGTTGTGATTGATGTTTGGGAAATGTGCCGCCCCTTACCATAACTGCCAGTTTCAACTAATCTAATCTAATTCAACTAATGTTGCTGTTTGAGCAGAAACAACATCTGCAAATCATCCAGGCTCCGCCCCTTTATTCTGCGTATGAATTATTTAAATGAGGAATATTGTGAAGAAAACTCAAGATGGAGGCGTTTCAGGGAGAAACAGACACTGATATAGAGAAGAACTCCCACTGGAGGGAGTTTCAGAGCTTTTTCACGCTCAAACACCAGAACTAAAGAAAGATGAACATCTCTTTAAAGCAAGTGTGGATCTGTTTTTGGTTCTGTCTGGTTGCCAGCGTTCAGTGTGAAATCTCTGAACAACTGGGGCATGAGGGAGAGGCAAAGATAGGGAGGAGGGCAGCTTTAGATGTTTGTGTTCCTATGCCAACAAACTAGACTGACCTTCAGCCCGGCTGCTAATCACTTCAAAGTCATTCTCATCAACAACCAAGACTGAAACACTGTGATTCATCACAGTCATTAGTATGGGCAGCTTTTAAGTGGACCACCTCTGAGAACAACAAATCATTGGGCTTTCAGTCTGCAATGGGCCACAAACACACACACACACTCACACACGTCCTCAAAGTTGATGTGTTAAAAGCAGGAAAAATGGGCAAGCGTAAGAATTTGAGCGAGTTTGACAAGGGCCACATTGTGGCTAGATGACTAGAGCATCTCCAAAACTGTGGGGTGTTCTTGTCGGCAGTGGTCAGTATCTATCAAAAATGGTCCCAGGAAGGAACAGTGGTGAACTGGTTAACTGGTGAACCGTGTGATCCGATCCAACAGACGAGCTCCTGTAGCGCGAACTGCTCAAGAAGTTAATGATAGAAAGGTGTCAGAACACACAGAGCATCAGTTTGTTGTGTGTGGAGCTGCAGAGACGCATTCATCATGACCCCTGTCCACCGCAGAAAGAGCCAACAGTGAGCTTCAGAACTGGAGCAATGGAAGAAGGTAACCTGGTCTGATGAATCACGAGGATGGCTGGGTGTGTGTGCGTCGCTTACCTGGGGAACACATGACACCAGGATACACTATGGGAAAAAGGTAAGCTGGCGGAAGCAGTGTGTACATGGCTGGTAAAAAGTGTTTATGGCCAGTAAATTTTCTAAAGTCATCAGCCATTGGGAGGTGTGGTAAAAAGTTAGTTTAAGGCCCTGTAAGGATGCGTTCACACTTGTTATGTTTGGTTCGATTAAAACGAACCTTGGTGCGATTGCTCAGTTAGTGCGGTTCATATGTGAACGCTGCCATCCGAACCCTGGAGCGCACCAAACAAGTGGACCGAGGCCGCTAAAAAGATGGGTCTCGATCCGCTTCCAAACGAACTCTGGTGCGTTTCGATTGATATATGAACGCAACACGGACCAAAGACATGTAAACGAACCAAAAACAGGACGTGATGTCACAAGATGCGACGCTACAAGTCAGCTGATTTGACGACGTGGAAAGATCGGCGTATCCAAAATGAGTCGAGGGCAAACGTGGAGCAACAAGGAGGTGAAGTTTGTGTTTCTGCAAACAATGGAGGAAATCCTGGTGCATTTTATGAGCTCTTCGTGAGTTCTCAGCTGGTAAAAATAAAGCATATGAACACGCATGAAATGATTGTGTTTAATCCAGCACACAGCATTGTTTTGAATGTTTGGTAAGCGAGCTCCGTCGCGAAATATACGTCATAAAATCCGACCAATCAGGTTGTGACCGTATCCCTATGCCTTTGGTTCGGTAACTCAAGGTGCTGTCAAAAATGCCAGTGTTAACGCTAAGCGGACCGGGACTATGTTTTGTTTTTGTTTTTTGGTCCAGACCAACCGAACCGAAGTGTGAACGCACCCTAAATCATCATATTAGAATGATTAATGATGTAAACAGGTGAATCTCCATGGCTTATTGATGGTATCAGATGGTTATACTATTGTATTGTTATATATACTGTGGTATAGTTTGTTTACCATATTCACATATCATCATGGTATTAACATGGTATTCCAAGCTCCTTCGATGGTGCCAAAACAGCCAGTGTAATTCCATGGTATCATACTCACAAAAACTTTTTTGTTAGTATAATTAATTTTACTATCTTAGTAAAAATGGTGCAATGGTAAAGAAACATGGTATATTTTTATAATACCATAGTTCATTTTTTGTAAGGGATGTTTGAATGTCTTTTTGATGGTCATCTTGCTGTCTGCAGTCAGTATTTTTTTTTTTTGATGTTTCTTTGTTGACAGGATGCCAGCTAGAAAACACCCTGGCAGGGCAACACTCGCCCTCATAATTGTCATGAAATCCTGAATGACCTTTTTGGGAATTGGGATGCTGGAAATTCTCTTTTGCGGTTGTCAGGCGGGCAGCTGTCTCCGGGATCTGTTTACTACTTTCCATGTAATCGATACATCCGCATGCTCGCATTGATCCGGTGCCTTAGATGTTTATCTTGTTTTGTGAAAGAGGAAGCTCGTGCCACGCTGTGCCAACCAAGTGTCCATGCATGGGCACACAATTTTGGTTGCAGAATTCAGACTTTACATTGATCTTTTTTAATTAAAACATTTACTCATTTGATTTTCTCACATCATGACGTCTTAATACTTGAAGAACAGAGTGAAAAGCAAATTAGCGGAAAGCAAAGCCCAATTAAATCGGATGTTTCCAGGTTATTCACCTCAGAATTATAGATTGCATAAGGCCAGTCGCTTTTTAAAAGCCTTACATAAATGATTACGCGAGGGGAACGTCAACAGCGGGCCTCTAGGCTTAATCTTGATTATTTCACAGTCCTGATGTAGTTCGTGCCCTGATAATGCAAAACCACTGCTGACAGAAATATGTTTATGAGCTTGATCCATTAACAACAAAGAATAAATGCAACCGTGTGCATACAACCCTTCGCTAACTTTTTGTGTTTTTGTGTTTTCTGACTGTCCATTTAGACACTACTCTCAGTTCCTGTTTTCCCAGACATCTCTAGATAATGGCCAGACACAGCAACATGGTATCATACTAGCAACATGGTAAATCATGCAAGAAATGTGCTAATTCATGCTAGTAACATGTTAAAGCATGCTAGCAACTTGCTAAATCATGTATTCAACATGTTAATTAATACTAGCAACATGTTAATCATGATAGTAGCATTCAAATTCATGCTAGCAACATGTTAAATTGTACTTGGAATGTGTTAATTCATGCTAAAACATGCTAAGCTATGTTACCAATGTGTTAATCATGCTAGCAAAATGTTAAACCATGTTATCAAAATGCCAATTAATGCTAAAAACATGTGAGTTCATGTTAATACCATGTTAAAACATGTTATCAATATGCTAATTCATGTGAAAACATGCTAGCAACGTGTAAAGTCATTTTAATAACATGCTAATCATGTTAGCAACATGTTAAAGCATGCTAGCAACTTGCTAAAACATGTATTCAACATGTTAATTAATACTAGCAACATGTTAATCATGATAGTAGCATTCAAATTCATGCTACCAACATGTTAAATTGTACTTGGAATGTGTTAATTCATGCTAAAACATGCTAAGCTATGTTACCAATGTGTTAATCATGCTAGCAAAATGTTAAACCATGTTATCAAAATGCCAATTAATGCTAAAAACATGTGAGTTCATGTTAATACCATGTTAAAACATGTTATCAACATGCTAATTCATGTGAAAACATGCTAGCAACATGTAAAGTCATTTTAATAACATGCTAATCATGTTAGCAACATGTTAAAAATGCTAGAAATTTGTTAAATCATGTTCGCAGCCTATTAAATCATGGTAATGACATGTTAATAACATGCTTATCATGCTAGCAACATGCTAATAAAATGTTAAAACATGCTTATAATGTGTTAAATCATGGTATTAATGCTAGCTAAATGCTAAAAAATGTTAACAACATGATAAAACATGCTAACAATGTGTTAAATCATGCTACTCGTGCTAAAAATGTGTTAAATCATGCTAGCAATGCGTTATACCATGCTAGTAGCTCTTTTTTTAATTTCTCAGAGAAAATATTCAAACTTCAAGCTTTTCAAAGTTATGTTAAATTTACAGACCTGACTTTGTCAAGCCAACATCATCATTTGTCATCAAACTTAGCTCATCTAGTTTATTCCTGTGATCAAAACTAACTATATATATATATATAATCATTTCATAGGTTACCTGCATGAACAGAATTGACATTTAGTTTCAAGCTTGAGTATTTTATAGACTTCTGCTGCTGCTTGCCGCTGATTTCTCGCTTCGGTGGAATTTTGTAATGGAAGTATCAAAATGTAAATTACATGTTTCATCCACGAAAGCCACAGCTAATTTCTGGTTTCTCTCTCTTTGTTCCTCTGTAATTCCTCTGTGATCTGCTGAGAGACACAAGCAGCGTCTGTATAAACTAGCATTAGCTGTTGTATTACAGACCACTACAGGAAATGATGCAAATCTGGCCAGAGATTTGTACGGTATCAGTGTCTCATTTGCATCGATCTGACAGTCACAGAAGCTTCACATTAATGAAACACCTCGTTCTGTGCTGCTAATAAGATTTCTTCCCTCTTTTCATACCGACAATGTGTTTAATCAGTCCTATTGGCAAGCAACCACCGGATCAAATAGCATGCATCAATAGGGGAGAGCGGGGCTAGTTGTCACACTTTGCATTCAGGGTATCTTTATTTTCTTTTTTAAAGTCTGTTTCTGTGCATGCATACGTATATGAATTGTGTTTTGGCCACAAAATAAGCTACTGTCATATCCCAGGGTGCGAATACATCAAATTATATAATTATTATTATATATCCTCATATATATCCATCCCCATTCTTGCCTATTTTCTGCAAAATGAAAATATCAAACATTTCTGAGAAACGGAATCTAATTCAACAAACCAATTCAAAACTGTTAATTTATTTGTTTGCATCCCCGCATAACATGTTATCAACATGTTAATTAATGTTAGCAATATGCTATTTCATGCTAGTAACATAATTCGTGTTAGTAATATGTTAAATTGTGCTAGCAATGTGCTAAATCATGCCAATAATATGTTAGCAACTTATTAAATCATGCTAGCAACATGTTAAACCATGTTATCAAAATTTTAATTCATGCTAACAGCGTGCTAATTCATGTTAATAACATGTTAAAAATGTTCAATCATGCTAGCAACATGTTAATTCATGTTAGGATTGTGCTAAATAATGCCATGCTAACAGTAATGTTAATAGCATGTTAATTGTGCTAATAACATTTTAAAACATGTTAGAAATGTGTTAAATCATGTTAGTAACAAGCTAATCATGTTAACAACATGCTAATTCACGTTATAAACATGTTAAATTGTACTAGCAATTTGCTAAATCATGCTAGTAACATGTTAGCAACATGCTAAATCATGCTAGCAATGTGTTAATCATGTTAGCAACATGTTATTAAAATGCTAATTCATGTTAACAGTATGCTAATTCATGATAATACCATGTTGGCAACATGTTAAATCATGCTAACGTCCTAATTCATTTTAATACCATGTAAAATTTGTTAGCAACATGCTAATTCATGTTAATACCATGTTAAAATATGTTAGCAACATGTTAAACCATGCTAGCAATGTGTTAATTCATGCTAACAAATGTGGTATTCAAGCTAGTAACATGGTAAACATGCTAACAACATGCTAATTCATGTTAGCACTGTGCTAAATCTTGCTATCCTAACAACAATGTTGACATGCCAATAATACTAACATGTTGAAACATGCCACAAATGTGTTAAATCATGTTAGTAACATGCTAGTCATGTTAGCAACATGCTAAAATGCTAAAAATATGCTAAATCATGTCAGCACAACACATTTCTAGCTTTGAATATAATTGGCTTCAATGGTTGTTTAATTGATATTAAAGCTTATAAATGTACTGCAATGCACTATAAAAATGCCCATGTGACAATCAGCTCCGGTGCAAAATTAACTAGAAAAGATTACACTTAGCAAGGTGCTTAAAAGTTTGTGCCAACGTGCCAAACAAATGATTTGCACGTGTCCCAGCATTCACAGCTGGAAGTCACACTGCACCTATTACCCAGGAAGTTTTGTTTTATTGATGTGCGCCTTATACTGTATAATGGTGTGAAATAAATCTGTTTTGAATGTTTTTTCCTCAGGCCGGACTCGAGCTGTGGACTCATTAGCACGTGCTGCGGCGCTCCACACACGTCCTCCGTCTCCTGCAGCGCCTGTCAGGGTTGGACACGGTTGCTAAGGTCATTAAGTCTGTCAGAGCCTTTCAGAGCTACAGAATTAAGCAGCGTTTTTAATGGCCATGTACATCCACGTGCGGTATAGAAGTGTAGACAAGATGATGGCACAACAAATATTGAGAGGAGAAATGTGTGCATGGCGTAATAACAACAAGCATGCTTGCTTTTTGGGGGGATAGGAACCACATTCTGTTTGGAAAATCTCATTTACACTGTGAATTTTAGCATCATTAAGCCATTAGCTACAAAATGTGTGTCTATATTTACCTCAAATGTTTCTCATCTCTCAGCTGCTCTTGAACTGGCATGTTTGGATATTCTAGTTCACTGGTTTGAGATCTCATTTCTGACTTCAGTTTCATCAGTTGATTTGTTTGATGTTTAGAAGCATCATAGAATCGCTCTATTTTCATCATGCATCTGCCTCTAATTGTTTGTTTTTCTTATGACAGATATGAAATCATTTTCCAGAAATTCACTGAAGGAAGGGAGGAATCTCTTCACTTTGGAAAAAATTAGATCATAAACAAAGATTTGACCTTGTAAACTTTCAATATTGCAGTCCTAGAGGCCTGGGTTTTGTTATTTGCCTTTTTTTTTAAGTCTGACATTAATATTAATATATCTGACATGAATATTCACAATTATTTTTCCTGCATTTATGACTATTACAATGAGTTTAATGCACTTTTTATTTAGCTATGAACTTTCCTGAAGACTAAAAGATTCACTAGACTAGTTATTTATATATATATATATATATATATATATATATATATATATATATATATATATAAAATGCACTATATATATATAATGCATTATAAAAGTAAGTCACTAGACTAGTTATTTATATTATATATATATATATATATATATATATATATATATATAATGCATTATAAAAGTAAGTCACTAGACTAGTTATTTATATTATATATATATATATATAATGCACTATATATATATATAATGCATTATAAAAGTAAGTCACTAGACTAGTTATTTATATTATATATATATATATATAATGCACTATATATATAATGCATTATAAAAGTAAGTCACTAGACTAGTTATTTATATATATATATATATAATGCACTATATATATAATGCATTATAAAAGTAAGTCACTAGACTAGTTATTTATATTATATATATATATAATGCACTATATATATAATGCATTATAAAAGTAAGTCACTAGACTAGTTATTTATATTATATATATATATATAATGCACTATATATATAATGCATTATAAAAGTAAGTCACTAGACTAGTTATTTATATTATATATATATAATGCACTATATATATATATAATGCATTATAAAAGTAAGTCACTAGACTAGTTATTTATATTATATATATATATATATATATATAATGCACTATATATATAATGCATTATAAAAGTAAGTCACTAGACTAGTTATTTATATTATATATATATATATAATGCACTATATATATATATAATGCATTATAAAAGTAAGTCACTAGACTAGTTATTTATATTATATATATATATATATATAATGCACTATATATATATATATATGTATATAATGCATTATAAAAGTATTTTTAATGCATTAATTATGCCTTTTAATGCAGCTTATAATGCACTGGTTTCATGAATAATTGTATAATACATTATAATACTTATTGTTACGCCTTTTGATAGTATCATGCATTAAAACAAAACCAATTTGAGATGTAACGAGCAATCTGCAAATATAATGCATTTTAACTTTGGTTACTGTTATTTATGAAAAGATATTTGCATTATGCATAAAGGCTTTAAGTAAAGCCACATGGCTTGATTATTTCTAACTAGATATTTACTATGTTTTAGTTTTTGCATAAAACATTCTGAATATAATAGTCTACAATGGGGGTTTTATCAAAAATGATGTTTTTTCTGATGAAAAACAACCAAGCAAACAACGTTTTAAGACATCTCAGAGCATAAATATTGAATGTTGGCATTTTTTAGTTCCATAATTGAGCTCATTTACTAAGTATTAATATTAAACTGTCCATTAGGCAGGTCTAATTCATTGTGTATGTTTCAGGTTGCATTTCCATTCACCGCATGCTTTCCGTCCTTGGAAAATTTCACACTTTGAACCCGAAGCCAAAGTTGTTGCACGGCAAAGCTATCCAGAGAGCGAGTCGCTTTTTTTTGCTCTTGGATAACCCATTACACCCAATGCATTATCTTCACTTCAAAGGGCTTTTCAGAGTGCTTATGTGCTGGATTATTTTCCATCAACCTGATCAAACAAGATGAAGATCACAAAACCTGTAAGAGGAACTGTGCATAAGTCATGCTGGGATCCTGGGGTTTGTTTTCACCTCCGTGTCACCTCTATTGTAGAGGAATTAATTTGATCTGGATGTGTCTCAGTGCTGTCTGATCTGAGAACAGAGCATTACAGCTTTGATAAATGACCCTAAAGCATCTACTGAGATTGACCTTGATGTCTTTAGACAGCATCTGTGGCATGCCGATTATCACAAACAATATAAATTGTTTCTCAAAGAAAAACGGAAACAGCTATGGCCATATTATGAATGCCACTTTAAAATTTAGTCTGACCTAAAAGATAACAAGGATGAATCATACAATTTTACAGCTCAAATATTTGTTGAAGAATTCAAAGTATTAATGTCAACCCATTTCCTATTTGTTCATACAGCCTAAGGGAAGCATTGAAATGATTGTCTGTCACAATGGAGAGTATGTACATGTTATTAAAAAGTGTGATGATGTCCATAGACTTATTGGTTTCCATGGTCTTCTTATTTTTGATGTAAGTTCCCAAAAAATACCAATGCTGAGGACTTTTTTTTTATACCCATTTTACCATGGAACTGGTAAAGAATTAAGTTCAGATCCCAAAGTTTGAGCAATAGCAATGCTTGCCTTTGCAAACACTTCACAAATTTAATCAAATCAATATCAAAAGCTAGTTTGCGATGCAATTCACCAAAGTGGTTTATTGTGCATGTGGTTGTTTAAACATATACAAGAGAAGCATCTTAAAGTGTAATATTTGGCCCGAAATAAGGACCCGAAAATGCGAAATGTTATCCATCAGCTTTTTCGTTGCTGTGTTCTCTCCATATTTACGATTCTTTGCAGCCTTTAGCCACTGTCTACAACACGCTGGATCCTTCAATGGAAACCAAAAATAACTCTTTGAAGAAGAGGAACAATACAAGTCGACAACTAAAAGTTTGCAAAGATGTTTTTCCTACTCAAGCAAGGCAGTGTTTCAATCAAGAGCGCAACGGTCGGGTTCCGGAAGTAAAATCTCCATTCATTTTCTTCATCGGAAAATAGATTTTTAATGAGAACTTAACTTTTAAACCTTTAAAGACAGACCTATTGACCCTTCGACCGGCAGTTTGATTGACAGGCGATCTGACCAATCATAATCCGCCATTTTGTCCGTCAAAGTAGTCAGGGGAGTTAGTAGATTAATGTTGGTGAACTTGAATTGTGTGTCCTCACGTCTTTCCGCGCTTGAAACAACATTCCTTCTGATGTTCATTCATGTTTATTTGATGCTATAAATGAACTAGTATGAAGAGATGATCGGTTCACGAGGAGCTACAGCGATCCGTCACGACACATTAAAGAGACACTAGACACTATTTATTGATTTAAAAAAATTTTTTTTTTTTTAAAATTACTATATTTTAAATATGTGTCCTCTTTGCTCCGTGATGTATTTTTCACTTCGTGAGAACATGATGTGTGGCGTGAGAGTGCATGGCTTGTCGGGCATAGCAACAGTAACTAAAGGGGGCGGGTCTTTGCAAAGGGTCAATTGTGAGCTACCAGGTCGTTAATCGATTGTATTTGAAGTGGTTAGCCTGCGTTATTTCAACTTATTTTTAAAATAATCATGTTTATCAGCCAAATTTGTGGTGGAAAAACTATATTACCCATGATGCTGTACAGAAATTGCCACCAATCAGAGATTCGCAACAAGCGAATCAAGAGCTCATTAGCTCCGCCCACTCACATGAAGCACTGCAAATATCCTATGAAGCACTTGATTATCTCAAATCAATATACTTCAATGTTTGTATATATAGGCATATTTAGCAATAAACTTAAAATACATTGTTTATACATATATAGATAGTTTATATATATATATATATATATATATATATAAATATATTGTTTATAGATAGATAGATAGATAGATAGATAGATAGATAGATAGATTTTGCTGTTAGCAATGTTTCATGGGATTGTAGTTCTTTCCCTCACTAAAGTCATTTGTATTTTTGTCTGATTTTCAAATACTTTGTTTGCTTAAAATCAAAGTTTGTAATGTAACGATTCACTTCGTAACAGGCTGGCTTGCTTCATTGCTGATAACACTTTAACCAAGACTACTTCCGGAACCATCGCTGCTGAAAAAGCTGGCCGGAGTTGTGCCAAATTCTGACCCCACTAGTATTGGTAGGTTTAGGATTAGGGGCGGGGTTAGGATTAGGCAATCAGGTAGTGACTTCAACGAGGAGGATAATCATTTTTCTGGGAGTTGAAATTCGGCACAATGTCACTGTTGGACTTCATAGAAGCAGACTGGGAGAGGCCTTGGATGGCGACATACCCAGTATATTATGGGTGTTGAAGTTTTCCTACCAATTTGGCAAAAGGAAGGACAACAGCCCTTTTTCTTTGTTTTCTCTAGTCAGGTAGCACAGATTTTTTGCCTTCCTACCACATAAGATTTGCCATTTTGTCAGCAGTGAATTACCCCTTCAAATGTTAGGAGATTTTCTTGATGGTCCTATTAAAATGAGCATTGGTTGATGTGTTTAATGCACATTGTAGGAACCATATATAATAGCATGTACATACATTTTTGTTTTTTTGTCCACCTAACCAGCATATTGTAAGATCTGTCTGGCCTTGAGCAGAGCTGTGAAGCCGTCTCTCCAGCATGAGCTCCACCTCATTGATATTCTGTCAGTCGGTCTCAATTCAGCCTGGTTTTCATGAATCAAGTCGAGCTCTTACCTTCACTCAAAAGCAGCTCAGTCTGACGTCACGACTCTCTGTGTTGCTGCGCAGAGTCGCAGACGTGAGACGATTGCCAATTTCTCTCCCCGACTCGTCAGACACAAACACTCTCTCAGGACGAGCGTTAAGCTCAGCCGGCGCGTGCACTGAATGGCAAACAGCTCTCCACTGACACCGAAGGGTTCACACGGCGACTGTCAATCACTCGTCAGGGTCTCTCCTCCGACTGCATTACATGCTGCGTTTAATGAAGTGCCCTTCGAAGTGTTTGTCTCTTCTGAAGTGCTCACAGTTAGACATGTGCACGCTCAAGAAACCGCTCCAATAGAGACGCTAACAGCTGCCTAAGACAGTCATTGTGAATTAAAGGGGACATGTCACGAAAACCAGGGTTCTTCTTGCTGTTTTGAAGTATGTAGACATACTCACAATGTTCAAGCTTCCTTCTCAGTACACTTGATTTATTGAAATATTAGGCCTTAAACATACTCTACGCAATGCAAGTGCACAAGTTCCACGTGTTGTTGCATCAGAATGAAATTCAGTGAAGCTTAACTGAGCGTTCGGATCAGCGCCGACAAGAGCGTCAAAATTGGTTCTGGCTGCCCTGCCAGCAACGCTGATTTGTGGACGCTCCGATGAAGATCGATTGCTTGGTCTTGTAAATTTTATTTAAAAGGGCCGCAAAACAAACGAGCATGTTGATCGTTATTTGTGCAGACTGACCACAAGTAAACTCATGAAATCTTTTGAATACGAAAGTAAGAACTTGATCAATGGAAAGAACTTAACAATTATAGTTACATGTTTGCTAATGAAATAAACTAATTAAAAGCCATTTGTGTTTCCCTTTATGTTCCTGTATGCAAACAGGGACACGTTGTATATTATTGGGAAACCCCCCCCCAGCAATTGACCGTTCGCAAAGACCCGCCCCCTTTAGTTACTGTTGCTATATCCGCTCTCACGCCACACATCATGTTCTCATGCAGTGAAAAATACATCGAGGAGCAAAGAGGACACTGACAACGTATGAAACAGTTTCATATTTAAAAATTGTAATTTTTTTTTGTAATCGCTGTAGCTCCTTCAAGCGGCTCGTGAACCGATCATCTCTTCATACTAGTTCATTTATAGCATCAAATAAACATGAATGAACATCAGAAGGAATGTTTCAAGTGCGGAAAGACGAGAGGACACACAATTGTTCAAGTTCACCAATGTTAATCTACTAACTCCCCTGACTGCTTTGACGGACAAAATGGCGGATTCGGGGTTATGATTGGTCAGATCGCCTGTCAATCAAACTGTTTGCGAACCCTTTTTGCTTGGGAACAAATGTTTGGTCAGAACCAAAGTTTACATGACTGCGTTCTCTGCAATCCTCTCAAATGGAGGACTTCTACATTCCGATTGGTTGCCGCCAAACCGCATCATAGCTCATTACAAATGAAGTTGCCCTGACTTCAACTTTCCTCGACACCCACATCGTCCAAGTGCTGTGCCGCACAGTAAGGTCACATCTGCATTATCAACATTGTCACAACAGGCAAAAAAGTTCTTCTTTTACGTTCAGTTTTCTCTTTCAGATAAACTACTGTCATGGTGGAGCAGGAGTTTAAAGAAAATCTTGGTTGGCAATGTTAAACTGTTATTTTTAAAGCTAGTTACCTGAATAACAATGACAGAAAGAAAACTCTATCGCCCTCCTTCAAGGATTAGATCACTTCAGAATTAAAATTTTAACCATACTTTTTAATCACAAATGCTCATCTTGCACTGCTCTGCGATGTGCCACACAATACGTCATCATGTTGGAAAGGTCACGTGTGACGTTAAAAAGTATATAATTTATTTTTTTAGAAAATGGCTGGTTTCTGTAGATCAGACTCTTATTCCTCGTCTGGGATCATGTAGAGCTCTTTGAAGCTGCACTGAAACTGACATTTGGACCCGTTGAACCCCATTGAAGTCCACTATATGAAGAAAAACCCTGGAATGTTTTCGTCGAAAATTTCTGTTCTACTGAAGAAAGAAAGACATAAACCTCATGGATGACATAGGGGTGAGTAAATTATCAGGAAATTTTAATTCTGAAGTGAACTAATGCTTTAAAGGCCTGATATACTCACGGCGAAGTTCTGTTGCATTTCAGTCAACTTACATCACGTTTATTTATATACCGTATTAAACATGAAAACACTGTCAGTGTCCATTAGAATTAAAACTTAATTTTCTACTCTAAAGCAGCTCTCCAATGTGTTCATGATTTTACTCGGATCTGAACTTGACGTACTGAACAGAAGAAACGAACCGGAGATTTCCACGTCAAAGAAGGCGGGCCTCAGAGCCACACCCACCTATTTACATAATTATCATGGACCAATGGTAGTATGAAGGTGTTTGCAAGCCAAAAAAAAAAATGTTTGAGGTGTCATGAGAAATTGAACCCCACCCCCGCTTGTCATTAGTCTTGTCTTGACTAATTATAACCTATTTATTACATTAAGTGCACATACTGGAAACACGACATGCCTAACAATGTATTTTCTTCACAAGGATAAGGATTGTTGCAACATACTAAGTTCTGTAAAAGTTATCTAATATTAATTTTACACAGTAATAGTCATGTGGTATATTATATAATAATACTATAATAAAAAAAAATTAATTGTCATGCTAGGTACACACAAACATAATCAATTTGAAACATGTAATTGGGAACTATATTGAAAGCAAAAAAACATACCTAATGTAATATAAGCTGGGCTAGCAGGCTAATCGGGTAGATGTATGCTATGCTAGTACATAAGCTAACTAAAAAAAAGAGTAAGAACGAGAAATGCTTGATTTCACAACCGATAGCTTCAGTTATATGCTAGTATATGACTATACTGGGGAGACTCGATTTCTCACCACACCGGAAAGTTTGCTTAGGCAAGCCGTTTCGAACTCCAAACGAACTGGCCTGATTTTGTTCGAAATGACGTCACACCAGTTTGTTTTTTGATTTTGCTTTAAGTGTCAGGGCCTTAAAGTTTGTTACTATCACAATAACACAAGAATACGTTAAGCATGCACAATGGGACTGTGTGCTTGCAATGCATTAGTCAAGCATTTGTATTTTTTGGCGTAACTGTTTTTGTTTCAATAATTTCCGAGGACAATTTCAGCATACACAGTATAATAATATGGATATTTAGAATGTGAATGCACAGACAAAAATAGGCATGAATGACGTGATTAACTAGCCATCACGACTCCTTAATCTTCTTATTGCGGACAGCTGTGACACCTCCTAAAGTGCAGTATGGAAACAGCTCTTTAATTCAGCATTATGTGCTTGACCTTCCTGAACCCCCTCTGAGTTGGTTGATGACTCGGCAATAAAACTTAAGATGAGAGGCATGTGAAATGGGCCGTAGAAGAAAATAATTCACAAATAATCTCTGTGAGCGCAAACGAGAAGAGACTTTTCAAATATGAACTGTGGTTGAAATGTCACTGGTCTTTTAAACGTCGAGTGATTGGTTTTCAAATATGGCTAGTGCCGATTATAAAGAGAAAGAGGTGAGGATTAAATGCTGATGGAGTTGTTGAATATTTTACGTAAGTGCTGAGAATCATGGGAGATTAAAACGCTCATAACATTGTTTTGTGGAATTGTCATCACTTGTCTTTTTTGTCATTGCTGGACTTTCTTAAAGTTGCTTTTTTTGGTTAAAAATTATCCAAAATCAATTTTTGAGCATGTACATAACCAGCCAGTGTTCAAAACTATCTCCTTACCTAAGCTCGATTCACAACAGTAAGCTTGTAATAATGTTTTATAATTCAGGTGGTACTGGTGGGTGTTCGCCGGAAATTCGTCTGTATACATAAAGAAAGTTCAAAAAACTTATTTTGCTTGTGTGTTCTGCTGTAGTCAGCTCCTGATACAATGTCACAATGTTCATTCGCAGGGTCGGGGAGTGACGAAACACTTTTAACTTAGTTCCATATTTAAAACAGGCCCAGAGAATTTGAGTAACTGTACTTTTTAAACAGTTACTTTTTGAATGAGTGAAAATTAAAGCTACAATATGTAGATTTTTTGCCGCTAGAGGTCGCCTATTCAAAACAAAGGCGTAGCTTGATGATGCAGAGTTTCAGCGTGGAATCTTGGGACATGTCGTCTTCACTTCACAGCCCGTGGAAAAGAATCTGGTCAATTCTGACTTTTTTCCTCAAAATTGAGTTTATATCTCACAATTCTGACTTTATAACTTCCGACTGGAATTTTATATTGCGCAATTCTGAGAAAAAATTCCAAGTATTAGTATTCCAAAGTATTCTAAAGCACAGTTGTGACAATCGCACTTACATTTTCTCAATGATTGAGAAAAAAACTGTAAATCTGTCTGATGACACGGCTGTCTTAAAGAACGTGACTACAGACACGCAAGACTGTGATGAGACACGTTCGAATGACAGAATAACCTCCAAGAAAATAGTGCCGTAGACAATACTATGACTATGAGACCTGCTGGATCTAAATTTAAACACCTGAATGTGACCAAGAGGAAGTATTTGGAGGAAGAAGCATTGTTGTTTTGCAGTGTAAGAATTTCCAGCATGGACACAAAGGTGAAATGGGATGCAAATAGTTTCCAGGGCTCAGAATAGCTTGGAAGATGCCTCCATGAGACTGATGTTGGGAACGACACAGCAGCTTCAGGTTTCAAACGTAGACACTTCCGCAAAACAAACAATGCAGGCGAACACGCTGGTAGATCACGTCTGTGTCTGTCTGACTAAAATAAATGGCTCGAGGCATGGAAAGTGTGTTGTCTCAAAGGAAGCCCTCAAGAAATGTAGGCTACACCTGAAATGGAGCCATTCGGCATGCACAACACGTAGATATAATTGCCCCTTCGCAAACAGTTTGATTGACAGGCGATCTGACCAATCATGACCCCGAATCCGCCATTTTGTCCGTCAAAGCAGTCAGGGGAGTTAGTAGATTAACGTTGGTGAACTTGAACTTGAAAAATTGTGTGTACTCACGTTTTTCCGTGCTTGAAACAACATTCCTTCTGATGTTCATTCATGTTTATTTGATGTTATAAATGAACTAGTATGAAGAGAAGATCGGTTCACGAGCCGCAGCGATCTGTCACGACACATTAAAGACACACTAGATGCTATTTATTGTTGAAACTTCTTTAAAAAATTACTATATTTGAAATATGAAACCTGCTCTGTCTTGTCTGTCGATGTGTTGTCAGTGTCCTCTTTGCTCCGCAATGTATTTTTCACTGCGTGAGAACATGATGTGTGGCGTGAGAGCACATGGCTTGTCGTACATAGCAACAGTAACTAAAGGGGGCGGGGATTATTCAAGTTCAAGTTCACCAACGTTAATCTACTAACTCCCCTGACTGCTTTGTCAGACAAAATGGCAGATTCGGGGTTATGATTGGTCAGATCGCCTGTCAATCAAACTGCCAGCGATGGGTCACTTGGTTTCAAGGTAGTTTGTGATGTTCTTTGGTTCACTGCAGTTTTAAGGAGAAAATACTCAGCAATGGTGTTGACTAATGAATTTGAGCATGGTTTGTCTAAAAGCATATTAAAAACACAACATATAAACTTGATTTTCACCACAGGGGGGCTTTGCATATGGCATACATATCCTAGATGAAGCAAAAAATGACTTCTTGGATTTATCAGTTGTGCTGAAAACTGCAAAGCAGTTAGTAATGTTTTGTATTGCGTGTCATAGTTTTCCCGAAAAAGTATGTTTATGAAGTTGCATTATAGAGGTTCTTACTGATCAGATAAAGAGCATCTAGCAGGTTTGGGATCAGTCGAGGGGTGATGGCACATTTCTCCACACCTCTAATGGCTGTAGGGTGTAAACACAGCCAGCGCTTCACAGTCGACCTGTTAAGTCTTGCACTGAAAGTGTGAACAAAACGGCATACGCTCTAATTAAATGCATTTTATAAGCATAAGGAAGCACCTAATGTATATAGGGGAGCTTCCAGAGAGTTCTTGTAGGTTGGGGGAGTTGTTTTAGTTATTTTTTGGCACTGGCTTGTTAGTGGTGTTTACTAAGACAGGCATCACTGTTTGTATTGTTTACACTTGTGTGCACATAAAAATTTGCAATGATTAATATTTGTAGGGTAAAAATGAGTTAGTTTTTTTTTACAATCACTAGGACACATTTCTCAATACTTCACTTTTTCTAAACTAAACTGGAATATTAATCATTTCTTTGGAACAAATTGCGAAACAGCCGAAACGCAGCGGTTACCCCGGTAACACCCATTAACAAAGCCGCTGCACTACCTTTGAAATCTTTAAATATTTTGTATTCGCAATGGTGTTCATCACAGCACCAAATACTTAAAGACTTAAGGCTATTTAGTTTCAAACATTTTTACATTTTAAACGTTCAAACATTTTTATATTTTAGTCTGGACTTCTGCATGTGTTCATTCACACTTTACATTAAGGCTTCATTAGTTAACATAAACTGACAATGAAAAATACTTCTAAAGCATTTATTAATCTTAGTTAATTATAATTTTGTTTAGGTCATTGCTTTATGAGTGACAAAATGTGTTTGTTGGGTGAAACACTTTGTGTTTTGGAAGAATGAGTTGATTTGTATGAAGTGTTTTGGTAGATTTAGTGCATTTTGAATGTGAAATTAACTGCTGTGCTGAGCTGAAAGTTGGTTCAGAAAACTGTGTGAAGAGTTATTGAAAAGTGGCTTAAGTATTGAGAATGTAGATGTATGAGTCGAACATTTTTCAGCCATAAATATCATAAATATATTTATTACTGTTATATATACAATTGGATTATTTTATTTTTCTCAAAAAATTTTTTTTATCTCTATAGTGAAATATTCCAATAGTAATATCTAATTTTGTTGAGTATTTTAATTTAGTAGTAATAATTTTATTGTATATTACAGTTATTATTATTGTTGATATTATTATTGTTTTTTTTATAGTTGTACTATTATTACTGTTATACTGTTGTATTATTTTATTTTTCGGAAAAATTTAGTTTTTTTACAGTGAAATGTTCAAATAATAATAATAATATCTAATTTTGTTGAATATTTTAATTTAGTAGTAATAATTTTATTTTACAGTACAGTTATTATTATTGTTGACATTATTATTGTTTTTTTTAAGTCATATTGATATGTAATGAGAACATTTTTGGAAAAATTGTGCAGCCCTACTTGCTTGATGAATCATCAATATTTTTGGTCTGTTTCTGAATATTTTATATCTTCTAGTGAGAGAATTCAGTCAATTTGTAGTGCTAAAAATGCACAAAGCTGACCTCAAAGGTAATTAAAATGAACTAAAGGTCCAGTTTTGATTTCGTGGGGTCTCCCTTGAGGATTACGGTCATATTTGGAAGGTTTGGACGTGCCTATCAGAGCAGCTCATTGTTGATGGATGCTGACCACGGCGGAGGGGACTCTGGGTGTTGGCTGCGTTTCACAGCATTGTTCTTCAGCTCTGCTCTCTCCGGTAGGAAGCCCCTGCCACACTTTTTTTTCTTCTTCCCAGATTAACACACTGTGGGTCTTTCAGGATGCCCCCCTCCTCCACCTCACCTCCTCCACCACCTCCATCGCTCCAATCAAAAGCACTTCCTACTTCCCAGCCAAGTAGCACAGAGAAGACCTGCCAACTCCACAGCTGGTACTACCATCGACTTTCTTCTGCCAAGAACGAGATGTTTTCCCCTGAGACTGAGGGGTGCAGTTGAAGCCGAGTGCCTAAAACCACCTTATTTATATATATAAAAAAAATATATACAGTACTGTGCAAAAGTTTTAGGCAGGTGTGAAAAAATGCTGTAAAGTAAGAATGCTTTCAAAAATAGACATGTTAATAGTTTATATTTATCAATTAACAAAATGCAAAGTGAGTGAACAGAAGAAAAATCTACATCAAATCAATATTTGGTGTGACCACCCTTTGCCTTCAAAACAGCATCAATTCTTCTAGGTACACTTGCACACAGTTTTTGAAGGAACTCGGCAGGTAGGTTGGCCCAAACATCTTGGAGAACTAACCACAGTTCCTCTGTGGATTTAGGCAGCCTCAGTTGCTTCTCTCTCTTCATGTAATCCCAGACAGACTCGATGATGTTGAGATCAGGGCTCTGTGGGGGCCATACCATCACTTCCAGGACTCCTTGTTCTTCTTTACACTGAAGATAGTTCTTAATGACTTTCGCTGTATGTTTGGGGTCGTTGTCATGCTGCAGAATAAATTTGGGGCCAATCAGATGCCTCCCTGATGGTATTGCATGATGGATAAGTATCTGCCTGTACTTCTCAGCATTGAGGATACCATTAATTCTGACCAAATCCCCAACTCCATTTGCAGAAATGCAGCCCCAAACTTGCAAGGAACCTCCACCATGCTTCACTGTTGCGTGCAGACACTCATTCGTGTACCGCTCTCCAGCCCTTCGGCGAACAAACTGCCTTCTGCTACAGCCAAATATTTCAAATTTTGACTCATCAGTCCAGAGCACCTGCTGCCATTTTTCTGCACCCCAGTTCCTGTGTTTTCGTGCATAGTTGAGTCGCTTGGCCTTGTTTCCACGTCGGAGGTATGGCTTTTTGGCCGCAAGTCTTCCATGAAGGCCACTTCTGACCAGACTTCTCCGGACAGTAGATGGGTGTACCAGGGTCCCACTGTTTTCTGCCAATTCTGAGCTAATGGCACTGCTCGACATCTTCCGATTGCGAAGGGAAGTAAGCATGATGTGTCTTTCATCTGCTGCAGTAAGTTTCCTTGGCCGACCACTGCGTCTACGGTCCTCAACGTTGCCTGTTTCTTTGTGCTTCTTCAAAAGAGCTTGGACAGCACATCTGGAAACCCCTGTCTGCCTTGAAATTTCTGCCTGGGAGAGACCTTGCTGATGCAGTATAACTACCTTGTGTCTTGTTGCTGTGCTCAGTCTTGCCATGGTGTATGACTTTTGACAGTAAACTGTCTTCAGCAACCTCACCTTGTTAGCTGAGTTTGGCTGTTCCTCACCCAGTTTTATTCCTCCTACACAGCTGTTTCTGTTTCAGTTAATGATTGTGTTTCAACCTACATATTGAATTGATGATCATTAGCACCTGTTTGGTATAATTGTTTAATCATACACCTAACTATATGCCTACAAAATCCCTGACTTTGTGCAAGTTTACCTTGAAGAATTGATGCTGTTTTGAAGGCAAAGGGTGGTCACACCAAATATGGATTTGATTTAGATTTTTCTTCTGTTCACTCACTTTGCATTTTGTTAATTGATAAATATAATCTATTACCAAGTTTATTTTTGAAAGCATTCTTACTTTACAGCATTTTTTCACACCTGCCTAAAACTTTTGCACAGTACTGTATATATATTTGCAGTTGATGCAGTTAAATAGTGCATAAGGCTTTTTTATTGGCAATCTGATTTAGAGACATACTGTATGCTTTTTAGAGTAATTTTACCTCCTTGTCCTCTATTTTTGCAGTTCTGGATGTGTTCTACATGAAATCCAAGTGCGAATGAGTTAACACATACACTTTGCTGCCATCAGAGTGCAAATGGCATGACTCACGTCCTCAGAGAACATCAGCAGTGACTTTAAAGTGCATAATCTCATTTATGCAGCAGCACTAAAGGAAGACATTACCTGTTTTCTGCATAATTTTCTGCACACCTCCGTATCAGCCTCAGTGAGCTAATGATTATACAGTGAAATGGGCTGTCACATCCTGAGCTCAGAAAATAGCACAGGCCAGGGATTAGAAACACACGTTTAGTGGAGGAAACGGGATGGAGAAGCATTCAAATGTTGTCCGTTAGTGAAGGTTATTGGCGCAAGTGAATGGTGCATGAATGAATTACAGATACAAAAGTGGTGTTATATGCGCTTGCACCCGATTGGCTGAATGAATGTCTAGTTATTGTGTTGTTTGCCAGAATGGAGATGTGCACTGAAAACAATGACAATGACTTCATTTAAATGTGTGCACTAGAGCTGATAGCAAAAATTGTTGTAGAAACAATGTTCACTCAGAAATTGCTAGAAAATTTCACAATTAGTTATCACATTGAATAAAAAATAATGAAACGGAAGACTTTTTTCCCTACTGTGATGTACATTCAAGTGAAATAGCTTCTACAACAAGAACAAATGTAGGGGCGGGGCTTGATTTTGTCCATGGGGAGTTGATTGGATGTTTGATGGTTGTGGTTTGGTGTTGGTGGATCTCATGTGAGTGACAGTTTGCCCCGCCCTCGTCATCAGAGAAGAGATGTCGCTGCAAGAGCATAAATCATTTATAAAAACGTTTTGATTTTGAAAACAATTTTTTACAGTGTGGTTTGCAGCTGTTTAGTGAAATGCCTCATTTTGAAGGGGTCATGACATGAGAAATCAAATTTGCCTTGATCTTTTATAAAAGGTATTTATACCATTAAAACATCCTGCAAGTTTCATAGCTTAAATCGTCCTCTTCGTTTTAAACAAACCATTTCTCGTGCTCCTTGATGCTCAACGTTTGCATATGTGTAATGATCATCAGTTGTAGTGCCCGTGACAACCACTAGAGGGCACGTCACCTTGGATTTTCACACAAACACATGCACATTCACTCCGTGACTTCACTTCCCACAATGCACTACACACTCACTCACTCATTTCAGGCAGACTACATTTGCCATAAGTCCCGTACCCAGTCACTGATCACCTCACCAGCTGCAGTCAATCATCTAGACTATTTAAGAGACATTTAGCATCACATTCATGGTGAGTGGTTGTCACGGGCACTACAACTGATGATCATTACAATATAACTGCTTCTAAAGCAAGACATCAATGAATAGTTATACATCATCACATCATAGGCTCCGCCCACTGGTGTTCATTGGCCTGACGGGGGACATTTGCCTAGTGGTGGGCAGAGCGAAGCTTCACGAAACACTGAAACAGTTGAAGCAAATGTGCCGTATTGTGTCGAGGCTTCGAAACTATACCGACACCCGTCTCCACGGTGACACCTAGTGGTCAATTGCACACGTTATCTGAAACAACTTTGACAACAAGCCGTTTAAAAAAATAAAAATAAGTGTTTTTGTTAATGTGGTGAGTTTTTAACATCCTCACTATATAACTATAATATATAATAATAATAACTAGGTTATTTTGGTCATGAACAATGAAAATTAATAAAACAAATAAAAAAATTTTTTTTGTTTTTTTTACAGATTTTTATTCAAATATATTAATTGCTTTCTCCTCTCACAAAAACCCACGAGGTGAAGGTGCATTAACTCCTCTTTTAAACTTTGTGGGAGTTGAGACGGATGTGCGATTGTGTGGTTTGTTCCCGCCCCTGTCAATCAAACGCAGACTCGGCGAGCACACCACCCGTCGAAACGCGCAGAAGCTTCGTTTAGCCATAGTCACGTGACATGGGTGTTTTGAATCACAGTTCGGAGCAGTGTTTCAAAACATCTACGCTTCTGGATCTTGACACTGTGTCGAAACGTTAGTTTCGCGTCAGCCATCCCTACATTTGCCTTCACTGGACGTGAGCATCGCATCAAAAGCAAATAAAAGCCATTATAATGACTGACGCCGTCTACGCTGATACAGTATGCAGACGGACTTCTGAAGGATCCAAGCATTGGAGCATCATTCCGAATCTCGTCTGAGGATTTTATGTTTGTTCGGAGCATTTTGTTTTGTAAATGAGGCACAGTGTAATTTGCAAACAAACCTTTGTTGACCGATGAAGCAGATGACTGTATTGGATCTGATAGCAGCTGCAACACCGTAAGTAAATGATTTCATAATGCTTCGTCTTTTATATGGATAATGTTTTCAAAACACTTACTCATGTGCAAAAGCGAGTGGGAGTTGATTCTGTTTCCTATGCAACGAAGTTAGCCAATCATAACAGTGACAAGCCTTAAAGGAGCCAAGCCTTAAAAATGGGTCATTTCAGTCAGAAGGTTAGAATTAGGGTTAAAAATAATTGTTTTTCTGCATTATATATATATATATATATATGCAGAAAAACAATTATTATAAAGGTTTATGCAAAAAAAATATATAATAATATATAATAAAAAATAATAATATTGACATTATATGTGAACCTCAATTAACATATTAAAATAGTTTTAAAAAATCTCTTAAAATGGTGCAACTGTTTAGTAAAGTCAGCTGAAAAGCATTCTGTAGTTTAGAACAAGATGACATGTCTTTTAGAAAGAATATAACCAGTGTGGGAATTAATATTTTGCAACCATTGTTCTTATCTGAGCTTCTGATCATGCTGACGAGAAGGAAATGCATGCAGGGGAAAATGATTTAGCGCAATGATAGAGAATTAATCAATCTAGGAGAGCTTTACCCACAGGAAACCATTAACCACAAAGAAGCATTTGTTCTGTATCTCACTCACAAGCGCTCCGATAACTTCAGTTTTAACTCTCAATGGTCTCGTTTCAACAGGCCTGTGATTGTCGTTTCCTGTTTCTGTCGTTCCCTGTGAGTGGAAGACGCGCCTCTGTCAGTGCAGGGCACCCGCTGACGTCTTCAGAGATGGGGAGCAGGTTACCTACAGATAAGACAGGAAGAAAATCAGTCAGAAAATGGCAGCATGTCACGAGAGCGAGAGCTCTCTACGTAGGGCACTAATGTTTGGAGACCCCTCATTTCCTCGTGTTTGGGCTGCGCAGCCCCACATATAAACACATCTGTCCATATACAACATATCCGTCAAAGATAATTAAACTGAATGTAGAACTTGCATGCATATTTACTCATGCATATTTTTATTCAGCAAGGATGCATTAAAATGCTGGTAACACTTTACAATAAGGTTCATTAGTTAAACATTAGTTAATGTATCAACTAACATGAACTAACTATGATCAATACATTAGTTACTGTATTTACTAATCTTCGTTAACGTTAGTTAATGAAAATACAGTTGTTCATTGTTTGTTCATGTTAGTTCACAGAGCATTAACTAATGTTAACAAGATTTTAATAATGTATTAGTAAATGTTGAAATTAACATTAACAAAGATTAATAAATGCTGTATAAATGCAGTTCATTATTAGTTCATGTTAACTAATGTAGTTAAATAATGTTAACTAATGAACCTTATTGTAAAGTGTTACCAAAATGCTCAAAAGTGACACTAAAACATAGAATCATAAATAGTACATCACGGTTTCCTCAAAAAAATGAAGCAGCACAACTGTTTTCATCATTGATAATAATAATAATAAATGTTTCTTGAGCAGCAAATCATCATATTAGAATGATTTTTGAAGGACTGGAGTAATGATGCTGAAAATTCAGCTTTGATTACAGGAATAAATTACAGTTGTTTTTAAACTGCAATAATATTTCTCAATATTCCTGTTTTTACTTTATTTTTTGACCAAATAAATATAGCCTTGGTGAGGAGAAACATAAAATCTTACCACAGTAGTGTACTTTAAGTTTTTACTAACGAACGATAAAGATTAATAAATGCTTTAAAGCGAGGGACACACATTTTTCAGGCAAGTGTGTTCACGTAGAGGTTTTAATGGGCCAATGTGACTAAATCTAGATTTAAATTCAAAGACACAAGATAGTCTAGGAATGATCTGATGTTTTATTTTAATCCAAAAACAAGGTGATGTGAACATTATGGAGTGCTAAGCACTCTCATGTAAAATATGTTTCATTCATACTTGAAGCTGGAGGGCTTTCTCATGCAGAAAGTCGAAAACGCACTTATGATGTTCCAGGAAATCCCTTATATGGACAAGGGAATCCAGCTATAGCTGAATAATAACAAAGTCCTTTTAAGGCAAGTCATTTCACTTGGCGGCCATCTTTGAAACGCCTCTCGGGCAGCTCTGTGAATGGAGAAAAATCAAAAGCTTTTTTTTCAGGCTAGACCATACAATGTGCATTGATTGGTTCTTATATTTAGAAGGCGGGACATGTTTGTAGTACATAATAAACCAATCATAGGAACATTTAGGAAAAAATGAATGGTTATTGTTTGATTTGTTAGCCAATTAAAAGCAAGAGAAGGTAGGAAAAAAAACTGGTATTACTCTTGACATTTCTTTCCCCCTCACTTCTGAAATGATGGCTGTGCCCTTGAGCAATAGTTATGGTGAGTTTTCCACGGGCAAACTCATATTTTCTTCAGCAAGTGAAAAAATCATATTTTTCTTTGATTGATTTTTGAGGTGTGCAGTTGTGTTTTCATTTGCTGTTACAAGGTTCTGAACTGATTATTCTGAGAATCTAATTTGCTGTCGAGGCAGGTTAGATTCGGTGAGATGCGGTGAGTTGAATCTGAGCGGTCCATGACTCACCAGATCAAACACATTCCCTGATGACTTTCAACATGTGTGGAGCTGCTAAAGAATTCCCTGAAATATTCATTCTTAATAAGGTGTGGAAGAGATTGCTGTGTTGTCCAAGTTTTGCTAAAAGTTGGATCAGGGTTATTGACCAAAATTAAAATCATACAAAACGTTTTTTTTCCAAGGCAACTTTTTTCATTTTAGTGTAGTTTAACTTAATGTGCAATAGTAGCAAAAATTGACCTCTGACCTAGGAAAATTGACATCTAAACCATTTATTCAAATATGATTAAAAACTCATCATATTGTGCAGTTGTGCTTGGAGTTGATTGGCTTGTTTGTGCAAACATTTTGCGACATAATATTTTTCCAGGCTGTAAAATAAGATAATTGCGACTTTTTTTCTCAGAATTGCGAGATTTAAACTTGCCGTTGCGTGTTATAAAGTCAGAATTATGAGTTTTAAAGTTAGAATTGCGAGATATATATAGTCAGAATTATGTGTAATAAAATCAGAATTGCATGATATAAAGTCAGAATTGTGAGATATAAAGTCAGAATTGTGAGATATAAAGTCAGAATTGTGTGAAATAAAGTCAGAATTGCGAGATATAAAGTCAGAATTATGAGTGTTAAAGTCAGAATTGTGAGTTTTAAAGTCAGAATTATGAGATATAAATTCAGAATTACGAGTTATAAAGTCAGAATTGCGAGATATAAAGTCAGAATTGCAAGTCAGCATTACGTGTTAATTGCTGGCTTTTTTTCTCGAAATTGTGAGATATAAAAAAGTCACAATTACCTTTTTTATTTTTTATTTCATGGCAGAAACAAGCTTCCATATTTAATTGAACCTGTAGGGTCATTAAAAAACACTTTTGACTAGTGCCAGTATTGTATAAAAACTAATTCAAAACTATAACAGTATCTCAGCGATAGTAAAATAACAATAAGGTTGATGCTTTCATATAAAAACTTGGCATGTGGTAAATCTCCAGTTGGCTCAGACTGAAGCTCCATATGCTTTCCCGACCTGTAATTATAACCGAACACAGTTTGTTGAAAGAAGCTGAATAGGAAACCTGGAAGCATTGTACGTTTGAAAGGGTGATTTAGCTCCTGCTCAGGTTTCCTCCTCAAGAAGTGTCTTATCTACGGAAAAACACATCTTGAGGAAAGACCATGCGACCTAGAAGGTGCTGGCAGGAGTGAGTTTGTGGATTCAGTCCGTCGTTTGTTTGGGGTTTCGTTTCCTTCACCTCCCCATGAGCAAACACATTTTCGCTCGTCTCTCTTTCATCTGTACGCTGGAGGGTGGGCGGCACACCCTGCCCTCGCATTCCATTCAGGCAAGTCAAATTAAAGTAAGGTGAGAAAATTAGCTGGTACTCGATAGGACAGACTCCCTACAGGAAGCAGAAGCACAGCCAAAGTGTGTCCACCCAGAGGACCAAACCCACTGACATTCCACCTCCATTCTTGTGAAGTTATACAATTGTAAAGAGGACCTATTATGCTCTTGATGTTGTTTTTGGGCTCTACTGCAATTGAGTGTTCATATTCTCCATTGTTGCAGCTCCTCTCTTCTCAGTCTGTCAGTAACGCTCTGTTAAGTTCCTGTCTCTATGAAGCCCCTCCTTCTGAAAAACACAATGTGCTCTGATTGGTCGGCTGGAGTAGTGGGTTGTGATTGGTCCGGAGCTTCGAACATGTTCGGGAAATATCCCGGCCTTTACCATAACTGCCAGTTTCAACATACTACTAACTCAATCAGGCCCCGCCCCTTTATTCTGCGTATGAATTATTTAAATGAGGAATAATGTGATGTGTTCGTTCCCGGAAGAAAACTCAATGGAGGTTTTTAAAGGGCTGTGTCCGAAATCGCCCCCTATACCCTTAAAGGGTTAATTCACCCAGAAATGTAAATGGGTGTTGTAACGTCTTTCAGTGTCGACTCCGGTTTGAACAATGTAAGGATGAACACTTTCCTCATTTTGTCTGCATGAGATTCTCCAGCTTTGTTGTTGTTGAGCTGTTAAAGCTCCGCCCTCTTCTAGAGCAGCAGCTCATTTGCATTTAAAGGGACACACACAAAAACGGCGTGTTTTTGCTCAAACCCAAATTTGACAAGCTATAATAAATGATCTGTGGGGGATTCTGAGCTGAAACTTCACAGACACATTCTGGCGACACTATTACATTTTGCAAAGGAGGCATAATCGGTCCCCTTTAAATTCAATAAAAATGAGTGTCCTGAGAACTTTATCATTAGCTCTTTGTTAGTTTTCAGCAGTTGTTTGTCTCTCGCCATGACGAAGAATGTTTCCATCCAGACAGTTCCCAGCACAGTTCATATTTAATGAACTGATTAAAATCTTTTATGCTCATTTAGTATAAAACAATGCTCAGTGGGTCTCCAAACTGAGGGCATCCATTCATTCGGTGTCCATTATTTCTCATATGAATGATGCTCCTGTTATCATGGAAGCAGTCGTCACGTGCCTCCTGTATACTAGTGCAGAACTAATGGATGAAATTCACAGCCTCAAGGGATCGTCCTGCACAGCTGCTGCTCCGTTCACCGCGGTAAATCACTTACTTAACACACCGCAGGTTTGTGTGGAGGATGGAAGTGCATATAAATGTTTTGTTTGCTGCATGCTGTAATTGCAATCTCAGAGCAGGGTACCTTTGGTGAATGTCAATCATGTTAGCACTCACTGCCAAAACTCACTGTAGAGTTCACTGATATTGCTCAGAGAGCGCTGGAGAATTTATGAAGTATCACCTGAATGTATTAATCATAAATGGTTCCTAAAAGTTTGTTGTCTGTAAGATTTTTTGTTGTTGTTGTTTTTAATTGATTTTAAATTAGTGTGGCTTGCAGCACACAGCATTTGATGAGAAATGTTTGAGTCCATGTTGAGACTTACACATTTGCTGGCTAGGAGATTTGTGATTTTCCTCTGTCAAATGAAAATACATTAAATATGAGATTTTGGTTGCATATTTGTTTGTGAGTTTCTGCGGAGACCTTTGACTTGGTCCTGATTGACCTGCCAGATGCTGGAAACCGCCGCCAACATTTCAGCCTTGATAAACATGAGAAAAAACATTTTGTTTATCGCACTTGTTGATGCTCCGGCTGCTAATTGGAGGCTGTTTATAGTATCTGCCTGCTTTAAAAGCCTTCGCTCCAAATTACACACTGGCATGAAAACGCACTCTATCAGCATTCCCATCAAAGCCGACAGCAACCGAGATAAAACATTAATGTGCAGGATTCTTCATAAGAGCTCCTCCCTCACAGGTTAAATCTCTGAGGACTGACAACAGAAACGGCTTCATTTATTGCTTTTCTGTGAGTAACTCATTACAGGCCTCATTTTCAGAGGAATGTTTCTTTCTTTTTCTTTTCTTTTTTTTTTTTTGCTGAAGCTGATTCCTCTTGCAGTATATCCAAATATTTACTTTGTCAAAATGCATGCATCACCAAGGCGTATTGTTCTTTAGATGTGATACAATCAAAGCTCATTCTTAGAAGAAAAGGTTCTAAATAGAATCTTGAAGGGTTCTGTCATGAAACCTTTGAGGGGTTCCCATCATATGTATTTATTTAGTTTTAATTAATTTTATTTCTCCTTCCATAGAGCCTTAATGGCATTAAGGGTTCTTTGAAACCTTTCTATTTAGAACTCCATTGAACCTTTTCTTCTAAGAGTAGGATTTTTTTACTGGTTCAAGTAGCTCTGAAACCCTTTTGTAATTGTCCAAATTTCCAAGGATCAGCATTCACCCCTAAAAGTGATCGGACAGACCAAACCGTAAGAGACTTGAAAGGATTGAGGATTGGTAGTGCTCACACCATCTACAACGTCAGCAAGGCTCGCCCTGATTGGCCTGACGGGGGCGCTACAGTGGTAAAAATTACATAATTATGGCTCATAACTCCTAAACCGTTTGGCGTAGGCTCAAGTGTCTTTTATTGTTGGAATTTGGGGGTATTTCATTTTTTTTTTTTTTTTTTTAAACCTACTTTTGTGAACTAGTCCTAGGTTTTTGACCCGATTGGAACCAAACCTGCACAGCGAGAATCTCCGGAACCCAATTGTCAATAGTTATCAAAAAACAGTGGACATTTCAATTCACGGTCACGAAGAGCCGCCAAAACGTTCGAAGGGGTGAAACAACTTTTACTAAAATGGCTATAAATCATAAACGGAATGAGATATTTTCACCAAACTTGGCACACCTATGTAAGAGCTCATTTTGTGGTCGCTTTAAAAATAATGCAACGAATGGCCACTTGGTGGCGCTATAACAGGAAAAAAAACATGAAAACGTCTGTAACTCCTTCCCCGTTAGTCTGATTGACTTGAGAACTGGCATGCAGTGTCTTTGTCTGAGATGCCACAACTGTCTATGAGCACATTGACGCATCTCAAAAAAACATGGCCGCCATCGGCCAATGAAGTTTGAACGGCAAGATTAACAGCGGTCAATCGGGACGAAACTTGCTGGGCCTGTTTGACTCACAGCCTTAGAGGCCTGTGAGAAATTCAAAAGAAATCGGCACCTTCTCATTTATCGAGTGTGTAAAGGATCATGTATCCCTTCGTTAACTATTGGAGATTATTTCAAAAACCAACTTTGGTGAATTAGTCCTAGGTTTTTTGGCTCAACCTCGATAATTGTTAAAAAGCTTTATAAATCATAAATTTCCTATGGTAAATTGGCTGTAATTGGTGTTTTCCATCTATGATCGAGATGGTTATAGGCTCACTAATTAAAACATTATACCTTTTTTGGCATGTGTTTAAAGGCCTTAAAGTGCTTGAACCCTGATAATTGCTGCTTGCTGCTATATTTTCAACTTGATAAATTGTGACTTTTTTCATGCATGTCATGTGTGGGGCTCCGTAGTGTTTAATGCTAATTATTGAAAGAATAATGAAACTTTTCCTTATGTCGTATTTTTTTTTCACACAATGGCAATAAATGTTCTCACTGTCAAGCTCCAAAAAAGACACACCAGATGCAAAATTTAAGTTGTTATTCACTGAAAATTTGCCATTTTGTTGCAACTCTTGAGCAATGCATCTTAAGGCGCCATTTTTTAATTGAACAAAGACACAAATGAAAGGAGGATAAGTAAATAATGACACCATTTTTTCACTTTTTTGAGTGGAAGCTCCAAATGCGGTAACATATGCAAACATTAGATAAACCTTGTTATCCAAAGCACTATTGCAATCCGCCTTATACATTTCATGATATTATTAGCACAACAAATTTCTGTTTTACACATTCATATCACACTTAAATAGTTTGCATTGAGTAATGTGTTCGTGGTGGTGAAATCCACCGCCTCGCTGTCATAACAGGGGAAAGTGATGAGCGTCTGTTTGTGTACTTTTGGTGTTTAGTCACTGTGTGTGTCCATCACACCCAACTAATCTGTTAGTGTTAACCATGTTACACTCTCAGAAAAATAGGCAAAAATTGTACCTTTAGGGGTACAACACTTTGTCACTGGAGCAAAGGACATCTTTGTACCTTATTTACGCTTGTACGGTTTATAGTATGGTACTAATATGCACTTTTATCTGATCAGTGTACCATCGGCGGCTCGTGATGCCACTCGATATGTGAGCGCCCACAGCCCAGACACAAACTGTTCACCATTTGGAAGTTCTTTCACAAGTACGGGTTTGTGTTACTCTATTTTTATTGAGAAGGCACAGTTGTCGAATGTCATTTTGGCTTCAAAAACGTCACTTTTTAAATCATCTTTCGTCCTTCATCTCTTTGCTGCTGCTTATCTTTCACTTCCTTAAGCGAGATCCAATTTTCTGATTGTGGTTCAAGCATGGAAATTCAAAAGCACCCCAGCGCAAATCAGCTGGACGTACTATTTTAAGTCATTCTCATGTCCTCATACGCTCCAAAAACAAAGCCAGCCCTAAAGATAGCCAAAAACAACAACAGCGTCGACGCAGTGTGCTGCACCCAAAGGGTACTTCAAAGGGCATGATGCTAATTGTAGCCTTGGTTTTGGCCCTATCATTACTCAAACAACACCCGGTAATCAACGGCACAATCACCGTGTCACTGCGCTTCCTGTGATGGACTCCACATGCTCCGTCTGAGCCCACTTGAGCTTTTCAGCTGTCACTGAATGTTCATCAGCTGATGTGTGTAACTGTTCATTAGTGTCAGCTTTAACACAGTTTACTGGATCTGGTCAAGGATGTTCATTCAGCTATGCCTTTTGAACTTGAGAGCTGTTGTAGTGGTGTGAAAAAAGGTTCTATTATGCTTTTTTTCATGTTAATTTGTGTGATGTTGATGTTTGTGCATGAAAAAGCTCTGTAACGTCCCTCCTGTGGGAGTTCTTCTCTATATCGGTGTCTGTTTCTGAACGTCCTGAAACGCCTCCATTGTAGTCTTGAGTTTTCTTAACAATATTCCTCGGTTAAATAATTCATACGCAGAATAAAGGGGCGGAGCCTGGATGAGTTAGTTAACTGGCGGTTATGGTAAGGGGCGGGACATGTATGGCAAGCCGTTTTGACTTTTATTCATTTTCAGGATATGAACTTGTGATATCAACAATTACATTTTAACTAGTTAAAATGTTAACTCTTGATATCAGGAATTCGATTTCCACTAGTATAAACTATAATTCTTGATTTCTGTAATTGAATTTTCACTAGTGAAATCTCGCCATAGGCTGCCATTCAAATTCAATTGTTGATATCAAGAATTAATTTCTTACTAGTTGAAATTCCAGTTTCACATATCAGGAATACAATTCTTACTAGTAAAAATGCACATTTCTGATATCAACAATTACATTGTTACTAGTGCAAATGTCTATTCTTGATATCAACAATTGAATTTCTACTAGTAAAAATGTTCATTTCTGATATCATGAATGTGATTGTTTCTAGTAATAAATATCAGAAATTACATTGATATCAAGAATTCATTTTCAGATATCAGAAATGTGCATTTTTACTAGTAACAATTGTATTCCTGATATGTGAAACTAGAATTTCAACTGGTAAGAAATTAATTCTTGATATCAACAATTGAATTTGAATGGCAGCCTATGGCGAGATTTCACTAGTGAAAATACAATTACAGAAATCAAGAATTATAGTTTTTACTAGTGGAAATGCAATTCTTGATATCTAGAATTTAATTATTGATATCAAGAATTGAATTGTTGATATCAGGAACACTGTTACTAGTGGAAATGTAATTCCTGATATCAAGAATTAGCATTTTAACTAGTGAAAATTGATTGTTGATATCAAGAATTCATATCCTGAGAATGAATAAAAGTCAAACATGGCTTGCCATAGGACTTTTCCCAAACACCAATCACAACACACTGCTCCAGCCGACCAATCAGAGCACAGTGTGCTTTTCAGAAGGCGGGGCTTCATAGAGACAGGAACTAAACAGAGCATTACTGACAGACTGAGAAGAGAGGAGCTGAACAATGGAGGATATGAACATTCAAACATGAAAACCTGTTCTAGTAGAGCCTAAAAACAACATCAAGGGCATAGCAGGTCCTCTTCAAGAGTGTTTACAGTAAGATCAACAGATCTGCTGATTGTGATTATGGTTGGGTTTCTAAAGTCCTCTGAAAGTCAACATGAATTCAAAATTTACTCTGAAAGCAAGATAACATGACTGTGTTTATTGCGTTTCATCTGTGCGCTCTAAGACGCAAGTAATTTATATACAAACAAAGACCCACAGTGGCTTTTTCTACTGCAGCAAGTTATATTTGCCAGTTTATCAGGAAGCGATGATTTTATTCTCTTCGTCCCATTGGATGGAAAAGGTGCTCTATTCACGAATGTTTTATCTTTGGATGGAAACAGACATTGTTGCACTTGGAAATATTTGATTATGAAATGAATTTAGTTGTTAAAACATTATAGTATTTTGACTTTTAAAAGTGAAGTGTGTTATTTTTAGTGGTCATGCATGCACTCGCAATGGAAGCCTTGTACATTTAGAATATGCAAAATTTTAAACGTAACGTTGAAAATTTTGAGTTCAGTAAGATGTTATATTTTTAGAAGTTTCATCTGCTCATCAAGGCCGCATTTACTTAATCAAAATTCAGTAATATTGTGAAATATTATTACCATTTAAAATAACTATTTTCATTTAATTTCATTATCAAAAATACAGTAAAAATACTGAAATATTTTTACAATTTAAAATAGCTGTTTTCCATGTGAATATATGTTAAACTGTAATTTATATCCTGTGATCAAATCTGAATTTTCAGCATCATTACTCCAGTCTTCAATGTCACATGATCCTTCAGAAATCATTCTACAATCTTTTACAACATTATAAGCGTCACTTTTGGTCGATTTAATGTGTCCTTGCTAAATAATAATAATAATAAACAATATTTTACAGTAGTGTACAATCATAAAACCTCAACACTGTACAGGTTAGTGTGCTGATAGATTTACTTCAATGGATAGTTTACTTAAAAATGAAATTTCTGATGTCATTTACTGTTGTTTAAAACCTTTTTTCCCTGAAACACAAAAGCAGATGTTAGACCGAATGACATCCTCAGTCATCATTCACTTTCAACATCTGCTTTTGTTCAATGTAAGAATGAAAGAAACATGATGGGGAGTAAATGATGACTGTCATTTTTAGGTGAGCTATCCCTTTAATGACCATGTCCGTGCAAATATATCCAATTTTCAGCTGATTTAAGGTGCACCATTCATAGTACCTCAACACCTTCAGTACAAACACATTTTGAACATTATCCATGTGGAGAACGTCCGTACACGTGTTAGTGTCATTTCCACTGCGGGAGTTCCTGGAAGGCTGCGCACTAACGCAGATGGCCGTGAGTTTCCCTGTCACTCCCACATCCCGTTTCCTTGTGTTTATCATCAGACGTTTGAAGGAAGGATGCTCCATATATCCGTATCCTCTACAGCTGCACCGTAAAGCCTCGTTTCACAGCTTTCTGAAGCGAAGCAGGATCAAGGCCGAGGGCTACACCCGACAGAAGTGTCAGGAACTTCTGTACTCAAGGAAACTGGACGTGCCATCACACTCCTTCCAGGATTTACGACAGTCATGGCCATGTTCCTTGCGTACATAGACCACACCAAAATCAACACCTCATCAGTTAACACACAACACCTCCTGAGTTCATCACAAGTGGAGAGGTGGCTGGCTGCCTCTCATAAACATCGACATTATGTCAAGACTGTGGCTTAAGAGTTAGTTTGACTATCTAGTTAGTTAGGGGTAATCAGTCTCACTTTTCGGTATTAGACCAATGTACGTTTTTATCTAACTGACTTAAAAAAATTGTCTAAAAGAGAAAAAATTATGAGTAACTTATAAGACTTGTAAGTCTTAGTAGTTCATGCAACCAGCCACTGGCCACTAAGTAGTCACAATGGAGACTTGTTTCTGCCAAGGAATAAAACAATTTAAGAGATAATTGTGACTTTTTATCTCACAATTCTGACTTTTCTTCTCGCAATTGCAAGTTTATATTTCACAATTGATTTTCTCGAAATTCTGACTTTTTTCTCACAAGTGCAAGTTTATATCTCATAATTCGGACTTTCTCGCAATTATGAGTTTACATCTCGCAAAGCTGACTTTTTTCTCGCAATTACAATTTTATATCTCTCAAATCTGACTTTTTCGCACAACGAGTTTACATCTCGCAAATTGGACTTATTTTTGCAATTCTGAATTTTTTTCTCGCAATTACAAGAATATCTCACACATCTGACTTTTTTTCGCAATTTTGACATTTTTCTCGCAATTACGAGTACATCTTGCAAATCTGACTTTTTCTCACAATTACGAGTACATTTCGCGAATCTGACTTTTTCTCGCAATTTTGACGTTTTTCTAGCAATTACGAATTTGCATCTTGCAAATCCGACTTTTTCTTGTAATAATGAGTTTATATCTCACCATTCGGACTTTTTCTCGCAATTACGAGTTTGAAAATCTGACTTATTTTCGCAAATCTGACTTTTTCTCGCAATTCTGTCTTTTTTACCACAATTGCGAGTTTATATCTAGCAATTTTGACTTTGTTTCCTTCAATTCTGACTTGATTCTTGCAATTCTGACTTTTTTATTGTAATTGTGAGTTTGTCTCGCAATTCTGACTTTTTTCTCGCAATTCATACATTTTTTAACAAAATTATGAGTTTATATCTTGCAGTTCTAACTTGTTTTCTCAGAATTGTAAAGTGCAGTTCTGAGGGGAAAAAATTGTCAACAATTGTGACTTTATATCTTGCAACTCTGAGAAAAATAATTGGAATTGTGAGATAAAAAGTTGCAATTATCTTTTTTAAATTTTTTTTATTCAGTGGCAGAAACAAGCTTCCATAGGTCTCTAGGGTGTGGTTTCTTACTGTCTCAGGTGAAAAGACTCCACCATTAAGTCTCTGTGAAACAGCTCGGTCCCTCCTTCCATGTGTGTCTGTAGGTTGTCTTTACCTGTTTTATGGTCTAGCAGCTGAAAATGCATCTGATTACAGTAAAGTAACAGCAAACCTCTCCTCAACAACACGCATGATTTGAGAAATCATTCATGTCTGCATGACAAAAAAATGCATGACCAATTTCAATACTTGGCATCTAGTCAACTAATCATTTTGAGAAGAACGGAAGCGACATGGAAACGCCCATATGGGGAAAAATGTCCCCCTCGTGAATTAGAGGAATTCAGGCAGGAATTTTATGGAAACACACTCTTGCAGGTTGAAACTGAAACAGGCGTTGCCTTTTAGGTCCTTGTTTTGCCTTTGACACAGACGGTGTTTCTGCAAGCAGTTGTGGTGAGTTTCAGTAGGTGGCGCTGTTCATTCAGCCGAACATGCTGACTCACAGGTCGAAACGAATGGAGCAAAACCACAATCACTGCAGCCTGAAACCATCAGACACGGCTGAAGGTGAAATTAATTGAATGTTCTCCTCAGAAGAGAGACATTGTGATGAGCTCATGCGCCAATTTATAGGTACAAATTCATCCCTTTTGGGAAAATTGCAGTCTGTTTCTCTGATTGGCTAGCTTATTAGAGTGAAAAGACTTTGTGTATTAGGGCATGACGCCCATTTTGTTCTTTTTCCCCCTCTAAATTTAATAAGAACATTTCTCCTGGAAGAATGACCTTAACTTAACGGAAAATCCGGTTGAAATTGATGATAGAGAAGAACAGGTATATCTTACCCCTTCCACTCCTTATATATATATGTTTGTGTGTGTGTATGTACACGTACACGTATATGTGTATGTATGTATGTACATACACGTTTATGTACATGTATGTATGTATGTACACACACACGTATATATGTACATGTATGTTTGTATGTATGTACACACACACGTATACGTACATGTATGTATGTATGTACACACACGTATACGTACATGTATGTATGTACACACACGTATACGTACATGTATGTATGTATGTATGTACACACACACGTATATATGTACATGTATGTATGTATGTATGTACTCACATGTATACGTACATGTATCTATGTATGTATGTATGTACACACACACGTATATATGTACATGTATGTTTGTATGTATGTACACACACACGTATACGTACATGTATGTATGTATGTACACACACGTATACGTACATGTATGTATGTATGTATGTACACACACACACGTATACGTACATGTATGTATGTATGTATGTACACACACACGTATACGTACATGTACGTATGTATGTACACACACGTATACGTACATGTATGTATGTATGTATGTACACACACGTATATGTACATGTATGTATGTACACACACACGTATACGAACATGTATGTATGTATGTACACACACACGTATACGTACATGTATATATGTATGTATGTATGTACACACACGTATACGTACATGTATGTATGTGTGTATGTACACACACACGTATACGTACATGTATGTATGTATGTACACACACGTATACGTACATGTATGTATGTATGTACACACACGTATACGTACATGTATGTATGTATGTACACACACGTATACGAACATGTATGTATGTATGTACACACACGTATACGTACATGTATGTATGTATGTATGTATACACACACGTATACGTACATGTATGTATGAATGTACACACACGTATACGTACATGTATGTATGTATGTATGTACGCACACGTATACGAACATGTATGTATGAATGTACACACACGTATACGTACATGTATGTATGTATGTATGTACACACACGTATACGAACATGTATGTATGTATGTACACACACACGTATACGTACATGTATGTATGTGTGTATGTACACACACACGTATACGTACATGTATGTATGTATGTACACACACGTATACGTACATGTATGTATGTATGTACACACACGTATACGTACATGTATGTATGTATGTACACACACGTATACGTACATGTATGTATGTATGTATGTACACACACACGTATACGTACATGTATGTATGTATGTACACACACGTATACGTACATGTATGTATGTATGTACACACACGTATACGTACATGTATGTATGAATGTACACACACGTATACGTACATGTATGTATGTATGTATGTACACACACGTATACGAACATGTATGTATGAATGTACACACATGTCTACGTACATTTATGTACATGATTAATCGTATATATATATATATATATATATATATATATATATATATATATATATACTGCAAAAAGCGAACAGGTGGATCAACTTAAATTACTTCAATTAGTAACACCTAAAAAAAAAATTAAGCTTTCTCAACTTAATTTATTAGTTTTTATCAACTTAATTTCCCTAGGTCAATCACACTTATATTATTTGAGTTCGTTCAATCCTGTTATTTACATTAGTCTAACTTAATTTTACCGCATTCCAACTTAAATGTGTTAATTTTTTTCCAAATCATATTTTTAATTTCCTGCAAGTAAAAACCTCAATTTCAAACATAATATTGCTTAAAAGTACTGTTTTTTTCATTAGTTGTTTAGTATTTTTTTCCTGAAAATGCAATAAGTGTCAAATTGCTTTAAAACTATATTAAGGTTCATTCAGTTTATACACTGACAGTATTTTCCTTATTCCAAAAAATGTAACTTTGAGAAATCATTTGCAAAACAAATTGAACAAAGTTTCTAATGTAATTTCATTTATTGAAACCTAAAAAGATCCATTAACATATAAACTGCAACTTACGACACACTACTTTTTAACAGATTTAACTTGGCATATTGTGATGTTTCATGTTTTTTTTTTTTTTTCTTTACATTTATTCATATATGAAGTAATCCATATATGTATATCCAATTACCATATTGCAAATTAAGTAATTTTGCATGTTTAGTTGAATTTTATGTGCATTTCTTAACGTTTAGCAGTTTGATAAAATACTAAGTCAAGGAAGAAATGTTTAACGTTCTGCATGTGGAAAATCAAGTCAAGCGCATTGGGTTGTAGGATACGTTTTGTCTTTTTGGTTACGTAATGAACATCACATTTGGACTTGAACATGTCAGCGTTTGTTTATTTTGTTTACAAATTGTGAAACAGCATATTGTTTGCTAATTCTGAAACCTTGTTTCACAAGTAACGAGTTTCCCGCGACAACATAATGACAATCGCATATTGAATGCAACATTTGTGTCCTGTGACGAATCTCTAACGCTGATGTTTATGAATTTCAAGTAGCATGTTCATGAAATGCTCTTCATCCAGCAGCAAATCTGTAAACACTATTGTTTCGCTTCACCAAAACAGCCTTATTTACTCTAAAAGCCAGCGCGGGAATGAGTTGAACCAGTAATGTTATGTGGTCTGTGGGTTTAACTTTTCTGTGGATTTTATCAAACTAACCTTTGCTAATGACACTGCGGCGCTTGATGGAAGGAGATGAGGTGATAATTGCTGTAGGTGCTATTAGCGCGGAGAGCATCTAATGGTTTCTGGCAAAAGTCACTAATCAAAATAGACATTCAAGGGCTGTTGTTTTAACCTGCGGGAAAGTTAGAAGCATGGCTGGATGTCTAGGAGGTTTATAAGCCTTTTTCTTTCCAGATGGCAAACAAGAACACTAGATCTGCTCTCTGTACACACTTCCCTGTGGCCTGTCACCTCAGAAGCCTCCTGAGACCTTCAAGGTCGAATTAATAGTCAAATTTGTAGCTCTCTGTCCTGCATTGGGAGTTTGAATGTAAATTTCACTGCATATATTTGAAATTTAGAGTGCTATTTCAGTAGACTTTTGCATCGAGTGGCTGGTAGCTCGTCTTTTTGTTGTGGTTACCACAAAAGGTTTCAGTGCTACGAAATATTAGGCCAGGAACTCACTTTATGACCCTCCTTGTCAGGTTTGGCTGGGAACAAGAAAACAATAGTGTGAACCGTGGACAACTCCCAGTCAGCGATATGACAGAATGCCCCAGGAAACACCTCGTTACCTCTTTCTCTGTCTCTCTCCTTCTACGCCGTCTTTTAAAACTGCTGGAGAAAATCATGTGTTTTATGCATTACATGGGAAGATTGTTCGTATATGAACATAGCAGTTGGGCTTATTTCAGTACAAAACTTGTGTGTATTCTCATTTTGATGGCATTTTCACATCCAAAAAATTATAAAATTATATAAAAAAAAAAACCAGATGGTTTGAGTAACATTCTCTTGATCAGGCAATTTTTTAATGCTAAAACACTTTCTTCTTTGCGTATAAAGAACACATTCCGGATGGTTGATGAAAGTTGAATGTGTAAACACTGCTCTGGAATAGCGCTGCATCATGCATATTCAAATTAAATCAATGTCATTCTTATCAGGCAAAACAAGCCAGAATGAAACATGTAAATGATGTTCATTGCAGAATGTGCTGGATCCATTATTTGTCTGACACAATTAAGGTTGCATTAGTACTCTTTGCAATTACCTGATATGCAAAATTTCTTTAGTGAATCGTGTACATGGACATAAATGACATTGTCACCATGGACAGAATTCTTAGTGAATTACACCTTGAATGTTTTATAAATAGTAGTAAGAGGATGGATGGATGGATGGACAGATAGAACGACAGATGTATGGATGGGTGGATGGATGGAGAGAATGACGGATGGATAGAATGACAGATGGATGAATGGATAGAATGATAGATGGATGGATAGAACGACAGATGGATGGAAGGAAGGAAAGAACAACAGAAGGATGGATGGACGGATGGATGGGATGATGGATGGATGGATGGATAGATAGAATGACAGATGGATGGACGGATAGAACGCCAGAAGGATGGATGGATGGATGGATGGAACGACGGATGGATGGATGGAACGACGGATGGATGGATGGAACAACGGATGGATGCATGCATGCATGATGGATGGATAGACAAAACGATGGATGGAACGACATATGGATGAATGGAACAACGGATGGATGCATGCATGCATGATGGATGGATAGACAAAACGATGGATGGAACGACATATGGATGAATGGAACGATGGATGGATGGATGGATGGATGGATGGATGGATGGATGGAACGTCAGATGGATGGATGGATGGATGATGGATGGATAGACAGAACGATGGATGGAACGATGGAATGATGTTTCATTTTTTTAAAGAGTTTTTTAAAGTGCATCTTTGCTAAACAAATCAATTTCATTAAAAAAATCAATTCTTACTGACCCCAAACTTTTGAGCAGTAGAACTGGTCTTGATTCAGCCTGTGCAGCACCTGTGATCACATGTTCATAATCTCAGAGTTTCAGTGAAGTTGCCGCTGGAACAGAAACGTTGATCTGTTTTGTGTCTTTGGCCTGGATACAGCAGAAAGAACATGAAGTTCAGAAATTATCGATTCATCAGAGGCCATTAAGTATATTTCTCCTCTGAAATACTTGTCTTACAAAGAAAATTTTGAATAAGAGCTTGATTATGTTCCCTGGGTCGGTTGAGTACTTTGGTTATTTTTGTAGTTGCAGGTAATGATGCAGGTGCACAAGTACAAGTAAATACAGTGTGTTACACATCAATTGGACAGCGTCTGTCATGCATTTAAATAAATGTATGCATTTATACACACACACCAGTATAATGACACATACATATAAACAATATTATTTAATCTAATGTGCAAAAGACTTGATTTTGCTTTATATCTTTATTTCACAAGCATATGACTGAATAATCCATGATCTCATCAGGTCATAAGCTGTAGGTACTAATACAATATCTGTCAAAGATGTGTGTGTGTGTGTGTGTGTGTGTGTGTGTAAAGGTCAGTGTGTGCTTTATCAGTGCAGATCTCAGTGTTTGCACTGGTACATCTAACAGCGCTTTGCCTCTGTAGCATCGCAGGACACCCCCCACCCCACCCTTATCAGTCAGGCTCAGATAACTAGATCCTCCATTTCACCCTGACCAGCTGCTGATACATTACAGGCGGTGTGTGTGTAGGTGTGTGTGTGTGTGTGTGTGTGTGTGTGTGTGCGGGTATTCCCTACGTTATGGGGACCAAATCTCCCCACAGGTATAGTAATACTAGTAAATTTTGATTTTGTGGGACATTTTGTTGGTCCCCATGAGGAAACAAGCTTATAAATCATACAGAATGATCTTTTTTGAAAATCTAAAATAGCAGAACATTTTCTGTGATGGGTAGGTTTAGGGGTAGGGGTAGTGTAGGGGGACAGAATGTACAGTTTGTACAGTATAAAAACCATTACGCCTATGGAATGTCCCCATAAAACATGAAAACACAACGTCTGTGTGTGTGTGTGTGTGTGTGTGGACTTGGCAGCTATATCAGTCATGTTTAATGCTGATTTAAAGATTGGTTCTATCAACCCCGTGAGCACCGATGGACAGATATGTGTACAAGAGGACCTATTCTGCTTTTTTCCATGTTCATCTTTCTTTAGTGTGTAAAGTTGCTGTTTGAGGATGAAAAAGTGAGTTCTTCTCTATATCAGTGTCTGTTTCTCCCTGAAACGCCTCCATCTTGAGTTTTCGTCACAATATTCCTTATTTAAATAATTCATATGCTGAATAAAGGGGCGGGGCCTGGTTGAGTTAGTGAAACTGGTGGTTATGGTAAGGGGAGGGGCATTTCACAAACACCAATCCCAATGCACTGCTCCAGCCGACCAATCAGAGCACAGTGTGCTTTTCAGAAGGAGGGGCTTCATAGAGACAGGAACTAAACAGAGCGTTACTGACAGACTGAGAAGAGAGGAGCTGAACAATGGAGAATATGAACATTCATGAAAACCTGTTCTAGTAGGGCCTAAAAACTCAAAGGTGCACTTTAAATCATCGGGGTCACTGCTCAAGAACTCCATTATTCTTAAAGAACATTTACAACCTCTAATGTATTTCAGAATAAATCAGAAAAATGTAGAATACACCATTTTATTTATTAAAAACTATATGACACGAGTTGATCATTCTATTTTATATTTCATAGAATGACAAAATATAAAATTTTGGGTGAACTAGATTTCAAGGTGTTTATTGTCACCTGTACTTTAATACAGTGAAATTCTTATTTTGTCCATTCTTCTCAAGAAAGACGGGCATAAAAATGATAAATGAGAATGCACATTAAGGGACAGTAAGCAGCTGAGCTAATGTGTGAATAACCTGCTAACCGGAAACAAGCTCTTCTTGCGTGATTGTTGACTCTACACACTTAAAGACACTTCTGAATGTGGCAATAAGAACTGAACAAAAAAGACAATTCAACGATATTACAACGTGCAATTGCACTGGAAGGCATCACTGTATTATATTTAGGATGCATTTAAAAAGAAAAAAAAAACATTTTTTTTAACCATGCCAAGTTAATTGACATGAGCGAAGCTTCCGTTTCTTCGGGTGAGAATCTTTGAAGTGGCGAGCTGCCTCTCATCTTTCTGAGACGGAGTTTGTTGCCATGGCAACGGAGGAAGAGACCAAAAGAGAGAGGGATACGGGCATTGAAGTGCGAAGTGCACAGCAGCTGCCGCATGACGCCACAATGGTTACCACGGCAACGTACTTGGTCACTATTTCCATTTGAAAGAAATCAAATGGACATTAACCTCTCTGAATATTGCTCGCACTGACAGATCTGATGTGATTGCAAAGAAAAATAAAGTCTCCATAATCTTATCAAAAGTCGTTTCGTTTTCAGATGACATTTGACATTTGTCCCTCTTATTTTTAAACCACTTTTCGCCATCCAAACAATTCCTGATGGACAAAACCTAGATCATATATAATTCTCTTTGAATATTGTTTAAGTTGGAAATATCTTTTGCTGATGACGTTCTCAGATGTTTCATGTAAATGTCAGCAGTGTTGGGTGTAAAGCGTTACTAAGTAATTCATTACCGTTTCAAGGAAAATAAATTAAATTACAGTAAAGTAAGGGATTGACTGTTCTGGCTCGGTGTGCTGTATCTCTTCATACTGATCCGACTTACGATTTTCGTTAAATGGATGATCAACTTCGAAAAGTTCCATAGACTTTCATTGAGGGGGTCAAAACTTTTGTACTGTAAGACTTATAGAGTATTCAAGCTGTATATCACTAACAAATCTTAATGACTATCCTAGGACAACATGCTAATTCATGCATCAACATGTGAAAACATGCTATCAACATGTTAATTCATGTTGGCAAAGTGTTAAATCATGGTTTTAATGTGGTAAAAATGCTAATTCTTGCCAACAATGTGCTAAATCTGTCACAGTCATGTTTAGTTCTGTCTTGTATTGTTTAGTCTAGTCTTGTTATTCTTAGTTTATTCAGTCATTATCTGCACCTGTCATCATTAATCAGTTCAATCTCCTTCACCTGTTTATCATTTCATCAGTGTATTTAAGTTCCTGTCTGTTCTTCAGTCATTGTCGGTCGATGTTTGTGCCATGCACACTGTTGCTTGTCAGTTCCCGTCATCTATGAATAAACCTGCCTGTTTTGGATGTATATCCTCGTCTTCTTCCATCCCGGCGTTACAAAATCATGCTAGCAATGTGCTAATTAACACTAGCAAAGTTAAAACGTGTTAATTCATGTTAGCAATATGCTAAAGCATGCTAATTGTTAGGAAAGTGTTAAATTTAAATTAGCAATGTTAAAACATGCTAGCAAAGTGTTAAATCATGCTAGCAAATCGTTAAAACATGTTAGCAACATGCTAATTACACTGGCAAAGTTAAAACATGCTAATTCATGTTAGCAATATGTTAAAACATGATAACATCAGGCTAAGTCATGCTAGTAAAGTGCTAAATCATGCTAGCAATGTACTAAACAACAACATGGTAATTTGTGTTAGAAATGTGTTAAAACATGCTAATTATTGTTACATTAACAATGTTAAAACATGCTAGGAAAGTGTTGAAACTTGTTAACAACATGCTAATTTATGTTGGTAATGTGTTAAAATATGCTAACAATGATAAATCATGTTAGCAACATGTTAGTACATACTAGGACATGCTAAGATATCAACATGCCAATTCATGTTAGCAAGGTGTTAAGTCATGCTAGCAATGTGCTAAAACATGCTAGCAATGTGTTAACTCATGCTACCAATCCATTAAATCATGTTAGCAACATGCTCATTCATGTTAGGAACATTTTAAAATGTTAGCAAAATGTTAAAACATGTTAACATGCTAATTCATGCTAGTAACATTGAATTTTGAATTGAATTGAATTTCCATTTATTGTCACATCACCATGGTGAGTGAAATTTTTGAGAGCTTGCTCCAGACAGTGCAAAATACAGATTAACATATTTACACAATATACAAATGACACAATATACAAATGACAATAGACAATATACGAGTGACAATAGAAATGTACATTTAGAATACAATATGTGAAGGAATACAGATATGATATGGATGGACATTGCAGTAGTAGTTATGATATCAGATAATTATTGTATTAAAGTGCAGTGTGTATTGCATTAGAGTCTAGTGACTGTATATGGGGTTAAAGTGCATTAGAGTCCAGTAACTGTATATAGAGTTAAAGTGCAGTGCATGGCATATAATATAGTGTGTGCTGTGTAGTCTGTCACTTCTGGTTGTTCTTGAACCTGATAGCCTGAGGAAAAAAACTGTCTTTCATTCGACTCGTGCGGGATTGAATGCTGCAAAAACGTCTTCCTGAGGGCAGCATCGAGAACAGTCCATGGGATGGATGGCTGGAGTCATTGATGATCCTCTTGGCTTTCCTTATACAGCGTCTGGTGTAGATGTCCTGGAGGGAGGGAAGCTCACCTCCTACAATGTGCCAGGCAGTTCGCACAACCCTCATCAGCAGAGCTTTGCGGTTGCCAGCAGTGCTGTTCCCGAACCAGGCAGTGATGGAACCAGTCAGGATGCTCTCTATAGTGCAGGTGTAGAATGATCTGAGGATGTTGGGGTTCATTTTAAACTTCCTCAGCCGTCTCAGGAAGAAGAGGCGTTGATGTGCCTTCTTCAGCACTGCGTCTATGTGGGTGGACCATGTGAGATCCTGAGAGATGTGGACGCCGAGGAACTTGAAACTGTTTACCTGCTCCACAGGTGTCCTGTCGATGGTAATGGGGGTGTGTTCTCTACGTTGTCTCCTGAAATCCACCACCAGCTCCTTGGTCTTGTTGATGTTGAGTGAGAGGTGATTTTCTTGACACCATTTTGTCAGAGTGCACACCTCCTCTCTGTAGGCCGTCTCGTTGTTGTCAGTTAATAATGCTAAACATGTTAATAATGCTAACAACCTTCTAATTCATGTTAATGCAAAAACATGCTAACAGAGTGTAAAATCATGCTTACAAATGCTAAAACATTCTAGTAAGATTTTGTTTTTACTTTCTCTGAGTAAAACCTTCAAACTTCAAGCTGTTCAAAGTTATTTTAAAGCGACAGTAAAGACTTTTATTATGCAAGATTTCCATTTTTAAATAAATGCCATTCTTTTGAAAATTCTGTCCATCAAAGAAAACTGAAAAAGAAAATGTATGATGATTTTCATAAAAAATATGAAGCAGCACAACTGTTTACAACACTGATAATAATCATGAATGTTTCTTAAGCAGCAAATCATCAGATCAGAATGATTTCTGAGGGATCATGTGACACTGAAGACTGGAGATTTCTGACTTTAGTTTACATACTCCATATCAAATCTGAGAACAGTCTTAGACGTTGAGATTCTGAAACGGTGAGATTACTGATCTTTTTCTCAGGTGAGGAGCAGATTACAGTAAGAAAAAGTATCTCTTATTAAAGAAAGTGAGAGATTAAAGATTATATTCATGCATAGACCATCTGTGACTGTTGAGATAAATTTCATAATCATAAATTCACAAACTGACTCTTCTACATCTCAATGGTACATTGTTCCTCGTGAATTGCTTTTCTGTTCATGCCAATCGGTTGATAATAAACACAGTGACACATGCAACGAACATCTCGAGTCAGCAGACGATTATGAAACGGCCACCTTGAACCTCTTGAAAATAGAACTACTGTGTGTAAATTTTAAAAATTCACAAAGCAAATGTTGTGGCCTAAGAGAAATCTCTCGAGGTCACACTAATGTCACAAGTTAATGTGCGTGAAGTCTCAGGAATTTCTCGAACGTAAAGGCCTTTGAAATCCAAGACTTTTAACATGGCTGAACGGCCACAGATAGCCTTAAAGCTGGCAATAACACAGAAATGACTAAAGCACCCCGATGTGACAGAAATATTGATGTCAGAGACGAGGAGGGTAACAGGAGATCTGTGACTGCTGCTCATCTGTCTGCCTTCATACTGGAGCTGAATGCTTGAATCAGGGTTAGATTGCATTAGACATTCATGTTGGAACTGCAGGGGGTTTGTGAGAGTGTTGCGAATGCCGGTGCTAAATTTAATTGCATATTTGTTTAATTGTATATTTTACTTGAAGCACTGTAATGTGATGCTCAATATGAGCACCATTTGTTCTGAATTTTGAATTATTAGCCTACTACTTAAAGGGTTATTTCACCGAAAAATGTGAATTCTGTCATTAATTCCTCTCCCTCATGTCGTTCTACACCTGTAAGACCTTCGTTCATCTTCAGAACACAAGCCTCCATTGACAACAAGATAATTTACACTTTCAGATGCCCAGAAAGATACTAAAACATATTTAAAACAGTTCATATGACTACAGTGCTTCAAAGCGACGAATACTTTTTGTGCACCAAAAAAAACAAAATAACGACTTTTCAACACTATCGAGTGATGAACGATTTCAAAACACTGATTCATGAAGCTTTACGAATCTTTTGTGTCGAATCAGTGGTTCGGTTCACGTATGAAACTGCCAAAGTCACGTGAAGCATTCCCGAATTTCCAAACATTTTGAATCACTTATGATGTAACGAAGCCTCGTTTACTGAAATCACGTGACTTTGGCGCTTCGAACCACTGATTCACATAAGATTCGTAAAGCTTCATGAATCAGTGTTTTGAAATCGTCCATCACTAGATATTTAGTTTTTTTGACGCACAAAAAGTATTCTCGTCACTTTATAATATTAAGGTTGAACCACTGCAGTCACATGTTTTAAATATGTTTTAGTATCTTTCTGGACATCTGAAAGTGTAAATTATTTTGCTGTCACTAGAGACTCACTGAACCATCGGATTTCATCAAAAATATCTTCATCTGTGTTCTGAAGATGAACAAAGGTCTTACGGGTGTAGAACGACATGAGGGAGAGGAATTAATGACAGAATTTACATTTTTGGGTAAACTAACACTTTAATAGCATCAATAGTGTAATACTTAGTTCATAATATAGAATATAGTCACATAAATAGTCAGGCCTAGCATTAATTTAGTTATTCAAATGTAAGATGACATAAAAAAAATAACATACCTCAGTGTTCCTCCTCAGCAAAATTTTGACCATTTAGTTTCACTGTGTTGCTATGAGTAAGCAACTGAGTAAACTAACACTGACTAGAGAGAACACGAGCATCTCATTTATGAGCTATAAACCCATTCAACACTGCATCGGCCACATTTTTTTTTTACATGACACATTTTTTTTTACATGTTAAAAAAGTCATTCGCTCCCCACTGCTGTGCATATGGCCAATTGTGGGAACTCCAAGTAGCCTACTTAAACTTTAGGACTGTTTACGCGACACCATTTTCAACCAAAAACAAAACTTTTAATGCGTTTTGGCCGTTCATTTACACGACAACTGCATTTCAGGGGCCTGAAAAAGTAAACGTAAACTTTTGAAAGAAGAGCAAGTGCTTCTTTATAAAGGGACATCGCCATCTACTGGCCTGACAGTGTAATACAGCATTTTTAGTCATTTTCGTGGATCTGTCTTAACGGGATAATTTTGACAACATTTATTTGCCACAATCAGTGAAATCAGTGATCAGACAATCATAGAAAAATTGGCCATGAAATTATTCTTTACAAAGTGACATCGCCATCTACTGGCCTGACAGTGTAATACAGCATTTTAACTCATTTTCGCGGATGCATGAATGGGATAATTTTGCCAACATTTCTTTGCCACAATCAGTGAAATCAGTGATCGGACAGTAGCGAAAAATTAGCCATGAAATTATTCTTTCCAAAGTGACATCACCATCTACTGGCCTGACAGTGTAATACAGCATTTTCACGGATGCTTGTGAGCGGGATAATTTTGACAACATTTATTTGCCACAATCAGTGAAAGCAGTGAAAAATTAGTCATGAAATTATCCTTTCCAAAGTGACATCGCCATCTACTGGCTTGACAGTGTAATACAGCATTTTAACTCATTTTCGCGGATGCATGAATGGGATCATTTTGCCAACATTTCTTTTCCACAATCAGTGAAATCAGTGATCAGACAATAGTGAAAAATTAGCCATGAAATTATTATTTCTAAAGAGACATCGCCATCTACTGGCCTGACAGTGTAATACAGCATTTTAAATCATTTTTGCGGATGCATGAACGGGATCATTTTGCCAACATTTATTTGCCACAATCAGTGAAATCAGTGATCGGACAATCAGAGAAAAATTAGCCATGAAAGTTCTTTTTACAGATGACCATATTGCATATTTGCATTTCCCTTTCAGAGTATTTAAATAAATCATGCAACATGGTTTACTAAGGTTTGCGATAGTCAATTTACTGGTATTTGCGGCATTATTTAACACCCCTCATAAAGAATGTCTTAACCCATTTAAAGTAGGCCGATATGTATCAAGACATGGGCATGATTAATAATATAATAACTACAACGGACATACGGGATCCATTTTAACAGCATCTCATTTATTCTGTGCTCTTGACGGCGAATTGTTTATCTCTGACTAACATTTAGTATTCAAATGCATTCAGAGCTTTTGGGTGACACTCATGCTTTATTCATGTTTCATCCCATCATTAGCCTATTCTTTAACAGCTTTCCTTATCTGTCGAATGTAATGGTGCGTAAAAGTGTTAAGCTCGATATGAAATGGCTCTGCGTCTGTTCAGGAGTTCATGCCGCAGTGGTTTAATGTGTGTTTGTTTCTGTAGAAGATGCGTAATGATAAAAAGTGACACTCTTAAATGTTTGGGAAGGGATAATGTAGCTATAGAAGAGTCATTTGTTTTGTTATCGTTTTATTGGAAATGAGGATGATGCTAATAAAAAACTATTTTCTGCTAGTGTCTTTAGCATGTGGAAAAAGTTTGTAAATTTTGATTGATGTGATTATTTCATCATTTGGACCCTCATGTTCATTTTTGGAGTAAAAAATAAAATAAAACAAAATAATAAAACAAAACAATAAAATAAAATCCACAGTCAATTTATAGATATTTATTGGATACATGCTGAAAAAAAGAAGAAAAATAACCTTTAAAAAAATAACAGGAAATCCAAATTTGAATAAAGGTTTAATATTCACAGATGTATCCAAAATATATTCAATAAATATCTATAAATTTACATTTTATTTTATCTTTTTACAGTGGACTTGTGAACAACACTTTAAAAAAAAAAAACGGGAAATCCACATTTGAATAAAGGTTTAATATTCACAAATGTATCCAAAATTTTACAGCATGTACCCAATAAATATCTATAAATTAATATATTTTTTATTTCATTATTTTATTTTATACAGTAGATTTGTGAATATTATACCTTTAGAAATAACCACTTAATTTCAATAAATATTTAATATTCAAAAATAATAAAGTAATAAATTAAAATTCATTCCACTGTCAATTTATATATAATTATTGGATATATGCTACATTCAAATTTGCATGTCCTGTTAATTTTTTTTTTTTAAAGTTTAATATTCACAAATCCACTGTAAAAATGAAACAAAACAAAACTCATTTGACTGCCAATGTGTGTGTTCTGATGTTTTGACCTGAATCGCTCCTGCAGTGGTTTCAGTTGAACCTGACCTCAGCTGAGATCAACCCCAGGGCTTTTCCCACACTGTCAGCCAGATCTGAGACCATTTGATCCTGCATTCCTTGTAAAAGCAGAGAGAAACAGGAGAGGCTCGGCTGTCCCGTCTGGGTCTCAGGCTCAGTTATTGGCCCGACCCGGTGATGTGTCGCTGGTGTTTGCGTGCCATCTTATCTGCAGCGACCGAGAGCGAGATACGACCTCTCTTTGTTGTGCGCTGAGAGCAGAGCTGCAGCGGCAGATGTGTGCAGATATCACCGTGAGATGGTGAGAACAGCCTTCAGGGTCACATGGTGTTGTTTTCAGTGGTGAATACACATGAAAATGTTTGAAATGTGGTGACACACACCTGCCTTACTCATACAGTATTTATACAGTTCACAATGTGCATTTTCTATATGCTTAGAATATGTGCTGTATGACATACTTTGTAAAAAATATACTGGAAAACCGCATCCCATGATGCAACGCACTTAACTGAACCTTGCATTTCCGATGTGATGAATGAATTATGTTATGTTCATGATTAAGTTTAAGATTTTTATCTAATATTTGTCATATTTCAGCTATTTCAATTAGATTAATATTCACAAGTCCGCTGTAAAAATAAAATAAAATAAAATTAGATGGTGTAATGATTGTTTAAGTTTTTCTTCTGATATTTATATCTTATTTTATTTCAATAGTTTATTTCAAGTCCATTGTAAAAATTCAGTTCAATTCAATTCAATTAAAATAAAATAACTTGTAATGATTAAGTTTAAGATTTATATCTAATATTTATGTCATTTCAGCTCTATTTCAATTAGATTAATATTCACAAGTCCGCTGTAAAAAATAAAATGAAATAAAATTAGATAGTGTAATGATTGTTTAAGTTTTTCTTCTAATATTTATATTTTATTTTATTTCTGCTTTATCTTAATTAGTTTAATATTCACAAATCCACTGTAAAAATTGAAATTAAATTAAATTAGATAATGTGTAATGATTGTTTAAGTTCAAGTTTTTTATCTAATATTTACGTCATATTTCAGCTCTGTTTAAATTAGATTAATATTCACTAGTCCACTGTAAAAATAAAATAAAATAAAATTAGATAATGTGTAACTACCGTTTTTTTTTCATCTAATATTTATATCTTATTTTATTTCAGCTCTATCTCAATTAGTTTAATATCCACAAATCCACTGTAAAAATCATAAAATAAGATAATTAAATGAATTAAAATTAGATAATGTGTATAACATAAAATAATTTTAAAATAATTTTTAATAGTGTTATTTTTAGTCAACAATAACAGGACTGTGAACGGTCTGTCTGAGACTTGACCTCCCTGACCTCATGTTGTGCTTCACTAAGAAAGCCTTAGTCATGATTATACAACAAAAAGCCTATTAGAATCTGCACATCTGCTCCTCGCTGCATAACTTAAAACACAATTACATGAAGCATCGGTTTGGTGAAATAACATTAAAAAATGTAGCATTATTTATATTGTTGCATAATGCAAACGTCTGCCTTTTTATTGTTACCCAAAGTAAATGTGATGTTCATGAAAATGTGAAGTCTTAATAAACCTATAACATTGCATTTTGTTGCATGATGAATTACTGTACTAAACTTTAATTCAGTAAATGAGATCAGTAGGCGGTAACCTCTGCAGCGTCTTTAAATAAACACGCTCTGATGTTTGCATGACCTTCTGTTATTTTTCATGATCTAGTGGAGGTGTCATCATTTAAAGTTTTAGCAACATTTCTCACTCAGCATCTGGAAAAGTTTCTTCTTGACTTATGCAAGGGAAGAAACAATCGTTGTTTTCATGCAGGATTAGATGTTATTTCACAGTGGATGCCATCCTTCGAGATTATGAAATAAAGATGCATCCTTCTTTTGCTTCCCTGGATAATTGGATCAACCGTCCCTCGCTGCACGGATCATTAGGTCCAAACATGATGTTATCTGTGAAGGGTTGTGAAGGGGGTCAACATGAGGTTCTCCAGGCCAAAGGTTCCATTTTAAAACGATAAAGGAGTTGAAATTGAAATTTCTTTAGCTGTTTGAACATGAAAAAGTTCTGCAAAGTTCCAAAGTCGCTCCAGCGGGAGTTCTTCTCTATATCAGTGTCACTGTTTCTGAACTCCCTGAAACGCCTCCATTGTAGTCTTGAGTTTTCTTCCAGGAACAAACACGTCACAATATTCCTCATTTAAATAATTCATATGCAGAATAAAGGGGCGGGGCCTGGTTGAGTTAGTTAGTAGTGTGTTGAAACTGGTGGTTAAGGTAAGGGGCGGGACATTTTCCAAACACGCTCGAAGTGCTTGACCAATCACAACACACTGCTTTAGCCGACCAATCAGAGCGCATTGTGCTTTTCATATAACTGTCGTAGACCAGTATGAGGCGAGCTGTGTGTGTAAACCTCACTCCCCTGATCTAAAGAGGTGATCTAGCGACTGACGCTAGAAGCTGTGGCCTTTAACCTCCTTGTTAAAGCGCAGAGACCATAGTTCGAATCCCGCTTAGACAGGGTCAGTAGAACCAATTTCATTTGGTGCCATGACCCGGATGGAGGTGGCGTTTAGAGGGGGGCCAAGCAAGTTTACCCACCCAATTGCTACTCCAAACTAGCCCAATCGCATGCCAGGGGGTAAAATCCATGTTTTTGGCAGCGATCCCCTGGTAAAATTTCCCAATTGCTACTCAAAACTAGCCCAAAACTAGCCAAATCGAATTTCAGGGGGGTTCCCTGGTAAAAATTGCATTCCGGGGGGTAAATCCAAGTTTTTGGCGGGGTTCCCCTGGTAAAATTCGCATTTCAGGGGCTAAATATCATGTTATCTAGCGACTGACGTCAGAGGCAGCAGTCTTTAACCTGCTTGTTTGAGCGCCCGCCTCCATGCCAGTGACCACTGTTCAAATCCCGCTCAGAGCGGGTCAGTAGAACGGTTACATTTGGTGCCGTGACCCAGATGGGAGTGAGGTTTAGGGGGGCAAGCAGCGTTGCCAGGTTTTCAGAACAAAACCCACCCAACTGCTACTCAAAACAATCCCAATCGCATTTCAAGGGGGTCCCCTGTAAAAATTGCGTTCCCGGGGGTTAAAAAATTCATCTGGTAAAATTCGTATTTCAGGGGCTAAATATCATGTTGTTTGGGGTTCCTTCCATAAAAGTAAAACTGGTAAATGTCATATACCAGTAAGAGCTGTGTGTGTAAACCTCACTCCCCTGATCTCAAGAGGCACTCTAGCGACTGACGTTAGAGGCTGTGGTCTTTAACCTTCTTGTTAGAGCACCCGCCTCCCACGCCAGAGACAATGGGTCGAATCCCGCTTGGAGCAGGTCAGTATAACCGGTTACATTCAGAAGGAGACAGAAATAGAGACAGAAACTGAACAAAGCTGCAACAATGGAGAATATGGGAAAAATAATGAACATTCAAGCATAAAAACCCAAGAAAAGCCCAAAAACAAAATCAAGATTTAAAAAAAAGGGCATAAAGAACTAGAAACCAATACGTTGATTTAAAGAATATCAAAAACTTTTTCAAGAAATTAGAAGGGAAAATCATTCATTACTTTGTGAACTATGGTGCTTCAACTAACTATTGAGACTGAAGTTTCTGTTCTCTATCTAGTGCTCTCATTCTGTGCTCTTATCTGCTCTGGTGTTTGTTGCTGGTAAGCAATTTGCTGAAAATGTTCAAGGCCTCAGCTCTCTTGATGTTCCTCCCACCCGATGGAAATGGCCCAGCGATTAGATTCTGCTGCGCTCAGCGTTTGGAAATCAAGAGAGTTTGAGACTTGATAAGCTCGCAGGCCTCTGATGCTTTAATCAAACTCTTTACTGAGTTTAATGTCAGATAAGATACCAACAGAAATGTGCTTGTGTGCTTTATCATGAACAGAAGCGAGGGAAAAAATAAATCAAGGTCATTTTGGAGTTATTGTATTAATGTTTTCTGCATGCCTGATCGCATTTGCATGCACACACTGGAGATGCTCTTCTCATTACACTGCATTTTTATTTTAGTAATTCATCAGCATGGTCATTTAATCATTAATTATTATGCATGTTCTTGACACTAGCACACGTGATGCAAAATGTAGGTCATGAGGCAATCATGATGCCCATCTGGATGTTGATTTATGTTTATCTGCATGTATCTTGTATAGCGCCCAGAATAACTTGTGTTTGGAGATAAGTGAATATGAATTATCCCAATAAATTGTTAAAATTATGCTTCTTCTTTTAAATATTACCTTTCATGCAGTGTGTAATATAGCTGTTTGTGAATAGTTAAAGTTTTAAAGATCCTCCTAAATATGTCTCCTAAAATAAAGAATAGATTCTAAACTGCTGAAACGAGTCTTCAGCAATTCCAGTCTCAGGTCAATAACATATCTATGCAGGCTTGTAACAAATTTGCATAATTCCCACATATGGCCTGAACAACGTCTACCGACCAATCAGAGAAGAGCAGGCTCTGAGAAAGGAGGGGTTTAGAGACTACATCTTTTATCAAAGCATTTCGAACAGTGTGGGAAATGAGATGACCTATTGTAGAAGACAAAATTAGCATAATAGGGGCTCTTTATGATCTGTAATACAATAATACTGGGATATTAGCATGCATGCAAGCATGTAACTGCATATTATACTATGTTAGCATAATAATAATGCCAAATAGTTGGTTTCACTTGGAAATACAGTACATCATGTGATGGCAGTGAAATGCATTTTGAATTCTGCTTCATGATGTTTTTAGTAATTGCAAGTTGATGGTAAAAAATATAGAATATGAATATAAAAATATCTTTTTTCCAGTTTCCACTCTCATCTGCAATTCAAATGAGCAGGATCTAATTGCTTTTGCATCCCAACAAAGGTTCTTCTTCCCTCTTTTTTCTCTCGTAAGGCAGTTTCTGGCGGTATGAGTGTGTCAGAGATGCACCTGCAGCGGGTCACAGGAAGCGCACACAATAGAGTTTGTGTCAGCGCGAAAAGCATCCTGCCTGCTTCCTGTTTGGAAGGAAGTCAAGATTCCTTCGGTTTTCTGCACATGCACATTAACATCTCTTTTACTATTGACACTTTTAAGTAAGCTTAAAGGATTAGTCCTGATAATTTACTGCACATAAGATGCTCATGTGTTTCTTTCTTCAGTCAAAAAGAAATTAAGGCTTCTGAGGAAAACATTCCAGGATTTTTCTCTATATAGTGGACTTCAATGGGATTCAACAGGTTGAAGGTCCAAATGTCAGTTTCAATCCAGCTTCAAAGAGCTCTACATGATCCCAGACGAGGAATAATGGTTTTATCTGCCGAAACAATCGGCCATTTTCTAAAAAAGAAAGAATGATATACTTTTTAACCACAAATGCTCGTCTTGCACTGCTCTGTGATGCTATACGCATTACTTTCATTGGAAAGGTCACGAGTGACGTAGGCGGAAGTACTGCGGTAGGGCGAAAAACTCATGTTGTTTTAACTTTTTTTGTAAAGGACGTTTGGCTTAATCTTCACACTTTTGCTTTGTAAACACTGGATCGTTGCTAGCGCCTACGTGTTTCCAACGTGATTATGTAATGCGTGGAGCATCGCAGAACAGTGCAAGACGAGCATTTGTGGTTAAAAAGTATATCATTCTTTCTTTTTTAGAAAATGGCCGATTGTTTCGGCAGATAAAACCGTTATTCCTCGTCTGGGATCATGTAGAGCTCTTTGAAGCTGCACTGAAACTGACATTTCGACCCGTTGAACCCCATTGAAGTCCACTATATGGAGAAAAATCCTGGCATGCTTTTCTCAAAAACCTTCATTTCTTTTCAACTGAACAAAGAATGACAGGGGTGTGAGTAAATTCAGTTAAATTTTCATTCAAAAGTGAACTAATCCTTCAACACAAGATCAAATGTGTCTTTCTTGATGCACATATCTGGTTTTATTGTGATTTATTTATGAGTGCATGCTTGTCTTTTGTAATGACTTGCTCCACCTCCACCAAGCTGATGTCATCAGTTCCTCTGACTTTTCATCTATTTGTCATATAGAAACACTTTCCAGTCAATTCCTCATGGATAATCGTTCCACACTTTTATCAAATCAAACAGTTTGCGAATGCTGTTTCATAAAGGGAACTTGCAAAATAACAGCATCATAACAGTGCAGTGATTTTAAATGCTCGTCATATTTAAAACAAATCTGGCACAAATCAATTTCAGTTGCAGTGGGACGGCCAGCTTCCAGTCAATGAGCAGTTATTGATTTTTGCCCAGCCTTTAAACTCCATAGCATAGCTCGATAACAGGCCGGATGTGTGCATGACGTAGTTTTTCTGTAAATGGCATTTGTACTTTGTAATTTCCTATTTGTAGCATCTCACAGAATCTAACTGTGTTCACAAAGGGTGGAAGAAACAACAGCAACGCTCAAGGAAAAATGAAGTCATGCTGTGCGACAGAGGCTTAATATTTTTAGTACTTTAGTAATTACGTTGCCCTGTTGATTTAATGCAGAGCCGATGCCTTGAATGAGATGCACAATATGCAATTTCATATTTTGATTAAGGGCATGAACCGCTAATAGCTCACTGTCATCAGTGAAACGGGTTATAAAATGTTCTAGAACAGGATAGGTCAGATGGATGTTCTCGTGATGTAACAGGCTTTAGTTTGTCACCTTCGGAAATCACCTGAAAGCCTCTAAATATGTGTTTCACACAGGTGATGTAACACTGTTGTACTCATGTGGATGCTCAGGTCCATGTGAAGTGAATATAATATATCATTTATTACATATGTATGATCTGGGCGTAAAATTAATACTCCAAATGCGAGTTAAATGGGTGGCCTTGATTTCACTTTTTTAACTTTTAACTTTTTTGATCATAAACAACATCTGCAAAGAGAGATATTTTCTTTTAAAGAAATCGCATTTTAAACGGCTGGTGAGCTTCAATTTGAGCTACAATTGACATAAACCCCGCCCCCGAGAACACTCAACAAAGGGGGCGGGGCCATGTTGGTCCGCTTTAGAGAAGAGGAAGAGTTGTTGTAGTCGAGTGTGGTTGATGCCGCCATTTTACGCCGGACTGCTTCACAAACGAGGGTCGATTCAATGAAAAAAGATGATCATGACGACACATGCTACTGATGAGTTGATCAACTCCACAGCAACTACATCAATTTATCCACTAACCGCAGGGTTCCAGACTGCAACCTTTTTTTGAGGATGTGCGAGTTAAAATTTTATGTGGTCGCATTTGTGAGAGTGCATGATCATGTTATTCGCGCGTGTGTATCAGCAGCTGATGCCGTCCGTAACTGCTTTGTTTTCAAAATGAACAAAATGTATATAATGAACGAGTACATCATGAATCCATTTTCCAAACCGTGTTTTTGTCTTATCCTGAATCACTACGGTGCGCCTATAATAAGTGTTTATATTCGGACTATTTCAGACCGGGCTCGGCTCGGCTGCGGAGTATCACAGAACCTGCGTGACTCGTAATAGACAAACAGAGAGAAGTAGTTCCGGCTACAATGTTCTTCCGCAAGACACATGCAGTTCTATTTATTAACCGCTTGAGAGCGAACGCACACGCGCATTGCTCAATGATAATGAAACGCGCCAATTAGGAATTCAGGAAATTTAGGAATTAAGCCATATAAAAATGAAAATGTTAATAGCTGAATAATAATCATAAAAAACAAAGTTTGGAGTTCAAGGATGCTGGTGGAAAGGACGAGCCAGCATACAGACACAACTGATGATGAGCGCACAGGTAGAAAGGCATTAAGCTACTTCAACAGCAATGGCTTAGACCAGAGTTCCTCAATAGGCAGCAGCGAGAGACAAATGTTTGGCCTGCACTAATGTCAAATAGTGTTGTCAAGGTAATGTATATAAGCACGTCTCCGTCTCAAAAATTCAAACGCAGCATCATCGCTTTCGTTGCGTAACCACTGGTGCGTTGAAAATGCTCGCGCTCCGCGCCAGTGGACACGCGCAGTTAGTCTGTCAGCGACTCAAAAACTGACTAGGCAAAATAGACTCAAATGTGAATGGACTGAAATCTTTTGGTCTGACCAACCACAACAAAGAAAGAAAGTAAACTGTATGTGAGAAAGTACAGTGTTTGCTTTTATATTATTAGTTACAGGAAGGCAAACTAAAGGCTAATATTTTCTCATTTACCTTAAACATTCAGAAAATACACATCTATATCATTAAAACAAATCTCTGAATATCTAATTAACATTTAATTTCACTGACCTTGCAGATTTATTCAAATACAAAAGTGAGATTTTCTGAAGTGTTTGCAGCCCGCGTGAACGCATGTATTCTGTGCGTGACAGTCGATCCGTGTGAAGTGAATTCAGACTTCAGTTCAGCTTCACGGAAACGCGATCAAAATATATATATTTCGATTAATTCATACTTTTCATATTTCTAATTTATTAAATATGAATTAATATAAATATAATTTATACATATATACTAGATTTATATCGGCCATCAGCCACTGTGATTCAATATATTTAAGATTAAGACGTGCATGCATCAAGCATGCATTGATTAAAATTGTTGTAGCAAAAAAAAAGGTGCGACCAAATCTTGTGCTGGTGCGACCAACTGAGAAAATTGGTAGCACCAGTGCAACCAGTGGAAAAGTTAGTCTGGAGCCCTGAACCGTTCAGAAACGTCTAAAAGTTGTAACTTCTTCCTGAGTCTCTCCATCAGTGTCGACTTCGGTTTGAACAATGTAAGGATGAACACCGTTACTGACAATCCTCATTTTGCCTTTGTGAGATTCTCCAGCTTTGTTGTTGTTGAGCTGTTAAAGCCCTGCCCTCTTCCGAAGCAGCAGCTCATTTGCATTTAAAGGGACACAAACAAAAACAGTGCGTTTTTGCTCACAAATCTGACAAGCTTTTATAAATGATCTGTGGGGGATTTTGAGCTGAAACTTCAGACACATTCTGGACACACCAGAGACTTCTTGTGAAAGGGGCTTTATAGGTCCCCTTTAAGTCAGTTTAATATAAGTTGAAATGAATTGTAAAGCTAATGCTATAAATTTAAGGCAGCAACTGAACTTAAGCTTAAAGTTGAAACAGGTGGAAATTATATATGCCTATTACTTATGTTGTTTCATAATAATGCAAGATACTGTTGATGATTTACAATAGATTTAATATTTTCAAGGTTTTGCATTCAGCACACTGCAAAAAGAGGCTTGTTGCAGATACTTATGTGTGAATACTGTAATCTATTAATATGGCAGCAGAATAAATACGCTGCTTTTGCGTGCAGTGTGAAACAGGCCTATTGTTTAGCTGTGGTATTTCCTTCTGGAAAGGCAGATCTAGTTTCTTAAAGGTACATTTCGAGTTGAACCAGTGGAATGGCATGAATTTTCCAGCTTTTAACGGCTGAAAGTTCCTTCTTCCGTAAACCGTTTCATGTTTGTATTGTATTTTGCTCCTCTCCAATGCACGGGTCAGATTGATTCCACACTGGGAGATGGCGGGAAAACACACTGATCATTTTCAATAAGTTGTGTTTTTCATGGCTCGTCTTCTGATACATCAAATGTTCCTGAGCTGATCTGGACCCAATGAAGATCTCTTTTATTGTCAACATGTCCTCATTAATGGACTCTAACTAATGAGATGCATGTTCTAATACAGCAGAACACAGTGATATCTTGGCAGTATCTAAGATAAGCTTTTGTTCTGAGAGTTTCATTACTGCATTCAATGAAACATTCATAATAGGGTCATTTGTCTTTTCGGTGGGCTGTCAAGTGTGATTTTTGATTCCAGCCTAAAGACATTTTATCACCGTCCCCGTGTGCCAGAGCAGAACTCTATTTGTAGAGCGTCCCAATAATGAAACTATTCTCCAGTCTGAAAATGAAGTGTCAAATGTCTTGCCGGGCCTGCAGTGTGAGGTCTGCCTCCGAGCTCTGTTAAAATAAGATGAAATTCAGCGGTAATATATCATGCATTATGTGAAAAATTACAAATATTTCATGCAAAGCAAAGAACAGAAGAATGTTCTCTATATATTTTTATATTTTCTCAGTGTTCTTCTAGTTTCCCACTGCTGAAGAGTATAATTATGTTGGCTTTTAAGCTACAAACTCCAAATTCGGGTAAGACCTTCAGACTGTTCTGACTTAGTGTGCTATATCTTTTCAAATTGTTTCGACTTACTGTTTTCCTAAAAATGACGATTAAAACTCGGAACAATCTATCTATCTAGCAACCAACCTGAGTACCCAGCAACAACCCAGAATACCCTAGCTTTCACATATAGCAACAACATAGCATCCACCCTGAACACCCTAGCAACCTCATAGCAACACCATACCAACCAACCCGAGTACCCTAGCAAACGAATAGCAAAACCCTAGCAACCACCCAGAGTACCATAGCAACCGCATAGCAACACCCTAGCAACCGGCCAGAATACCTTAGTAACCGCATAGCAACCCCCTAGCAACTACCCCAAGTGCATAGGAGCACCCTAGCAACCACTCCAAGTACCCTACCATCCACATAGCAACACCCTAGCAACCGCATAGCAACGTCCTAGCTACCAGCCAGAATAACTTAGCAAGCACATAACAAAACCCTAGCAACCACCCAGAACACCACAGCAACCACATAGAAACACCCTAGCAATCACCCTGAGTACTTTAGCAACCGCATAGCAACACCCTAGCAACCACCCAGAGTACCATAGCAACCACATAGCAACACCCTAGCAACTGCCCAGAATACCTTAGTAACCACATAGCAACCCCCTAGCAACTACCCCAATTGCATAGCAACACCCTAGCAACCGCATAGCAACATCCTAGCAACCGCATAGCAACATCCTAGCAACCAGCCAGATAACTTAGCAAGCACATAACAAAACCCTAGCAACCACCCAGAACATCATAGCAATCGCATAGAACCACCCTATCAATCACCCTGAGTACTTTAGCAACCGCATAGAAACACCCTAGCAACCACCCAGAGTACCATAGCAACTGCATAGCAACCCCTAGCAACTACACTAAGTGCATACCAGCACCCTAGCAACCACTCCAAGTACCCTACCATCCACATAGCAATACCCTTGCAACCGCATAGCAACATCCTAGCAACCAGTCAGAATAACTTAGCAAGCACATAACAAAACCCTAGCAACCACTCAGAATACCATAGCAACTGCATAGGAACACCCTAGCAATCACCCTGAGTACCTTAGCAACCACAGAGCAACACCCTTGCAACCGCATAACATCACCCTAGCAGCCACATAGCAACACCTAAGCAACCACCCTGACTACCCTAGCAACATCTTAGCAACCACCCAGAATACCTAAGCAACTGCATAGCAACACCTTAGCAACCACTCAGAGTACTCTAGCAACCAAATAGCAACAACCTAGCACGCAGTCCAAGTTCCCTATCAATCTATCTATCTGGTTTTATAGCTAGCTATTAAACTAAAACTATTTCATACTGAAAACCTTCAAACTTAAAGCTTTTAAAACTACTTCAAACGTTCTGGCTGGTCTTTATGAAGCCAACTTAAAGTTTGTCTACAAACTTTTCAATCTAGTTTATTTATACTCTTTTATTATTATTAATTTGTTAGTGTTGCATGCAGGTATTCATCACACTAGGTAAAAGAAGCAAATTTCTGTCTCATTTTTCATCTGTGGAAAACAGAATTTCTGCTGGTTGCTGTTTTCTGTACAATAACAATGATGAGAATCAAATGCTTTCAAGCTTCAAAAGGACAACATGAAAGTTTCAGAAGAAAGTCAAATCGGTTTGGAACAACATGAGGGTGAATAAATGATGATCCCACTTAAAAACTCCTCCACAACCAGTGTTAAAATCTAGTTAAATTTTTGTATAATAAAATGTCAGCTATATACTCTGCTGACTTGTCTCAGTGTGTCTACTTGACACTTTAATTGTACCATTAAAGTTTATGTGGAAGTTTTTATAGCCTTCCTAAGGATAGACTGTGCTGAAATCTTCTGTTCTGGTAAAATAACACCTCAAAGGAGCATTGGGAATTATTTATGAGAAATTATAAGCAAATATTAAACCAAAGACCTGGATAATGCAACATTGGACCATCACTTCCCTTTTCAGGTCTTTGTAGATGTCTTTGTCGGTTTGCTGCAGTGTGATTGTTCTGGCCGTGAGAGTTTTGTTGTTGTTGTTGGTTTATGGCGGCTCTTGTCTGGGCTTGTTAGTCAAGGTGTTTTCCTTCAGTGTTCTGACTCAACCCTTGGCTCGGTGTCCTTTGATTTATCACAGGCGGTTATTGTTGCGACCTGTGCGTTTCAGTGCCGGAGGTTTCCCACCGGGTGCTTCAGTTTCGGTGGAGGCGCTCAGGTGTTTGGAATGTGATTCCAGAAGGCGTGTCGAGACGTAACCTTTCTACAGTGGGCACAAACTGACTCTGAACCTGCTCTGATGACTGATGCTGTGACACACGTCTGCACTGTTATCATCTGCTTATCTCACTGTCTAACTATATATCCATCTAACTATATATCTAACTGTCATTCATTATGTCTGTTGTTCCACCCCTCCATCCATCTTTTAATCCATCATCCATCCATCTGTTGTTCTATCATCCATCCATCCATCCATGTGTTGTTCTATCATCCATCTATCTATCCATCCATCCATCCATGTGTTGTTCTATCATCCACCTATCCATCCATCCATCCATCCATCCATCCATGTGTTGTTATATCATCCACCTATCCATCCATCCATCCATCCATCCATCCATGTGTTGTTCTATCATCCATCCTTCTATCCATCCATCCATCCATGTGTTGTTCTATCATCCATCCATCTGTTGTTCTATCATCCATCCATCTATCCATCCATCCATCCACGTGTTGTTCTATCATTCATCCATCTATCCATCCATCCATCTGTTGCTCTATCATCCATCCATCCATCCATGTGTTGTTCTATCATTCATCCATCCATCCATGTGTTGTTCTATCATCCATCCATCCATCCATCCGTCCATCTGTTGCTCTTCCATCCATCCATGCATCCGTCCATCTGTTGTTCTATCATTCATCCATCTGTTGCTCTATCATCCATCCATGTATCATCCATCCATCCATCTGTTGCTCTATCATCCATCCATGCATCCGTCCATCTGTTGTTCTATCATCCATCCATCTGTTGCTCTATCATCCATCCATCTATCATCCATCCATCCATCTGTTGCTCTATCATCCATCCATGCATCCGTCCATCTGTTGTTCTATCATTCATCCATCCATCCATGTGTTGTTCTATTATCCATCCATCCATCCATCCATCCATCTGTTGCTCTTCCATCCATCCATGCATCCGTCCATCTGTTGTTCTATCATCCATCCATCTGTTGCTCTATCATCCATCCATCTATCATCCATCCATCCATCTGTTGCTCTATCATCCATCCATGCATCCGTCCATCTGTTGCTCTATCATCCATCCATCCATGCATCCGTCCATCTGTTGTTCTATCATCCATCCATCCATCTGTTGTTCTATCATCCATCCATCCATGTGTTGTTCTATCATCCATCAATCCATCCATCCATCCAACCATCCCTCTGTTGTTCTATCATTCATCCATCCATGTGTTGTTCTATCATCCATCAATCCATCCATCCATCCATCCATCCATCCCTCTGTTGTTCTATCATCCATCCATCTGTTGTTCTATCATCCATCCATCCATCCATCCATCTGTTGCTCTATCATCCATCCATCCATCCATCCATCTGTTGCTCTATCATCCATCCATCCATCCATCCATCCATCCCTCTGTTGTTCTATCATCCATCCATCTGTTGTTCTATCATCCATCCATCCATCCATCTGTTGCTCTATCATCCATCCATCCATCTGTTGCTCTATCATCCATCCATCCATCCATCCCTCTGTTGTTCTATCATCCATCCATCTGTTGTTCTATCATCCATCCATCCATCCATCTGTTGCTCTATCATCCATCCATCCATCCATCTGTTGCTCTATCATCCATCCATCCATCCATCCCTCTGTTGTTCTATCATCCATCCATCCATTCATCTGTTGCTCTATCATCCATCCATCCATCTGTTGCTCTATCATTCATCCATCCATCCATCCATCCATCTGTTGCTCTATCATCCATCCATCCATCCATCCCTCTGTTGTTCTATCATCCATCCATCCATCCATCTGTTGCTCTATCATCCATCCATCCATCCATCTGTTGCTCTATCATCCATCCATCCATCCATCCATCCATTGCTCTATCATCCATCCATCCATCCATCCATTGCTCTATCATCCATCCATCCATCTGTTGCTCTATCATCCATCCATCCATGCATCCGTCCATCTGTTGTTCTATCATCCATCCATCCATCTGTTGTTCTATCATCCATCCATCCATGTGTTGTTCTATCATCCATCAATCCATCCATCCATCCAACCATCCCTCTGTTGTTCTATCATCCATCCATCTGTTGTTCTATCATTCATCCATCCATGTGTTGTTCTATCATCCATCAATCCATCCATCCATCCATCCATCCATCCCTCTGTTGTTCTATCATCCATCCATCCATCCATCTGTTGCTCTATCATCCATCCATCCATCCATCCATCTGTTGCTCTATCATCCATCCATCCATCCATCCATCCATCCCTCTGTTGTTCTATCATCCATCCATCTGTTGTTCTATCATCCATCCATCCATCCATCTGTTGCTCTATCATCCATCCATCCATCTGTTGCTCTATCATCCATCCATCCATCCATCCCTCTGTTGTTCTATCATCCATCCATCTGTTGTTCTATCATCCATCCATCCATCCATCTGTTGCTCTATCATCCATCCATCCATCCATCTGTTGCTCTATCATCCATCCATCCATCCATCCCTCTGTTGTTCTATCATCCATCCATCCATTCATCTGTTGCTCTATCATCCATCCATCCATCTGTTGCTCTATCATTCATCCATCCATCCATCCATCCATCTGTTGCTCTATCATCCATCCATCCATCCATCCCTCTGTTGTTCTATCATCCATCCATCCATCCATCTGTTGCTCTATCATCCATCCATCCATCCATCTGTTGCTCTATCATCCATCCATCCATCCATCCATTGCTCTATCATCCATCCATCCATCCATCCATTGCTCTATCATCCATCCATCCATCTGTTGTTCTATCATCCATCCATCCATCCATCCATCCATTGCTCTATCATCCATCCATCCATCCATCCATCCATCTTAATCAGTTAAGATTTACAACAACCACATTTTAAAATATATTTTCAAATCTTCATACTAATAGAAAACATTTTAAATAATATTTTGATACTAATGTGAAATATTGTATGACTATTTTTTATAATTACAGGAACTTTCAGCTGTTTTAATACCGAACAGTGAATTTATTTCTTTTCATCATCTGAAAAATTACCTTATTTACTGAAAATCGAATGAATAACCTTGATTACAGCAGGTGCTTTAGAGTCATCAGTAAATCACAATTACATAACTCATAATCCGCCATAACCTGTGATGGACAGTTTATCCATCTTTATTGATTAATTGTGCTTGTATATTTAAATCCTGCTTATGGAGATGCTCACTGACCAGAAACAGGCCTTTATTTTTGTCACACATAATGTGAAGTCCTCCATGTTCAGCGTGAATGACGAGGATCTGAACTTCTAGTAAATCCTTGGGGATTTCATGACTTTGTGCCATTGAGCAATGTGACAGTATTTTCTTCCGCTTTTGTCTTTTGCATCCACTGTCTAATGAAACTATATATGAATGAAACTATATAACTATATACTATATAACTATATATATGAATACCACAGTGGTGATGAAGGCTTCATAGGAATTAACCACCCACCTCACCGGCATCCTGCAATACCTGCAGGCCTGATAAAGATGACGTCGATGTCAGTAAGGTTTCTGTTTTATTACCAGTCTTGCCCGAGCATAGAGATGCAGGATGTGTATATGGAATTTATTAACTATAAATCTGAGCCAAATCTGCAGCAGAGATGTTACTAAAGCACTTTCTTCTGTACATGGTCATCTGGTAAACAGTACTATAATATTTTTTGTCAGGCGGGGAGAAACAAGAAATAAATCGTATTTATTGTGGACAGTGAATTGTGTGTGTGTGTGTGTGTGTGTGTGTGTGTGTGTGGACTGAATTCAGTCGGCTGAGTCAAAGAAAGAAAGAAAAGAAAAATATGAAAATATATACTGCATAACAACAAATTCATTGTGAAATCATAACAGTTAAGCCCCCAGAGTTTTATTTCAGCATAACTGAAATATTATAGTTTTTATAAATATTTTGAATTAGATTTTGTTTATATTTTATTATTTCGTTTTTATTGTAATTTCAGTTAAAAAATTTTGAAATTGTGTTGTTTTTATAATTTATTTATTTTTTAAATATATTGTGTGTGTGTATATATATATATATATATATATATATATATATATATATATCACTTGGCATTTATTTTATTTCAAGTATCAAAAAATAGTTTTTATGGTTTCAGTTTCAGTTATAATGTTAACCATGAAATAAGGCAACTGCAAAAAAGTGTTGGCAAAAAAATTTGGATTTATCAGCCAATATTTCTGTTATCGGCTTGGAAATATATCTGTTATCGTATCGGTCAAAATTTTCATTTCTGTGCATCCCAAGAAATTATGTATCCAAAAACATTACATTCACACTTCCTTTTAAAGTATGTAATTTTAGAATTTCTGTAATAAGTACTCTTTAAAAGTGTACTTTTATTTTGTCAGATTTATGTTCAACCATATATCCATATCTTCCAAAGTCGCCCTCATATACACAGTGTCAAATTGGCTTCATTTTTGGCCTCAGTGAGGTTTTCTCGGGTCGGCGTTGATCTGAGTTACATCACGGTCTCTGAGCTCAAGTGAAATCAAACAGTCAAACTTGTTTCCTCACCAATTACAGCCACTTCCAGGAATTTTGTACTGTGACTTTTCCACAGAAGGAACCCAACAATCCTGAGTAATTGTGCACCTAACAAAAACATCAACTCACTGTGGCATGTGCAGGCAAATGAGGCCTTGCATTGTATATGCGATCAACAGAATCAGTCAAGTTTTTATTATGTTTTGTTTTGTTCAAGCTGAGCCAACGTCAGACATTTCTGCGAAGTGCAGCTGCCCTAAAATGCGACAAAAGCCTGCAGGAAGACATCCTTGAATGCTTCTGAAAGGATTTTAATACTTACTCTTGTGAAAAAGAAGTACCCTTTTAAAAAGAGTATTTATTACAGAAATTATATACTTTAAAAAGGAAGTGTGAATGTAATGTTTTAGGACATACAATTACTAGGGATGCATGGAAATGAAAATTTTGACAGATACCGATAATTCTTTATATTTCAAAGCCAAAAACTGATGAATTGGCTGATAAATCTAAATCCAAAATTTTATGTAATTTTTGAAAGCCTGATTACAAAAACAAAAGTCTCACCATAAAAAGCTATATCCCAAGCACAAGTTGGGCTAACTCAAAAAATTGATGTAATTAGTTACATCAAATTATTTGAGTTATAATGTTCCCAATTTTAAGTAAGTCGAACTATCAAGTTTTGATAGCAATTAACCTAAAATATTTAGTTCATTAACTTTTTATTTTGAGTTCTTGCTAATCAAATTGAGTTTTTTACTTCACTGTAAAGTCTAAGTTGTCAGAACTCAATTTTTTTAAATTAAAAAACTCAAAGTTTAAGTAAGACCTTTCTTTTGTTCATAACTTGAAATATTTGAGTACACTAATTTATACATTTAACTTAAAATTATCAGATTATCTCAACGTAAATATTTTGCTAGCTATAACAAACTAATTCAGAAAATGCCAACTTGCTAATTTGCTAACATGTCAACAATAGCATGGTATAGCACTTAAACTGAATGAGTACAGCAACTTAACACATTTAAGTTGCTTAAAACAAACCAACTTGTCACCATGATGGTAACTCTCCAAAAACCCACATTAACAGAAACTCTTCTAAATTAGTATAATTAGCAAAACATTAATCTCATTTACCAATAATCTTGTACAAAAGAACATTATATAACACTTAATTTCCAAGCCCAGTTTCAGTTAAACTTAAGTTTGTCTAAATTAAAAGAAATGAGTTCATGAAACAATGAAACAGTTCAGTTTACTTAAAATACATCAGTGCTGTGAACTCAAAAGAAAAAGAACATTCTAAATACTCATAACAGTTAATTTAACTGAACTAATGTTTTGCTAATTATGCTAATTTAGAAGAGTTTCTGTTAATGTGGTTTTTTGGAAAGTTAACTTCATGGTGACAAGTTGGTTTGTTTTAAGCAACTTAAATGTTTTAAGTTTGTCCAACTCAAACCAATTAAGTATTTTGAGCATTAGGGATTTCAGTGATGACAGACTCATGCTGCACATGTTCCTTTTCCAAGTGATTCCAATCATATATTTCAAGCAATTCAAAACCATCATGGCAAACAGTGCGCATCTAAACCGTCTCAGATGAATGAAGGAAATAATCCATTGTACACTAGCACACAAACTCCTGTTCTGCAGTGCAAGGTGTTGCATAGGTCACATATTTGCCCGTATATAAGCATGCATGGGTGCAACTTTGGCATGCTGTTTTCCAGACACACCCACCGGATCCCAGGAATGCAGGAATACAGAACATAAGCATATACAGTGAGCACTCTTCTACAAACTACAAAAGGAAAATCAGTATTGACCACAAATACAAGATCCTCTTACTCTTACTGAACGTCAACAATGGACTTGATTGTTTTTGTTTATATTATAGGAATTTTAGTTGAAATTTTGAGATACAACTATGAAAGAGAAACCGATAGATTTGTCTTGTTATTATGACACCAATCTATCCATCTCTCCTCCAAAGCTTGTTTGTGAGCGAGCCACTGGTCAGCGATCCTAGTGGAGTGTGTCCTGCCAAACTCTTCTACAACATCAGAAACACACATCAATACCTCGCCAGCACACGGGCTTCTTTGCCAGCTGGGCTCAGGCTGATGGACATTGTTAATTATGGTACGTCATTTGTGACATTCCCGTTGGGTAGACGAGCCGGCTGGCAGACAGACTGGCATTATCTGTGAACGCGGATGAGCGGAGAGCTCTAAAAACACTGAAAAGAAAGAGAGAAAGGTGGCAGATGTAGAAGCGGAACATGGAAACTTCTATCACTCCTGAGTAGCTCACTACAAGTTTATAGTTATAGTTAACTCAACTACATTTTTCAGTAGTGAGATAGTAGATAAAAATGTTTAAAAGGGACAAATCTGGCTTTTTCCGTGCTATAATTGGTGCATCTACCTACCCAGAACACAAGAAAAAGGACAACCCAGTAACTTTATTTTGGTAAGCCTTTCTCTACAAGCATGTGAAAAAACGAGCCGCTCAGATTTTGCTCCGCTAGTGACGTAGAAATCTTATTATAATATTAACGCCCCTTAATCTGCACATTTCCACCAACGCCGCCATTTTGTTTTCGCAAGCGACAACGGCGTACCAGTTCTAACACCATGGCAAAATTTCGAGCAAAGCATGCTTACTGTTGTTATTGGTTGCACTGATGAGCACTGAACACTAGTCTTGTTAGCTTGGACAGCCAGCAAGTTGACACTGGTAAGATCGATTGCTAAAAAAGAAGCGTTTCTGATATTTGATAGCAATCATAAACATTATCCAGGTGTGTATGGCTGTTTGGCAAACAGGTACACTGTATAGTGCATGTCCATTCAGGTTTGCACAAAAGATTAACATGACGGCACACGCTCGTCAATGAGTTGAATCAACTCCACAGAAACTTCATAAATTTGTCCACTAACTGTTCAAAAACGTCTAAAAGTTGTAACTTCTTCCTGAGTCTCTCCATCAGTGTCGACTCTGGTTTGAACAATGTAAGGATGAACACTTTCCTCACTTTCGCTACGTGAGATTCTCCATCTTTGTTTTTCTGGAAAGGGGGCTGGGAGCAGCAGCTCATTCGCATTTAAAGGGACACACACAAAAACGGCGTGTTTTTGCTCACACCCAAATAGAGGCAAATTTGACAAGCTATAATAAATGATCTTTGGGGGATTTTGAGCTGAAACTTCACTGGAGACATGTGGCATGTAAAATGTGGCATAATAGGTGTCTCTGCAAGCTTCAACGGCACTCGCAACGAAATAGTGCATAATCAAATTCATGAATATTACACCATTTTAACATTATTAAATATACATACTGAGTTACTGAAACAATCTTTGTCATCGAATACACTTGTCTGTTCACAATGAGTTGATAGTTTGAACATTCTCGTTTCCTTTCATTCATTTTGAAGTTCTGAAGTGAATTGTCCATTGTTGCTTTCAGTATGGCTATAAAAGACACAAAATGATATTGAAACTCACTTTAGATGCTTTTAACATTAAATAAAGCACATAAACAGTACCTGAGATTATCATTGTCATACTTTGTGTTGTTGTTTCCAGCCACGTCGTCGCAGAAAAATAGAAATCGTTTCTAAAAATAGAACCATCATGTGTCGTCGTTGCAGCTAGTTGGGTCAAAAACTCTGATTAACATGGAAAAGATACCTTTTACCGTGTATGTAGGACACGTTGTGATGATAATTTTAAAATGAGAGTCATTTCATCTGATCTTTTCTAACCACTCCCAGCATTTATTGTGTCATTGAATTTTTACAGTCTAGAGCCACTATTGACCATAAACCACAGGGAATTTCCAGGGATCTGGAACGGCCGGCCTCACAGACAGCAGGAATGCTTGGAGTATATGTTGTCTACTGTAATTACATTCAAGCCGATTAAACTATTACCTGTGGAATGTTCTAAGTGATGTAACTGTAAGTAATGTTTATTGAATAACTCAAGGCCAACAGTGTCCACTTAAACCACATGAAAACAGAATGACAGGAGTTAATGAACTATTAACCAACTTACATGGGATTGTCTAGCAAGACACAGTGGCCGCCTAAAAGTATTTTCACACTTAATGTCACAATATCAGTTTGTCATTTAACACTATATTTATTGTTTGATCATTCCATACCTTAAAAATCATGTTTGTGCTGCAGTCTCTCTTTAAAATACGTTGCATTTTTTCTAATGCAGTGACATTCACACTTCATTACCCTTAAATGTTTTGCCCTTGTAATGTGCTTCAAATCCTAAAAGTATATTTTTAAAAACTGTATTTGCAGATAATATAATATTAAAGAAACAGAAGGCCACTTAAGCATAAAGAGAGTCCACTTTAATCACCGTTTCTTAACATTTTTAAAAAGTGCACGATTTACTTTGCTTGAAGTGTTTACACTGTGCAGTTCTTTAAATTAACATTTCTGAAAAGTGTCAATGTACAGCATACAAGCTGATAGAAGTACTGACAATCATTTTATGTCCTTCTGAGCTGTTTGGTATTATAGTAAGTGTGATTTGTCTTTGTCGAGATGGCTAGTGTCAGCTGGCACCCTAGATAATGTTTGCGTATGAGGCTTTGCACCTGGCGCTTGTCAGTAGCTGCTGTTTGACATTTATTTAAACGTCCTCTATATTAAACTGAGGGTGTGCAGGGGAGATGAGAGAGGGTTTCTCTACATTTCATGGACAGGAGCCTTGTTTTATAGTTGTTGTAGCACTTTATTTTTTCAACAGATTTTAGAACTAAACAGCCTCTTTTTGCTATTGTCCCCTGATGTTATTTTGATGAGCTAACCTCTTTGCTTGTGAAAATAGTACTAAAACAACACCATCCATACTGAAGGGACATCTCACAAGAACATACAATGACTTTTGAATGTGAAAGGCAGCTCAACGAATACTACAACAATATATGAATATGTTACAATAAAAATGAAATTGGATGGATGGAAGGATAAATAGATGGATGGATGGATAAACAGATGAATGGATAGATGGATAACTGGATGGATAAATGGGTGGATAGATAAATGGATGGATAGACAAATAAATGGATGATGCATAAATGGATGGATGGATGGATGGATGGATAAATGGATGGATGATAAATGGATGATAAATGTATGAATAGATAGATAAATGGATGGATGGTGGACAGATGGAAATATATGGACGGATGGATGGATAAATGGATAGATAAATGGGTGGATAAATGGACGGATAAATGGGTGGATAAATGGATGGATAAATGGGTAGATAAATAGATGGTGGATGGATAGAAATAGATGGATAAATAGACAGATAAATGGACGGATGATTTGTAAATGGATGGATAAACGGGCGGATAAACAGATGGATAAATGGGTGGATAAATGGAAAGATAAATGGGTGGATGGATGGATGGATGGATGGATAAATGGATGGATGATGGATAAATGGATGGATAAACGGATGGATAAATGGGTGGATAAATGGATGGATGGATGGATGGATGAATAAATGGATGGATAAATGGTTGGATAAATGGATGGATAAATGAATGGATAAATGGGTGAATAAATGGAAAGATAAATGGGTGGATGGATGGATGGATGGATAAATGGATGGATGGATAAATGGGTGGATAAATGGAAGGATAAATGGACGGATAAATGGACGGATAAATGGGTGGATGGATGATGGATAAATGGATGGATAAATGGATGGATAAACGGGTGGATAAATGGGTGGATAAATGGATGGATGGATGGATGGATGGATAGAATGATGGACGGATAAATGGACGGATAAATGGGTGGATAAATGTGTGTGTGGATGGATGGATGGGTGGATAAATGGGTGGATAAATGAGTGGATAAATGGATGGATAAATGGACGGATAAATGGGTGGGTGGATGGATGGATGGATGGATAAATGGATGGATAAACGGATGGATAAATGGATGGATAGATGGGTGGATAAATGGATGGATGGATGGATGGATAAATGGAAGGATAAATGGATGGATAAATGGATGGATAAATGGGTGGATAAATGGATGGATGGATAAATGGGTGGATAAATGGATGGATAAATGGGTAGATAAATGGATGGTGGATGGATGGAAATAGATGGATAAATGGACAGATGATGGATAAATGGATGGATAAACGGGCGGAAAAACGGATGGATAAATGGGTGGATAAACGGATAAATGGTCGGATGGATGGATAAATGGATGGATAAATAGGCGGAAAAATGGATGGATAAATGGGTGGATAAATGGATGGATAAATGGGTGGATAAACGGATAAATGGATGGGTAGATGGATGGATTGATGGATAAATGGATGGATAGAAAGATAGATTCCAACAATGAGAATTTGATGTTATTAATTGCTTGACAGTAATGGCTCAGTGTTACAAATGTCCTTCTTCATGATTTTCTGCTTCTGTTTTCTCATATTTTTGGATTAAACGCAGCAGAGCAAGTTCCTGACAAGCTTGTGAGAATCTCCAATTTGTAATTGAGTTGTTTCTTGCATCCTAGTTTCAGTGTGTGTTCTGGATGGCCTGTGGAGGGAGAGCTGTGCTTGTTAAGAAATTGAGAAGAGCAAGAGAAATTCAGTTTTCCTTGATGCAAGAATATCTGACGTGTTCAACGTAATTCTTGGGGGCGTTTGAAATAGCAGTAGTGCACAAAACCACCGTTCGGCCTCGGAGTGCGTCTGTCCTCACCAGTCTCTTTGTCCTTGTGTGTTTTCCTTGGGCAGTTGGTGTCTCATTCTCACTCTGAACACATGCGACGCTCTCTCACGCTGAGAGGACATCGAGTGTTAGAGCTGCGCCGCAAGAGTCGGCGCTCTGTCTGAATGCCACGCTCTCTCTCTGTCACCTCGTTCATTTCCTGTGGCATCTCTGACCTTAAGGTGTGAGGCAAACAAACCAGGATCCCGTTCACATTTGCCCAGAGTGTGTCATGCAGATGTCAGTGGAGCACAGAGCTGAACGCCGCCTCATATCAGTGAGCATTTGACTGATGACTCACTCATTCAAAACCATACAGACGTGTTTAATGATTAATGTGCAAAAATCGAGCCGCATCCATGATCTTTATTGAAATGTAGTGGATTCTTTTCAATACGAAGGTTTAAAGGCATTTTGAATTCACAGGGTCTGCTTTAGGTAAAACTAAGATCTAAAATAATGCCGTAATTAATGGCATTTACAGGAAACAGACAATCCCTGTGCAGATGTCACAGGTTCAGTGCCGCTGGGGTCACAAACTGCATGTGGCAAAGAGAGAAATAAAAATACTTACTGTCAAAACTAGTCAATAGATCATTACAGTGACGCTCCTAATTAAAGCTTCTACTTTGAGATCAATACTTGAATGAACATTGTAAATAATACAAGCAATCCTAAGTAAAATTTACTTACCTTGAGCTTTAATTTCATGCATGAATTGAGTAAATTGAGTAAAATTCATTTATTCAGTGTAGAAAACAGTAAATATTTTAAACAGTATATATATTTGCTATGTATGTATATATATATATATATATATATATATATAGTACAGTATGTATACATATTTACTAAAATGTAATTTCAATAAATAATATATATATATAATAAATTTAAACAATAAAACATTAGATTTCTCAATTTGCTAATTTTAATTCATAATATGCATAATTAATAATAAAAATATGTATTTTATTATTATAATTATATATAAAAAATATATTTATAATAAAATATAAATAATATTTGCTTTTTTAATTCATAATAAACTATAAATAATTAGTAATAAATAAAAAAAAGAAAATATATCTATTTTTTATTATTTATTTATAATATTATTTACGTATAATTATTTATTTATAATTTATTATATCATTTATTATATATATAATATTTCAATGTGGGGTGACTAAAAAACAAGTTCAATTAAATATGTAAACTAAAAAAAGTTTATTTAAAATGTAATATTTAAAATGTAAATATAAAATAATAAAACAATTAAATTCATAAATAATATTTTTTTATATAATTTATTATTTTTATATTTTTAATTATTTTCTTATAGTACTTTTACAAGGGGTTGAAGAAATATATATATATATATATATATATATATATATATATACATTTTCTTTTTAATTTATGACTAATTATTTATATTTTATGAATTAAAATTGCAAATATTATTTATTTTTTATTATAAAATATATATTTTTTATATAATTAAAATATTTATAGTTTGATAATACATATTTTATTATTAATTATGTATATTATGAATTAAAAATAGCAAATAGAAAATCAAATGTTTTATTATTATTTAAATTTAATTATAAATGTATGTGTGTGTGTGTGCGTGCATGCATGTGTGTATATATATATATGTGTATATATGTATAATAAAATGTCCAATGGCTTGGACGACGCTAGAGAAAACTGTAATGTGAGACGGGACCGAGAGCCGTATAAGAATTTGAAAATAAATAGATAAATAAAATGAATCATTATTTCTAATATCGGCTTTTACTCCCTTCAGCTTATTTATGGAGCTGTTTGTGCCCCACGGGTGTGTTTGGAAACCCTATCCAGGAGTAAATACATCTCTGGAAGAAAATCAATGTTTTAATACTCTCTCCACCGACTCGATTACATGAACAGCTCAATTCCGCAGCACATGAAAGATGCCTTTGGGTGCCTTGAGCTTGAATTCTAGACAATGAACCAACTTGATTGCATGTTTGCATTCATGAACTCTTCATTAAAGTGCATCTTTTCTCAGGACGACTCGTGACATTCACTCCCAGCATCAAACAGATCCCGTCCTACAAGTCATGTTTTTGTATAGTATGATATTTCACATCGCTGTCCGCTCTTCTGCCCGTCTCTTTAAACCCACTCCAGCTGCACAAACATCTCTCCCCGTCTGACCCGCCGCCATTAAAAACCCATCTGTTCAATCAGGGTGGCAAACCTACAGCCGACATCAGATGCCATAAATAAGAGTCCCCGCAGGCACAGAGGGCTGTGATTCTGTGAATAACAGGTATGTCGAGAAGTTTCACAGTGCAACCGAGTGCTTATGAATTTACCCAGAACATCGAGTGCCGAGCTGAACCACCCTATACTGAACAAAGTGTGAAATAACACTTCTTGGCGCATAGTTTCATCGTTTCATTTGTATCACTAAAAAAATATGCTTTGGATTTACTTTGGCACATTTTTTACTTCAAAATTGCTAATAAATTTATTTGAACGGATAACCCCTTGTGATGTAACATCTCATTTTTGAGCGGGTCCCAAACCACATACAAAATAATACAAAATCGCTCGCTCCCCTATTCTTCCATCTACCACTGAATTAAGGTAAATCAAAATGTACCTGCAACCTGAGAGATAACAGGAGCAAAAAAATAAAATAAACAAGATAACCAAGAAGCGTTCACTGTAAAAAATAAAAAATAACCGCGATTTTAACGGTAAAAGAATGTAAAAATACTACAATGAAAAACATTGGTTTACAAAAATTTTCCGTACTATATACGGTGAATAACTGTAATAGATCTAACGGTACCTTTAATTTAATTTTACAGTAAAATGCCGTTAAATTTACAGTTTTTGGAAGTGAAAACTCATTATATAATTTACTGTGAAAAACCGTATATTGACATTCCCACAATTCCACGCGTGACACTTCACATTTGATGTATTTTTGTTGAAATAACTAGTTATGAAGTAACTTTTTCTACGTAAGCTGAATACAGAAGGCGGAAGCTGGATATTTTACTCCATAACTAGTTAAATATGGATACTTTTTTACACAAACGCATCGCTTCGCTTCAGAAGGCCTTTATTAACCCCTGGATCCATGTGGAGTACGCTTATGATGGATGGATGTGGATTAATGAACTCACACTCGTGATCCCTGTTCAGTGCCATTATAAAACTCGGATGCGTCAGGATATTTATTAAAATTGTGTTCATCAGAACGAAGAAAGTCGTATAAACCTAGGATGGTTTGAGGGCGAGTAAAGCTTAGGCTAATTTTCATTTGAAAGTGAACTAATCCTTTAAATTGGTGTTTGAAGTGTTTTGGTAAATAATGTCCACATAATCAATAGAAGAATTAATTGAGAAATGAAAAACAATTGATTTAGCGATAAAGAGAACTTAAAGAGTTAGTTCACCAAAAAATGTAAATTCTGTCATTAATTCCTCACCCTCGTGTCGTTCTACACCTGTAAGACATTCGTTCATCTTCAGAACACAATTGAAGATATTTTTGATCAAATCCGATGGTTCAATGAGTCTCTATTGACAGCAAGATAATTTACACTTTCAATGTCCAGAAAGATACTAAAACATATTTAAAACAGTTCATGTGGTTCAACCTTAATATTATAAAGCAACGAGAGTACTTTCTGTGCACAAAAAAAACAAAATAACGACTTTTCAATAATATCTAGTGATGGACGATTTCAAAACACATGATACTTCACAAATCTTTTGTGTCGAATCAGTGGTTTGGAGCGTCAAAGTCACATGATTTCAGTAAACGAGGCTTCATTACATCATAAGTGTTTCAAAATGTTTCAAAATTTCAATAGTTCCGTGTCTTTGGCAGTTTGATAAGTGAATTGAATCACTGATTCGATACAAAAGATTCGTAAAGCTTCATGAATCAGTGTTTTGAAATTGTCCATCACTAGATAGTGTTGAAAAGTCATTATTTTGTTTTTTTGGCACACAAAAAGTATTCTCATCACTTTATAATAGTCAGGTTGAACCACATGAACTGTTTTAAATATGTTTTAGTATCTTTCTGGATATCTGAAAGTGTAAATTATCTTGCTGTCAATTAATGACTGAAATTACATTTTTGGGTGAACGAACACTTTAAGATACTTTGTTTGTTTTTTTTTGCAGTTTTCCATTATTATTCTGACACTTTCTTCCACTTCTACAAGATTGAATTGAGATCTCAGTCAGCCAATACATTGATTCCTTCTTGTTTAATGCAACATTAGGTCAACTGTAAAGATTTATATTTTCATAACAGTTTGCAAAGAGTAGAACGTGTTCAAATGCTTCTCTGAAAGCTCTTTTGTGTTAGTGAAATCTTCACTCCTCCACAACCTCAAGCACTATTCTGCGGTCGCCAGCAGCTTCACAAGCCCCATTGTGTGGCAATGTACATTGCATACAGTACCGGTTGTGTTGCAACAATCGTCTGCATTGTGTTTGCTTCTCTTAGAGAGCAGTGTAGGCAACACTGAGCATACTGTACTCACTGTCTGCTGCAGAGAGACGCAACAGCAGCGATTTCCTCACAAATAAAGGCATGCAACGTCGCAATTTACCTCGTCTGATTCATAGAAAACATGTACAAGTTTTTATTTGCTTGCGAGCTTCTAACTTCCCCACTGAGTCAAAGTCAACGTGAACGCAAAATAGTTTCCTGGTCTTATTGTGAGTGATTGTGAGTCACTTTCTCAGGAGAAATATCTGAGAAACCTCTCAATTTGCTCTTATACTGAAACAATTGAGATTTTAACAGATTGTTATTTAGTTAGATGCAATCGTGTTGTATGTGGGTAAAAGGTTATACAAAGGGAATGTGTGAGAAAAAGCCGTCAGGTGTGTTGAGGAATGTCAGGTGTGGTCCTGTTGAGGAAACCCAAAGATATGTGTTCATTTCCCACCGTGCCAAACGGCATGAATGAACTCGTTGCAAAGACACAAATATGCAGTAAATAGCTTTTCTGTTGAGGTTTCCTCTGCTCACTCACTCCCTTAAATGCAAAAGATAATAATTTTTGATTAATAACTTAAAATGTAAAAAAAAAAACACACACGAACATGGGTGAATATGCCCTATTTCCACTTCAAAAAAGCATATCAAAAAGGCCAACTATTATTATTATTTGCAATGTGACATTATTTATGATGATTAAGAACTCAGTCACCATTGATAGCATTCTTATTATTGAGATGTGTAAAAGAGTTGATGCGGAAGAGTTGATGGGGAAGAGTTGATGCGGAAGAGCCGTTGGGAAGAGCTGATGCGGAAGAGTTGATGGGGAAGAGTTGATGCGGAAGAGCTGATGCGGAAGAGCTGATGCGGAAGAGCTGATATGGAAGAGCTGATGGGGAAGAACTGATGCAGAAGAGTTGATGCTGAAGAGTTGATGCGGAAGAGTTGATGCGGAAGAGTTGATGGGGAAGAGTTGGTGCGGAAGAGTTGATGCGGAAGAGCCGATGCGGAAGAGCCGTTGGGGAAGATCCGATGTGGAAGAGTTGATGCGGAAGAGTTGATGCGGAAGAGTTGATGGGGAAGAGCTGATGCGGAAGAGTTGATGCGGAAGAGTTTATGGGGAAGAGCTGATGCGGAAGCGTTGATGCTGAAGAGTTGATGGGGAAGAGTTGATGCGGAAGAGTTGATGGGGAAGAGCTGATGCGGAAGAGTTGATGCTGAAGAGTTGATGCTGAAGAGTTGATGGGGAAGAGCTGATGCGGAAGAGTTGATGGGGAAGAGTTGATGCGGAAGAGTTGATGCGGAAGAGTTGATGCTGAAGAGTTGATGCGGAAGCGTTGATGTGGAAGAGCTGATGCGGAAGAGTTGATGCGGAAGAGTTGATGGGGAAGAGCAGATGCGGAAGAGTTGATGCGGAAAAGTTGATGCGGAAGAGTTGGTGCGGAAGAGTTGATGCGGAAGAGCCGATGCGGAAGAGCCGTTGGGGAAGATCCGATGTGGAAGAGTTGATGCTGAAGAATTGATGCGGAAGCATTGATGCGGAAGAGCTGATGCGGAAGAGTTGATGCGGAAGAGTTGATGGGGAAGAGCTGATGCGGAAGAGTTGATGCGGAAAAGTTGATGCGGAAGAGTTGATGGGGAAGAGCTGATGCGGAAGAGTTGATGCGGAAGAGTTGATGGGGAAGAGCTGATGCTGAAGAGCTGATGCGGAAGAGTTGATGCTGAGGAGATGATGCGGAAGAATTGATGCGGAAGAGTTGATGCGGAAGAGTTGATGGGGAAGAGCTGATGCGGAAGCGTTGATGCTGAAGAGTTGATGGGGAAGAGTTGATGCGGAAGAGTTGATGCGGAAGAGTTGATGGGGAAGAGCTGATGCGGAAGAGTTGATGCTGAAGAGTTGATGCTGAAGAGTTGATGGGGAAGAGCTGATGCGGAAGAGTTGATGCGGAAGAGTTGATGCGGAAGAGTTGATGCTGAAGAGTTGATGCGGAAGCGTTGATGCGGAAGAGCTGATGCGGAAGAGTTGATGGGGAAGAGCTGATGCGGAAGAGTTCATGCTGAAGAGTTGATGCGGAAGAGCTGATGCGGAAGAGTTGATGCGGAAGAGTTGATGGGGAAGAGTTGATGCGGAAGAGTTGATGGGGAAGAGCTGATGCGGAAAAGTTGATGCGGAAGAGTTGATGCGGAAGAGTTGATGGGGAAGAGTTGATGGGGAAGAGCTGATGCGGAATAGTTGATGCGGAAGAGTTGATGCGGAAGAGTTGATGCTGAAGAGTTGATGCGGAAGAGTTGATGGGGAAGAGCTGATGCGGAAAAGTTGATGCGGAAGAGTTGATGCGGAAGAGTTGATGGGGAAGAGTTGATGGGGAAGAGCTGATGCGGAAGAGTTGATGCGGAAGAGTTGATGCGGAAGAGTTGATGCTGAAGAGTTGATGCGGAAGAGCTGATGCGGAAGAGTTGATGCGGAAGAGTTGATGGGGAAGAGCTGATGCGGAAAAGTTGATGCGGAAGAGTTGATGGGGAAGAGCTGATGCGGAAGAGTTGATGGGGAAGAGCTGATGCGGAAGAGTTGATGCGGAAGAGTTGATGCGGAAGAGTTGATGCGGAAGAGTTGATGCGGAAGAGTTGATGGGGAAGAGCTGATGCGGAAAAGTTGATGCGGAAGAGTTGATGGGGAAGAGCTGATGCGGAAGAGTTGATGGGGAAGAGCTGATGCGGAAGAGTTGATGCGGAAGAGTTGATGCGGAAGAGTTGATGCGGAAGAGTTGATGGGGAAGAGTTGATGCGGAAGAGTTGATGCGGAAGAGTTGATGCTGAAGAGTTGATGCGGAAGAGTTGATGCGGAAGAGTTGATGGGGAAGAGTTGATGCGGAAGAGTTGATGCTGAAGAGTTGATGCGGAAGAGCTGATGCGGAAGAGTTGATGCGGAAGAGCTGATGCAGAAGAATTGATACGGAATATATGTGGAAGTTTTACTAGTATCTCATTTCACAGAGAGTTTGTACGCTAGCTGCTGGAAAAACCCTTTAGTGGACACACAGCCTGAGGGGCTGTTCACATAGAACGCGTCTAAAAACGTGGGGCGCAGTGCTCAGAAATGGTTTTTAAAGAAGTGCAGTGCAGAACGCGAGGGTCTCAAGGTGTGATGCAATAATAGAAGAAATAGTACAACAGCAGAACAAATTTTTGACATGGAAAAGAGAAATGCCATACTAACTTGCTAGTGTAAACAGAACCTTGCAACACTTGCCCCGCCTCTGAGTTCTTCTGATTGGTCCACTGTTTTGTAACTGACATTGATGAGCGGCGCTGCGTGTAAAAGTTTAAATTCTTTCAACTTGACACGGCGTTTTAAAATCGTGGTGCTCATGTGCAAGGCACTGCAAAGGACGTGAGACGCGGGCATAACGGTCATACACATCTGTCTAGCATCATGCTTGCATAGAAAAACAATGGAAAAGTAGCGTGTTGCAATAGAAAAACAAGTTCATGTGAACGGCCCATACTAAAACTTGGTGAGAGTAGTGGGTCTGAGCGAACCTGAGGTCCAGTGCGGACTGGACGGTCAGTCCTAGAGCTCTTCCTGGCCGACTGAAACTCTTCAGATAGGGGTATTCTCTGCTTTTTTGTTATTTTTATTTCTAATGCATTCCATTTTTATTAAGTATTTGTTTACTTTTCATTCCATATTTATTTTTATGTATTTTGTTTCCTTTTCATGTAAAGCATTTTGAATTACCTATAATTATCCTATAATTTGCCTTAAAACGTTATTTCTGAATGTTCACCGAAACTTCCAAATCTTCTTAAAACGTTTTTCCTTGGTTAACGAGAACGCTAAGCGAACATTCCATTTTATCATTCTTCAAACATTAGTGAATGTTACTTTCCAAAACAAGCAGTATCATTTAAAAAAATGTAAGATGAATGTCTAAAACGTTTCAGGGAAAAACATTCCATGAGTAATGTATAAATAACGTTTTTGTGCTAACGTTTGGAGAACATTATTAAAGACGAGTTACAGGAAGTATGTTTGTTCAAAACATTAGTTATTGGTTATAACATTGGTTATACACGTCACACATTAGCCCTGAAAGCATCTCAGATTGCTCTGCATGTGGTAAACTTCAAGACGGATAAATCAGTGTGAGCTGACGTGTTGGACATGGACAATCAGAGAACATGGAAACTGGGGCAAATGTGTGATGTGTCCGTGTAATATAGGGCAGTTGGACACACTATGGAGGATGTTGGAGTTGCCAGATGGACGTTAAGTAATCGGACATGATTCATTACCTTCACATGTTGTTTGCCATCTCTTGAGAAATAACATGGAAAAACTGTATCCACATTTAGAGCACAATTCAAATGTTCAGATCAGGATGTGTTTCCAGTGACATGGTTTAGCTGAATGGATAATTATTAAGTTCATACATACACAGATATTATTGTACTTCCTGTTTACAGTACAGTTGTGGCTTAGATCACTTAGAGTGAAGTATGTGTTGACTGTTCATGCTGGAATGAAAACCATAAACCAGACAAACACTAGTAGTGATATGTCTCGAGGTATTTGAGGTCTGCAATGACATTGTTGAAAACATGCCATATGCAATAGCTCATGTTTTGTCCACACCTAAGGATGTAATTGTGCAAACAATTCTAGAGATTATATCCAATTATATCAGCGGCACTTAAGATGAACTTCATTAAGATAATTATTAGCACAGAACATTTTCATTAGAATTCTGTCTAATACTTTAAGGATTTGCCCACTATACTCAGTTTTGATGCCAGCACATTTAACCAGCTTTGTCAAGCTTTTTGTCATTTTTTTGTACGTTTTGTAATCCTGAAGAACGATGATTGGCCAAAATGTTGTTCGTTAAAATATTTTTGGGATTTTCGCAAACTCAAGTAGTGTCCAGGATTTATATTTGTTTTAGCTTCTAGTAGTTTTTTGTCTTAGAAAGTCTAATGTGAAGCATCAGTCATTTATTATATTACATTATATTATATTATATTACATTATTGCCAGCTGTTCTGCTGCCCAATTTTGCTCAGTATTTATTTTTCTATTCATTTATCCTGCTTTATTTTGATTAAAAGACAGCTGCAAATATCTTCATCTTCTCTCGCTTGAACGTGACTATTATATTAAATTATATTTTGTTATATTATTTATTTTTTTATAAATTTTTTGAAAATGCCAACAAGTCCATTTCTTTACAATGCTGAAGCATCATTTATTATTATACTATATTATATTACATTTTATTATATTTTATTATATTATATATTGCTGTTTTTATTTTTTATATTGAAAGACTGCTTCAAATATCTACATATTATATTATAATTTTATTTAATTATTTAATTAAAAAAAAAACATTACATTTTTAAAAATGCCACAAGTTTGTCCTTTTCCTTACAATGTTGAAGCATAATTTATTATATTATATTACTAATGATAAAAATAAATAAAAATCAATAATACATATTATTATTCAAATCATGTATAAACATCGTTATTGGTATTTTACTTTATATTATCATTAATCACATTTTAAAATATAAATTTTATGACTTATTACTTTATTACTCAGAGGATTTGTTCATGTGCGCTGAAGGCCTGAGTAAAAGATATGTGTTACGGTCCACATCAGTGGCGATGTACGTGTTATGTAACTGTAAAAGTGTTATTTTATGAATTCAGCCTATTAAGTAATCTGGCATTGACTCAGAGAAGACAAAATGGCCTACATTTCAAAGTGACAGATGATGCTAGAAAGAGACTCCAGGCGGCCAACTGCGAGGCTATACTGATCTTGGACAACAAACGCGACTCTGTTCCTCGAATCTTTCTTCGTCAAGGCCAAGAGAGACGACAAACCAGCTGGCTTGATACAAAGATGAAAAAATGAACGCTGAATCTTGACATGGTAACCATGTGACACAAAGGCCCAATGTCCTCCCTTTCTCTTCCTCGTTTACTTTTCTTCCTATTCACTAAATATACTCTCTTCTGTAAATAAAACATTTGCACCATAGATGGTTGCCATGGAGCCTCAGTTATTCAAAGATGAAATGTCTTTGACTTTGAAATAACTACTTTGGTGATGATATCCGATATATATTTGATACTACCATGTTCACATACCATGGTATTTAAAGTAATTGTTCACCCAAAAAGGATTACATTATTATTTACTACCCTGGAGTTGTTCCTGGCCAATGACATGCATGGAAACAAAAGCTGTTTTTCAGAATAGCAGCTTCAGTCACCATTTACTTTTGCTGTGTGGTCAAAAGATTCAATATACCTAACATCTTTTCTGCTCGACACAAAACTTAAAGTCATATAGGTTCGAAATAACATGCACTGTACAAGTATAATGTTGAATAAACAATAATAAATCGAGTACTTCCCTCCTATATAGTATGTTAAACATAGTACACCAACAGAGCAGCATGTCCGAAGAGTATTCAAAAAACTGAAGGCGAAAAATACCTGGATGAGGTTCTACTACTTCCACCGAGATTGTGAAGTGTGCATTTGATGGACATTTTACTATCCCATGAAGCCACAGAAGAGGATTTTTGAATGGCAATGAGGCGATGCAACTGAACGAAAATAAACCATAGTTTTAAAGTAAAACCATGTTTTTTTGAAGTATTCATTAACATTTGGTTAATTTGTGGTAATAACTACAATAACCGTGGTGTTTTAGTTTTATTAGTAGTGAAACCATGGTTAATTTCGTTAAAAAAATTCTGGCGCACTACATCCCCAGGGCTGGGTAGGTTACTTTTAAAATGTATTCCACTACAGATTACAAAATACATGCTTTAAAAAGTAATTTGTAACGTATTTCATTACATTACTCAAGTTTAGTAACTTAATCGAAATACTTTAGAATACTTTGGAATACTAATAAGTGTGAAACAAACACAAAAAAGGTAATTGCGAGTTTTTATCTCACGATTCTGACTTTTTCCCTCAGAATTATGTGATATAAAGTTGCAATTGTGAGTTATAAAGTCAGAATTATGAGAAATAAACTTACATACTAAATTCACAATTGCAAGAAAAATAAATCAGCATTGCAAGTTTATATCTCCCAATTCTGACTTTATAACTTGCAATTGTGAGTTTAAATCTCGCAATTCTGAGAAAAAGAAGTCAGAATTGTGAAATGCAAACTCACAATTGTGAGGGAAAAAACAAATTGTGAGAAAAAGATGCAGTGAACTTTTTTACAATTATAAAATGACTCACAAACAACTATCACAAAACATGAAAACAGTCGAAAACATGAAACTTAACTCCACTTTTTCAGACTGTCAGAGTCAGAGAATCACTGATCGCTGTTTAAATGACATTAAAATTCAAAGTAATCACTTTGGTAATCTAAAATACTTTCAGATGTAACTGTAATCTGATTACCACCCATTTAAAATGTAACTGTAATGAAATACAGTTACTCAAATTTTGTATTTTAAATACGTAACTAAGTTACTTGTATTTCGTTACTCCCCAACCCTGTACATCCGCCATGTTGTTACTGTCATGTGACTGTCATGTCGTACTATATATAAAACATACTTTTTTAACAGTCAGGAAGTCAAATTTAAACGAGTATCCTATTACTGCCCATCTTGTCACAGTTAAATTCGTCCACATTTAATTTCCTACCGTTTCGGAGAGAAGTGTTGATCTGTCAGTGGATCTTTTTGTGTGTTTGCGTTTGATTAACTTAAAAGTTAATGATATCTTTGTGAGTTAACAATGCTGTTGCAGATTAAGTATAGCGAGGATAATATTAAATTACATTTTCGTCAGGTTAGATACTGATTAATAATCTCTTAAACCCTTTTTTTTTTTTAAACACTTTATATTCGTTTAATCGTCGTCCGTTGCAGATGTTAGAGTGTGGATGGATCTGCACCTCAGCTTCTTACCAGATCCGCGTAACTTTGGAATTTTGGTTTTCCATGATTTATACTAAGGAATGGATTTAGTGCAACTCATGACCGAAAGTATATGGCGAGCCAGCTCTATCTACCCTGCAGGTATTTAAATGCATTTAGTTTGATTCCTTCTGGAAACCTTCCACGAGCTATTCATTCATATTTATCTTTAAATTATGAATAATTATAAGAACTGAGTTAATTAGTGCATGATAAAAAGACTTGCAAGGTGTAAAGCATCATTATTTCTTTGGGTTGTGACTGCAGACAGCAAGAAAACGAGTAAAAACAAATAATGAATATATTAAAGCAAGCCGTCGATCAGATGTATGCAATACAAAATCAAGTAAAGTACTGTTGTATTTTTTTTTACTATAGTGCATGAAGGGCTTGACGACATAGCGTAGGGAATGAAAGTACTGGGCTGAAACAATCTTTTCATGTTTTTCTTCCCTTTTGTAAGCATAATGTGTGTTTTTGAAATGGCTTCAACCATCGGGCCTCTGGGGGTTTACATAATAGACTGCTTTGGCACTCAGACGCAGGGACAATGGGGTAATTGTGCTTCAAAAAAGAAACAAAATACAACACCTCCACGATATTATTCATCTTTAATCTTTATACAAACATCAAGACAAGACAAACGCCGATTGCGGTTTTGCCACTGGCCTTGCATAATGAGTTCATCTCAACTCCCATGATGCCCTGGGAGATTGACACCAAAAGGACAAAGCGAACAATTCAATAACGTGTGTTCTCGCAACATCATTCATGAACACTGACATAATTCTAAGGTCATCTTTATTAAATAAATAAATAGTGGGTCTGTCTGGTAATAAGTTATGTCCATGGCATTGCAGAGCGTGTGCACAGTGAAATGCAGCCGGTTCTTCCCGCCTTCCGGAACTGCGACACACAGATAGAAAGAACCGGCCACGCAGAACTACAGCATCGGATCATTTCACTCTGGAGTCCATGTCCTTAAGCAGGAATGTTTTCACAGTTAAACGAAATCTGCTCTCAAGAGAGCTACATCCAACCACCCTGCCTTGCTAAAGCCTCCTTTCCTCAAAGGTAACTCTTTTCCCGCCATTGACAAGTTTTTCCGGCAATCTGGGTTTTAACTGTTATACGGTAGGAGGAGCCGTTACGCACCGTCTGAACTAGTACAGTAATCCAAAAACTAGCAAAGAAGATAATCTGCGTAAACCAGAAGAATTGCTTACGCACAAGTAAGCTACACTCTGAAAATGTGGAGTTGTTTTGACCCATGTTTGGGTCAAATATGAACAAACCCAAGCATTGGTTTAAAAGCGTCATTGATTATTGTGTCACTTTTTTAACTTTAGTTAGAGTGTAATGTTGCTGTTTGAGCAGAAACAACATCTGCAAAGTTACGACGCTCAAAGTTCAACGCAAAGAGAGATATTTTAGCTTTTTAAAAACTACAAAAACAGTTGGTGCTTTTTTAGTCTCTCCATCGGTTTGAACAATATAAGGATGAACACCGTCGTCATTTTGTCTGCGTGAGATTCTCCAGCTTTGTTGTTGTTGAACTGTTAAAGCTCCGCCCTCTTCTGGAAAGGGGGTGGGGAGCAGCAGCTCATTTGCATTTAAAGGGACACACACAAAAACGGCGTGTTTTTGCTCACACCCACATTTGACAAGCTATAATAAATGATCTGTGGGGGATTTTGAGCTGAAACTTCACTGGAGACACCAGAGACTGATATTACATCTTGTGAAAGGTCCCCTATAAATTGAACCCAACAGTTTTGTTTGTCCATATTTGACCCAAACATAGATTGAAACAACCTCGCATTTTTTTTAAGAGGGTAACGTGATCATCAAACATTCGACAGCAGAGGTGCTGGTTGTCAACTTTTGTCGTAAACGCTGGCAGGAAAAGAGTTAACATCTCCGTCTGGCTTCAACAAAGTAAGATTTCTGCATTTAAAAAAAGATAAACACGTAATTGAGATATAATTGTCTTGATTTCATCATCGCCTCTGGTTCCAGCCCAGCTCAGTTCAGTCCATTTTTAAAACTCATAATCCATTGCATCTCCTCCCATCTTCAACACTCTCCCGTCCAACCATACGTACTCCACATTCTTGTCTTTTCAAAGTATCCCAGTCTTTATGTGCTCGTATCGTTCAGTTGCATCTCTGCAATAGCATGTTAAGTGCATAGTCCATGCGGCTGCGAAGGTCCGTCGAGCATCCGGACACGAGCAGGGTGCTAAGCCGCAGCGTGGTGGACACACGGTCCTCGTTGATGTACGTCAATAGATATTCTTCGCTCTGACTGCACAGGATGATCTTGGTGTGATCATGGTAGAAGTTGACCTGTGGGAAAAGCACATGTTTAGTAATCAAGTAACATTATGTTGACGTTCTTGCATTCTAGCAGGAGCAAATGCGACGTTTTACCTGGAAAGTGCCATCGTTGAAGAGCATCATGAGTGCTCGGTCAGATTTGAGCCACTGAAGAAGGTACAATCTGGGCTTGCCTGCATCAGTTAAGTTGGGTAAATCACCTCCCTGTTGAAGAAAGCAAGCAATAATCAGAAAACCTGATGCTTATTATTGCTAGACTTCCAATTCCAGCAAGCGAGGACACTTACATCCATCAAATTCTCCTCCATGTAGTGGGAGAAGTATTTTAAGATGGTGACCTGACCGACAAACTGCTCTGGCGCTTCGGTAGTGGGGAAGACCGAACACTGTCCCAGCTCTGCGTAGTAATGCACTGTCCTGGAGGACAGAGAGACACTTTAGTCTTCATGATTTTTATCAACAAGAGAGCTATTTGAGATCGTCAACGTACTTTTTGTCCGACAGCAGACTCATGTGAGTGCCGTTGTTGAAGAGAACGCCAACTGTGTGATCTGACAACTGGTAGCCAAAGCCATACTTGTTGGAATAGTCCACCCACTTAGTCACCCACTGGAAGCTGCTGCTCACGCTCTCTTTTGGAATGTTATTAGCTGTAAATGAGAGATTAAAAATGCATTATTAAAAGTGAAAGGTTTGACACGGAACAAAAAACTAAACAATTGATTTTAATTTAAAACTTATGTTATTTTCAGATTTTAAACTTTTCAAAAGCTTTTTATTTTTATTTATACTCATAACAAACCCTCCGTATTTATTAAAATGTATTTTTATTTATTTACTAGGAAAGGATTATTAAAAGCGACTTTGCATTTGTGAATCAGATCATGCCAGATCAGCTACGCACCTTCCGGCATGTTCTCCAGACAGCCTCTCAGTACTCGGGCAACGGTGTCCGCAACGCTTCCCATTGTGCTGTCCTCAAGACCTGCGGACACAAAAAGAACCAAAACCCATTAGATATGGCACTGAAACATCCATTAACATCCTCACTTTGATAAAAAATGTGCAGTCTCTTACATTCACTGCTGCTGCTGCAGCTCCCTAGAGTTCCCCGCACTATCATTCGAATGCTGTCTCTGATGTGCTGCTTGCTGCTGGTGTCTTTTGCCACCGGGACAGCTGCTTTTCCAGCAGTTGTGATGGTGGGCTTAGTGTCCTGTGGGAAATGTAGGAAGGAATGTGGGGTTAGGTTACAATCTTAAAGTTTCTGCACAACCATGAGAAGGACGAAGGAGCTCACCTCAATGGTTTGTCTGCAGGATTGGGGGCTGACTGACGTTTTCCGGAGGTCAAGGCATAGTTTGTTTATGTCTTCCTCCTCCTTGGTTGGTTTATCTGCAAGAAGCAATATGTTTATCAGTCTAATTATGTAATTTGGGTAATCCACAAATGGTTTACTGTAAACTAGGGTTTAAACTTTACTTACTTTGAGTCTCCAAGTACTTGGCTTTGTCCTTCTTTCCACCAAACAGGGCGGCTGCAGCTTTCTTGAAGAAGCTCTTGGCAGGGCTGGTGTGGTGAAGGTCTGGGGCCGCGTGGCAGCAGTTAGCAGACAGTCTGTCTGGTGTGAAACCCTGATATAAGAGGGGGAAAAAACAAGCTCAAAGCCACTGAATACTTCATTGGTGAAGACGTTCCGTTTGCACAAAGAGACACACACCTGGCAGAAAAAATCGTGGCGTAGAATATCATCAAGTTGTGGCCTATCCACAGGGTTTTTGGCCAGCATACTGCTGATGAGATGCTTGGCTTGGGGCGACAAAGATGACGGCATGGAGTATCGTGCTTCGCGAATGCACCGGTACGTTTCTTTAAGGTTTGTGGTCTCAAACGGAGGTCTTCCCAAAAGCATGGTGTACCTGTTGGGACACAAATTATCCACCATAAATAAACATCTCCCTGACATTTACATGAAATCCAGGAGAAACATCCTTCTTGTTGGAGGCGGCAATAGTAGTATTAGCGAGTCATCGAGTCAAATCAAACGGCTGATTCATTCATGGACAAAGTAAGTGACTGTCTTCATCAGTGAGTCGTTGAATAATTCATTTGGATGAGGGGTCGAACGATTATCGGCGCCGATATTAAACATTTTCTATTGTTATCGGCCATTTTCAAAACCAATTTGTCTATAAAACAATTTTTGAAATGCACTATTGATGCAAGCACCTCTGTCGAAACTCATTTATTGCATCTTGTTGTTTACTTCTATAAGTTTTACAAAATGTTTACAGAATGCTGCTGGGTGCTCCCTGCACTTTTAATGTTATTATTATTATTGATATTAATGTTATTATTAACAGTTCTCAGAATTAAAGATATATTTAAAAGCATTTAAAAAAAGTTTTTTGACATTGATTTTCATTTTTACACCAGACAAATACGGTTATCGGTCTGCTTGATCTGTAATAATCGGTATCGGCGTCGCCCTGAAAACCACATATCAGTCGAACCCTAATTAGGATTTTTCATAAACTGCATATTTCTCCATATAGTGGACTTCAATGGGGTTCAACGGGTCCAAATGTCAGTTTCAGTGCAGCTTCAAAGAGCTCTACATGATCCCAGACGAGGAATAAGAGTTTTATCTAGAGAATCCTCAAAAACCTTAATTTCTTTCTGACTGAAGAAAGAAAGACATAATTATTTTAATTCTGGAGTGAACTAATCCTTTAAAAAAAAAACAGTTTTTGCCTCAGATTGTGCATTTTGGTGGCATTTTTCCCCATTAATTTCCGACCTTAGCGTGCTTGCAGCGTAACGCTGCTCTTTTTCGAGCGCAAGCGGCCCATTTCAAGAGGTTTACTTACATCACACATCCAAGGGCCCAGATATCAGATTCACAGCCGTGCCCTTGCTTGTTGAGGACTTCCGGCGACAGGTAGTTAGGCGTCCCGCATATCGTTCTTCTACGGTTCTCGATCGGCTCCAGCTTCGCAGCCAGACCAAAGTCTCCAACCTTGAGCTCCATTGACTCATTGATGAAAAAGTTGCCTGGGAAAATCAACAGAATCAGGTTACGAGGGGGTTTATGAGTCATTTGCGATTGAACGCATGCTCTAGGCACTTACCCAGTTTAAGGTCTCTGTGCAGAATTTCTTGTTCGTGGAGATACTTCAACCCCGACACGATCTGTCTTAGGTAGTACCGAACCTCTGGTTCTGTAAGCACCTTTCGGGCCTTGAGAATATGTGCAAGTGACTGAAGAACGACAAAATAAATACATCAGCGCAACAATATTTCCAACAGGACCTCGGAGAAGGACGGCAATGGCACTCACCCGTCTGCTGCAGTATTCAAGCAGGATGTAGATATTATCTTTGTCCTCAAAATGGTGGTAGAAGTGAACAATGTGTTTGTGATGCAGGGCTCTGTGCAATTCGATTTCTCTGTCGATCTGTCAATCAAACGGTTGCAAACTTAATAAGCGATTCGCAGCCAGCAGCAAATACGTGACAACAGGACAGCAAGTTACCTTTTCCCTTTGGTGAGGTTTAGAAACACGCGTGTGTGGAATGATTTTGGCTGCATACATTTTGCCTGTGCTGAGATCTGTGAATTCATAGCATTTGGCAAAACCGCCCTGCAACAGAGAAAGAGAGAGGGGATGCATTATTATATTATATATTATTATTTGCTCATTTCTTATTCATAACTAATTGTAGAATTAAACAAATAAATAAAATAGCTGATGCACTTTCAAAGTATTTTATTTTTTAATGTATATCATGGTACTGTATGATTATTACCATATTTCTGTACCACCATAATGCTCAAATGTAAAACATTTACCTTGCCCAAAACTTTTCCTCTACAGTAACATTTCCCACTGGCTGAATCCGTGATGATGCGTGACATTTCTTGCGTGGCATGAGCATTACTGTCCTCTATTTTCCCTCGTCTGCTCTCAGCGGGTCTGTGGTGTGTGTGTTCACACATCTTGCCGTTATTCACAGGCTGATGATGGTGAAGATGATGGTGATGCGTTATAGTCCTGAGTATGTCCATGCTCGAGTCCCGACTGGGAAGAATCATCACAGAGCTTCGGTCTTATACGCGCGCGGTCGCTCCGCCCTCGTTTATTTTATGTTCACGGGCGCGCCACGCGCGTTCACTGAGCGCGCTGGAATGAACACGCGCGTCTCAAAATCAAAATGAATTTTATGATTCGCACGTTGACGTATTGTATTTTTAATGACATTTCAATGAAACGTATAACTTTAAATCGGTATGTAAATCTAAAATACAACTAATCTAAATCTAGAATTTAATTTTTATTATTATTTTGTGCTCAGTTGACATTTTCAAAACGTACTTTTTTTTTTGTCGTTTTCTATGTTGCTTACAATATTTTTCTGATTCTTATCGCGTTTCATTTACTTTATTATAGACCCTTTTCACCGACTGTGATGACGCGTTTTAACGGTCATCAGCATCGTAAATCTTGCCTAGTTTTTTATATTTACATTTTTATTAAAATGTAAGTACATTTATTAAACTATATTTAGCATCGTGCTACCTTTTCATCAAATTACGAAAATACAGCGGCTATGGGAGTGACGGTAGCGTTCTCTCTTCTGACTGGCGATGTCAATCTTTATTTTTTTTCCTCTTTTTGAAAGTTGTGAAAACACTGTTGTTGAGTTTTTCTTTTGCTATTTGAGAAAATGGGGACACAAAAAATATATTTAATGTATTCTCTCATTCACCGCCGTGGAAGTTTACCCAATTATGACGACTTCCGCTTCGAGAAACACAAATATGTCAAAAAGGTCTTCAATCTGTCCACATATTCAGTATGTTTGAATATTTTGTATCACTAATGCGTTCAAGCAAGACTTGCATGGACATGTTTTAGAGACTGTCACAGTAAAGATCTCTAGCGCTCCCATGTGGTGCTTTTTAATGGTTTTACTACGGATTTTGTTGTGCAGTGTATATGACTCATACACACCCTCCTGAGACACACCTGATTTATCATCATAGTATGGGTGCAGATAGATTAAAAAAAAAGCATTTAACCTACATAGATGTATAATAATGATACCAATAAATGATGCTTTATATCATAGGTGTACTCATCTTCTTGTATCTTCTTGTGAGATGATGTGAACACTTTCTTTATTCTGAGAAAAGGCCATTTCATTCAACACATTTCTTTTTTTTTTTGTTGAAGTGGTCTCTTTGAAAGAGTGGGAGTGTGTTGATGCTGTTCTGCGGTTTTGAGAAGGGTGGAGAAGTGTTTACATGCTGAACTCAGTTATTTATAGTTAAATTCAACAGGTAAACATTTATATTTGTTGCATGAAAACAACGCAGAGTCACGGAATGAAACACAAAACCGTGTGAAATTGAAAGCATATCCCAGTTGTCCGACATAAAAACATAAAACATAACAATAGACCCTTCCTTTAAGTGACCACACATCTCATGAATTATTCATCAGAGATGTCAGACTGCAGCAGAGAGTAAAGACTCGAGTGGAAACTGCATATAAACACAACCACCAGCAATAATTTTGCCCACTTGAGGGTAATACAGTGATAACATGACACATCCAACACATGCAGGGTGAATGTGAGGGAGATTATGAAGCACATGAAGATAAGAGTATTTGTTTATGATATAATAACCACACTTCATGCAAGATAACATTTGCAAAACATGCTCCTTTCCTGAATTTTAATGTGACGGACATAACATGGGGCGCAAAAGAGAAATATGAGATCGTTTTTCATTTAAACCGGGAAACAACTATTTTTAATAAGGATTTTTTTTGGGGGGGGGAATGACATTTTCATCAATAGTTTGTAGTAGTTTTTGTTTTTATACTTTACAGTTTTTTTCTTATTTTTAAAAAAAAAAAAATTTAAATTATTTTAGTTTGAGTTATTTTCACGTTTGAAATTGCTAAATAAAATTGTTTTTGCCATTATTAGGATTTTTTATTTCAATTTTAGTTGAGCTATTTTCAAGTTAAACTAAATAAAAGTTATACACTTTGAAATGGCTGAAATAAAATGTCCTTTATTTGAAACTTATTTGAAATTGCTAAATACAATTGTTTTTGCCATTATTGTTAGGATTTTTTGTGTTAATTTCCATCTTTTAGTCAACTAAAAAAACTAAATGAAAATGAGTAATTCTGAAATAAAATGTTTTTATGTCAATATAATTTTATTTTAGATTTAGTTTAGCTATTTTCAAGTTAAACTAAATGTAAATGAGATATTTTGCCATGTTTATTAGAAATTTTTATGTCTATATAGTTTATTTTCAAGTTTAACTAAAGGAAAATGAGGAAGTCTGACTTGATAACGGTCTGAAATAAATCCAGACGTTTATACACGTGTGTGTATATATATATATATACACACACACACACACACATATATATATATATATATATATATATATACCTTCCCATATATATATATATATATATATATATATATATATGTGTGTGTATAAATATAAAATTGAAATTTAATAAGTATTTTCACAAGTGGTCTCAGACTTTTAGACAGTGCAAGTACAATAAAAGGCAAGAAATGGCTGAAAACATTGCAACAATTTATTTAACATCACACATCCCGTACTTTACCTTGCTCTGTAAAAAGGTTTGGAAATGAAGTGTTTTCCGTAAGAATGTTATAAGGGTGAAAATCCTGATTTCCGAGTTGCACGTGGCTTATTAGTCACGTTTGAGAAGCGACGAGCAGTCAGGAGAAGCTCTGGATGATTCTCTCGCAGTGTGAACATCATAAGCCCAGACCTGGTTCAGTCCAGATCCAGCAGTGCAGCTGTGAGGCCAGTGAGGAAAAGGGAAACGACACACAATCACTCTGGCATCCTCAGGAAGCTCCTTTAACAACTTCTCTTCCAGAACCCCCATCTGCCACATCAACAAATATAAATCACCATCAAACATCTTCAACACTTTTCAACAATAACATTAACTAATGCAACAGCTTTGAGCATTTATTCATTTTGGTTATTAATGTCAGTTTCGGTTAACATAATTAATGCATCTTGAACTAAAAACGAACCCAATATTAAAAAATGCGGTAAAATTAATATTTGTTGGAAAGCGTATTTCATATTTTAATCAAATAATTTTGACTTTTATAAAAACCTTAACCAAATGTAGTGTTCGTTCTTCCCTCATAAATAAAGTCTAAAATATTTTCCTCGAATCGAACTTGACGGACACAGACGCCCCATTGGCTGCTTTTGAACGTTGCTGCGATACGTCAACGCGTCCGCCATATTGCTGAGGGCAAGACCGCGCTCTAAACACATGCAAGTAAACTGAAAAAAAAAAACTGAAAATAACTTTTACATTTATCAACCGATTTCAGTGGTTTATGATGTACATCTCTAGTTACTTAAAACCTTGATAGCAGACTTTAAAAAAATATTTATTTTAATAGTCAACATTCAGACTTGTCCTGTGTTTGGCTGCTTTATTCTTGGATAAGAATTGTGAAGACGCCCATAATGAGATCATTTAAATTTTCACATTAAATTAAAAAAAAAGATTTCTTATTGTGGAAAAGCCATTTTCCATCTTTTAACCCATTTTAGCTTTTCTTGTGTTTAAAATTGACCACCACTGTGGAAATGAAGCAAATCGTCAAATACGAATCACAGTCACTGCTTAATTTTTATAGCGCTAAAACGATACAGGTATTTACAGATAGATACTCCAAAACATACAATAACAAAGATGGATCCTTTATGGTAATACATAGAAATACAGTTGAAAGCAAACAGTAAATAAAAGATAAAGTGAGAAGTAATAGTAAATAGTTTGCTGTATAATAAATATATAGGAAACAGTTTATGTAGAATATAATAAAATATAGTCAATGATAAAGTGTATAATATTGTCAATAAACAGTATACAGCAAATAAAATAGTAATGAAAAGTATAATAATATAATAGTATAAGTACAATAATATATTGATAATAGCATAATACTAATATCGATGGTTTAGCTCCATCCCTAATCCTGACAGTCTGTCCTGTCAAAGTCCTCCGGCTCGAAGTGCTCAGAGAACTCGCTTCCGGAAAAACCTTCCCTTCTTACAGCTACTTCCCACCTCGACCTTCAATGTGTGAGAAAAGTAAGCTAACCAACTAACTAACGTTACAGTAATTCACATAACCGAAACGAGTGATTGTCTTAAAAGTCGGTTTTAAGAAAATAAAGATGCATATTTAAATTTCATGAAAACTTGTTTATAAAATAATATAATATATGCTAAAACTATAATATAAATCATGTAAACTCAACTTTCACAGCTAATTAACGACATCGCTAGCTATTTTCTGACTGGCTCCGGTGGCCAACTACTATCATTATAATTATATAATGATCAAATACTAGGGATGGCTGACGCGAAACTAACGTTTCGACACAGTGTCGAGATCCAGAAGCGTAGATGTTTTGAAACACTGCTCCGAACCCTGATTCAAAACACCCATGTCACGTGACTATGGCTAAACGAAGCTTCTGCGCGTTTCGACGGGTGGCGTGCTCGCCGAGTCTGCGTTTGATTGACAGGGGCGGGAACAAACCACACAATCGCACATCCGTCTCAACTCCCACAAAGTTTAAAAGAGGAGTTAATGCACCTTCACCTCGTGGGTTTTTGTGAGAGGAGAAAGCAATTAATATATTTGAATAAAAATCTGTAAAAAAAAAAAAAAAAAATTTTTTTATTTGTTTTATTAATTTTCATTGTTCATGACCGAAATAACCTAGTTATTATTATTATATATTATAGTTATATAGTGAGGATGTTAAAAACTCACCACATTAACAAAAACACAACATTTTTATTTTTTTAAACGGCTTGTTGTCAAAATTGTTTCAGATAACATGTGCAATTGACCACTAGGTGTCACCGTGGAGACGGGTGTCGGTATAGTTTCGAAGCCTCGACACAATACGGCACATTTGCTTCAACTGTTTCAGTGTTTCATGAAGCCTCGCTCTGCCCACCACTACCAAATACAACCATGTTCAAATGTTCCAGTTATGAGCATTATGGGAACGTTGCCCTGCGCAATATGGCGGTGCCGTCCACGTATGATTCAGAGGCCAATGAGGCGTCTATGTGTTTATTATGTCTATGGCAGCTGCCCTTAGAAGCTCCACAGAAACATGAGACTGCACATGCACAAAAAATAAGGTTTTCAACGTCATTTGAGCATAAGAAACAACATTTATGGGGCAGTTCATGTCAGATTTTGTTGCTGATTTGAAATATGTCATTTAATTGTGAGTTCGGCAAGCAGTTTTTGAGTTCCTTGGATGCCCGAAAAAGCTGCCCGGAGGCGTTGCAAAATGGCCGCTGAGTGAACAGACTTTCATCGAAAAAGACTTTGCCACCACTAACAGACAGAAAATACATGACGGACATGATCCTATAGCGCCCCCACATGGCAATCCAGCAACATACCACTGCAGGAGCCAGAAACACGGTGACGTTTCTGTATTTGGACAGATCAGTCTGGAATATAAGAGAGGTACAGTAAGGAACTGCATCTTAAAGTATTTGACTTAATGAAATATTTCTCCATTAACTTTACCTTCCAGAAGTCCTTTTTGACAAAATGAATATCATTGCCACGCCACCATGCTTTACTCCTCGAATAAGCCAACAACATGGAGTTTATTTCAAATCCTGTGCACTGAAATCCCACAGACGAGGCTGCAAAAACCTGCATTTTTAATACATGAGATGCATGTTCATCTAGTACGAGCTGACATTTTATCTTCGTTTAAAAGCGAGTCTTACCAAACGTCCGTCGCCTGATCCCAGGTCAGCCAGACGGCCTTTGCGTCCTTCTAGAAGCTTGATAACGTTTGCAGTTTGTTCTTTTGTTGAAGGTAAAAATGGCACCTGAGAAAATCAGACCAGACCTTTTCAGCTTCCTTAGCTTCTCTCTATTAGAGAGAGAGAAATGTGTGGACAGTAACAGTACCTTTAGTCTGAAAGGGACCCTCAGTCCAGGCATACAGAACACGGCCCAGAGTCCGTAGACTCCAGCGAAGGCCGATCCGACCAGCAGGGTAACATTGTGACTGCAGTGACGAGTGAACCAGCCGCTGCGCTGCTCCTGCAGGATGACCTCAATACTGTCCTCCATACTGATGACCGACCCCCGACCTGTCACATATCATCACAGTACAGCATATCAGGGCAGACATGTTTTCTGTTGTTGTTGTTGTCATAGGATGGAAATTAGAATTAAGCATATATTACATGTAATAAAAAAACAATAAAAAAATGTATATATATATATATATATATATATATATATATATATATATATATATATGTATATATATATATATATATATAAATATAATATAAATATATATATAAAAATATATTGTAGTGATAATAATGCAATTTCAGCAACTTTATGTACATCTTATAAATACCAAAAAATTAAAAAATCTATAGAATGGCCAATCTATATAATATGATATAATATATTATATTTTCAGCAACTTTGTGTACATCTTACAAATAGCATAAAATAAAAAAATAATATATATATATATATATATATATATATATATATATATATATATATATATAAAATACTTTTTGCTATTTATAATATGTACATAAATTTGCTGAAAATATAATTTTATATTATATTAAATTATATTATATAGATTGGCCATTTATATATATATATATATATATATATATATATATATATATATATATATGGCCAATCTATACAATATAATAGCCTATATAAAATAGCTGAATATATAAATATAAATAAATAATATATATATCATTGCAGTGTTGTTGTTCTTAACTGTAAACTAAAACAAAAAATATTAATAATAATTAATTAATAATTAAAATTATTTACAAAACTAAAATACTATAATTAAGTTGAAGTACTAAAATTACTAAAGCTACTGCAAAAACAATAAAAAACACCCCAAAACTAATAATAAAAATAAAAGCTAATTTAAAATATTAAATAAGCTACTACTAACAACACTAACACAAAACTATATTGAGCATCGTTTATACAGATCACTTAATTTTTCTGTATTATTTAAATTTTAATTTTTTTCCGTAACTCCATTGTAAATTTTTAAGCTTGTACAACATTTTATTTTTGTACATTAGTTAAATATACTTTCATTTTAATTTGCTCTAACTAAAAACGAAAAAAGCCAGTAGAGGGCGCGCGCTGCTGCAACAATCCGAGGTGGAAATGGAACTCGCGACTCATGCACGCGCGCCTGTCTCAAGTGTCGCGTGACCGCGGACACACTGCAACCAAACAAACCTGACATGTGTTCGACACGGTGAACGAACCTTCGGAGCGTTTTAAACGCCTGTAAATACCACAGAGAAGATGAAAACAAACGAACATGTCCTGACGGCGTTACACACGCCTCAGTCTCAATCGAAACGGTTGACAGACTCTTATGCCACTGCAATACTGAGCTACATCTAAATATTAATATGTCTAAAACATGTTTTAAAATGCAAGTACTGCCTTACCTACTTCCTACACATAGACATATATGTCTATGCTTCCTACAGCGGTTTTCAGAGCGTTCGCGTTTAAAATGATTGACAGGAGTCAAGCCAATGAGATTATCGATCTGCCCTCTGGACTTCCGGTTAATACCTCAGAGAACGTTATCGTACAAACCCGCTAAAATGTTTGTTTTAATCATTTTTAAGACGGTAGGATTTATATTAGTGTAATGTGTAATATAATTCCTATTATAATTTCTACAAGAATGCTAAAAATTAAATAAAAACCTACTAAACCGTTAACTCAATCCAGCTGCATATTATTAGGCTATTAGATTTTAATGTAAAGTAGAAAAACATAAAACCTTAATACTTTCTAATTTATTTCTCAAATATTTTATTTCCTAACTTTCAAAAAAAAATGTATATATAAATAAGTTATTATATAGGCTATAAATTGGTGATTTAAACCTTTTGGAAACGAAAATGATATTAAATGTGTAATAACTATGTTTTTGTTTGTTTGTTTGTTTGTTTTTTGACGGGTTGTTTACCATTTGTATGTTTTACACCAAATACCATGGTTATTGTAGCAAAAGCATGGTTAATTTGTCATTACCATGATTTAACTAGCCTAAAATAACCATGTTTTTGGGTTTTATTTGTAGTAAAACTCATTTTCATTTTTATTGCAGAAGTTTGTTATTCTACAACATTAGTCATCGCAAACACACTTTTGTTTATTTATTTTTTGGAAGTGTGTAAATTGTTAACATGCTATTATTTTACGCACTTATCAAACTGTGAGAGAGAATCAAGTCTCTTCCGGGTTTTAGGACTACAAACAATCGAACCGTTCTTTGCGTAGAACTACAACTCCCAGCAGCACTCCCGTGATTGAATGACGTTAGAACGGCCGGGAGCGCGCACAGCAGAGCGTCAGTGCGCGTTCTCCCTCTGGCGGCTGATGCTGATGCTCTGAGGACACGGAGTGATTCGGGCATCACCGGGAAGCGACTGAATTATCGTGCCAAATCTTCGGGCTTCGGTAGGATGCGTCAGGACGGATCCATGCAGGTGTGTGCAGGCGTTTTTAAAGCTTTTATTGTCATTCGCGGCTTTACTTCATTATATTTACAGTCCCGCTGATCATTACAGAATTGTATAAATGAAGACAATATGTCGCGATTGATTGTGGTAATGTATTAACCGTATTCTCAACATGATTAAATCAGTCGTTATGAACATAAGCGTGAATAAAATGGATAGGGTTATTGAAGGAAACACACCCTAACCCTCTGTAATGTGGGGGTTGGGGGAATATTCCAGTACTAAAGCGTTTTATAGCTCTAAATCTCTTCCTCTCTGTACATTCATCATTATCTTAATTAAATGATTGTCAGCTTGACTGTATTTTTGAGATGGGATTTGAGGATGGATGGCTTTCTAGGTTTCTTTCAGCTCTGACAAGCTTAAATTTGATTGGTCAGCTCATAAAATGTATATGTTTTACTGTATATAGAGAAATAATCTCACTTGGACTGTAGTTTTAACAAGTTTCCTCTTTACTGATTTTACAACAAATCTATAATTAAACATATTTTAAAGAAATAATAATAATGTATAGGATGAGGGGAAAAAATATATATAATTTTTACTTTAATGTCTAGAATATTTCCAAACAGTGTTTATAAAATAACACATGCATAGCATTAACTACTATTTTTGATTCTACGAAAAACGTACTGATCATTATTCATGTTTATATTGTAGACTATGTGGTAAAAAACAGAATTCGAACAAAAAAACGAATAAAATAACGGTATTATCAAACAATTCCATTTTAATTAATCCAAATTTCATTGTACATTTCATTTCATTTATAATTTATTTGATCATTTTTGATCCATAATAAATGTATTTTGAAGATTTGTTAGTGCAGCTGTTTTTTCAAAGCAAAATGTGTTTTTCCAGATGGCTGCGGCACAGAAGGAAGGATCGGACCAGAACTTCGATTACATGTTCAAACTGCTGATCATCGGCAACAGCAGTGTGGGAAAGACGTCGTTTCTCTTCCGGTACGCTGACGACTCCTTCACGTCAGCGTTTGTGAGTACGGTGGGCATCGATTTCAAAGTCAAAACCGTCTACAAGAACGACAAGAGAATCAAACTGCAGATATGGGTGAGTTGGCCTACATTAGACTAGCCTTGTAGCTTGAAATGAGGCCGGTTAAATTGATGCCTGGCTTGTCTCAGTGCTTCCCAACTGGTGGTTTGCAATTCACCAAATCAGACAAACATGTTGTTCGATATTCATTCCTCCTCAAAAGGAAATACACTAGCTTTTGGTTGCATAAATGTATACCATGCATTTATGTTGTAGGCCTAGAGTGTTGAATTTCATTGCTTTATTGCACCAGAAAATATTTAACATGATTGGTAAACTAAGATAATCACCATCCAACGTACATTTGGCATGTTTGGTTTGATTAAAACGAACTCAGAACGCATCCATCTGAACCAAACAAGGAGACAGAGAAACAAAACAAACAAACTCTGGACTGAAATATGAACCGAAGACATCTAAACCAACCAAACACAGGATGTGATGTGCTGAATGCTCAAGCATACCTGTTTTTTCTCATCAGAGGAGCTACGATGGCCATTACCGTTCGGTTCAGGCGTCTGGAAGTTTTTGTTTATTTGCAGAAGAGCCTTTTGACACATTTACACATTTTATAGGCTCTTCTTGAGTTCTCAGATGGTGAAAATGCCATCATATCATATGTACAAACAAGCAAGTTTAGCCCAGCTCACAGCATTGTTTTGGATGTTCGGTAAGTTCCGTCACAAAATATATGTCATGAAAGTAGAGATGCACCAATTGCAATTTTCTTCGCAAAGACCCGCCCCCTTTAGTTACTTTTGCTATGCGCTCTCACGCCACACATCATGTTCTCATGCAGTGTAAAATACATCCTGGAGCATCCCAGGAGCAAAGAGGACACTGACAACGTATGAAACAGTTTCATATTTAAAATATTGTAATTTTTTAAAGAAGTTTAATCAAAAAATATCGTCTAGTGTGTCTTTAATGTGTCGTGACAGATCGCTGAAGCTCCTCGTGAACCGATCATCTCTTCATACTAGTTCATTTATAGCATCAAATAAACATGAATGAACATCAGAAGGAATGTTGTTTCAAGCACTGAAAGATGTGAGTACACACAATTTTTCAAGTTCAAGTTCACCGACGTTAATCTACTAACTCCCCTGACTGCTTTGACAGACAAAATAGTGGATTATGATCGGTCAGATCGCCTGTCAATCAAACTGCCGGCGAAGGGTCAAATCCTATTTCCGATTTTTTTGTAAGTGTGACCTGCCCATACTGATTTTCTTTCAAAGAACTATAATTGAGAGCAAATACGAACAAAAATCTACTTTTCTTCAGTGCAAATTTTCATATTATTTTCATAAAACAAAGTAAAAAGACAGTAATAAAATAAGAACAAATAAACTAATTTCAAACAACAGCAAAAATAAATAAATAACACAGCTCTAAGTTTTTCAGGTGGGTATACAATAGGTATGGATATCAGGTAAGGAATACTACATAAATGTAAAATAACACTGGAAAGATTAATACAGATTAATGCTTACAGTTAGTTGCAAAATGTATTCAGTCAAAAGGAGAAAGTGATTTTCTTTGTCTTTAGGTCTTTGATTTACATGACAGGAATATTAGGCTGCTGTCACTTTAAGTGTTTAAGCAGGTACCCAATATACTGTTACACTGTGTCCGAACCAGACGCGAGACACGAAAAAAGTCAATTAAAAATCACAGCCAATCAGAAGAGCGCGTGGGCGGGCTCTCTTGGAAATTTATTAGATGCATGCTGGTCTGTTATTGTCGGGACGTCGACTTTACATTTTCAAGACATGGAACAAAACGTACTGTGATTGGTTGCGATACATGTCAGTCAAATGTCCTCTTGGCCAATGAAAGCTGCTATAGGGTCCAGACCTCCTGCCGTTAGTATGAAGGTCTGGCTACACGAGTCTATGATTCGCTTAGCGCTCACGCTGTCATGTTTAACACGGATCCTAAAGATACAAAACAACAACAAAAAAAGACTTTAAAGACATATATTTTATGTCGGAACTTACCGAACTTCCAAAACAATGCTGTGTGCTGGACTAAATGTGCTCGTTCGTCGTACATATGTTGGTGTTTTTACCTGCTGAGAACTCAAGAAATACTTCTAAAATGTCAAAACAGCGGCAGAAATTCACAAGACCTGCAAACTGTAATCCCAAAATGAGAAAAACTAGGTTTTCTGTGCTTTTTAGAGTCGCATCGTGTGATATCATGCCCTGTTTTTGGTTTGTTTAGATGTCTTTGGTCCATGTTGCGTTTGTTTGGAAAGATGGGTCTCGGTTTGCTTGTTTTATGCGCATCAGGGTTCGTTTATTCAAATGAACCGCAATAACTTCACTAACAGGGCAATTGAGCCAGAGTTTGTTTTGATTGAACCAAACCTGCAAAGTGTGAACACACCCTATCACTTTGTTTTTTGGTCAAGAGAACCAAACTACTAGTGTGAACACCTATGGCAAGCCGTTTTGACTTTTATTCAATTTCAGGATATGAACTTTCTCTAGTTAAAATGTTAATTCCTGATATCAGGAATTCGATTTCCACTAGTAACAACGTTAATTCTTGATATCAACTATACAATTTCACTAGTATAAACTATAATTGTTGATATCTGTAATTGTATTTTCACTAGTGAAATCTCGCCATAGGCTGCCATTCAAATTCAATTGTTGATATCAAGAATTAATTTCTTACTAGTTGAAATTCCAGTTTCACATATCAGGAATACAATTCTTACTAGTAAAAATGCACATTTCTGATAGCAACAATTACATTGTTATTAGTGCAAATGTCTATTCTTGATATCAACAATTGAATTGCTGCTAGTAAAAATGTTAATTTCTGATATCATGAATGTGATTGTTACTAGGAAGAAAGCTGTTTTAGATATCAGAAATTATATTGATATCAGGAATTCATTTTCAGATATCAGAACATTTTTACTAGTAGAAATTCAATTGTTGATATCAAGAATAGACATTTGCACTAGTAACAATGTAATTGTTGATATCAGAAATTTACATTTTTACTAGTAAGAATTGTATTCCTGATATGTGAAACTGGAATTCATATCCTGAAAATGAATAAAAGTCAAAACGGCTTGCCATAAACACCCTAAATCAAAGCCATTTTGTTGCGTCATAGATCTAGACAGATTATTTAGCAAATTCTGATTCGCACAAACACGAGTCAGTGTGACTCAAAATGGATGAAATGCCCGAAGCAGGTGGTGAACACACATAAAAGTGATTTTCAGTGGCACTGTACTTCTGTTAGATGTCTGGTATGCATGCTTTTCAGAAACCAGACAGATGCAGGAATGTTTTGATGTGTTTAAAACTGAACTCATTTCATTCATTCGTGTGCAGTTAGTGATTCAGTTTTGCTGCAGTGAATCAGCTCTTGGAGAATCATCTTTTCATGATACCAGATATAGTTGTGCTTAGTATGTTCCCTCTATTTTGTCCTTATTAAATCTTCAATATAGATTGAATGAAAACCGATTCGATACCGGAACAGGATACACCAGCTGTATGGAAACTAGCCTAAAGCACATGCCTGTTTAAAATTGTGCGTGCGTTTTCTGAACGGATTCACATTGACTTCATTGATTCTTTTACGTCATGTGTGGAGAGCAAATGCCGATTGATGGCACATTCAGAGAGTTTTACATCAACCTACATTACATAGTCATTGATTATATGATTAATCACTAATTTTTACACAAGCACAGCTTTTACTATCTGCTCATTTAATGCTCAAATATATTTGTTAAAGAGTTTGTCAAAAATGACAATTCTGTCATTAATTCCTTTCCCTCATGTTGTTTTACACCCGTAAGACCTTTATTCATACATTTTTGATCAAATCAGTGAGTCTCTAGTGACAGCAAGATAATTTACATTTTCAGATGTCCAGAAAGATACTAAAACATATTTAAAACAGTTCATGTGGTTCAACCTTAATATTATAAAGTGACGAGAATACTTTTCATGCGCCAAAAAACCAAAATAACGACTTTTCAACAATATCTAGTGATGGACAATTTCAAAACACTGATTCATGAAGCTTTACGAATCTTTTGTGTCGAATCAGTGGTTCGGAGCGCCAAAGTCACGTGATTTCATTAAACGAGGCTTCGTTTCGTCATAAGTGTGTCGAAATTTCAATATTTAACGTGGTTTTGGCAGTTTGATCCGCGAACTGAACCACTGATTCGAAACAAAAGATTCGTAAAGCTTCATGAATCGTCCATCACTAGATAGTGTTGAAAAGTCGTTATTTTGTTTTTTTGGCGCACAAAAAGTATTCTCGTCGCGTTATAATATTAAGGTTGAACTGTTTTAAATATGTTTTAGGATCTTTCTGGGCATCTGAAAGTGTAAAATATCTTGCTGTCACTGAATTTCATCAAAAATATCTTAATTTGTGTTTTGAAGATGAACGAAGGCCTTACGAAAGTGTAAATTTACATTTTTGGATGAACTAGTATAATAATCCTTTTAGTTGTTGTTTGTGTTGTGGGATCTATCATTGTACATGGTACTTTTATATAAAAATTTGTGGGAAATCCTTGGCATTACACTGAAATGACAAGTGAAAAGACCATGTTGTTTATTTAAAGCACATTTTCATATCAGTCTAATTGAAAATCATGGTTTCTGGTTTGACTTAAAGTGCCTCTATTATGCTTTTTCAGATAATACCATTCATGTAATGTGTAATATTGCTGTTTTTTGCAAAGTTTCAAAGATCAAAATGCAGATAAATAGACTTATTGTCTCCTTAAAGAAAGAGCTGACTCTGAAACGAGTCCTCTGTAATTCTGTTCGGACCTACATAGTTTTGAAACAAATTTGCATACTTCCAGCCTATGCTCCTCATTGGCTGCCTGCAAACAACGTCTTCTTTGCCCCGCCCTCAAACACTATAGTTGTAGCTGAGACTGGAAGAGTTTGGTTCGTGTTGTTTATGTTGTTCATCTACGAATCCACTTTGTTGCACTTTCAAAGGATGAAACTCCAGCTGGAATTGATACGGTAAAACCGACGGCATCTTTACTGTTCATATTACATATTTCAAGTGCTAAAGAAGATCCTGAGCTGAAATTCAGATATTGTAATGGTTGTTTGGTTTGCAAAACATCCTGTAAACGATCGACCAATCACAACAGATTGGGTCATTTGACCAATCAGAGCAGAGTAGGCTCTCAAAAAGGAGGGGCTTAGAGAGACTGAATCATTTATTAAACCGTTTCAGTCACTTTGAGAAAAGAGGTGATTTTGTAATGTATATTATATGAAAATTAGTGTTTTTTGACCTTTGGTGCATGTAAACAATATTAGCAGCGTTTAAAATTGCATAGTAGGGGCATTTTAAAGTAAATAACACTCATAGAAAAAATTAGATGAATTTTTATTTTATAAGCAATTTTGATTAAATAATATTTTTAATCAAACACATTCTGGTTAGCTTTTATTTATTTATTTAGTACACAAAAGAACACATGATGCATATTTTAAAAAGGTCCTTTAAAGTTATCTTTATTTTATGGCAAGCAAACTAAATTAAACCGTAGCTAATAAAATTCTTCAAAAGTGAAAATTCTATTTTTACATTGTAGCTTTTGTTTATGGTTCAATTAAGCCCAAATTTATTATATTAACCCACATTAAGTAACATTTTGGCTTAAGTCTAAAGAAAATATATTGATTAAGTGTGGTTCCCCAAACCAGTTTTAGCATAATAAAGTCTGACTTATCACTGAATTAAAGCCAAACATTTTTTTTCTGTTCGATTCAGCAGTGTCGTCGCACTATGTACATTATTTCACAACACATCCTAGCATATTTCAGTTTGTAGTACATGAGTTTATCGCCGAATAAATGTGATAAAACATCTTCATAGCTCCTGTCGTTCCCCTGTTATATTAAGCAGATGTGGAGGACAGGAACAGCTGGGCTCAACGCTTTTGTTACAGGAAACGCAGCCGCATCAGCCATGAATCATGCGTCTCATTCAGCGCCGTAAGAATAGCTCATTTAGCATTATAGATCAGAGCGGCTTCATTTTGAGTTTAAAGAATGCAAGTCAATCAATCCAGTGAAAAGCTTTTGAATTCGCCCCGACGTGCCATTTGAAGTGACAATGCGCATTTAGTGCAAACTGAAAATGTCTAATAATTACTGCATGAGGCCAAAAAGTGAAAAGTAACTTGTTTGGGCTCCTGCTAAAACGCATCCATTATAATCAATAGAGCTGCACGATTTTAATAGTATCGCGTCCATCGTAAAGGGTTGTAAAAGGGTTGTAGAAGTGTGTCAAGAAACCAGACTCTCGTCGCCTCATGCTCGTTTTAGAGATGTTGCAATAAACTAATGACGGGTTTCTGAGAAGAAACTTAATAGGAAGTGTTCACACGTACCTCACATTTATTATTAAGATCACTCTGTGATCATTTGACACCTCTGAACCTGCTCTAATTGCACAACCTCCTGTATACAGAGTTCATTGAATTCACAGTTTATACTGTAGTGTGTGTGTGTGTGTGTATTTATGTGTATTTATACAATATATGCTACCAAGATAGCAAGTAACACATCTTATACAGAGTATTTACTCATATACATGTCATTTGTATACAGTATATATATATATATATATATATATATATATATATACAGGGTTGGGGAGTAACGAAATTCAAGTAATTTAGTTACGTATTTATAATACAAAATGTGAGTAACTGTATTTCATTAAATGGGTGGTAATCAGATTACAGTTACATCTGAAAAGTATTTTAGATTACCAAAGTGATTACTTTGAATTTTAATGTCATTTAAACAGCGATCAGTGATTCTCTGACTCTGACAGTCTGAAAAAGCGGAGTTAAGTTTCATGTTTTCGACTGTTTTCATGTTTTGTGGTAGTTGATTGTGAGTCATTTTATAATTGTAAAAAAGGTCACTGCATCTTTTTCTCGCAATTTGTTTTTTCCCTCACAATTGTGAGTTTGCATTTCTGCAGTTATAAAGTCAGAATTGGGAGATATAAACTTGCAATTCTAATTTTTTTTCTTGCAATTGTGAATTTAGCATGTGAGTTAAATATCTTAATTCTGATTTTTCTCAATATTGCGAGTTTATATCTCATAATTCTGACTTTATAACTCGCAATTGCAACTTCATATCACACAATTAAAAATAAAAACTTGCAATTACCTTTTTTGTGTTTGTTCCACACTTATTAGTATTCCAAAGTATTCTTAAGTATTTAGATTAAGTTACTAAACTTGAGTAATGTAACGAAATACGTTACAAATTACTTTTTAAAGCATGTATTTTGTAATCTGTAGTGAAATACATTTTAAAAGTAACCTACCCAGCCCTGAATATATATATATGCATCTTGATAGCAAGTAACATTTTATACGCAGTACTTACTCATTTACATGTTATATATAACTATATATGTATAAATATATGCATCTTGATATCAAGTAATGTCTTATACATAGTATTCATATATATGTATATATATATATATATATATATATATGTGTGTGTGTGTGTATATAGCTATATATGTTTGTATATATCCATCTTGATAGAAATGAACATTTCTTATACACAGTATTTAATCAAAAGCTGCTGAAAATGGTTGTTAGATTATGGTATACACTTACAGAAAATAAATGAACAGAGTTTATATAATTTATAAATTAGTCAAGAAGGTGTAGGTGATTTCAGACAATCTTAAAATAGTCAAATATCGTCGTATTAGCACTGATTGCAATACAAAATAGAGCAGATGTATTTCATCATTTACTTATTAGATTAACATCTTAATGTCTGTAATCTTATTTGCAGTCATGGACTGAGAGTGACCATAGTTTAGTTTTGAATCTAAAGCTCTACCAGTCATAAAATGCTTCGTTTCAACCTAAAAAAAAACCTGTACGTTTGTCGGCCGTGTGCTTTGTGGTCAGAGGAGACGCCACCACCGATGGCATGACTATTCATCTTGAGCTATTTTTGCACTCACTCGTTCAACCACGAAGCCTCTTGGGAAAGATCGCAGAGGTAGAATGAGGAGGTGAGAGGGTTCATGTGTGTGTGTCGTCTTTTCCCCGTGGCATATGTCTCCTTTCACTCACAGCGGTTTGATTTCAATGCTTTTTTGTGTTCTCAGAAATCAAAAGTCCTAAGCGATGCAAAATGTGTTCACTTTGTTACATTTACATTTACATTTAGTCATTTAGCAGACGCTTTTATCCAAAGCGACTTACAAGTGAGGAAAACAAACAAGCGATTCTTCATGAATTGGCAAATAACACCGGACGTGCTCACAATACAAGTTTCATACATTGCTCAGTACCATAAGCTAGAGTAGGAAGGGAAAAAGGGGGAAGGATAGGGTTTTTTTTTTTTTTTTTTTTTTTTTTTTATGAGGGGATTAAGTGTTCACGGAAGAGGTGAGTTTTCAGCTGTCTCTTGAATATTGCCAGGGAATCTGCGTTCCTGATGAAAGTAGGGAGATCATTCCACCAGCAGGGAGCAGTGAAGGAGAATGTTCTGGAGAGTGATTTTGTGCCTCTCTGTGATGGTACCACAAGTCTTCGTTCCTTTAGCGATCGCAGGCTTCTGGTGGGGACGTAGCGTTGTAGCAGTGTGTGGAGGTAGGAAGGTGCAGAGCCTGTGGTGGATCTGTAAGCAAGCATCAGTGCCTTGAACTTGATGCGAGCAGCAGAAGGTTGTTAATATGATAAAAAATCTGAAGAACAAAAGGAAAGCTGAAAGAAAGCAATTTATCATTTGAAAAAAAACATTGCATTATTCATACCAAACTACAGCTATAGGTTTCATTTTACTATGCAAAAAAATGCATAGAAAAACAAAAAGCTCACATTGACTACAGTATAATTAGTTATTAATATTCTGTTGGTTCTCGCTTGTTTTTGCATGTGTTCATAATTTCTTTGTATGACAGGCATGTTTCAGTCACTAATAAAACAGGTGACTCCAAGCTCTACGCAATATGCTTATATCATCTTTTTTATAATATTTGAATAAAGGTTGAAGAATACAGTATATGCCTTTTTGACGCACTTTTTCTTCCGGTTGAATTAGCATTTTCAAAACTTTGTCCTCTCCAGGCAGAACACGTTTATAGTGAGAAGTAACTTCTTTGTTCAAACTGAAAGTGAAAATCTGACGTTTAAAGTAGTTATGTACAGGGCTGGGTAGGTTACTTTTAAAATGTATTTCACTACAGATTACAAAATACAGGCTTTAAAAAGTAATTTGTCAAGTCAAGTCAAGTCATCTTTATTTATATAGCGCTTTTTACAATGCAAATTGTGGCAAAGCAGCTTTACATTAATAAGAAAATGGTGTCATTGTGCAGCTTATTCTATACATTATTGATTCATTCCATTGCAAATATCAGTAGTTATTAGTCTAGTTAATTTAGGTATAGCAGCACTGCAGAAAACAGTGACGTAATCGTCCGGCTCAGCTCAGTTCGCATACAACGGCGCCAATGCAGGCATATCCAAAACACTGCTGAATATCAAGCAAGTGTCCCCAACTTAAGCAAGCCAAAGGCAACAGTGGCAAGGAACCAAAACTCCAACAAATGGAGAAAAAAACCTTGGGAGAAACCAGGCTTAGTCGGGGGCCAGTTCTCCTCTGGCCAACAGTGAACACTAGTCCGATACTCAGGCAGAGTTACAGGTCATTAAACCGATTTGGAATCGCAACAGTCAAAATATTTAATCTAGTTCCATCTAGTTTAAGATCTTTTTGATCACGCCGGTATGGGACGGTTTGTTGGGATATGTGCCACTGGCTGATGAGTCGGTAAGGTCTTCACAAAGGATGAGCTAGTTAACATAGTCTCCGCCGACACCACAGGGCCACATTGCTGCCGCACACAGGCACAGGTTCCCCGTCCGACCCGGACACGGCCCGGATCCAGCCAATCACGTTAATTGGTAAACCTCGGGATAAGCAGAGAGACAAAAAATTAGCGTAGACGCCATTCTTCTTCCGATGTTCCCGGTTCCGGCTGACCTGATCTATGCAGCCTAACAATCCTTTAACGGATATGAAGACAAAAGTTTATAGTGCGTCATGTGTATGCCAGGTTAAATAGATGCGTTTTTAGTCTAGATTTAAACTGACAGAGTGTGTCTGCTTCCCGAACAATGCTAGGAAGATTGTTCCAGAGTTTAGGTGCCAAATAGGAAAAGGATCTACCGCCTGCGGTTGATTTTGATATTCTAGGTATTAACAACTGGCCAGAATTCTGAGATCGTAATAGACGCGAAGGACTATAATGCATTAAGAGCTCACTCAGGTACTGGGGAGCTAAGCCATTTAGTGCTTTGTAAGTAATTAGCAAGATTTTAAAATCTATACGATGTTTAATAGGGAGCCAGTGCAGTTTTGACAGAACCGGGCTAATATGTTCATACTTCCTGGTTCTAGTAAGGACTCTAGCAGCTGCGTTTTGGACCAGCTGTAATTTCTTTATCACGCGAGCAGGGCAACCACCTAGTAGAGCATTACAGTAATCTAGTCTCGAGGTCATAAACGCATGAACTAGCTGTTCCGCATTTGTCATTGAGAGCATATGTCGCAATTTAGATATATTTTTAAGATGGAAGAATGCGGTTTTACATATGCTAGAAATGTGGCTTTCAAATGAAAGATTGGTATCAAAGAGCACACCCAGGTTCCTAACTGACGAAGACGACTTAACAGAGCAGCCATCAAGTGTTAGACAGTATTCTAGATTATTATGTGCAGAAGTTTTTAGTCCAATAATTAGAATCTCTGTTTTTTCTGAATTTAGTAGTAGGAAATTACTAGTCATCCAATTTTTTATATCAGCTACGCATTCTGTTAATTTTGAGAATTGGTAGGTTTCGTCAGGGCGCGAGGAAATATAGAGCTGAGTATCATCAGCGTAACAGTGAAAACTAATGCCATGCTTCCTAATGACATCTCCCAAGGGTAGCATGTATAGAGTGAAAAGCAACGGTTCTAGAACTGAGCCTTGTGGTACTCCATGTTTAACTTGTGATCGAAATGACATCTCTTCGTTTACTACTACAAACTGATAACGGTCAGATAAGTATGATTTGAACCATGCCAATGCATTTCCACTAATTCCAGCATAATTTTCTAGTCTATTCAAAAGAATATTGTGGTCGATAGTGTCAAAAGCTGCACTGAGGTCTAGTAACACTAATAGAGAGATACAACCACGATCTGATGATAAGAGCAAATCATTTGTAACTCTAATGAGAGCAGTCTCAGTACTATGGTACGGTCTAAATCCTGACTGGAAATCCTCACAGATACCATTTCTTTCCAAGTAGGAACTAAGTTGAGATGATACTGCCTTTTCTAGTATTTTTGACATAAAAGGTAGATTGGAAATGGGTCTGTAATTGACTAATTCACCAGGATCAAGTTGTGGTTTTTTAATAAGAGGTTTGATAATAGCCTGCTTAAAATTTTTCGGTACGTAACCTAGTGATAAAGATGAATTAATGATCTTAAGAAGAGGATCTATGACCTCTGGAAGCATCTCTTTCAATAGCTTAGTCGGTATAGGGTCTAACATACATGTTGTTGATTTTGATGATTTAATAAGTTTAGACAATTCTTCCTTTCCTATAGCAGCGAATGAATGGAATTTTTCCTCAGGGATGCTAAAATCCACTGTCTGATGTGATACTGTAGTAGACAGTTGCATGGCTATAATTTTCTCACTAATGTTGTCAATCTTGCAAGTAAAGAAGTTCATAAAGTCATTACTGCTGTGCTGTTTGGAAACATCAGAAGTTGAGGCTGTATTTCTCGTTAATTTAGCCACTGTATTAAATAAATACTTAGGGTTGTGTTTATTTTCTTCTAAAAGATTTGAAAAATAAGCAGATCTAGCGGTTTTTACGGCCTTTCTGTACTCCATCATTTTCTCTCTCCATGAAATCCGAAAAACTTCTAGTTTTGAATTCTTCCAGCTGCGCTCCATTTTTCTTGCTGCTCTCTTAAGGGCCCGAGTGTGCTCGTTATACCATGGCGTTGGACTAATATCCTTAATCTTTATTAAGTGCAAAGGAGCGACAGAGTCTAGAGTGTTCGAAAAGAGAGCGTCAATAGTTTCTGTTGCAACATCGAGTTCTTCTAAGCTGTCTGGTTTGCTAAGTTGATGAAACTGATCAGGAAGATTAATTATAAAGCAGTCTTTAGTGGTAGAAGTGATGGTTCTAACATATTTATGGCAGACAGGCGGTTTTCCAGCCTTGGTTAAATGTAGCACGCATGAGACTAGATAATGATCTGAGATGTCATCGCTCTGCTGCAGAATTTCAACGGCATCAATATCGATTCCGTGAGACAATATTAGATCTAGAGTATGATTACGACAATGAGTTGGTCCTGACACGTGTTGTCTAACTCCAATAGAGCTTAAAATATCTGTTAATGCCAATCCCAAAGCGTCTTTTTCATTATCTACATGTATATTAAAATCACCAACAATAAGGACTTTATCCACAGCCAGTACTAACTCCAATAGAAAATCAGCAAATTCTTTGATAAAATCTGTATGGTGCCCTGGTGGCCTGTATACAGTAGCCAGCACAAATGTCAAATGAGATTTGTCACTTACATTATATAACGTTACATAGAGCACCATCACTTCAAAAGAGATATATTTGAAAGACTTTTGAGTAATACTGAAGATATTACTATAGATTACATCAACACCTCCCCCTTTACCTTTCTGACGAGGTTCGTGTCTATAATAGTAACCTTGAGGGCTAGACTCATTTAAAGTAATGTAATTGTCTGGTTTTAGCCAGGTTTCTGTCAAACACAGCACATCTAGATTATTTTCTGTGATAATATCATTTACAATAAGTGCTTTTGAAGAAAGGGATCGAATATTCAGCAACCCAAGCTTTATCATTTGTTTATCTTTATAATCTCTGTTTACTACTTGTTGAACATCAATTAAATTATCACCCGTAAATGGGTTTGGAAGTTTTCTGTATTTATTAGTTCGGGGTACAGACACAGTCTCTATGTGATGATATCTAGGTGAAAGAGTCTCTATGTGTTGGGATTTATCTGAATTCTGTGACGTGAGACAGCTAGCAGACGGTCGGTTTAGCCAGTCTGTCTGCTTCTTGACCTGGGCCCCAGTTAGTCAAGGTTGAGCTCTAAGACTATGTGCCATATTACTAGAGAGAAGAGCGGCACCACCCCAGGAGGGATGAATACCATCTCTTTTCAACAGGTCAGGTCTGCCCCAAAACCTTTTCCAATTGTCTATGAAACCTATATTATTCTGTGGACACCACTTAGACAGCCAGCCATTGAGTGATGATAGTCTGCTAATTATCTCATCACTCCTACGAGCAGGAAGGGGTCCAGAAAAAATTACAGTGTCTGACATCATACGTGCGATTTCACACACCTCTTTAATGTTAATTTTGGTGATCTCTGACTGGCGAAGTCGAACATCATTAGCGCCGACGTGAATAACAATCTTAGAGTATTTACGATTAGCATTAGCCAGCACTTTTAAATTTGCTTTGATGTCAGGCGCTCTGGCTCCCGGCAAACATGTGACTATGGTGGCTGGTGTCTCTATTTTCACGTTCCGTGTAATAGAATCGCCAATAACTAGGGCACTTTCAACAGGATTCTCAGTGGGTGCATCACTGAGTGGGGAGAACCTGTTTGATGTTCTAATCGGAACGGAAGAGTGGTGTTTTTTCCCACGACTAGGCCGCCTCACAGTCACAAAGTTGCCCTGCTGCACGGGCTCTACAGCCGGAACCGAACAATGTACGGAGTTCGCTAAGCTAGTCGCATCCAAAACAGTATCTGAAGCCCTTGCATTCTTACTATCCTCAATTAAAGTTTGGATGCGTGTCTCTAATTCTAAGATTTTCTCTGTCAGCCTGACTTTCCCTACATTTATGACATGTGAATGCCTTATCGCTGACAGAGAAAGCTATACTATGCATGTGACAGGCAGTGCAAGTAACAATGAAAGGAGAAGATGACATGGCTTACCGTGTTCGTAGACCGATCCGACTTACCAGTTGTTTGACGAACTTGTAGAAAAAGGAGAGCGCGACAGAAATGACGATGGGCACGGATAACACAAACTAGCGTAATGCTAACGCGTTGTGATGGTGATTTAGATTAAAAGATTAAAAACTAGCGATGTCAGATTAATGTGATAGGCAATATAAGACAATATCAGATATATAGTGAAGATAAAGTAGACAGCAAACAATGACAATAAATAGATTCAAAATAAAGCTATACGGAGCAACAGACTCAAACAATTCAGCAGCGAGGCAGACAGGAGCAGACAGGAGCAATCGATCAAGGAGCAATCGATACAGTGGCAATAGTGTTCTGGCAATTTGTAACGTATTTCGTTACATTACTCAAGTTCAGTAACTTAATCTAAATACTTTAGAATACTTTGGAATACTAATAAGTGTGGAACAAACACAAAAAAGATAATTGCAAGTTTTTATCTCACAATTCTGACTTTTTCCCTCAGAATTGTGTAATATGAAGTTGCAATTGCGAGTTATAAAGTCAGAATTTTGAGATATAAACTTGCAATATTGAGAAAAGTCCCAATTATCAGATATAAACTCACACACTAAATTCACAATTGCAAGAAAAAAAGTCAGTATTGCAAGTTCATATCGCCCATTTCTGACTTTATAACTTGCAATTGTGAGTTTAAATCTCACAATTCTGAGAAAAAGAAGTCAGAATTGTGAAATGCAAACTCACAATTGTGAGGGAAAAAACAAATTGTGAGAAAAAGATGCAGTGACTGTCAGGTATAGGCTGTGTAGATACACCCGACGATGAAGAAGATTAGATAAACAAGTAAACTTTAATAATCCAAGCAGGTAAATCCAATGGAGACAGGGGAACACAACCAACGTATAGATGTACAATACCAGACAATGAAGATCAAACAGAACTGAACTTAAATACACAGAGAACATGGGGAATAAACGAGATTACTGATGAGGATCAGCTGTGGTGATTAGTGGGGTGTCCATGGTAACTGATTGTGGCGGGAAATTCAAACAAAGGAACATGTGACAGATGAAAAAATAACAAACTGAAAGTCCATGTGGTGATGAAGTGTGACAGTGAGTGTGACATTACGCCCCCTCCCGGAAGGCGCGTCCTTGCGCCGTAAAGAGAATGAAGGGATGATGAGACGGGCAGAAGATGTAGGAGGAGGTTCTGGAGGTGGACGGCCGACCAGGAGGAGGTGGAAAACAGGAGTCCAGGGTGGTGTAGACGGTGGTGAGAGCCAACGAGGAGCCCTGAGCAGGGACAGAAGGTGACTTTTCCAGGCCACAGCCAAGACTGCGCCCCATGGCGGCGTCGCAGGAGGGAGGATCCATGGTGATGTTCTAGGTGACGCCACCATGGTGACAACTGGAAGCGACGATGACGTGGAGGATGGAGCCCACCGCGTAGCCGGAGAGCCGATGTAGCGACGGGATCCCGATGGCCTGGGCGATCTCGACGGAACCGCAGTGACGACCCCCCGAGGAGGAAGCAGGGATCCAGAGGGCAGAGGTGGAGCTGGAGCGACCGAGGGCGGAGGAGGAGCCTGAGGGAGGGCGGAGCTATGCGTAGCAGAAGGGGTGGAGGGCCAGAGAGCAGCGAATGGCCCGCAGGTCCGCAGCGGAGGCGTGGCGATGTCCGACCCAGGCGTAACCGACGTACTGAGGGAGACCGGCGAAACCGAATGCTCGATGGTACCTGTTGACGACGAGGGTGGAAGGAGCATAGGTGAGGGAGCCAGATCGACGGGTCGAGGGGGAGTGGAGCGTTCAGAGGCCGGAGGCGGAGCCATGGGCTTCTCACACCCAGGAGGAGGTGGCTCCCAGCAGTCCCGAGATGGAATCACGCCACTGAGAGGAGGCTGAATGGAAGCAACGGGGCAGATGGGAGACAGCGATGACTGGGTGACAGGCGTGGCTGGGGGCTGGAAAGCACTGTTCACTAATGAAATACAGTTACTCAAATTTTGTATTTTAAATACATAACTAAGTTACTTGTATTTCGTTACTCCCCAACCCTGGTTATGTGGAGCATCATAATCACTTGGTTTGGACAAAAAATGACACATTGAAGCTACTGTAAATCACTTCCATTATTATCAATGAAGCTGTTTACACTTTTTTAAATCTCTCAGTAGATGTACGGCGGTATAAGCTGTATGAGCTTTAACCATCATTAACTGTAGTGATACTGTAGGTGTGATTCATCTTTATCACCTGTCGTCGCTCTTCATCTCTTTGCTCTGTCTGTGAATTTCTTTGTGCAAGCGTGAATTGATTTTCTCTGCTCTTCCCTCGCTGAGCGTCTCTCCCTCAGACTGTGAAAGTGTCAGCTGTTTTTTTTACCAGTCCTCATTTGCTCAGCTGCTGATCTTAAGTATTTTCACTCACTCCCAGCATTCACCCTTCTAAATCAAATCCCTGCTCCCAAAGCAGCCCCAGAGGAAGGAGGTAACAGCCCATCTCCTAAATGACTCGCTCACATTGTCTAACATTAATTTATTGTCCCAATGAAAGGATAAAGGGGTTAGTCCACACAAGTCACAGATCAATAAAACTCAGCGTGGGATTTGGAGCGTCTCCAGACACATGAATCTCTCGTATTGCGTGCAAACGGACTGGTCCCATCAGAATGAGGGCGACGCATTAACGAACATGCTCTTCATTAGCTTAATGACGACACCGCCACTTTGCCATACAGGAAATGAAAACCACTCATATATGGAGCAGAAACAACGCCGCCTCTGCGTCTGTTTTCAGGCCTTCCCGCTTATGTCTCTCTAGCACTGGAAATTATTTTTAATATTAAAGCGGGTCCTAAAGGTCTTGCTTGATCATAACTCTTCTTTTCCCAGTGATTTTCCTCTGAACTTTTCTCTTTTGTAATGTCTCTCAGCCATCTCTCTTTCTACAGTCTTTCTTCAAATCTCCCTCTTGCTCACTCTCTCTCCATGAGTGGACACACCCCCTACTGCTGATTGGCTGACTCTCTCTCCTCCCCCATCATGAGTGGACACGCCCCTTACTGCTGATTGACTCACTCTTTCTCCTCGCCCATCATGAGTGGACACGCCCCTTACTGCTGATTGACTCACTCTTTCTCCTCCCCCATCATGAGTGGACACGCCCCCTACTGCTGATTGGCTGACTCTCTCTCCTCCCCCATCATGAGTGGACACGCCCCTTACTGCTGATTGACTCACTCTTTCTCCTCCCCCATCATGAGTGGACACGCCCCCTACTGCTGATTGGCTGACTCTCTCTCCTCCCCCATCATGAGTGGACACGCCCCTTACTGCTGATTGACTCACTCTTTCTCCTCGCCCATCATGAGTGGACACGCCCCTTACTGCTGATTGACTCACTCTTTCTCCTCCCCCATCATGAGTGGACACACCCCCTACTGCTGATTGGCTCACTCTCTCCTCCCCCATCATGAGTGGACACGCCCCCTACTGCTGATTGGCTCACTCTCTCCTCCCCCATCATGAGTGGACACGCCCCCTACTGCTGATTGGTTCACTCTCTCCTCCCCTATCATGAGTGGACATGCCCCCTACTGCTGATTGGCTCACTCTCTAACCTCCCCCATCATGAGTTGGACCCACCTCCTACTGCTGACAAAAATATAAAGCAGCACAGCAAATCATCATATTAGAATGATTTCTGAATGATCATGTGACTCTGAAGACTGGAGACTGAAAATTCAGCTTTGATCACAGGAATAAATAAAATTTGACAATATATTCACGTGGAAAACAGTTCTTTTAAATTGCAATAATATTTCACTATATTAAGTTATTAGGTGACCAAATAAATGCAGTCTTGGTGAGAAGAACAGACGAAAACAAAAAAAATCTTATTGACCCCATCTGTCTTACTGTGTCACAGTGTATGATGCTTCTGTGTCATGGCCATTATAAGTCACAGTGTTTTTGGACAGCTTGACCTTTCAACAGCACCAGTCCCGCATCTGAGTCTGTAACAATAATGACTCCATCATCTTTAGGTGTCTTTTAGAGAACATCATTTCAGCCTTTTGTTTGTGACCCGTGAGTCAGAGACCGAAAACGTTGTGCGCAAACCGAATCAATCACAAAATCATTTATTAGAAGCAGTGAAATGACGGATATAATGCGCAGCATGTAATGATTTTTGAGCAAACTAGTTACGTTTTAGTTATTGAATTTTTTTTCTTGATGTTTTCTTGATCTGCTTGCATAGTCATCCTTATTTATTCCCTTACAGCAGCTGAAGTGTTTTCACATTGACGTCTACAGTCAGACCATAGGCCGCTCATGCTGACTCACATTAGTGTCATACGCTCACTAGCATTTCATGTGTCGGATATGAAGCTCTTCCGCTTGCATAAGATCCGTTAAGTGACTCACACGGATCATTCATCTGCTTCCCATATCTTATAGCTCTCAAGTAGTATTAAAAGTAGGGTCGTTAATATACAATGCTGATTTAATTTATTAAATATTAATATTATATATATTATGCATTTTAAAATATATTTTTTATTATTCTATCATTATATTTTGAATTGACTTCTAAAGCTACATTTTCTCATCCATGATTTTTTTTAGAGAGTTAAGTATATTAAAAGTAGTGTTGTAGTGGTGATTTAATTAAATTATTTATGTTTTCTTTATTATTTATTTTAAAATATATTTTTTATTATTTTTAATTGACTTCTAAAGCTATTTTTTTCATCCCTGATGTTTTTTTTAGAGAATAAAGTATTTTAAAATTTATTTTTAAATTAATTTTATTATTTGTTTTTTTAAAGAGAAGAAAGTACTATTAAAATAGGGCTGTCAGTTTATTATAAACTTACTTTTTCATGTATTTTATTCATTTTTAATATATTTTTATCATTTGATCATTACTTATCAATTGACGTCTAATGATATGTTTTGTGTTTTTAATTTTTTAGAGAATGAAGTTTTAATAAAAGCACGTAGGGTTGTCAATTTAACATATTAATCATTTTAATACATTTTTATTTTATTATTTATTTTTAATACATTTTTATTATTTAATTATTATTTATTTATTGTCTTTAAAAGCTACCTTTTCTAATGTATATTTGTTGATTTGCTGGTCTGCTACAATAAGGTAATATTATTTGGGATTAATTTGATTAATCAACCTATCATTACTCATTTGATTTCATTTTTAATTGATTGACAGGCCTAATGTAACCTCAGGCAGACTGAAAGATTTATATGTATGTATGTGCCCAGTGAACAGTACATTTTACTCTCTCTCGAGGGGTCGTGGATGAGATTGACCAGCACCTGCTAAGGGAGCGACCGCTTGTTGTTTGCTCTTATCAGAGGCTCTGTTTGTGGTAATTAGAGCCTCCACTTCAGTCTGTGTGTGTCCAAACAGAAGCCTTTCACAGAGCCATAAAGAGACGCTCAGAGCCCATTTTATAATTGCTTGCGGTTCTAGATCATCATAAAGCCTCCTAATGGAGCCTGATGCTTTATATTTTAGCCACTCTGTGTGTGTGTATGCTTCTCTTTTGTATTGTGTGTGTGTGTGTGTGTGTGAATAAGGTGTGTGGTCGCTCATTGGATCTGTCTGTGGCAGATAAGAGCACACACTCTGCAGGCGGAGCAGGATTTGCCAGTTTGTCATGGTCCACTTCACACTAGAGGGCAGTGGCACATGGGAAGACCAGTTAAAGGGGTGGTTGATTATGATTTCACTTTTTTAACTTTAGTTAGTGTTTAATGTTGCTGTTTGAGCAGAAACAACATCTGCAAAGTTTTGACGCTCAAAGTTCAATGCAGAGAGATATTTTCTTTTACAGAAATCACTTTTTAAACGGCTGGTAGGGACTACAACGAGCTTCTTCCTGGGTTAGTGACATCACAAACCCCAAAATTTACATAAACCCCGCCCGCGAGAACACACAACAAAGGGGGCGGGGCCATGTTGGGCTGCTTTAGAGAAGAGGAAGAGTTGTTGTAGTCGAGTGTTGTTGATGCCGTCATTTTACGCCACAAACGAGGGTAAATTCAAGGAAAAAATATGAACATGACGACACATGCTAGTGATGAGTTGATCAACTCCACAGCAACTACATAAATTTATCCACTAACCGTTCAGAAACGTCTAAAAGTTGGAACTTCTTCCTGAGTCTCTCCATCAGTGTCGACTCCGGTTTGAACAATGTAAGGATGAACACTTTCCTCATTTTGTCTGCATGAGATTCTCCAGCTTTGTTGTTGTTGACCTGTTAAAGCTCCGCCCTCTTCTGGAGCAGCAGCTCATTTGCATTTAAAGGGACACACACAAAAACGGCGTGGTTTTGCTCACACCCAAATAGAGGCAAATTTGACAAGCTATAATAAATGATCTGTGGGGGATTTTGAGCTGAAACTTCACTGGAGACACCAGAGACTGATATTACATTACACACTTATATTACATACTTGTGAAAGAGGCATTACAGGTCCCCTTTAAAGTCAACATGAAGTCAAATTGACCTGACGTACTGACTTAATATATCATCTTGATCATTTTGTGAATGATTCATCAATAAACATTAGAGCTGGACGATCTTGGAAAAATTGTGAATGACTTTTTTTTTTTTTAAATAGAGATCACGATTCTCCCACGATTCTGAAATGATAAATAAATAAAATAAAATGTAAATGACTAGGTTCTGACAAAATATTAATTGCTGCTTTAGATTTAATTAAATGTTTAATTAATTAGAATGAATATTTAAAAAAAAAATGGGTAACACTTTATTTTACTGTGTCATTGTTACATATGTTACATGCATTTATTATAGTAATAACTAGAAATTATGCTTAATTACATGCAATTAACACTAAACCAAACCCTCATCCTAACTCTAACCCTGTAGTAAGTACATGTAGTTAATTGTCATTACTCAGTACTTAAATGTATAGTTACACTGTAATACTGACACCTTAAAATGAAGTATAACCAAAAATTGATTTGAGTGAATGATTCAATGACTCACTCATAAATACTTCACTTGTTTCATTACTGGATGAATCAGTGATTTTGAACAAATCTCTTGAATGAATTCAATGACTTGTAAATACTTCACTTATTTCATCTCTAAATGAATTTCCCTCCTATTTTTCCCCTAGGAAAAATGTTTCCGTTTTTAGTACATTGTTGTCTTGTAAACGTACCCTAAGTTGACTTCATGATCAGGTTTATAATAGTTAACTAAAACTAAAACCACAAAAAAACATTTTGTTACTTGAAATAAAATACAATATAAAAAACTTTGTTTTATTTCAGCTAGTTGCCAAGAAATCATTTCTCATTTTCATACTTTTTGTACTAAAATAACTATGTAATAGTTATTAAATAAAAATGTATAAAGACTAGAGACATATTTAAAAATAAATAAATATAACTGTTAAAAATAAAACCTAGCCTTGTTGAAACAGAGCTTTTTATGAGCTCATTAACATATGACCGCCCACATTTACATATCAACAGCCATTCAGCAACTTGATTAACAATCAGCAAAGCAATCATAAAAAAAGGTCAGAGAGAAAGTGGACACGTAAAGAGATTTTGATGTTTTTGGTGCAAGAATCCTTGACTATCATTATAACTGGTCAGCTGGGAGAAATTAAATGCTTCAAAAGTGTAAAATATGACCCTTTAAGGTCCATAATTTGCTCTATTGCATCCACCCACCCAACCTGCACTACTGATACTTCCTGCCATGCTGCTCGATTGCCATGGTAACCCCTGGCAGGTCTCCACTTTTCCCTGCTAAATTTGGGAACAATCTGGAAAAATATGTTAAATGACTTCCTGCTCTCATTCATCAAGCCTTCTGAAATATTATATGAACATTATTTAAATGATATGAAGTACGTATTGTATCTTGAATCAAATGTTAATTAGAAATTATTAAAATGAATTTTAGAATGTGATGTTTGCATCATTGATTCTGATATATCCCTGTTTATTACTGTGAATCTGCTTTGCATAAAGCTCTATATAAATAAAGGTGAATCGACTTGGAAGACTGACGTAGTACTTCACTGACACAATAAAGATTATATGCAGGGTTATTGTACATTTGATTACTTTATTCAATTTCTGTACCTGAGAACTACTGTTAGATCCGGGGCTTGGGGAAGACAATCCAGTGCTCTGGGCAAAATAGGAATATTGGCCGCCCCCTGCATTAGCAAAACTGCCAATTTATCATATTATCCCCTACTGAAGACAGGTGTAATGAATTAATACAGTTGACTCACCATTTAAAAGAGGACCTTTCTTGCTTTGGCTGCTGCAATCTCTTCAACCATTTTGGAATAATGCAGTTTTCGACAGATTTGGTGCTCAATTTGACCTTTCGCAAAGACCCGCCCCCTTTAGTTACCGACAAGCCATGCTCTCTCACGAGTGTAAAATACATCATGGAGCAAAGAGGACACTCACAACACGTCGACAGACAAGACACAGCTGGTTACTTTTGATATAAAAGTCTCAAATTTTGTAATTATTAAAGAAATGTAAACAATAAAAACCGTTTTGTGGTTCTTCAATGTATCACTGTAGCTCCTTCAAGCGGCTCGTGAACCGATCATCTCTTCATAGTTCATTTATAGCATCAAATAAACATGAATGAACATCAGAAGGAATGTTGTTTCAAGCGTGGAAAGACGTGAGGACACACAATTTATCAAGTTCAAGTTCACCAACGTTAATCTACTAACTCCCCTGACTGCTTTGACGGACAAAATGGCGGAGTCGGGGTTATGATTGGTCAGATCACCTGTCAATCAAGCTCATGACATCATATCCGCGTTACCCTCGATTTCTGGTTTTATTTTGTAGAAACCATGGAAACACCAAATACACTTTAATATATATTACATGTAGGAACACAGACAAGGGAACATCTGTTTTGATACATTTATAGGCAGAAAACTAATTATTGTAATATATCTCAACACGTTTAGTCATTGTTTAAATCTAATTTTCTTGATTTTTGCCGAGTACATGCTTTACAATGCCTTAGAGAAAAACACAATTTTGTGAAGTAACGTTAGCTAACATAGCATAATCAGATGCTGCTTTATTCTTAGTAACAGTAATACACTATTTTCTCCATCATACAATATGTTAAAATTAAAATTAATTGCAAGTCATTTATCAACACAAGCCATCCAGAGTAACGTTATAACATCATGTTCAACACACTCAAATGTGTCTAATATGATAAACAGAGCTGCGTTTCCTCATACACATAACCGGAAAAGCGGAAGCGACAACTGTGTCATAATAAAAGTCCCGCTGCTCTCGAGGCGTGTGTTGTTCGTCTCTCATTATCAATCCCTCCAGCGCCTCGTTCAGCTCCACAACACTCGCTCCTGCTCTGCTTCATACTACAGTAACATTAATAATCACATCCATGAACGTGATTTCCCATCCCGATTCTTTTCCACCGGCTGTGAGGTGAAGACCACATGTCCCAAAATTCCTCGCTCAAACTTGAAAAACTACATATTGCACCTTTAAAAGCACTGATTATTTCATTCGCATCTTTATTCTATTGTATTTATTTTTGCTGTTGCTTGTAGTTTAATTGTGTTCTTTTTTTATTAATGACTGTCTACTTGTCTTTAAAAATCTTTGAAATTTATATTAGTAGTTTTAGCTGTGGTCTCAAATGGAATCAAACATATCACTGCTTTCTAAAATATTGGGTGTCATCACCTTATTTATTACAATATAAGGATACATGGGTCAAAAACGACAATAACTATTTTATTCATTTATTACTTGTGGTGGGGCCAGTGAAAATGTAATCATTGAATTCACTGAATCAAGAATAGATTTGAGATCTTGTGAATCGAGACATCTGAATTGACCCTACTAGTTACTGTGGTATTTTGGGTTTAAACTCTGATTTAAAAAAAGAGTTAAATGAGTGTCTGAACTAACAAAACTGTTTTGTGCCTATTTTTAAGGACACTGCCGGGCAGGAGAGATACCGCACCATCACCACGGCATACTATCGTGGAGCCATGGGCTTCATCCTCATGTACGACATCACCAACGAGGAGTCGTTCGGAGCCGTCCAGGACTGGTGAGTGACCTCTGCTGATCTTTTGCTATCTTATGGTCATACAGTGATCATGCAGAGACGCTTTTGCAGTATTTGAAGCAGCAGGCAGTATTTCTGCGTAACAGATTGTGTGTGTGTGTGTGTGTGTGTGTGTGCAGAATAAAGCTGCAGTGTTTAAGAGAGCTGTAAGCAAGTTATTGTTCCACCAACATGAAAGCTGTGAGTGAGACCGCTCTGAAGAAAGCATAAATATCTCTAGTTTACAGTGCTTTAGTGATTTATTGTTTGGCATGAAAATAAAAATAGCAGTGGCAGTGGCGAGGCCAGAAGTTTTAAAGTGAGCAGATCCTGTTTACTATGGCAAGCCGTTTTGACTTTTATTCATTTTCAGGATATGAACTTGTGATATCAACCATTACATTTTCACTAGTTAAAATGTTAATTCCTGATATCAGGAATTCGATTTCCACTAGTATAATCTATAATTCTTGATATCTGTAATTGTATTTTCACTAGTGAAATCTCGCCATAGGCTGCCATTCAAATTCAATTGTTGATATCAAGAATTCATTTCTTACTAGTTGAAATTCCAGTTTCACATATCAGAATACAATTCTTACTAGTAAAAATGCACATTTCTGATATCAACAATTACATTGTTACTAGTGCAAATGTCTATTCTTGATATCAACAATTGAATTTATATTAGTAAAGATGTTAATTTCTGATATCATGAATGTGATTGTTTCTAGTAATAAAGCCGTTTTAGATATCAGAAATTATATTGATATCAGGAATTCATTTTCAGATATCAGAAATGCATATTTTTACTAGTAGCAATTCAATTGTTGATATCAGGAATAGACATTTCAACTAGTGACAACTGAATTCTTGATATCAGACATTTGCATTTTTACTAGTAACAATGTAATTATTGATATCAAAAATAATGATTTTTACTAGCAAGAATTGTATTCCTGATATGTGAAACTGAAATTTCAACTAGTAAGAAATTAATTCTTGATATCAACAATTGAATTTGAATGGCAGCCTATGGTGAGATTTCACTAGTAAAAATACAATTACAGATATCAAGAATTACAGTTTTTACTAGTGGAAATGTAATGAACTTGATACACATTCCTTGTCTCATTGTGAATAATTCATGTCCAAAAAAACAAAATGTCGGTCGTGTGATGTGATAAAAGTCTCTGAAATGACTTTCCTTTTCAGCTGATGTCATCAATATTTTTCAACCACTTTCCAATCAATTCATGATGGAATATTCTTTTGGAATCATTTTTAACTCTCAATCATGTCACATTACTAAAGCAAAATTGATTGCGAACAGCATTTCACATTGACTAAATTCATGTGAGTGAAATAGAAAATTAAGTGAGAAAATGATTGATTTTGATCATGAATATTATTACTTTTTTTTTTTAGATTAATTTTGTAGTTTTTTCTCAAGTATGAGTATATTTTGTGATGGAGAAAGTTATATTTTTAATGGGATATTATGAGTTCAAGCTACACTAAGATGTTTATAGAGAGAGTAAATAGGGTCTGTTTTGACTTCATTTTGACTAAACTGTCCTCTGTGACCAGTTAAAGAGGCCTTAGAGGTTATTGAGTCTTCAGGAATCCATCTGGTTAATATTTAATAAGAGTCATTTAAATTTCTCTCAGTGTTAAAGGGCAGCAGGGCTCAGTTCTGGGCTTTACGGATGCCGCCCTATTGATCCGCTCAGCTGGGCGTCTGGCTGTGGTCAGTGAGCAGAGGTTGATTTAATTAGCGTGAGACGAGAGACTAATGAACATCCTGATAAGAGGCTGAGCAACTGAAACAGAAAGAGTATAGCGGAGAAAAGACGCTGCTGAGTCATTACAACCGCGCGACGGCTTAATGTCTGAGGTTTATTACTTTATTAAGCCGAAATGAGACGTGAATTTACTGAAAGGACAGAGCTGTGAATTTGCAATTATACTGCTTCATCAGCGGATGTTATCCTCCTAAAGTAATGGTTCGTTCAGAAATTACATTTTTACACCATGTTGATGTTGATCTTTTCCATGCAATGAAAGTAAATGACAAAAAAATTATTGATCCAAATGAGCACCATCAAAGTCAAACATGAATAAATAATGTAAAAAATGTCTTATAAAACTATATATATATATATATATATATATATATATATATATATATATATATATATATAAATAATTTACTAATAATATGATATTAATAATAATTTAATAATTTAAATAAAATAAAAATATTAATTTCTGTCATTCATTGTCTGTTGTTTACTGAGTCAACCTAGATGCATAAATGTTTAATGATACAAAAAAGATTAATTTTTATACGTTAAATCGGGTAGAAATAGCTCTTTAAGGTAACCACTTCTTACAGAGTAGTTGTAAAAACCACCTCCTTCACAAGCTACTCTTTGTTAGTAATTTATCTTGATGTTTTTCAGAAGCTTGCTTGACTATAGTTTAACTCCTTGAAAAGAGAAGCATGTAGTTCTGAAAGCTAAAGAGTCGCATTTTATCTTATCGCTCAGAGAAGAGTCAGGTGATACTCAAGAGGCTCCAGCTGCGGTCAGTGAACTGACACCTAATTAAACCAGACGTCTGGAAACGCTGGGGAAACACAGAAGCAACTTACTACAGTCTCCGCAGTATCGCTTCGACATACATGAGCAAACGCTGTAATGTGTCGTGGGTTTCAGTGATGCAGCTGTCTGCTGTTGCTATGACACCAACACAAGCCTCTTAAAAACTGAAACGTGTATAAAACATTAGCTTTAATTAGGTGATATACTGTAAAAAAAAAAAAAAAAGAGAATGTCAGGAATTTACAGGATTAAAGACTATTATTTTACAATAAGGTACTGTAGTAATAATAATAAAACTTTATTTATATAGCACCTTTTATACATAAAATGTGGCTCAAAGTGCTTTACATAAACAATATCACATAATAAAAAAAAAATCAATCAAACGATGGCAAAACATCAAGTATAAAATACTAAACGTATACAGTTAAAGAAAAGTTTAAAAACATAAAGTTTATTAAAAACATAATTCAAAGACAACTATTTAAATACTACACTCTAAAAAATGCTGGGTTGAAAATGGACAAACCCAGCAGTTGGGTTAAATGTTTGGAAAAAAACATTTTAAAAAAGTTAAATAAAATGTTGACAATAAACTCATTAAATTTCGAGGATAAAGTCATTACGGTTGCAGTGTCCAGGAAGAAGTGCACGAACGAAGGAAGTCTTAACATAGAACTTTAATTCATACAAGGAGATAAACGGAGAGAATATACACTAACACCGCTAAACAACATTAACACAGGACAAGGACTGAACTGAAACAGGGTATAAATACACCCGAGAATAAACTCATTAAATTTTGAGGATAACGTGTTTTTTTTTTTAGAAAAAAACTTGTTAAATGTCGAGAAAAAAGTCGAAATAAAATGTTGAGAATGAACTCATTAAATTGTGAGGATGAAGTCGTTGTGTTTAGAGAAAAAAATGATGAAATGTCGAGAAAAAAGTCGAAAAAAATGTTGAGAATGAACTCATTTAATTTTGAGGATGAAGTCGTTGTGTTTCGAGAAAAAAATTGTTAAATGTCGAGAAAAAAGTCGAAAAAAATGTTGAGAATAAACTCATTAAATGAATAAACTCATTACATTTTGAGAATGAAGTCGTTGTGTTTCAAAAAAAAAATGATCAAATGTCGAGAAAAAATGTCAAAAAAAATGTTGAGAATAAACTCATTAAATTGTGAGGATAAAGTCATTGTGTTTCGAGAAAAAAACTTGTTAAATGTCGAGAAATAAAATGTTGAGAATAAACTCATTAAATTGTGAGGATAAAGTCATTGTGTTTCGAGAAAAAAACTTGTTAAATGTCGAGAAAAAAGTCGAAAAAAATGTTGAGAATAAACTCATTAAATTTTGAGGATAAAGTCGTTGTTTTGAGAAAAAAACTTGTTAAATGTCGAGAATAAACTCATTAAATTTTGAGGTTAAAGTCATGTTTCGAGAAAAATAATATTAAATGTCGAGAAAAAAGTAGAAAAAAATGTTCGATCAGTGTCATATTCATTGCATACTGATAGTGGACATGACTTGAGTTGGATCACTTAGAAAAACTCGGCCAAAAGTATGGCAAAAATTGGAATCGAGAATTGTGAAATTTCACTGATATCTACAGTTTTTTTTTATCTTAGAAATCGAAATACGTTGAAAATAAACATTACAATTCGAGAATAATGTTGTGTTTCGAGAAAATGTTTCGAAATTTAATGATTTTTTTTTTCTCTCGAGCCTCTTTTCATGGAGCCCTGCATGTATGTGACCATATAATGCATCACAAAGTGTGTAAATAATCCATGCGCGATGCATGTATGTAAAGTATATGGGAAATAATTGCATTGTTAGAGTGGATCGTAACATCCTTGGTTGTTTTTATCTAGGTCAACCCAGATAAAGACGTACTCCTGGGACAACGCACAGGTCATCCTGGCGGGAAATAAGTGTGACATGGAAGAGGAGAGAGTGGTGTCTGTGGAAAATGGCAGAATGCTGGCAGAGCAGTTGGGTAAGTTCACTCTTCCTGACCTCATCCCCAAACTGAGTTTGATTCCTCCTGGGACTCATTAGAAACTTCTGGACCTGTGGAGCCCGTCAGGGAGGTCAGAATAATTTACTTCTTAACTAGTTTTGCTTCAAGACTCAGATTTTGTATTGGACATTTAATAGTGATAGTTTTACCCTCTGTTGCTGCTTGCGTGGCGACCAAAAATGACCACTTTTTTATTTAAATGAAATGAATGTACTATATTTTAGTTCTGTAATGGTTTTTATTTAACATTTCATATTTTTAGGGGATTATGGTACTTAATTGTATTTATGCAGTAGTTATAATCCATTTATTACCTGCTAACCACTTTTTGAGCATGAAATTTCCAACTTAAACTGTCATGAATTGTAAATGCTTTGTAGCACAGACTTAAGTTTGGTCTCTTTTTTTTTAAAGAAGACACTTGGCAGATTATTGCTGAAGTGAAAAAAGTAAAAACAAACAAAAAAAAGTTATAGAAGTTTAATTTTATTGTTTTAAAAAATGCACAAAATACTATTTTAAAAATGTAAAACTCATTCAAAACATGTTTTACTCTAAAACCCATCAAAAACAGTTTGATTGACAGGCGATCTGACCAATCATAACCCCGAATCCGCCATTTTGTCCGTCAAAGCAGTCAGGGGAGTTAGTAGATTAACGTTGGTGAACTTGAATTGTGTGTACTCGCGTCTTTCCGCGCTTGAAACAACATTCCTTCTGATGTTCATTCATGTTTATTTGATGCTATAAATGAACTAGTATGAAGAGATGATCGGTTCACGAGGAGCTTCAGCGATCTGTCACGACACATTAAAGACACACTAGACGCTATTTATTGATTAAACTTTTTTTAAAAATTACTATATTTTAAATATGAAACTGTTTCATATGTCTGTCGACATGTTGTCAGTGTCCTCTTTGCTCCGGGATGTATTTTACACTGTGTGAGAACATGATGTGTGGCGTGAGAGCACATAGCAACAGTAACTAAAGGGGGCGGGGCTTCGCGAAGGGGCAATTAAAGCTATAAATCTTATAAATCCAAATTTGAGGTTGATATCTCAAAAAACGAGCTTGCAGTAAGATTTTGTTAGGGCGCAGTACCCAAGGTTTCCACTAGATGAAATTCGTTTCCCATTCATTTCCAAGTGTGACTATTTTCAGGACCATTTAACCCTTTCGAATCATGTCCATGATTTTTTTCATGTGTTCACATAGCAAGTGCCAAAACATTTACTAAGTTTCGTACCTTTCCGATGACGTAAAAAATTCCAAGAGACCTAAACGTCACATTTTCAATTCAAAATTACCGTAGACCACCAGCTGCAGCTTACCAAGTTGGCTACCAATTTGCTATAAAAAGTGTATTTTGATTGGACACGACATTTGATGTCAGCAGCATGCAATGGGAAGTGTGTTCTCCTTTTTTTGAAACATGAAAGTCAATTTATTGTGCTGTCCTAATGTTCACAATTATGCTTATGCTTGGTTGCATTTAAATTGTTGACTTTTTTGCCCATTGCTTGAAAACCACTACAAAATGCTACAAAACGTTTCAGACCGGTATAAAATTCCCCAGTTTTGCTCCTATATAAGCACTGTTATAGAATATATACCTTAGACGGCTCATGTATTAGCATATGTTCACTGTGCATAAATTAGAGCATATGGAAGGAATTGCAGCTTTGAACTCAGGCGATAATTAAAGGCATATAATTGGCTCAGACTAACGCTGAACGGTTGAAAATAGACACACTTACTGCATGTGTGGCGTGAGAGAGGACATACCCTTGTCGCTTTCAGACCGTTAAATTAATTACATCTCACGATTTGTAAAAGAGCACACATTCTGCCTACATAGGCAACATCCATATAGAACCTCATGTCACAGATTTAAGGTGCTCTACGAAGACAGTAACTTTGTGCAAAAATAGAGCTCACACGAGACATACAGCAGAACAGACATCGATGTTTACATGTTATTAACAATGCAGTACTCTAATAAAAATAAAATACACTTTTAGTTTTAAATATAATTAATAATAATAATTATAAGTGTTATTGTTAATTATGGCAAATAAATATATTTAATTATTAATTAGTTCATCAAATATATTTCTATTTATTAATGTAAATAATATAAAAATAATTTAATACATTACTAATAAGCAATATTGTACTACATTTATTACTTATATTTATTTATGTTTTTATTATAATATCATTTATATGAACTATTTATTTATGCATTTAATAAATAAATATATATATAATTATATAAATATATTTATATATTATACAGTATATGCATTCTGAGTTTCAGTTTGTACTATTTATATCTATTTATATTAACCATTTATATTATTATATATATAATAAATATTTAAATAATAAATATATTGAATAGATATAATAATTACATTGAAATAATCAGAATTTGTAGTTTATTAGGGATGCACCGATATGTAAATTTTATATTTGCACCAATATGCATCGGATGCACCGATATGTAAATTTTTATATAACCGATCACCGATAATTCTTTATATCTGAAAGCCGATAACCGACATATTGGCCGATAAATCTACATCTAACATAAATCTAAAAGTTTTAATATAATTTTTGAGTGCCAAATTACAAAAACAAAAGTTTCACCATTTAAAAGCCACGTTCCAAGCACACATTATATTGTTCGCATTATAATTTGAAGTAGCCCATATGACAGACTTGCGCTGCAGTTTTGAAGTGATTTCAGTCATATTCAAGCAATTGAAAACCATCTGAAGTGTCTCAGCTGAAAAAAAATAATACATTATTTATCAGCTTTAATATATCGGCCTAATTTTCTTAATGAGCCGATAACGATAACATTAAAAATCAACAAATATCGGCCGATACCGATATGGTAACCAATATATTGTGCCTCCCTATTGTTTATTCTTCCATCTTGGATTTATTTTTTCACTAAGCTTGTTACAATGCATCCATGAATACAACAAAACTGCCTTAGAAATGAAATATTTATTTATATATATATATATATATATATATATATAGAATATAATTTGCTCTCGCTGGGTGTCATTTCTGTCTTAACAGGTTTTGAGTTTTTCGAGACGAGCGCCAAGGACAACGTCAACGTGAAGCAGACCTTTGAGCGTCTGGTGGACATAATCTGCGACAAGATGTCGGAGAGCATAGAGACTGACCCCGCCGTCACCACCGGAGCCCAGGGAACGGCCCGGTTAACGGAAAACCCTCCTCCACTACAGCAGCCTAACTGTGCCTGTTAGTGCTTACTCTACATGGTAGCATACGTGTGTGTGTGTGTGTGTGTGTGTGTGACACCCTTAGATGGATGCAAATATCCTTTAATGTCATAGAAGGCAGGTGCTGGAACAACCTGATTGGTGCATGCCACAGTCATGTGACCCATTTACAACTACACCCAAAGGAACCAGAGCTCTCTCAAGCAGTGGCAAACAACGTTTCAGTGTTTTAGAAAGCAGGATAGATAAAAAGCGCTAATAGAGTTCTTCGGTCAGTTTTCAGCATCGATTAGTCTGTTGCGCCACTAGAGGGCGTTCAGACATGTCTGATGCACGCGAGTACAATGTCGTGTACTTTGAAAACTCTCTTTTAGCATGTTTTGTTCCAGCACCTTTGCACTAGAGTCACATCTGTCGATACGGTGCCTAGTTCATTCAGACACACCGATTTCTTTACTGTCAATCAAAGTTTTAACGGCCTTTACAGCACTGTTAGACCTCGTCCATAAGCACGCTTATCACATTTCACTAAGCTCCGCCCCTCTTTATAAAGCGAACAGAGATTTTTTTTAGCCAGATATTTAGATAGTTAGGAAGATAGCTGCTTTGAAACAATATACAAATACATTTATTATTACACATTTTACATTTTTAAAACACATTTAAAATTATTACATCATCGCACAGGACTTCCATAGAACACAGCAACAGTTGGAAAGGTGTGATTGGTCAGATTTTTTTTAAAGGCGGGGCTTAGCAGAGAGTCATTTAAAGCAAGGAACCTAAAGCGACTGCATTAACACACACACACACACACACACGACTCCTTGTTTTTGTAGATCAGGAATTCATCCCATGTTAAACTAGTCGAAATTTCCCGTCTTTCAGCGGCAGTGGCATCAGCTGGATAACTGTAGTGTGTGTGTGTGTGTGTGTGCGCTGTAGATTATTAAAGAATATTAAAGTCACCTATATGAATACATGATATATCTAGTGTACATAGGTTTGTATATACCTCAGTCAGATGAATATAACGTCGTGGATTCAAGTAGCTGTTCAATACAGGGGGAAAAAAGCGCATCAAATTTGATCATTGTAAATGAATTCATTCCCGCTGACTTGATGAAATGAGATATTTATTTATGTATTTATTCAAAGCAAACAGACTTTACAGTGAGAAAAAGATGAGCTGCGTGTGTCTGAAAACAAAACGTTCCTCTTCTTTCCCAAACCCTTTATTTCTCCATTTCTCTTTTGTCGGTTGTTCTTCTCTGCTGGCTAAAAAGCTACTTTGTGGAGGACGTGATTTGCTGTCCCTGCTGTTATCTTGTGTTTTGCTCGCGGCCGGAGAGGATTCAGTGATTTTTAGATGTTATAAGGAATCCGAGTCGGGTCGAAGCTCGCCGGAGCTCGTCTTGTAAAATGATGCAGTAATAGCCAAGGAAATGTGCCGGGCAGCTATTTTCAGAAGTGCATCAATATTTCATCCCACAAACCTTACATGACTTTGGCCGTGGATGGAAATTTTTAAGTCAGAAATACGGTATTGCTGAGGAAGAGCAATTCCAGGGTGAACGTCTCGAAATCTGACAATATTCAGATAATATTTCACCTCAAAATGAAACTTTTTTTTGCATAAAAAAACATTTTCACATTTTTTTTTACAGTACTATATCTATCTATACAGTATGTATGTATATATATATATATATATATATACTCCACATCAACACAACTTATATTAAGAAAATTTAGAACAAAAACATGCTAAATTAATCATGAATATAAAATTGTCCCAAAAAAATTGGCTTCATTCTCTTTTTTTATTTCATTTTGGGCTGAAATATGACCTGGACACGTTCCTGACGGCTTTCATGCGATTCATCTTCCAGATGGTTTTATTTGTTTCTCGTCCCAAGAAATTGTCCGACTTCCATTGTGATGTATAATAATCTAGCTCAGTAAAATAGCCCTTAAATGATGAAACTACATGGTGTGGTCTGTTTATGTGTGTGGTCTTGTGAGTGTAGTACATAAAAAGAAGTCTCTATAACGTTAGGCCGACCATATATCCGGCATTATTTAAAACATATCATGGTCGCAGGTGTACTGTAGACCGAATACGCCGGTCCTTATAGTGCTAATAGTCCATTGATGTGTCCTCAGAATATAGAAAATCAGTACTTCGTTTCCCCAGCACAAGCCACGTTTAGCATCGTCCCTGCATGGAAGTGTACGACATCTCTATTTAGATACCTGTATCTGTATAATCTTATTTATTTGTTCATTTATGCGTCCCTCGGTATGTGGGGCGCAGTGGGCCAGCAAGTGCAATATTTCGAATCCCTATCTCTTGTATATAGATGAATGACTGTGTGTGTGTGTGTGTGTGTGTGTGTGTGTAGAGCGTCTCGATGTGCCATGCTGATTTTGCACACTATCTTAACCCACGTGTGGATGATCGCTCTGCCTCACCTACGACTATCTTTGTGCTGACATTAACACAAAATACTGTGGAGTTACATATAGGTGTGTGTGAGTGTTGGTGTATATACTAGTATCTTGTTGCAAGTCATCTCTGTGGTTTTTCTTTGTGTTTGTGTGTAAATCTCATTCAGTTAGAGCATGCATAGGGCTATAAGAATCACTCCAATGCAAAGTAGTTTTATAATAGCTGCATTTCAGGTGTACAGCATGCATAAAAAACGGCTTTTTAAATATGAGCTCAAAAAAGGAGTGAAAAACATCTAAGCTTAGGCTATACTAAAAAGTACTATAGTTCAGTATCAGATGGTAATGATACCTGTTCTTATATGATTCTACCCAAAAAACATGGTACTTTATGTTTTTAAAAAAAGTAAACTTCTTTGTTTTAATGATTTATTGTATCATTATCAGTACATGTTTGATGTAGGAACATAATTATGTTTACTTTCATTTTCTTTAATCATCGGTTAGCTACGCGTGTAAATACTAATATAAAGATTTTATATTAGTACTACTGTACTGTCCCTGAAATACAGTGGTTTTATTTAAAAAAAAAAAAGTGGTTTTATTTCATATATTTTATTTAATCAAGCTGGTTTGTGTGGAAAAAAAACATGTTGGACCTAACTTGTGATATATCCGCAGTGGTTTCTAATATTTTAGCTGAAGGAATCACTTTAGAGCTGGTTATTCTGTATGTGTGGAGTGTGTATGACAAAAGTGTGTCGATTACTGTTGAAAATATCAATAAATATTCCTATTGTGTTGATACTCATGTGGTCTTTTGTTGTATTGGTACAACTTTTGATTGGACAACAATATATTTTCTTGATTCTCCTCGATGTCTTAACATTGGGCCAAATGATTGTAGTAACATGTACCTGTTACTTTTCTCAGCGGTGACACGGGTGAGCCAACGGCATCTTTTAGTGATCTTGATAATGATTTAAAATACAAAGTAAATTTATATTTTAGCCATTATTTCTCCCTGAGGTTAACTTTAATGTACGTTTGTGTAAGTTTTCTAGCACAAAATACGTGACGACGTCAAGCTATCGACGTACATTTTAAAATGTTTGCGTTACAGATTTATCTCAGATCAAGGAATAATTGATTCGTCATGACTCATCGGCTCTGTAGAGGTCAGTGGGGTTTGTGTGGTTGACTTTCACTGCCCCCTGCCGGCAGTACGAGGTTATGACAAGCATGACAAAGCACATTCATTTTATCAGTTGATCTCCTATAATATATCTTATCCAAAGCCATTTGAAGGCAAGCCTGCAAGATTGGGCGGGAAAAAAAGGCGGGAATGAGACCAGTGGCCGTTGTTTTAATGGATGACAAAGGAGGAGAGGCTTCACTACGCTGAATAAACTGCTTTTGTGGGAAAACGGCTTATCATTTAATGAATCAACAGCCCATCAGCTAATTAGCTGATCTATTTTTAGAGTTTACACCGAAAAAAATGCAGTTTTACAAGAGAAGTCACGGACAGTAGCACAATTATGATTCACTTCTCATTCATTTCGATGGTGTCCAGACCCAGAACGAAATTCAATGACGTCAAGGCTGTAATGTGATTGGTTATCAAGGCACACGTGATCCAAGTTAGCCGTTACGCTTTCTCAAATGTTGGTATAGAAAGTTGTTTAATCGCTTGTATACCTGTTATTCAAATATCTATATATCTATCTATCTATAGACATTTTGATTTTATCATTTTATTTATTTGTAACTGCCCCCCCCCCTCCTTTATTATTTTTGTCGTTTTAACATTATGTATATGTATTATGTAATGTGTTTTAACATTCATATAATGTTATATGAACATTATCAATGGCAGGCATACATTATTGACGTCCATTTGTATGAATGACAAGTTTATAGAGGTGTTATTCTATTTTTAAAAGCCTATAAGGGTTGATTCTTCAATGAGTTCGAAAAGTGGGTATAAATTAGAACATAAGAAGCTAAATCCCCCAAATATTATATGTCCATTGCCTTTTATCAGTCGCTTAGAAAAGAATATGAAGAGTTGTCAATATGCAGCTGTTACTCTGTATGGCCACCAGATGGCGCTGTTGTTGTTTTTTTCATATAAATGTGCCAGTGCCTTCTAAAGGATTAATTACTCAATACTTCAGATCCAAATAAAACAATAAAAATTAAAAATAATTTAATTTATTTGAAAAAAATAAAATAAAAATGATTTAGCCTATAAATCACCAGTTAGCTCAATTCTGTTTCTACGATCAAAATACAGCATGTTTGGAGGAATAAAAAAAAAAAAAATAAAAGTACGTAATTAAATATTCTAAAATATCTTATTGTCAGTTTTATTTATTGATATTTAATATTTTAAATATATCGCGTTTGCCTTTGCAGCACTATATTATTTTAACAAGAATTTAATTGTATTATTTTGACTAGAATATAAAATAGCACATGCAAAAATCCTTTTTGGAAAGAAAATTAGACAAAACCTTTAATAAAAATGCCCAAGATCACAGTGACGCATGACGCTGTAATTTGCTGAGCGTCCACAAGATGGCGGCGACGCACTGATGACGCACTGACTGAACCACATCAGAAGACTCTCGGTTTGACTCATCAAACCAAGCCATGATGTTAACCAAGGACAAACGCTTATGATCTTCACATCTGAAACACATACAAACATGCAACACACGTGTGGAATCAACCCATGCTTTTATTTCATTCGTTGCATATAAAATGAGTCTTTTTTTGTAGTTAAACCGATGGGAGATGGATCTACAGTACCTGCAAAAGACTGTATAAGAGACAAAAGTGTTTGGGTTTTTTAATCAGCAGAACTTAGGAATCAAATGTTGAAGTATCCCTTTAATGACATTGAAAAAATACCAGTAATAATCAATAATAATAGCCACGATTGGCTTTGGTCCAGGGCTGCTAAAATCTACAGTATGCGTGTCAGAAAGTATGCTTATTTAACATCTGAAACTCTAGGGACTCGTTCAGTTAGTGCACAAGCACATCTACAAGGCTGGATGAGATGAAGGTCGCAGACGGTACCTGAACAAAGTTAAAGAACAGCGTGAAAGTAGAAGATCACAAGCAGCTCTAGGGCAAAGCAAACTGTCCTGCGTCTATTGCACGTTCGCTATGTGCCACTGTTTCGGACCTACAAATGAAAAGAAGGCGTCCTAAGCTTTAAGTGCAGCACATAAGATGCCCTGATAGCACACGTCGTGTCGGACAGCTCTCTAAAACACGTAAAGACACACAACGAAAGATGTTTTTAAGTTTAAGGCACAGCCCTGGGGCCAAACGCCGGTGGCGACGCGTCTCAAATGGTTTGGCTTTCCCCAGATCTCCAGAAACAAGCTTCTCATTTTTATACAGAATATTATTATCATCATCATCATCATCTTTTTTTTTATACATTGGATAATATCTATAATAATAATAATAATAATAATAAACATTCTCTCAACAAGAGTTTACCAAATACAGCAACTCCATCGGGGATGAAGTTTAGAATCTGTCATCATTTACAACAAACATTACAATATATACAGCAAAATAAATACATCGTTGTAAACAGCGAAAAAAATAAACAACAACAACATCAAAAAAAAAAGGTAAGGTCATCCGGTGAGGAAAGAATATATCATGGCACAAAACTTAAATAAAAATATTCATAACAAAATCAGTACTACTCGAGCCAGGTTTCAAGTTTCTGTGAGCGTATTATATTTCCTACAGACTTTAAAAAGTTTTATGTACACGACCAAAGACCAGTAACTTGCAAGTCCACACGCTCTATGCTACAGTTGATGGTCTACAGTACTGCTTTCAAACAGAAGCTAAAAAAATAAATAAAAACCACATACAGATATATAAATAAGTCGTTGTTAAAAGCCACGTGCCGCTCGTGCGGGAGGGAAGTTTTGGCATGAAATGCGAATGCGGATTTTGACGCTAAACTGCATCTAGCCCTAAGAGAAGATCTCTGATCTAATGAACCATGGAGTGGATGTTCGGGGAAATCGGTCAAATCGAAAGGCATTGCGCGAGAAACACTCGGGGATGGTGGAGTATGAATGTACTGTGTCGTGCGATGGAGTTTCGGCGAGATCCTGCGAACGAAAGCAGAAAAAGGCAAAAGAAAAAACTCACGTGCTACAAAAATCTTACAACAGAAGAGCTTCGAATGAATGGCGTGTGAGGTTTAAGGTTAAACGTCTGATACACCCATGACAGGATGTTGAGACGTTTTGCTTGAGCTGAAACAGGATGTTTGTGTGCATTAAAGTAAAAAAAAAAAAGAGTTTGCGTGGTGATTAAAGGACTGAAGTCGACAATAAAGGTCGTAAATGTGGTTTGGTAACACTTTACTCGGTGCCTGTAATGTATATTAATATCCATAATATGTATTATGCATATTTTACAAATATATATGTATGTGTGTGTGTGTAATACTAACATAATATTATAGGATGTTTAACACATTACTATTTTTAATGTTTTTGAAAGAAGTCTCTTCTGCTAATCAAAGCTGCATTTATTTGACCAAAAATACAGTAAAAATTGTAAAATATTTTTACGATTTAAAATAGCTATTTTCTATGTGATTATATAGTAAAGTGTAATTTATTTCTGTAAATTTTCAGCATCATTACTCCAGTCTTCAGTGTCACATGATCCTTCAGAAATCATTCTGATATGATGATTTATCATCAATAGAAATCTTTTCTTTTGTTTTTTTTTATCAATTTAACACATCTTCGCTGAATAAAAGTATTAATTTCTTGCGAAAGAAAAAAAAATCTTGAACGGTAGTGTATATTTTTACAAAAGATTTCTAATTTAAATAAATACTGTTATTTTTATTTTATTTTTCCTTTTATTCATCAAAGAATCCGGTTATCAAAAAATATTAAGCAGCACAACGGTTTCCATCATTCGTAATAAATCATCATATCAGAATGATTTCTGAAGGATCATGTGACTCTGAAGACTGGAGTAACGATGCTGAAAATTTACAGAAATAAATTATATTTTACTATATATTCATATAGAAAAGAGCTATTTTAAATTGTAATAATTTTTCACAATTTTTTCTGTATTTTTTATTAAATAAATGAAGCCTTGGTGACCAGAAAAGACATTTCAAACACATTAAAAATAGTAATGTATCCAAACGTTTGACAGGTACTTTATATATAAACACACTAACCATGTGTTTCAATGAATTTAACTCTGAATAGATGAATAATATAAATGTATTAATATCTATATAACACAGGCTTCAAGTGCAGTGTCGCGGAAGTGACGCTCTGAAACGATTCAGAAATCACTCACTGAATGTCCATAAATCTGTAGGTGACGTGTGTTCAGAGGTCGACTGGAGGCGAAGTGATTGACGGAGTAAAAAACAACAAGGTTGTTCCAGCTTCTGAGAGGAGGGCGTGCGACAGCAGTGATGTGTATGCGGTGGCGAACGCACGACCCACGTCGCGTACTTGCAAGTTACCCTTCGCCAAAAGTTTCCTCGAAAAACGCAACAGCTGCTGTTTTGATATTAAAAGTAAGTATGTAAAAATCTGTATGTATACCGTACAAAATCATCGAAGAGGCCATGACAGCGCTGAGCTGTTTGTTTTTCTTTTTTGTCTTTTGTGAAATTTTTCTCAGTCAAAGTTTAGGAAGACTTAAAACGTAGAAAATAAGGTCTCTTTGAAATCCTGCGTCGATCTCCTCGGTGGGCGGCGTCTCCTCCGATTGCTTTGTGTCGAATCCCGGAGGAGGGCGAAGGTAAACAAAACCAAGCTTGAAAAGACAGAGGACTAAATGTTATTCCTGAGTGCAAATAAAACAACAACCTACCGAAGTCTTAGTGTCCTCTCGTCTCCAGGCAGCTCGTAGAGAGACGGAAAGAGAAGGAGCGAGCGAGAGAGGAGTGGCCGAGGTCTCGGAGTGCAACGTGCGCTTTGGAACTCAATTTCATTGTCAATTATTAAATATTCGCGGCAGCTGGTTCGAGACGCGCTGCTACGTGTCTGACGGCTGCTCCTCCTCGTCTTCCTCCTCGTCCTCCTCCTCCACCATGCTGGGTTCCGTGGAAACCTCCTCCGAAATTCCCTCCTCCGGAATCTCCGTGGACTCCGAGTCCTGCGTGATGAGAGTTTTGGAATCACTACAGCTGTTGTCCTCCTCCTCCTCCTCCTCCTCGTCCTCCTCCTCTTCCTCGGCCTGGCTGCCGCTGTCCTTCTCCGTGTCGGATTCGCCGTCCTCCTCCAGCGTCAGCTCGAACTGGAACTTCTCGGCCCCGCCGGAGCGGCTGCCGTCCTCGGGCTGGTCGGGAGCGGGCGACGGGCTCTGGGGAATGGTGCTCTGGTACCACTCTCTGTTGTCCTCTAGCGTGTCCAGGATGTCCTGTGCGTCCGGGTGCACGAGGTCGGCCCACGTCTCCCACAGCGGGTGCACGATATAGTCAATGAAGCCCACCTGGAGACAGAGGGTTACAGTCACGGACAATCAATCATCAACGTTCAGTTTTAGAATCATTTCTATAGGATTAGTTGCTAAATATAAAATAGTATTTTCAGTTTAACCTGCAAAGATCTGAGCTGAAATAGTCGTTATTCATGAACACTTCGGAAAACAGGTCAGTCACTTCATTCAAAGATTATTACAGAAGGGAAGCAGAAGTTTGTTTACTGAACTAAACATGTTGAATTCTATACAAAAATATATGTACTATGGCAGCTTGTTTCCACAATGAAATAAAAAATAAAAAAGGTAATTGTTTTCCTCATAATTGTGAGATATAAAGTCTGAATTGTGAGATATGGTAATTATGGAATTATGGGAAAAAAGATTGACATTTTTTCTCGCAATTCCGATGTTATAACTCGCAATTCTGACTTTATAACATAATTCTGACTTTATAACATAATTCTGACTTTATATTTCGCAATTCTGACTTTATAACATAATTCTGACTTTATATTTCGCAATTCTGACTTTATAACATAATTCTGACTTCATAACATAATTCTGACTTTATAACATAATTCTGACTTTATAATTCGCAATTCTGACTTTATATCTCACAATTCTGACTTTATAATATAGTTCTGACTTTATAACATAATTCTGACTTTATAACATAATTCTGACTTTACAATTCGCAATTCTGACTTTATAACATAATTCTGACTTTATAACATAATTCTGACTTTATAACATAATTCTGACTTTATAATTCGCAATTCTGACTTTATAATTCGCAATTTTGACTTTATAACATAATTCTGACTTTATAACATAATTCTGACTGTATAACTCACAATTCTGACTGTATAACTCGCAATTCTGACTTTATATCTCACAATTCTGACTTTATAATATAGTTCTGACTTTATAACATAATTCTGACTTTATAACATAATTCTGACTTTACAATTCGCAATTCTGACTTTATAACATAATTCTGACTTTATAACATAATTCTGACTTTATAACATAATTCTGACTTTATAATTCGCAATTCTGACTTTATAATTCGCAATTTTGACTTTATAACATAATTCTGACTTTATAACATAATTCTGACTGTATAACTCGCAATTCTGACTTTATATCTCACAATTCTGACTTTAAAACTCGCAATTCTGACTTTATAACATAATTCTGACTTTACAATTCGCAATTCTGACTTTATAACATAATTCTGACTTTATAATTCGCAATTCTGACTTTATAACATAATTCTGACTATATAATTCGCAATTCTGACTTTATAACATAATTCTGACTTTATATCTCGCAATTCCGACTTTAAAACTCGCAATTCTGACTTTATAACTCAATTCTGACTTTATAACTCACAATTCTGACTGTATAACTCGCAATTCTGACATCATAACTCGAAATTGACATGAACTTTATATCTCACAATTCTGACTTTATAACTCACAATTCTGACTGTATAACTCGCAATTCTGACTTTATAACTCACAATTCTGACTTTAAAACTTGCAATTCTGACATCATAACTCGAAATTGTGACATTATAACTTGCAATTCTGAGAAAAAAAAGTCAGAATTGTGAGATTAAAAAGTTGCAATTACCTTTTTAATCTGTTTTTATTTAATGTGGGAAATGAGCTTCCATACGTGTTGTATTTTGGGGATGATGACGTGTGCTACCTGAGACTTCTCCACCGAGGCGTTGTGCTTGTCACACATGGGGCTGATCTCCATCCCTCGCTCTCTCTCCCGGTCGCCCTGACTGAAGAACTCCTCCATGATGCGGTCCGTCCACTGTCTGTACAGCTGCAGGGGTTTGGTGGGGTTACTGAGATCCGCACAGTGCACCATGTTCTGAAGCACCTGACCGACACCAACAGACAATATCAACATTTCTGCTTCAGTTACAAGTGATGCAGCTAAAACTAACTACATTCTCTACTTACAACAAATCAGTATCATAATAAAAAATAAGTTAAATATTAAAATAATGAATGAACTTATTTATATCCCATTATTAGTTATTGAAGTTCTACGAATTTACAATTTATGCTTGATTTAATTTATATTTTGTAAAACATGTCAGACGTGGTTAAAACAAACTACATTCTATATTTACAATAAATCAGTATCATAAAAAATAAAATAAGTTAAATATTAGAATGATGACTGTTAAACTTATTTAATATCTTATAAATAGTTATAGAATATCTATGAATTTACATATGAATTTAAATATTGTAAATTTTGTCAGATATAACTAAGAAAACTATTTCAACATAGTATAAAATCAGTAAAATATTAAAATGATAAATGTTAAACATCTTTAATATCCATTAGTTATAGAAGTTTTATAAATGTATAATTTCTTCTTCGTTTAATTTATATTTTGTGGAGCTAAAACAAACTACATATTAGCATATTAACAAACATATCATTATCATAATAAAAATAAGTAAAATGTTAAATTAATAAATGTTAATATTCTTTAATATCCCATTAAAAAGAAGTTCTGAAATGACAATTTCTGCTTGATTTGCTAAAACAAAATACATTCTATATTTACAACAAATCAGTATAATAACAAAAAAATAAGTTAAATATTAAAATAATAAATGTTGAACTTATTTATATCCCACTAGCGAATTTACAATTTCTGCCTAATTTACAATTGAAATCATTTAAAATAGGCCAAAAAAGTGGAGAAAACTACATTTCACATTGAAAAACAATTATCGTTATTATTATTATTATTAATAATAAAAAAAAAGTTCTATTAATCAAATGGGTTTCTTAAACACCATTGGTCAACAGAAAGACAGTCCCGCCCCCAATTCACGCCATTGGCTGAGGCAGAAGCAGTGTATCCTCACTTGTATCCTGTCTGAATAGTTATCCAGCAGCAACACTCCAGAACTGGTGACCTTCTTCGTCTCCACCATCGTCTTCAGATCGGCCAGCAGGTTCATGTGTTTGGACATATCCGTCGCCAAGACCTTGGAGAAACGTATGAGAACACCTTGAGACTTCAGAATAAACAGAAACACACACGTCAGATGTCACTTCAGTGGGACGTACGATGTCTATGACCATCTTGCGCAGCGATTGTCTCTGTTTTTTGGTCAGGTTCTGGAAGATGTCACAGTTCTCCTCCTGCAGCAGCTTGAAGCCCACCGCCAGATGATGGTTCTCCAGCACCGATGAGTCATTGTACATGAGGGCCAACTCGGAGTCTGTGGACACACACACACACACACACACACATATGAACAAAACACTTGGAATTCTGAGGCTCTCGAACACGAGCCCGACCTTGTGCTAATCTCTACATCGGCGTGACGGACGCGCCGCGTACAGCCGTGTCAGCAGCGGGACTCCATCACTGTCTGCCGGAGATTACAGCGTGTGACGCAGGACGGGGACGCGCTAAAGCCTCTCAGACAGACTCGCTCCCGTGAGGCCCGAGCCGCACTTATCTGTCACATCAGAGCTTCGGCGCTGCTTGTGTCAAAACAGAGTTATGTAAGAGGTTCTGAGCACAGATGTGCGCTGGTCTGTCTGTCTCTGGGATGATGGGATTTGGTTCATATATAGATCCGCGCATTACGCTTTTAAATACATATATTGTTATTTATAAAATTATTATACTTAGACATTAAATAATTAGATGATTAAATTTAGATATTTAAATAATTAGTTAATCACATTTAGGTATTTAAATAATTTGATTATTATATTTAAATATTTTAAAATGATATTATATTTAGAAATGTAAATAGTGATAATTTAACCTTGAACAATTTTCAACAAAATCATGGCTGCAGATGGCTGTGTTAAAATGTGCTTTATTATTATTAATAATAGTATTTTTTTTATGGCCTAATCCAGTAACAAGCAATCAAATACATGGCCAGTGTTGTTTGGCTGTAGTTTGTATGTTAAAGCACACTTACTGGTGTTGATGAGGAACTGGTTGGAGACGCCCGGGTGGTCTACGTCGTGAATTGCACTGGCGAAAATGGCAGCGAGAATTTCAAGGTCTGTGAAAACCGCCTGAAAGAGAAGAACATGTGGATGTACGGTCAGCGAGAGCAGACATTAGCTTCACCACATAACCTTTTCAGAAATCCAATGCTACACATTTCACCTGTGGTCAGCTTATAACTAAAAACATTCAGAACAACTCTGTACTGAATAACCTCTGTTATGTGAAATGACCAACAATGCCCAGTTGTTGAATACTGAATAGTTGTTGATGTGGGCGCTCAACATTCACAGTTGTGACGTCAGTACAATGGCCGTTTTTTTGCAGCTTAGTTCCAGTGAATGTTCTGGGCGGAAGGTCTGCAGTGAAGCGCAGCTCTCACCTCCAAAGCAGGCGTGGAGAGCAGCACGTGTGTCGACTGCGTGACGTCAGCAGCATGAATGTTGTTGTGATACGCAACATCAGCATGGTAATGGTCTTCTAAGGTCATCAGGTACGTTATGAAAGTGTCCAAGGGAATTTTAAATGTTTTGAGCAAGTCCCTCTCCTGTGGGAGAGAAAACAGAGGGATAAGGGAATACAAGTATCTGTTAAAAACAACAAGAAAATGCATTTGCAACACATTTAAATTCGATCTTGTGACTGTTAAATAATGCAGGGAGAGGCTCAATTTGATTAGATCAAGTAAAGTAGGCTATTTTAGTTTAATGCAATTTTTAAGAGGTGAAAAGTTATGAAAACAAAGCTTTTTGATGACATGCACTGATGAATTGCACTCAGTAACACCGTGTCCTAACCAGATGCGATAAGACAATCAGAAGAGCATGTGGGCGGAGTCTTTCTGCAAGCACACAGCGCTCAGAACTAAATCACAGCCAATCAGAAGAGTGTGTGGGCGGAGTCTCTGTAAGCACACAGCACTCGCAACCAAATCACTTCGCAGCCAATCAGAAGAGCATGTGGGCGGAGTCTCTGCAAGCACACAGCACTCGCAACCGAATCACATCGCAGCCAATCAGAAGAGCGTGTGGGCGGAGCTTCTGCAAGCCCACAGCACTCGCAAACCAAATGGAAAAGTGTCTGTTGATTTTCCAGCTGCGACATCGCAGAAATAGAAAGTTAGAATCTGTTTCTAAAGTCGAATCGACGCTTATCGCTGTTAGGACAAAAATTCTGATTCAGACTCCTTTTATGGCACGTCGCGGCATCAAAACACGTCTGGTTAGGACACAGTGTCAAACATTTATTAGCACAGAAAGCAAAGGTCATTGGTGAATGTTTGCGATTGTTCTCACCTGAAATATAGTGTACATCATCACCGTTAACGGCCTGTTGCCTGAAAACTCTGTGACTTTAAAAACATTAAGGCCCCATTTGTTTATGTCCTCCAGTTCCTGAAACAAAGCAGCAGATCATTAGATGGTCCTGTTATGTGTGTGATGCCACTAAACTAAATTACTAGTTAGTTTCATAATTGATGAACTCGGCAACAATGTTATTGAGAATCAACACTGAACCGACTTGAGCTGAATAATGACACTATTATCTTCTGTAGAGCGGCTTCATGCAGTAGTGCTGTTGTAATGTTATTGAATTGAATCAACACGACTAAATTAAGCTGAAAAATGACACTATTGTATTTTAAGAGCTGCTTTACAGCTGAATTCATTGTGCAATTGATATTCCTGTTTAGTTATGTGAAGCTGCTTTCAAGCAATCTGTATTGTATAAAGTTGTTAAATAAATAAATTTGACTTGACTACTCCCATATGCAAAATGTATTAAAAAAAATTGGTTTTCATAACAGCCACACAATGTTCTGGAACGACACGGGAGTGAATTTGAGGAAACTGATCTGGACAACCTGCTGAAAAGAGGGGCGTATATTGTGTTTTTAAAGGATTAGTTCACTTCAGAATTCAAATTTACTCACCCACATGTCATCCAAGATGTTTACATCTTTATTTCTTCAGTCGAAAAGAAATTCCAGGATTTTTCTCCATATAGTGGACTTCAATGGGGTTCAACAGGTTGAAGGTCCAAATGTCAGTTTCAGTGCAGCTTCAAAGAGCTCTACATGATCCCAGACGAGGAATAAGAGTCTCATCTAAAGAAACCATCGGACATTTTATAAAAAAATATAAAAAATATACTTTTTAACCACAAATGCTCATCTTGCACTGCTCTGCAATGCGGCACGCATTATGTAATCACGTTGGAAAGGTCACGTGTGACGTAGGAGGAAGTACCGATCCAGTGTTTGCAAGACTAAGTCAAACGGTCTTTACAAAAAAAGGTACAACAATGATGTCGGACCATTTTGAAGTTGGAGGAGAAAATGAGTTTTACCGCGGTACTTCTGCCTACGTCACATGACCTTTCCAACATGATTATGGAATGCGTGGAGCATCACAGAGCAGTGCAAGACGAGCATTTATGGTTTAGTATACAAACATTTTTATTTTTTTTTTTTTAGAAAATGTCCGATGGTTTCTCTAGATAAGACTCTTATTCCTCGTCTGGGATCATGTAGAGCTCTTTGAAGCTGCACTGAAACTGACATTTGGACCCGTTGAACCCCATTGAAATCCACTATATGGAGAAAAATCCTGGAATGTTTTCCTCAAACTCCTTAATTTCTTTTCCACTGAAAAAAGAAATACATGCACATCTTGGATGACATGGGGGAGAGTAAATTATCAGGAAATTTTAATTCTGAACTGAACTAATCCTTTAAAGCATTCATCAATCAGCGTGTTGATGAATACTAGCAAAATGCCAGTCGACAACCTTCCTGTTGAACAGCGTGACACTAACCAGCATGGAAACTCATGCTGGTCCAAGCTGGTCTTTTCAGCAGGGCACAAAATCTTTCCAATTCCACGTCATCCATCGACGTCATCCCAATGACCTTTCATCAAGGACTACTAGTGTCTCTGATCAGGTCCAGTCAGGATTCAATTGAGATGATTGAGGTTTGAAATGCTTGAAGCAGCTCTCCAACACATGTAACGCCCCTGTCGCTCACCTTGGCTAAGGAGTCTTCCGTATCCGTCTTGACCCCGAAGCGAGGGATGTTGGAATTGGTGAGGCTGGTGCTGTGCATGAGTTTTTTCACCCCGCTGATCTGACACATGGGCTTTTTCTTCTTCTCCTTCTCCTTCTGCGTCTGCGGGGAGGGCATCTCCACATCGTGCTGTTTGTCTGGAGGAGAGAGAGAGCGTGAACGTCACAAAAACTCACCATAACACATACGTCAACTGCATTGATGTTTCTGTGATTTACCTAAAAATGTGTTGGAGATGTACTCTGAGACCTGGTTACCAGATCTGCTCATCTCAGACAGGTGGGTTAACTCCCTGTTCAACATCCGCTTGAACTAGACAGACAGACAGAGAGATATTTTATGATGAGGTGAAACACAGACAATGAATAAACTAATCAACTGAATTTTAAAATCAATCAGCTGTAACCTTCTATTGTACTCAGTGTGAGAACAGACTGTTCTGGAATAAAAACCTAAAAACAGCGACATCTAGAAATCAGGTGCATTTCATAAATTTAGAAGATGTGTGTATAAATTATAATCTCATGATAAATTAGGAATAGCTATATTCTTTACAACCTTGTTTGTGATATATTTCTGCGTTGCAAAATTATAAAAAAAAAAAAAAAAAAAAAAATATATATATATATATATATGAAAATAATTTTGCAATACCGAAACAAAAATGTTTTTTTAAATAATTTTGCAATGCAAAAACTTTCAAAAAATGTTTAATAAATATATTTTAATGTATTTTAATATGTTTAATAAATATTTTTTATATAATAAATATATAAAAATAATTTTGCAATGCAAAACTATTCTAAATTTTATTTAATAATTTTAAAAAAAACTTTCTAGAAATGTATGCTATATATATATATATATATATATATATATAATGAAATAAAGCAAAAACATTCAAAAAAAAATTTCTTATAACTTCTCAGTCATCCTAAAGTGAACAAACCTTTTAGTGTCACAGGTTTGCCATATTAAAATACTTAAATCTGTATAGTCTTACATTACAAATGCACTGCTTTTCAACATCCCACCATCAACACTGAACGTATCTGTGTGTGGCGTTTCAGACACTGCCTAAACCCTCCAAAACTCATCACACAAAAATAGAGAAGCACAGTTTTTCTCACATCGTACAGACACTGTCCTGTTTGGATCATAAAACGATAATCTCTGCTAATTTACATATAATTTACATGTGGCGTACCGCACATCATTTCAATACATCAATTCATGACGACACAAAACCCACAACTAAAGAACGAAGGGAAATGCAGAGAGGCCAAAATTAATCGTTTTGTTCAGGTTTTGTTGCTTTACGACCTCCAAGCCTATAGATTAATTAAACCATCTTCAGAAGAACCATACCTTTATATATCCCCATGAGACCGAGCGTAGATAATTCGCGTCAGGCATCTTCGCTAAAGCTCAAAAAACACAGAAAAGCAAGAAACGAAGCACTCTTGAATTCTTCCGACAAGGCGACACGAACGCTTCTGCAGTCTCAGTCTAAAGCTCAGGTGGAGGTGTGATGGAGGCTGGCAGACATGGCTTGGCTTTGCGAGAAAGATGCTGTGCTGCTCGACACCTTCCAAATATGGGACTGCTCGTATAATGGAGCCGCTCGAGCCCCTTCACACAGCCAATCACGGCTCATGAGAGGCAGGAGCGATGGAGGACGCTTTCACAGCTCACCTCGTACCTGTGCTCCGTTGACTCATCACAGGAGCTGAATCTGCTCACGTGATCTCTTCAAGGATTGATAGATAGATAGATAGATAGATAGATAGATAGATTTGGCTGCTATTATCGCCACTATCCAACGATTTGTTTTAGCCTTTTTTTTTCATAAATATTTGAGAAAAAATGTTTAAAATTGTATGACAGTTTCAGTGATAACCTTAAAAATGAAAACATTTATATTTTGTTATTTTTTTAAAGCCCAGTTTAGTACTTAATACCAGTTTAATGAAAAGTTTAATATTTCTTATTTTATTTTTATTCTATTTATTTATTTTCAATTGTACAAATTATGCTTAAAATGTATTCAATAAAATTAAAAATATTTATGAATAATATTATATATAATTATTTATACATTATAAATTATAAAATTTTTTGATATTCGAAAGTAAAATATATATATATATAAAATTGTGTAAAATATGTACACAAACAAACAAAGAATTAAATATTTCAATAAAGATTAAAGATTTGTTTTAGCTTTTTATCATGAAATTTGAGAAAAAATGTATTATTATAGCATAGTTTCAGTGATAACCTTAAATATTAAAACATTCACATTTTATTATTTTTTTATTGAATATATTTCATTTTTATATATATATATATATATATATATATATATAAATCTCATATTTAAATATGATATATGCACAATCGATAAATAAATTAATAAATTTAAAAATAAATAATTTAAAAAAAAATGCAAAATAAATAAATTCATGAATTAAAATAAAATAAAAATAATTGCATACATTTAAAATATAATATGTATAACAGAAAATAAACAAAATAAATGAAATAAAAAGTATTAAATACACTGGATTTTAAAAATATTCATAATAAAATATACAAGACATTTTAGGATCGATTTCTAGATGAATAATAATGAAATAATTTTAGTTAAAATAACTATCATATTTATATATTTGATAATGCTATTGGCCACTGAAAAACCATTACACCACGGCAGGGCTGGACGGTGCGATGTTCATGAAGACGTGCAACATTCATTTCAAATCCATGACAGTCAAAAAGAGGAAGTAGTTCAACTTCTCAGACTGTAAAACTCTTGTGTAAGTGTAAATATTGACATGCTGATAAACAGACTCTCCAATCACAAGCCGATCAGAAGAGCTCGTCTTCGATGACACTTACAAACCGAGGAAGGACATCTGAAAACGAAACAAGCGTCTGGAACAATACAGCAGCATTCATATGGAGATATCGACCCCCATCCACCCATAACATGAGGCTTTCATGTGGCCAAAGCTCGTGTTCTCATTTGAAAAACAAATGGAGAGATCAGTGGCTCTTTTATGGAAGCAATAGCCATTGGCTGGATTTGTTTGTGGCCGATTTGAATATGAACCTGAAGCCTTAACCATTTGGCATTGATGCTATATTATCAGCAGAAATATGAGGCCTCTGCGGTGGCGTATTACGTCAAAGCATTTCTTTATGCAAAGCGAGACATTATGTGGTTCAGCATAAACAAGGAAATAAAGCTTGAGAGATTCCCTGTGTGTGTCAATTTATTATTGTTTGTTGTATAACCATGAACTCACTAAATGACATCTTGCAGTCAGAAAATGTTTTTAATGACAGTCGACAGCTGTTGTGCATTGCCCTCAATTCACCCTTCACAAACAGTTTGATTGACAGGCGATCTGACCAATCATAACCCCGAATCCGCCATTTTGTCCGTCAAAGCAGTCAGGGGAGTTAGTAGATTAACGTTGGTGAACTTGAACTTGAAAAATTGTGTGTCCTCACGTCTTTCCGCGGTTGAAACAACATTCCTTGTCAAATAATAATTAATTTTTTAAAAATGTGACATTGTAATAAATTAATAAATATTGATTTGTGTGTGTGTGTATATATATATATATATATATATATATATATATAAAATTGTGTAAAATTGTATGCCAGCTTTTCAACAATAATTTTAAAAATGAAAATATTTATATTATATAATTTTTAATATATTTATGATTTTAATATTATATATGTATATAATTTAATGTTTAATAAATACTTTCAAAGAAAAAATTATATTAAATTATATATATTATATATATTATATTATATTAAAATTATATACATAATTAAAGATAGAATATATTATTTATAATTAAAATAAGATAATGAATACATTTAAAATATAATATGTACAATCGAAAATAAATAAATAGAATAAAAATAAAAAATAAATTAAAAAGTATTGAACTATTTATTAAACTGTTATTAAGTATTAAACTGGACTTTAAAAATATACATAATACAATTGTATGGCAGTGTTTCAATGATAACATTAAAAGACAATATATATATATATTTTTTGTATTTAATATATTTAATTAATACTTCTTTCATATATAAAGAAATAAAAAATTAATAAATTCATGAATTAAAATAAAAATAATTCAATATATTCAATTATAATATTTGAACTGTAATATTAATAATATATTATGAATAACATTTAAATTAATAAAAAATAATTTAAATATAAAAAGTAAAAATTGATTTTAAACATTTTCTGTATATATAAAATACGTATATATGTTTTGGGGTTGGATTTCCAGCAAAAATAACTTATTGAAATTGTAGATTTTGGTCACGTCGCCCATGGAAGCATAATAAACGTAAGGTGAAACAGGATCCTGTAAGAAAGTACAGCAGATTATGATTAATTACAGACCAGTGCTAACTAGAGGGAGTGTGGTCGCGCCGTAGGAAGAGTCTGGCTGCAGGTCGAGGCCGGTGTCACGCTGATGGAAACGTCATATGGAACGGGGGGAAAAACCTCCGACCACACCCCGAAATCATCAGAAAGGCAGCTCTATTTCTGGAGATCTAATTATCGCCACATCAAGTTTTATTGGGACCACGCGCACTCGTAACAACACGGATCTGGCGGACACTAAATGCATCCTGGAACTAGATGAAGTCACATCTTAAGCCCAAATCTGATGGACTCGTATGGGTGCAGGTTTTGCATTGGCTGTATCACATGTCTGCAGTGCTCACATAAAGGCGATGCGAGAAGGATGTTAGTTCTCTTTAGTGAGGAAACAGACCTCTGTGGTTTTCTGTGAAGTAGTCTGGTGAGTTCTGGCTGGATCTGAGGCCGTTCCTCGTGTGGCTTTGATTAAAGCCGTCGGCGGACTCTTTGAGTCTCGTTCAGCGTTTCGTGCTCCGCGGTCGCCGCTTCAGAGAGGGCCAATGGGACGCCAAAGGCTTTACCACAGCGCGTGCAGGATCCAAATCATTCAAGAAACCCACTGGCCACAGATACCCCCCATCCCACACGCTGACCCCCTCTCCCCGACCCATATGTCTCATATTCCTCCAGTCTTTCTTGGTTTTGGGTCTCTGCGCCCCTGGCACTGGGTGTGGTGTTCGAGGAGTCATGAAGGGAAGTTGGTAACTCCAGATCTGCTGTAATGGGAAGTCTTTAACTACATACATTGGATGCATCACTATTTTTAAAGTTTTTGAGTCTTTTCTGCTCAACAAACGTGCATTTATTTGATCAAAAATACAGTAAAATTAGTAAATATTTTTACTATTTAAATTAATAGGTTTCTATTTTAATATACTTTAGAATATAATTTATATCCAGTGATCAAAGCTGAATTTTCAGCATCATTACTCCAGTCTTCAGTGTCACATGATCCTTCAGAAATCATTCTGATATGCTGATTTATTATCAATGTTGGAAACAGTTGTGTTGCTTATCATTTTTTATAACCTGTGATACATTTTCCAGGATTTTTTTGATGAATAAAAAGTTTAAAATTCAAAAATATAAATCTTTACTATCATATATATATATATATATATATATATATATATATATATATATATATATATATATCTTCACTCGGAAACCTCATATCTTTAAAACCGCCACTTTTCAGGAAATGGAATTTTTTTTCAATATTTAAACACCACATTGTCAAAGTTGTTATTGTAGCTTCATATATGGTCAGACACTTGCATGAGTCATTAGATTATTAACATTTTACCAAAGTCGAGCAATTTCGAAGAATGTACGTATTTTGTCTGTCATTTCATCAGCTTACAGGTTATTAAATTGACTGTAGCTACAGGATGTGGGCGCTCATTAGGCCAAAATCTCATGCTATTAAAGATGAAGTGCTTCACACTGGCTATTTAAGACAGTATTGGCTGTGACTCGATGACAAGACTGAGACACTCTTCTCTGTCCTTAAATAGATGAAACATGTATATATAGTGAACATAAACAGCTCTTTATTTACCATCGCATTGCAAACAAGCAGAGATGTTACAAGCTGTTTTTAATATGTTTCATTGGATAAAGAGTTACAAAGCCCACAGTCAGACATAAAGGGTAACCAATAGTAATGATTTATGGAAAAAATAAACTGACATCTCTGCTTGTATGTGAACCACTTGCAGAATCTGTGAAAATGTGAATAATACATAAAATGCATGTTATTTTTTATTTAGCACTGTCCTGAGTAAGATATTTTACATAAAAGATGTTTACATAAAGTCCACAAGACAAAAAAAAATTACTGAATTTATAAAAAACGACCATGTTTAAAAGTTTGAATAATTGGTTCGTGTCGTTACCTGTCGTAAAACTTCCGAACAGAATGAAGATGTGTGAAATATTTTTCTTATTGTGTCTGAAATCAAGTACTGCCCTTCGGAAGCAACGGATTCCCGGAAGACAAATTAAGTACAATTTACCTTGAGCTTCAAAAAAAAAAAAAAAAAAAAAAAAAATATATATATATATATATATATTTTTAATCAAGTCTTGTGGACTTTATGTAAATATCTTTTAAGTAAAATATCTTACTCAGCACAGTACTAAATAAAAACTAACATGCATAAAACTGCCAGTCAAACCATGTTTGTAACATCTCTGCTTGTTTGCAATGCGATGGTAAATAAAGAACTGTTTATGTTCACTATATATAAAGGCTAATGAGGAGCAGAAAGCAGCAGAGCTGTTCTCAACAACACATGATTGGACGAACGATTCACGTCTGGAGCACAAAGTGGCACGAGTTTCATGTTGGAGTTTGATTCTTAAGGTTAGGGGTTTGTTTAAATCCATAAAATCCTCTAAACCTGAACCACAGTTATGGGATTATGGGATTAGTTAGTTGTTGATGTTGGATTTATTGTTTTCATAGTCCATAGAGATGAGTCTGATTCTGTATATCTCTAAATAAATACTGATTCCACTAAAAGTTACATACTAGAATTATATGACATTTAAAGAACTAATATACATTACATAATAAAGTAGTTCTAAGCAACCAGAGATCAGATAATACGCTCAAATTTGCATTCGATCCGCTGTTAAAGAGCCCAGGTCATTTCTGAGCAACGGCTTCATTTGCATCTCTTCGCATCGTGTTATGATGATAGAGTGCGTGAGGCATTTTACATCCGCTCTCACAAGCCGGCCCTCCTTCACGGCCCCTCAGTCTCTCCCGCCTGTTTTATGGTTTGTTTTTGAACGTACTGAGCATGCTCCGGAATCACCGGCATAGGCCTGCCACGCTGCATACTGATGAACAGAATACCTACAGTACACACACAGCAACAACATGCCCTCCCTGTCACGGCGCAGACAAACAGGCTTGTGCAGGATCCCACATGCTTGCAGTCACCATGGCAACGCAGACAAATCGAGCCCTGCAGTGGGCCGAGACGCAGCGCAGACGACGCACACGCACCGCATTCGGCACAAAGACACCCAGCCGAAAGGTTAATGAGGTCCACTAGCAAACATGAGCAGCTCTCTGTCTGAACACGCGTGTTTCGGCCTGAAATGTTACAGCACACGTTGATGAGCATGAGGACAGTCTGGAAGCGCATATGTGTGTGAACCTTAACCTCTCGTATATGCTGTAAAGACGCTATGATGTCATGCCTGGGCTAGTTTAGACACGCAGCGTCTCATTCTGGATATGACACTAGACAAGCATACGCTACATACATATATATATAAATGTACATAAACACCACTAACAACATATATTTATCTAATATTATTATCTATATATTTGTGAGTGTACAATATGTAATTAAATATATGTACATATATATATATATATATATATATATATATATATATATATATATATGTACATATATATATATAATGATGGTGATTCTTTGATGAATAAATACATTAAATTGATGAAAAGTGACAGTAAAAGTGACATTAGCAAAGATTATGCTGTTCTTTTGAACTTTCTATTCAAAGAAACTTGAACAAAAAATGTGCACAACTGTCTCAAGGATCATGTGACACTGAAGACTGCAGTAATGATACTGAAAATTCAGCTTTGATCACAAGAATAAATTACAGTTTAATGTATATTCACAGAAAACAGTTATTTTAAATTGCACTATTATTTCACAATATTAATGTTTTTTTTTTTAAATATATTTTTAGTTAAATAAATGCAGCCTTGGTGAGCAGAAGAAACTTCATTCAAAAAACATTAAAAATCTTAATTCCAAACATATATATATATATATGTATAGTAGTTGTTAGTGGTGTTTATATGATGCTACGGCAAGAATCACAATTACTACTTAGCATTAGGAATTTTTCAAAACTTTGTTTACTTTATAGGTGAAAAAAGTCCTTGGGTCAGGAAGAAACAACACTAGTGTTACGGTGAGGTTATATAATCATGTGTCACTGTAAACACAGTTTGCATAATGCCCGTAGATGCTGGTGGGAAATCGCAATAGTTAGCAGGATCGAATTATAGTTTTAAAAATATTTACACGTAAACACCGCCTTATATGGGATATTTCAAACTTAAGTCTCCAACAAGGTGTTTGGATAATGATAGCACTCTGCATCTTTTATGCTTATAACGTCATAACTTAAACTAGAACGTATTAAAAAATTAAAAAATCAAGACTGATTGGGTTGTTTCGACCCGGTGGTTGGGTTAAATGTTTGCCCAACCTGCTGGGTAGTTTTATTTAACTCAAGTTAAAGTCTTGCTTAATTAAAATGAACCCAAAGTGTGTTGGAAATTAACAATCAGACTAGAGGCAACAATAATAATCAAAAGTTAATTATTATTTATATTAAACTTATTAATACACATATTTTGGACCACCAATATAGACATTTTTAAACAACAGTAGAGTTAAATAAAACTACCCAGGGGTTGGGTCAAAACAACCCAATCGCTGGGTTTGTCCATATTTAACCCAACTTGGGGTTATTTTTAACCCAGCAGTGTATTTTTGTGTACGATTGTGATTGAATAAATGCACTTATGCAACTTGGGAAAACTATTAGAATTACTATTAGGACTTTCACTTTTTTATTTTTTGAGTGTCTTGTTTTGTCAGTTTTCATAATGTAACGAGTGTTTTAATTTATATGATAAACAGCTTATAATAAATCACGCAAGTGGACACTTAATTTGTGCTGAAAGCGCAATAATGTTTTTCTGAAATCTAAAAATACATTTCTCAAAATGACAACAATCCCTGCAATTATAATTTTGAGCAAAATAACCTAAAACTAAAACGGCCCGACACTAAAACCTGACTAAAAAACTAGACTAAACACGAGAAAAACTAAAAAACACTTTTGACACCGGACTAAGACTAAATAATAATAAAAAAAAAACTCCCAGGTAACCACCCGAAACGCCCCAACAACCACCCAGAACATTCTAACAATCGCATAGCAACACCCTGGCAACAATCCACAACACCCTAGCCTCAAAGCAGGCGAACGCCCTCACATATTCTGAAGAAAATAAAAAATCTAATCAACATTTACATGACAACATTATATCACCCAGTTCCAATATGACCTTCAATAATACCGGCGCCTTCCCTCCTCATAGATCGAACACTCAAGACCTCCATCTCATATTTAACCCCCTTCTATTACAGCATTAAAAGACGCCTGTGCAGTCAACATGATCCCCAGCAATCTGACCTCCCTCCCACAAGAACAGACCCACCATTCCAACGACAATGATGCTTCAGTCCGACTAAAGGTCTAAACTGACGATTCCAGCATGGCAGCACAAACAGACGCGGCCGTTTATACTCACAAGCGTTTGGACGTTGCATCGGATGACGGTCACGCGTGATGGACACCCTGACTCACAATCCTGCACGTACATGACTTGTGAGTGTATCTCCCTGAAACTGCAGCCCCCCGGGGCAGCCATCTTGGCTCTGCGCTACCTGATAACGTCTCCCGTCTGTGAGCCAACAACCCTGCCAAATCGCACCTGAGCTCCCCTGGGCGGCGGTAATGACATTAAGTCAAGGGAAGCCCTTCTTTCTAAGTGGAATATACCATGTGTTGACTCACCTTGTTGGAGGCCATCTCGCTGACGGAGTGTCGGGTCTGCAGGGTCTCCAGCTGGTCCAGGCACCAGTCCAGCTCCTCCAGGGTCTCGGTGGCCAGCTTCTGGTAGGCCTCCTCTGGAGGGAGACAGTTAAGGGGGTGATCAGTTTTGAGGCGCTTGACCGGGCTAGCCGAGGCTTCCCGGACATCGTCCACATCGTAGACAGCCATGCTGGGATGTCCACATGGGTGACTCTTCATGCTGAAAAGATCAGGGCTATAGGATCAAATGATGCGATAAAACGGAGTCACACCGCTGTCAGTCCAGCCGTGCAGGGCTCCTGGTGTAGAGCGCACCAGAGCCCCATGCTCCTGGAAAACAAAACACACACATATGCGAGCACAGAGAATCCCTTTCCAATCCGCTTCCACTGATTCCCAGCCAGCTGCCGTAACAATTACACGTCCGCGCGCTGGTTTACAATCGCAATCTCCTCCACAGGTCCATGAACTCCAGCTTCGGCTGATGTTCTGTCTCACAACAAAAGAGAGAAAATGCAAAGCGCCTCCCACCGGCTTTCAAAACCCCCTCTTAGTCAGAGATCCAGACCCTTATATGAAGCGACGGGCGTTCCTGGAGAGCGAGTCGTAAAAAAAAAAGAGACACAGTGAGAGAGCCGCGCGGCACCTCAGCTACACACACATGACATCGGAGGCATTGCTTTACACAAACATGAGCGGCTTCCTGTGAAACCACAAACCTACAGAGCTGGAGAGCACGACACAGAGAGAGAGACGCAAGATGTGGATCGGAGCGCTGGAGCTGGAGCCAAACATCCCTGCAGACTCACTGCTGTCAGCAAAAAAAACAGAAAAAAAAAGGGCCGGATCTCTGTTACAAATGTGTATTAAAAATGCATGCAGCAGTTGTGTCTTAAACATGACACGGCTCGGGACTAGAGTTTCACTACATCTGAAAGCAAGATCACATTAACCACAACATGTGTTAGCATTCTGTGTATAAAATGCATATTATCATATAATTTATTAAAATTATATTTATGGAGGAATGTGTGTGTGTGTGTGTGTGTGTATCTATTGGCAAAATATGAGCCAATGCATTCCTAAAAAAACTATATATATATATATATATATATATATATATATATACAGACACATGTAAAATTAAATATATTAATTTTAAATAATTTATTATGTATATATAAATACGCATGCATGTATATATTTAATAAATTATATAAACAACATATTTTGTCATATATACACACACACATTACTCCATAAATTTAATTGTATATTATATTTTAATATATATTTTGTGGTTAATATGATCTTGCTTTCAGATGTAATTAATTGGTTTGAACATTATCACTAACCAAAATAAAAAATGTCAAACTTTAAAAAATAATGATTAAAATAAAATGCATTAGAAATAAGTGAAAATATCAGTATAAACCTTCTTTTAAATATTATCTATATCTGTCTGATTAGGCCGATATTATAAACCGATTTTAAACTAATATTCTTTTTTCTTTTTTTTAATTCCATGTTTCAAAAGTATGAAACAATTATGCTTTTTACATTTTTTTTCTATGGTAAATTATGACATTTAGACGCCTGATTTCACTTACGACGCGTATGATTTCAAACCTGTACTTTTAAAAATTGGAAAATCAGCATGGATTATCAATATTGGTCATTATATCAGTTATTGGTTATCAGTAAGTGCCGTATGAGAAACAGTAGATAGAGAAGTACGTCTCTAAAGCAAAAGCAGCCGTAAACAAACGTAAATGTGCAGCAAACAACCACAGGATCGGCATCAGACTGAGGGACAGATTGCTGCTGCTCTTTCATGTCCCAGAATGCTCCTGGGAGGCTGTTTACTTTAGCTGTATGCCATTCCAGTGCAGACAATCTGACAGATTCATTCACTGCGATGCTTAAAGATTATGTGACAGTCAATCTCTGCAGATTATGACTGAAAATTAATCCTCGTTCAGGCCAGATTTCTTCTTTTTTTCATAATCCTGGATTATGTCAAGGCTGTGCAGTGCATTTAAAACCTGAACCTGCGTCACAGGACGTGCATATGCTCAGACCGCTCAGGTGATCAACTATAACCCATACTGTGCTGACAAAATGTTGCAACTCGACTCGCGTGTATTGAGTTACAAAGGGCCGTGCTGCAGTTACAAGAAAATCTTCATCAAAACAAGCGCGCTTATGCATGACACAATCACAACACGCGCCTCAGCGGTCACAGGATCTTGGTGCTATTGTTATGGGGCAACCTTTAGAGCGAATCTGACATGCAGCTCGTGCATAGCGTTTGCTCAACCTCTGACGGGTCGTAACTCAACGGTCTGGGGGAATGACACAGAAAAAAATGCAAGAAAAATAAGGATGCACAGATGATTTATAAAGGAAAATTGGGGGAAAAGGATCACATCATGTGTGGCATTCTGTCCGCCCCAACCCCCACGTCTTTAGCCCTCGTCTCAAACGTCTGTCCAATCACTCTGAGGAGAATTCAAGAGCAGGGCTCCACTGTCCTTGCTGACAACATCTCCTCTGACGTCAATGGCATTCTTCTTGTGTTCGGTGCGACACAGAAGCTGCTGTGACTGAGAGCGGGACGAGGCTGCAGCCAAACTCTGGAGTGGATTCCACAACAGAACAGGCCGCACTGAGCGCTAGACGCTGAAGAGAAAAAAATGCTAAATAGATTTTTTTTTTTTTTTAACCCAAAATCAAAAGAAAAATATGCAAAATTAGATTTTGCATAAAAAGCCTATTTTAGGGCAATCAAAGTAGTTTACATTTCTTCCCAGCCTGTTGCCAATTATCAGAATCCTACTTTAATGTGATATATTTCATGTTTTAAGTTCATGTTTCAAAAGTTTGGAAACATCAAGGTTTTAATTCAATTCTGATTTTTTTTCCACAGAATTGTGAGTTATAAAGTCAGAATTCTGACTTTTTAACTTGTAATTCTGACTTTAATTCACACAATTCTGACTTTATAACTCGCAATTCTGACTTTATAACTCGCAATTCTGACTTTATATCTCAATTCTGACTTTATAAATTGCGATTCTGACTTTATATCTCACAATTATGACTTTATAACTCAATTATGACTTTATAACTTGCAATTCTGTGAAAAAAAAAGTCATAATAATCTTCTTTTTTCAGTGGAGGCTTCTATAGGATTCTTTGATTAATAAAAATAAAAAAAAGAATAAAAATAACAGTATTTATTTAAAACTGAAATGTTTTGTAACAATATACACTACTGTTCAAAAGTTTATGGTCAGTAATTTTTTTAATGTCTTTTTCTTTAAAGAAATTAATACTTTTATTCAGCAAGGATGAGTTAAATAATTGATAAAAAGTGATAATAAAGATTTATATTGTTAAAAAATACTCCTATTTTGAATAAATGCTGTTCTTTTTAACTTTTAATTGATAAATGAAGCAATTAAGGAGCACAACATTGATAATAAATCATCATATCAGAATGATTTCTGAAGGATCATGTGACACTGAAGACTGGAGCAATGATGCTGAATATACACAGAAGGCACAGTAATAGTAATTATATATATAATTATTAAAAATGAAAAAAATATTAAACTTTTTTAAAAACTATATATATATATAGAAAATATGTAGAAAAACTTGAATACACTGTAAGCAAGCAACTGTAAGGTTCCAAAAAGCCCAAACCTGCTGTTTTATCTATTGTGCCGCTAAACGATTGACCCATATAGTTCCTCAAACATCACACAAACAGCTCAGAGATGTGTAAATCACCAGAGCCACCAGCTGCCAAACGGCTTCTGAGAAGCCCTTCATGTCACCCGTCAGTGGGTCAGTAGTCTTGAAATACACAAGCCCTCTCCAGTAATAGTGAGAAAGCAGCCGTGGGAAACAGAACCCTCGAGCTGACGCAAACGCCTTCAGAAAACCAGCCCTGATAACCTAGATGCCACATTCAGAGAGGCGCCAGAGACCGCATCGTCCTCGCATGCTCATGCCATCCGCCGTCACGTTGCCAGGCAACCATTGTCGAATCATGAGAATATAAGGGGCGGGGCCTCTCTGTTTTACATACAGTAGCAGCCAATAGGAAAACGAAAATTCCCTTCTCAAACGCACACGTGTTGATGTGAGTTGTGTGTGTTTATGATCCGGCTTTGTAGACATTTGCGTGAAGGACAACATCTCGATTGACGGGCTCATCTTGCGAGACGCCGGCACGTGGAAGCACGTCTCTGGCCGAGCATGAAAGCGTGTTTATGCGAGTATCGTGTCAGTTTGACGGGCTGCCAGCTGCGCCATGTCTATTAATATCAGCTTCGCATGATTCAAACAGGCTGAAAGATCACCAATGTCAAAGCAGGTTGTGTTTACTTCTTTTGGAAGACCGTAAACACACGCATCTATATATGTGTGACCGCCCAAAGATCAGACCTTCACTACTAAGTTTGGAGGTTTTTTTTTTTTTAATGATTTTAAATGTCTCTTCTGCTCACCAAATCTGCATGTATTTGATAAAAAATACAGTAAAAACAGTGAAATATTTTTACAATGTAAAACAGCTGTTTTCTATGTGAATATATTTTTAAAATATAATTTATATCCAGTGATCAAAGCATCATTACTCCAGTCTTCAGTGTCACATGATCCTTCAGAAATCATTCTGATTTGATGATTTGCTGCTCATTTATTATTGGTGTTTAATTATTAATAATGATTCTTATTATTACCATCAATTTTGCATCTTAATATTTTTGAAGAAACACTGATTTTTCAGGAATTTTTGCTCAGTAGAAAGTTCAAACAGGAATTATTTGTAATAGAATCGTAATAATAATTTATTATTAATAATTTAACACATCCTTGCTGAATAAATATTTTAAACATACTTATCCCAAACTTTTGAATGGTAATGTACCACAGTTTCAACAAAAAATATGAACGTTTTTAACATTGATATTAATAAGAAATGTTTCTTGAGCAGCAAATCATGAAAATTGTAAGGATATTTTACAATATTACTGTTTTTACTGTATTTTTATCTAATAAATTGAAGTGCCTTCTTTCCAAAAACTTTTAAAAAATCGTATTTGTTCCAAATTTTTGACCAGTTTATGTGTTGGATAAGCATCTAATTTCAAAACTATGGCTATTTAATAGGGAGTTGATCCTCCATGATCTTCTATTAAGACGTCCATGCAGTGCATTTCTATTCAACAATAATGTAGACGTGCAAGACGAGGCTGGCAAACTGCGGTTCTTACTACATGAATGGAAGGAGGTTTGTCGCTCCCTAGAGGTTTACTGCTGCTATGACAGGTGAGAGTGTCATGAATGAGACTTTAAAGTCTCCTGCTTCTCAGATGTGAAAAACTGTGAACCGAAAGAGCACCATAGCCGATCACACGGCTTATAAAAACAAAGCAAATAAGCCTGAAAATGATTAAAAACACAACAGTGCGTTCATTGTTCATATATAAAGTTTTTACAACGCAGAGTACAGATTTATTTGTGCATTGAATTACAGCTGTCACAGTATATGTATGTATTTGTGTAATTTACGGTGAGCTTATAAAGCCATGTATATTGTGAAATAAAACTGTCTGGATCAGAAACCGCTGATGTGTTTTTGGTCTCTCACACCTAGTTTTGTAGAAACGGGGTTTCATGAACCTTTAAATGACTGGAATAATATGAAAACCAATAGGAAACATCTCACCTGTGAAGGAGGCCTTTGTGAGAGGAGGCGGATTACACATGGGGGATCGCCTGTGAAAATTGAGGATGAAAAAGCAGAAAGCATTAACTAAATATTTGACTCTTGGAGTCAAAGTACCAGGTGATTTATCTCTTCTGCTCTTTTTGCTCGTCAGTAACGGTCCATGTACTCACTTGTTGGACGTTCGATCTTGCTGGAGGTTGGTTAATGCTGCAAAGTTATTCCGTACCGTCCTCAAACTAGCCAGCACCTTCAACAGCAGAGCAAAACGCAAGAGGTCATTCAGGTTTCGCTTTATCCATCACACTTCACCTTCACAGAATAATACAGTCAGGAAAAATTGAGCATTTGCAGAACTTCAGTTAAATTCTGAAGCTTTATCCACATATGAGGTTGAAATACTGTTAAAAAGTGTATATATATATATTAAATAATATGGATGTTCGTTGAAATAAAAAAATGAAAAAGGTAATTGTGACTTTCTAACTCCCAATTCTGACTTCTTCTCAGAACTGCAAGACTTAAAAATGACAGTTATAAAGTCAGAATTATGTTATAAAGTCAGAATTATGTTATAAAGTCAGAATTTTGAGTTATAAAGTCAGAACTGTCAGATAAAATCTCGCAATTGCATGTTATAATATCCAATTGTGAGGGAAAAAAGACACAATTCTGACTTTATAACTCAAAATTCCATGTTATTAAGTCAGAATTGCTTCATAAAAACTTGCAACTGCGAGAAAAAAAGTCAGAATTGTGAGATAAAAAGTCACAATTACCTTTTTAATTTTATTATTTAGAGGCGGAAACAAGCTTCCATAAAATAGTGCGTAAAGTCAACATGATATTCATTCACTGGATGACATGTATCCCAGAGTTCACCATGAACTGCTTCCTGGGTCACTGACCTGTGCAAACGGCGTGACGATGAGGTCATCTCCATGACTGCAAGAGAACGGACAAAGTCAGGAAATCAGCACACACATTTCAATTACAAAGCCAAAGAAAAAAAACGCGTGATACGCATGTTTATAATGTCGCATGCATTTGTCATGACAGACGAACCATATCCTCAATTAAAGTGCAGATTTTTTCCCCAAAGAAATTCACAGCATGATATTCTCACGTTTAGTCCTTCCGGAGGAATGAGATATGGTTTGTCTGTGTGACAAGAGACAACAAGGCAGGGACACGCTTGCATTAATGCTTTTAAATGCTAGTGAACGTTCACTACCAGTGTGTGGGCGACCTACGACTCTTCACATCTCACCGTGAGACTCTGTGCCAACATCACACATGCTGAAGTCACTTGAAAAGTGTCATTTTTGCTGAATAATGCAATGCACTGAATAACATTTAAATTCCATTCAACTTTGATGATGCAACAATAACAGTTATGATACTTGTGCACTGAGAATACAGAGTAAAAAACACAAAACATGATAGAAAATCAGCTGGATGAGATCCATGATAAAACATGATGGTAAAGTCTAGACAGGCATCAGAAGATGTTGTTGACTGGGTACTTGAATAACCTGATTCTGAGTGTTCACTAGGTAGGCAGCAGCCTGATCCCACCTGAAGAACACGACGTGTGTTCTGGTCTCACTTTCAGCAAGTTTTCTTTTACCCATCTCACCGTTGCTCATTATCCGAACTATTGTTGTCAAAAGTACCAAATGAAATTTTAAAAACGTGACGACGTCAGCATTTTGAGCGCTGTTGAACGGATTCTTAACACCTCTGATTGGCCGTGCTCAACAGATATGTCTGCGATTGGCTACAATTCACTGAGCGCTTACCATACCTGTCACCATTTTTGCTGGGAGTCTCTCGTATTTCACACCAATCTCCCGCCCCGCTCCCGTTTTGCTAGTTCTCCTGGGAAACTCCGGTAATTTGTAAGGCCCAAACCTCGTTAAATGAATAATCACATAAATATATTTTTCCAAGGTTGTCCAGCTGCCAGATCTTGTATGAAACGCATTCTACTCGCGCAATCGACACATCACACAAATTTCAACCCATTTTGACCTCAACCTGGCAACCAACCCCGTTGATATCAGCGCAGTCGACGCGGGAACTTGAATCAAAGTGTGTCGCACTGATTTTAATATAGGGAAAAATTACGTAACTCAGCACATTAATGCTGCCTTCACGTGCTATCGGAAATTCCGAAGTCATGATTACAAACTCTTCGCATGAAAGTTTTGAAATGTTCATGTGCAATTTTTAGCCAGGAAAGTTGTATTTACGATCATTCCGAGAGCAACCGGCACACCGTCCGTTTCGACCTTCAGTGTAATGCAGTGTTAAATACATGTGTTTTTGTTTTCAGGTTCCACAGTTTTTAACTGCTATACAGTGTTTCTGTTTATGTAATACAATTTGTAGTAATAATAAAAACAAATATAAAGAAACATGAATAATTCATGTTATCATAACCACCCCCCACTGGTCTCCCAGATTATGGTATCCAAATGTTGACAGGAATGGCGCTTGCACAGATACACATGGGAGCATTTGAAAGCAGGCGTCTATCAGCGGATATATTACAGATCAGTTGATAGAGGCCTGCTTTCAAATGCTCCCATGTGTATCTGTGCAAGCGCTCTATGAATCACAGCATGAGCATCACAGATGTCCATTTACAGCATGTTTTAAAAGCGTTGATCACTGTAGCCAATAAAAGACATATCTGTTGAGTATGTGAACACAACAGCCAATCAGAGGCGTTTAAGAATCCAGCGTTCAAAATGCTGGTGTCGCCACGTTTTTAAAATTGACCCTTCGCAAACAGTTTGATTGACAGGTGATCTGACCAATCATAACCCCGAATCCGCCATTTTGTCCGTCAAAGCAGTCAGGGGAGTTAGTAGATTAACGTTGGTGAAATTGATAAATTGTGAGTCCTCACGTCTTTCCACGCTTGAAACAACATTCCTTCTGATGTTCATTCATGTTTATTTGATGCTAGTATGAACTAGTATGAAGAGATGATCGGTTCACGAGGAGTTACAGCGATCTGTCACGACACATTAAAGACACACTAGACGATATTTATTGTTTAAACTTCTTTAAAAAATTACAATATTTTAAATATTAAACTGTTTCATACATTGTCAGTGTCCTCTTTGCTCCTCGATGTATTTTTCACCGCATGAGAACATGATGTGTGGCGTGAGAGCGGACATATTAACAGTAACTAAAGGGGGCGGGTCTTTGCGAAGGTATTTCGGTACTTTTGTCAACACTAGTCCTGATAAGATGGGGAAATGTGGAGTTAAATGGAGAATATGATGCAAAAACCTTTGATTTTATTCAGTATCCTGGTGAAAGTCCTGATTAGCTCTTTAAACGTGTAAACCTGTCAGCAGGACGTGCACATGCTCGCAACACGCGGGAGATGTGGTGCAGGTTTGAGTCTGTGTCTGTCCATTTCCTATCCGTAAATTAACTTAACTGAATAATTTTGATAGCTCCAATAAGGATTATCTATATTTATTCCTGATTTAATTTATAATTTACGCAGGAAGATTGAAGTGCTTGATAACTTTATTCAACATCTGTACATCTCCTACCTGTTTGATCAAATATTTAACATATAGTGTCTTTATGTGGTTTCTACACTAATTTGGAGATTAAATGTGAAAATATTACAATATAAAAATACATTAACTTTAATGTTAGGTGTGATTAATCATGATTAATCAAAGAAAAAAGTATGATTAATTAGTACTTTTTATTAATTGATTGACAGTACAAATATAACCTGATTAAATTACGAGTGTACTTCAGATTGCTGAAGTTTTCATTAAACTTACACGTTTTTATTAATTTACAGATTCATAAAGGAAGGGGGGGGGTACATTTTATAGTGATAAAAGTAAAACTTTTTAAAAGCTGAGCATACAAAAATTAGTTTATACTGTAATATAAACTTAAAAAAACTAACTTACATGATTTGTTATCACAACATTTTTTCTTTTGTCAAATCAACTTAGAAAGATAATTAACTTCAAATTACATCATATTTTGAGTTTCTGTTGATTAAATCAATCGCCTTCGTTGTATTAACTCAATTTCAATTAACTTAATTTTTTAAGTTAAACCAACAATTCTTTTTTACAGTGTAGGACTTTATTACAGGATTTTATGAACTTCCATGACTTCCGAGGCCTGATTCCCAGATAATTCCAAGTTTTCCATGACTAATTGAACCACAGTAAGTAGTGAATCACTGTCAGTGTGGATGGATGCCACTTTAATCGGATAGCCTGACCTGTAACCGGCTCATTTGCAGGTTGTAAATGCTGTTAGTGAGCAGCAGCTAGTGGCGAGAGCAGCACCAGGCGGACAGAAGTGCTGTTAGTCGCTGCGGTGGGGGTTACGACGCGGAGGGGTCCGAGTAAGAACATGCCGAATTTGTTGGGAGGAGGGAGAGGTCACGTCTGGGTTTTGGAGGACAGAACGAGACCTCCAGAGCAGCTCGAAACACAACGTACCTTCTCCGCCTGTCATCTGGCTGGCTGAAGAAGCGTCCGATTTCACGCACAGGCCGTGTCCGTATCAGCACGTGGGTGTCGCTGACGCTCCTGCGGTTTAGCATGATGCCGTGTGTCTGTATGTCCATGTGTGTGCATGTATGCATGTATTTCCACACGCCGTTGGAGAGGAAAAGGTCACTGTCAGTAGGCGAGTGTACAGCGTATCACGCGCTCCCGTCCAACTGCTGCAGTATGCATGTGTCGCAAACAGAGCGCGCTAAACATAGCACAAAGCCATGGCTTCGGTGAATGCAACAACCTGCTGCCATGGGAAGATGAAAGTGGCTGGGTCAGGTGTGTGAACTCCAGATGAACCCCATCTGACATCTGTGACTGATGCTGACTCCCTTTGAGAGAGTGCGAAACTATTGGCAAATTGGGCAATTTATGAGCTCTCTGCTCAGTATCCTGAGACCTTTCAGAGAAACTGAATGGAGAGGCAGAGCGCAGCTTATCAAAGCCGTAAGTTCAGTGGAAAACACCAGCTCGTCTTAAAGTCCTTTGAATGTCAATATTAGTCCAACATGTGTCTAATGCTTGGCCAGTGACTTGCACAACACATTATTGCTGAACCCTCTACTTATATTTTTAATTTGAGTCTTAAGTCTAACTCTATACTCAAAATTTGGAAACCTGCCTATGTTCTTCGCTTATTAAAAAGTGGAGTTGAACAATTATTGTTTTATTTCCAAACTTTCAATTCTATACTCTAAAAAATGCTGGGTTAAAAATGGACAAACCCATCGATTAGGTAAAATAAATGTACATATCTTTTTTTGCAAAGAGCACAGTAGATATCGGCAAAACTGGTTGACTACACTGTAAAAATGCTGAGTTAAAAACAACAAAAGTTGGGTTGAAAATTGACTCTTTTTTTAACCCAGCGGTTGGGTTAAATGTTTGACCCAACTTGCTGGGTAGTTTTTATTTAACTCCACTATTGTTTATAAATGACTATATGACTGGATTAAAATGAATCCAAAATTAAAAATCAGACACATAATTACTAGAGGCAAAAATAATAATCAAAAGCTGAACATTTATTAATAAGCAACTTAATACATTTATATTGTTTAATTATTATTCAGTAAACAAATAAATGTTGATTTATTAAACATATTAATACATGTTAATTTCCAATATCCTTTGGGTTCATTTTAAGCAAGCAATACAGTAAATTTTAAACAACAGTTGAGTTAAATAAACCAAATATTTAACAACTGCTGGGTCAAAACAACACATTTGTTGGGTTAAAACAACCCATGCGCTGGGTTTGTCCATTTTCAACCCAACTTGGGTTGTTTTTAACCCAGCATTTTTGTGACACTAAGATTCTTGAATCTCAGGTAAATTTGTTAAAAACAGTTTAAACAGTTTTTACATGATAATAATATTTTGAGCCTGCCGCATTCGTGGATCTATCTAAAGCGTTTGATTCAGTGGACCACAAATTGTTGCTGGACAAGCTTAGAAATACTGGTCTCGGTTCTAAAGCTTGGTTTAAAAGCTATTTTGCAGACCAAACTCAGTGTGTCTATAATGATGTTCATAAATCATATTTTCTTACATATTTAATTTCAGGTGTTCCCCAGGGTTCTATTTTGGGACCCGTTTTATTTTCTACTTTTATAAATGAAGTTGGAAAGGAGATCGAAGCAGAATTACACCTGTATGCAGATGACTGTGATTTATACATATGCTCCTTCCACAGTACAGGCAGTGCAGGAGCTTCGGATTGCATTTAATTCATTACAAACTGCTTCGTCGAGTTTAAAAATTGATTTAGAATGCACAGAAAACAGCTTGTCGCATATGGATAGATGATAAACTTTCATTTAAAGTACATATTGCTACCTAATTTAGTTAGGAAGCTCAAAATAAAGATTGACTTTTACTTTAAATCTTGTTTCACTTTAAATGCCAGGAAAAAGTTGTGGAAGCTACTTTTTTACCTGTGATTGATTACGGTGATATATTGTATATGTATGCAGTTACCTCTATTTTACATTGACTCAGTGTACCATGCATTTCTGCATTTTATTACAAATGTAAAAAGTACTACTTGAGTTGTGTTACGAGTTGTTTTCTGATGTTGAAATGACGCTCGAATACCTAGAAAACATATCGATGAGCTTGTTTCAGGCCTCAAATTGAAAATGAATCATTCTTTTGAGAAAAACCAAAAGTGTTTCACTATCAAAAATAGGTTTTGTGCGGTGACTTGGAACCTGTTCATTGAAATCTGAACAAAAGGATTGACAAAAATTTTATGAGAATGTCCAACAGTATTAATTAAACGCAATACTGCTAAAACTTCAAGAGCAGTTGTGACGGTAGAAGGTAATATCGGGAACCGACATGATATTTCCTGCCATTCCGGTTTGAGAATGGATTCTCTGGCAAAACGAAACAAAAATGTGCGTCCGCCGTCCCTCAGGACCCTACATAATGCATGAGCTGGTGCAGTGTTACATAGAGAAACGCTCTGAGCTTGCAAAAATCGGGCCAGAGAGAGGAAGTGCACTGATATCATCAATCACCCTTCCATTTGCTTTAGCTATATGATCTGCTGTCTGATCGTCCTGTAGTTTATGTGCTTGCTTTGTCATGCAACTGAAGTAATTTCTACAATAATTCATAACTACATCTCTATTCTGTTGCATTCTTATGTTCTGTTCCAAAACCTAGAGAGCTGTCTCTAAAAGACATGATATTTAAGGTATCAAGTGTGCTTCAGATGCAAAGGTTGTCCTAGCATTCAAATACTTTCTTACATTTGTTGGTGAAATTAAAATATATGCATTACAAAGAGATCCATAAAAATGTTAATTATTAACACATCCTGTTAAATACTGAAAAAAATTGTAATAATTAATATTACTAATTATAAAATAAAAAATGATTCAAATGTTTATAATTATAAAATAGATAAAATAGTCCTACTAAAATATATATAAAATATGATTCATTATTAAATATTACTAATTATAAAATAAAAAAAGTATTCATGTTTTTATAAAAATAAAAAAAATGTTTACAAAAATTACTACTAATAAAATAATGATAAAATATTACTACTATTATTAATAACATTTTATTAAAAATATAACATAAAATAAAATATAATTAAATATTATCAATAAAATAATGATAAAATATTACTAATTATAAAATATAAAATTATTGTAAAATAACATATAATTAAATTAGTATAACACAAAAGTTATATACCACTCAAAAAATATTTTACACTATTTATATGTTTATGAGGGCAAAGAATTAATAGCTTGGCAAAATGCTAATGTAAAATGCTGCAGAAATCAATTGTGAAGTCAAATATGAAACATTGTAAAGCGTCAGGTAAGATGCTGCCTAAGAAGGGAGCTCCCTATGTAGGCATTAGGCAGGTCACTGGGTTTCAATGCAACGACAGAGCAAGGTTGTATTTTCTAAAAGCATTGCGAGCATATGCCACTAGTTTATACTCCTGATAATTGCGAGGTACTGACGGATTTGCTTCTGTTTAAATGTGATGACTGCAGTCCAAAATCTACTTGATCAATTTTAGCATTTGACGTAAAGCTTTACAAACCATATATCTCTATTAAATGTCAAGCATTGTATTGCTTAATAGATCAATTTGCTGAGGAACATTAAATTACGCGACACAATAGAGCGTATGCATTCACGCTGGCTGGAGGAAATAATAATTTTAGTCACATGTGCACCTCGAAACTGCTATCATCAGTGTCACATGCAGTGCGGGATCATGGCAAAGATGGAGACTGACAAACACGCACTCACACACACCCAAGCCACAAGCGGCATGTCATCCGAACTCATCCGTCTTCTCCATGCGACATCTTTCATAACGTTCCCCTACGCTCTTACGACACACAGAGGTTTTAATGCCCAGAATCTTCAACCAATCAAATCAACCTAAAAATTGAAGCCTTGAGGTTTGCGCACCAGGTCGATTTGGTTGTCATTCTGCGCATTAAAAGGTGAGGGTGTAGGTGAGGGATCTCAATGCATGTGAGACCGTGATGCTCGTGTCTACGGGTGAAGCAAGGTGATGCAAATTAGACAAGCAAGAGCATTCCTTGAGGAAGAGCAAGGCCAGGAGCTGCCGTTAGGACAGGCGAGCCAGAACCAGAACTTACTTTCCACTAATAACCGGCTCAGATCTCCGAGAGACCAGGCCCGGTCTCGGCAGGTGGTTATTCCTATCGATAAGGACACAGTTTGTCAGACAAACACACACACACACACACACACTCATACACTCATACACAGCGTATCACACACATTGCCTCTTCTGCTTTTATGGTTTGAGAAGTGGCTGTTATGAATAACTGTGTTTCTAAAGAGGTCAGCGAACCGCTAAAGATCATTTGAGTCTCTCTCAGGTTCTTCAGTGACTTGCTTTGGCTTTATTAATGTCATGTTAAAGGAACAGTTCATCCAAAAATCACCTTCATGTCATTCCAAACTTGATGATTAAAGGATTAGTTCAGTTCAGAATTAAAATTTCCTGATAATTTACTCTGCCACATGTCATCCAAGATGTTCATGTCTTTCTTTCTTCAGTTCGAAAACAAATGAACATTTTTGAGGAAAACATTCCAGGATTTTTCTCCATATAGTGGACTTCAATGGGGTTCAACAGGTCCAAATGTCAGTTTCAGTGCAGCTTCAAAGACTCTACGTGACTACATGATCCCAGACGAGGAATAAGGTTCTCTAGCGAAACAATTGGACATTTTTATTTAATTTCTATTTAATTTTAATTAAATCTTTATTTTTATTTTTTTTAGAAAATGTCCGATGGTTTCTCAAGATAAGACTCTTATTCCTCATCTGGGATCATGTAGATCTCTTTGAAGCTGCACTGAAACTGACATTTGGACCTGTTGAACCCCATTGAAGTCCACTATATGGAGAAAAATCCTGGAATGTTTTCCTTAAAAACCTTCGTTTCTTTTCAACTGAAGAAAGAAAGACATAAACATCTTGGTGACATGGGGGTGAGTAAAATATCAGGAAATGTTGCTTCTGAAGTGCCTTTAATGGGTACTGCAGCTACTGAGCTCTCAGAAGAAGAAAAAACAAAAATACCGTAAAAACATTTTAAAATTTACAATTGAAAATAGCTGTTTTCTATGTGAATATATAGTAAAGTTAAATTTATATCCAGTGATCAAAGCTGAATTTTCAGCATCATTACTCCAGTCTTCAGTGTCACATGATCCTTCAGAAATCATTCTGATATGATGCTCAAGAAACATTATTAATGTTAAAAAAGTGTTTTTGTGAAAACAGAGATACATTTTTATCAGGATTCTTTGATGAATAGAAAGAACATTTATTTGTGATAAAAATCTTTTGTAACATTATAAAATTCTTAAAATATTACTGACCCCAAACTTTGAATGGTAGTGTTCATAAAGACGTTTGTTTGACTTTTGAAACAAATTAGACAGAAAGAGAAAGACTAATGACAGGGTCATGTAACCTGAGGGCAAACACGCACACACACACACACACACACACACACACACACACACACACACTCAAACAACAGTGAACCATCAATGTCATTAATGGATTAGAGCTAAATGTTTATGTGGGCCTGATTCAAATTAGAATAATTTGTCTTTGGTTAATTGGTCCTTTTGACCTGTTTTAAGAAATTAAATCAAATGAGATCACTATTCTTAAATTTTTTTGTTTTGGTTACTAGACATGAAAACTGTAAGAAATGGGTGTTTTTATATCTGCATGGACAAATGAAATTATGATGAATTACAACACAAGCATCTTATTTTTAGTGTGGCGTGTCCACATAAAAGAAAACTCAACTGACCTAAAATAAAGCAAAGGAAAATGGGAGAATGGCACATTTTAAATGGTTGGAGTGCTCACATGTCACTGGCGATGGAGGAGTTTCGGGACATGGACTTCGGCGACAGGTCATAGTCGCTGTCGGAGCGGTAGAGGAAGGATTCCCTCCGCTGGCTGTGCACAAAGTTGGCCTGAATGATCAGGCCCGAACCCGGACTCGTCATGGGATCCAGGGGACTTCGTCCTGACGACGTGCCATTGTCCACATCAAAGCTGTAAAGAAAGAGAGAGCATGTGTTATGGAACCAATAAAGTTAGAGTTAACATATTAAGTTTGGTAATGTTTCATTGCGTTATCACAAATAAAACTATCGACTCCAAGCAAAACTGCGCAATATGCTTACAAAATCCTTAACTGATCCGAATAAAGGGTGAAGATGTCAGTTTTCCTAGGCCAGATATCACTTTTGGCCACTACTGTAAGTTTACTGTAAATTTTGGAGAGCACTGTACTTGGCTTTGTTTTTATACTTGCTGAAGGTTATGACTGAAAAGTAATTTGACCATTAGTGTGCAGGTATTGTACGTAACTGTCACGCGTGACCTTTCCAGTTTGCTAGCATGAGTCAAAAGAGCCAACCCCCATCTCTATACAATGTTCTGATGCAGAGATATAGGTCTTTATAAATGGTTGCTAGGGTACTCTGTTTGGTTGCTAGGGAGTGGCTCGGAAAGTGCCAATTAAGGCTGCTTGCCAGCATGAATTATATAAACCAACCCCCATGCCTCTATGACATTCATATTTGAAGATATCCTTCTTTGTATTTGGGCTGCTAGGATGCTTGTCAATAGTTGCGAAGTAGCGAAGGTGATTCATGATTGGCTGTTTTCTGCCCTGAGTCAACCGAGACCATCTTTATGTTTCTGTGACAGTTCTATCCAAAGGTATCCCTTTGATCTTTTTCAATGGAAGTCTATGGAACTTGTTGCTAGGGTGCTCTAAATGGTTGCTAGGGCGTCGTTTCACAATGATCCCGAGAGACTGATTGGTTTCCCGAGTAAAATTAGTCTTGTCTCTATGTCATTGTGATTCAGAGTCATGTTCAAAACAGAATCCCAATGCAATTTACTAAAGTAGGAAAAACATCTCAGGTTTTGACTGTAACCCTAGTTCCCTGAGAGAGGGAATGAGATGCTGCGTCAGATGACGCAACAGCAAAAAGCGTCATCTGACGCAGCATTGAAGTTCCCTCGGAAGGGAACATGCATGTTCAATGGGTGTTCCCTTCACCATAATACATCTATGGGGCAACTTTGGGCAGCTCTTGCGGGGTACAACTTATACCCCATTGCGAGGTACGTTCTTACAGAGCCTGCCAGCCTCTTCAAATGTGGTAAACCACATGTTTCTACGAAATCCTCGCTCGGAGCTATGAGCCGTCAATGTTCGTCACAATGTTAAGTTTATGGGACTTTTCCCCCACCAGGCGAACATCGTACATCCGATCGCTTATAACGTCCTGGGTACACTTCGTTTTTTTTACGCGGAGGTTGGTGTACATACCCAGTTGAATGCACCGACTTGCAAAGTGTCCTTCATTTGACTCGTATGCATACACAGGCGTTCGACGCATCATCTCGATCTGCGCGTCCAAATATGCGCGGTAACAAAAATCCGGCGGTGCGTCACGTGCTCTGTACGCGTACCCGTAAAAAGTGAACTATACTTTGGGCTTTACAACCATCTACAACATAAACATCATACCGTAACATTGTCATAATTTGCCAAAAGTAGATATAAGCAAGCGTTTGACATAAATGCGCGGGATTCGCTGATCGTGAACTGCTCTGAAACTGCGAACCTATTTTGTGTTCGCAAACAGCAATGATGTTTTTTGTGGGCCTACCTGGTGGCAGAGTTATAAAGTCCGAACTGGGAGAAATAAACTCGCGAGACCAAGTCAAATAAAAAATGGCATAGGCTATGTTTAAAAGTTATTTATGTAAAATGTTATAGGATTAAATATTATGTCATGCTGTAACCATCCAATATGAACTGCATATCTTTGAATATTACGCAGACTTATTGCTTTCATGCTTTAATAGACGCAGGTTTCGTCTGTGACTTGCAACTTGCAACGACAGCATTATAAAATTATAATGCATATAAAAATAAAAACTGCTCCAAATTGGTTGCGTAACTGCGCCGTGCTTTGACTTCGAAACGTACAGTACTCATATTTATTAATTAAATCAAAGCCTTTTGAAGTTTAATAATCGCATCAGGCTTCTTGTTTTTCCATCTAATCATTTAGATGTTTATTATACCATTTAAGAGCTCTTTTTAGTTGCAAACACGAGTGAAACTCTCGCACTAATGACCTGTAGGGGGCGCCGTTCACCACCTCACAGATCTGAGCATAAATGAAGACGGACCCAAGGAAGCATGTTTGAACACATGGGGATTGCCTAAACTAAAGCTTCAAGCTGCTTATCATAATGACCGTGGCAGTGAGGTTTCCCTCCCAGTGACGTCTAGCACACAGGTGCACATTGTCACTGGGTTTAACCGTCATTATCCCATCCGTTGTGTTTAACAGGCTGTTTGGTGGTTAATCGCCATGGTGATGTACTTGTGACGTCACAGGCAGTGATTCATTAGGTGACAGAGTTTCCCCGCGAGCGTCCCGGCATAGCTCATCTGACTCACTCTCTGACTGTTTTAAAGATACGCTGCAATTTCCTAGAAAGTCTGAACAGGTGAAACGGCAGAAACACGTGGAACTGTAACACTGCCGCGTGGACGAGATGCTCTCGTCTTACAGGGCAAACAAAAGAGTGGATTTCAAAACCAAAGAAGCGTGAGGCCTTTCCAGTGGAAAAAAAAAGAGCAGAGAAAGAGATACTCTGATAATAATAGGGAACATGCTGAAATTCCTCTCCTAAAAAGGATGAGAGCCGTCCGCTCAGTGCAGATCTAAACGCACCTACAGTAACACAAGCCAGACCACTGCGTGTCAGAAAACACAACTGCAGACCGTCATCATCATGTCTGAAAAGAAATGAACGATGTAAATAATGTGAACATGTTTGCTGAAGCACATATGAATGGCTTGATGTACACCAACAGCGAGAGGTCGTCCTCGACTTAAGGTTGAGTAACATGATCTGAGCTGAAAGTGTTCCAGGAAGCTCTTTCCTCGTCCTTAAAGCTTCGACACCAGAGAATGTTTTGAAAGACTTGTTTGAGGTCTGAGAACGAGACGCTGCTGCTCCTTCCTGTTTTACTCTTTAGCCATTTTGGCCTTGCGGTGGTTGAGAAAAGATTGAGCAAAACTCTCACGCCTGAACAATTATTAAACACAGTGAAATATTAAATATTAAATACAATTATGACAATCTATCTATCTATCTATCTATCTATCTATCTATCTATCTATCTATCCATCCATCCGTCATTCTATCTATCCATCCATCCATCCATCCGTCTCTCTGTCTGTCCGTCTATCGATCTATCTATCCATCCATCCATTCATCCATCTGTCATTCTATCTATCCATCCGTCTCTCTGTCTGTCCGTCTATCTATCTATCTATCTATCTATCTATCTATCTATCCATCCATCCGTCATTCTATCTATCCATCCATCCATCCATCCGTCTCTCTGTCTGTCCGTCTATCGATCTATCTATCGATCTATCTATCTATCTATCTATCTATCTATCTATCTATCTATCTATCCATCCATTCATCCATCTGTCATTCTATCCATTCGTCATTCTATCTATCCATCCATCCATCCATTCATCCATCCGTCTCTCTGTCGGTCCGTCTATCCCTCTATCGATCTATCTATCTATCTGTCTGTCTGTCTGTCCGTCTATCTATCTATATATCTATCTATCTATCCACTCATCCATTCATTCATTTGTGTGTCTATCTATCTATCTATCCATTCATTCATTTTTCTGTCTATCTATCTATCCATCCGTCCATCCATGTATCTATCTGTCCGTCCGTCCATCATCCATCTATCAGTGTGTCTATCTATTCATCCATCCATCTGTCCGCCCGTCCGTCCATTTATCCATCTATCAGTCTGTTTGTTTGTCTATCCATCCATCTATCTATGAATGGATGGATAGACAGACAGACAGATAGACTGATAGAACAATGAATGGATAGATGGATGGATGGATCATCCATCAGACTGTCTGTCTGTGTGTCCATCCATCCATCCATCCATCCATCCATCCACCTATCTATCTATCTATCTATCTATCTATCTATCTATCTATCTATCTAACCAATCCATCTATCTGTCTCTCTGTCTGTCTGTCCGTCCATCCATCTATCCATCTCTACCTACCTAAAATCTCTTCAAAAACAAAGCCATGCTGAAGTTTTAAAAAGTTAAGATTCAAAGTTTGTCTAGACAAAGTTATATGAACTGTATTTAGCAGTATGAGCACTTCCTGTGTCTATTTGCCTCTTCACAACGAATCACTTGTTTGTTTTCCTTTGGATAAAAGCGTCTGCCAAATGAATAAATGTAAATGTAAATGTAATTGAACAGTTTTTAATTCTACTTCCTTTCATTCACATTTCAATTCTGCAGCCTGTTTGCGACTCTGATTCAAATTCAGGAGATTAAATTGGAATTAACAGGCCTTCTCAACTCAATTCTGAAAGAAATCCTGACGTCACACGACATCCATGATCCTAAAAGCTCCGACTGACTGACCTTGACGAGGGATTCAGAAATCAATGAGCTCTTGTTCTGCAGCCAGATCCTTCAGTGTGAAGTCCTGAAAAGTCCTCGCTATGTGTTAGAAACCTTTTCCCGTCACGTCACAGTACAGACCCTAACCTTTAACATGTCGGCTGACCTTCTCGTGCTGCAACACCAAACATTTGCTCATTTAATATGACAAAAATAAGAGGTCAGGGACTCTCAAATGCTCCAGCATGGTGAACATCACCAAGTAAACCCCTTGATGTCTAGTGACGCACAGCAAATGAGACATTGGGGACGCTGGAAAACCGGTTGCTTTTAGCTTCTCCGTGGGATGTTTCTCCCGCACTGGGACGTGCTCTGTACTACAGTGGGATTTGGCCTGTTCTGACCTCGGATTTGTGACGAAAGCCACAGTATTACACCATTCCCATTAGCACGTTATCATCTTAATGCACGGGAGCGTAAAGATACCCGAGCCTCAGCCGATACTGTCGGAGTAGTGTATTGTGATACGACCTGCAGGGACAGAGCGGATATACCGTATTACTTCACCATCTACTTTAATAATCAACCCGCAACACTGTGAGAACACAGCGAAACCTGTCCGAAGGCTGTTTGTCTTGGACGGTCACCATGGGAATGTAGACTAAACGTCAAAGCTCACTGTGATGTCAAACTACTGTGTGGATCAAGCACTACAGGATATTAAATGAACATTTGGTTCGGCACATTCACCACAAACATGGGATCGGTGCATTTACATAACGCATCTCGTTTCAGTAATATGACGCTTTTCCTAGAGAAAGCAGGAAATAATTTGATTTAATCCTGATCTGATTAGACTGTGAAAAGTAAATCATGTCAGCTGTGATATCATTAGTTAAAGTCATTTATTCCAACCTTGGACCTTTGGCCACATCAGTGAAAAAGAAAGCTTTTTTTTTTTTTACATTAACATACTCTAATGAATTATTCAGCAGTGTCCATCTATGGGAATGTTTATGAATGAAAGACAGCTGAATCACATTTGCCACTTTCTTAAAGAGACAGTTCACCCAAAAATTCTGTCATCATTTATTCGTCATGCCGTTCCAAACCTGTATGACATTTTATGTTTTTTTCTGTGGAATTATTGTATAATATTCATTTTCACTTTTCTTATTGTACACAGAAAAATATTAACCACATTTTCTGGAATATAAGTCGTGCTTTTTCTTTCTTTTCATCTGAAACATGTCGTGCGAGTTTATTTGTTTAAGTTTAAATAAGTTTAAAGGTTTCATTTTATTTACCAGTGTTTCACAGCATTTCTGAACGCAATGATAACATGTGACTCGATGTAACCTCGGGTATTATTGTTAATTAAAGCTATTAAACATATTTTTAATTCTTCATTTGAATAAATCTGAAAGGAAAACAACTATGAGATGAAAAACTTAAACTACGTTTTTGCCATTGCAACTAACTGAAATAAGTTTAAAATTACTGACCTCTGGAAATAAATAAAAAATAAAAAGGACAAAAGCACATATCAAAATAACTAAAATTAAAATGAATGTAAAATGAAAATAAAAGCTATATTAAAATATTAATAAAATAGTTTAAATATAGTAGTAAAATAACGCTGAATGTAACTTTATTGGTTTCTTTTTTCTCTCTCAACACTGCAATTTTGAGCCACTGTGACTTATTTTCTGTAAAATACAATAAATGATGACAGCTGGGTGTGAACGATCACTTTACAACCCGCCATACACTCTTTTTGCTGTTAAAAATGGGAGACGCAGGTCAGTGGAATGGAAAAATGTATGACGTCTACCCTAGTGAAAAAATATACTACAATGTATTTGAAATACATTTATTTTGTGCTAAGTACACCACAAATACACTTACATCTGTGTGTGCTGAACAAAAAAAATACTCTGCAATTGTACTTTAGCTATATAAACTGTTATACTTAAATTCTGTTCAATTGGAACAACTAATTTTGTACTTAACGCTCTTTAACTGTGCGGAAATTAGTCTAACTAAAGATATACTTGAGTAAATTTAATTGTGCTATAGTGGAACTATTGCAAGACTACTTAAGATACACTTTAAATATCTTGCATTTAAAGGCTGATATTATACAAAGATCATACAATCCTCATTAATAGTGCTATTAAAACACTTATTAGGCATAATATTAAAGGAGTCCTTGATTATATTTTCACTTTTCTAACTTTAGTTAGCGTGTAACATTGCTGTTTGATCATAAACAACATCTGCAAAGTTACGACACTCAAAGTTCAATGTAAAGAGAGATATTTTCTTTTACAGAAATCGGTTGGTAGGGACTACAACGAGCTGATTCCTGGGTTAGTGACATCACAAACCCCAAAATTTACATAAACTCCGCCCCTGAAAACACTCAACAAAGGGGGCGGGGCCATGTTGGGCTGCTTTAGAGAAGAGGAAGTTGTTGTAGTCGAGTGTTGTTGATGCGTTATTTTATGCCACAAACGAGGGTCAATTCAAGGAAAAAAGATGAACATGACGACACATGCTAGTGATGAGTTGATCAACTCCACAGCAACTACATCAATTTATCCACTAACCGTTCAGAAACGTCTAAAAGTTGTGACTTCTCCTTGTAGTCTCTCCATCAGTGTCAACTCTGGTTTGAACAATGTAAGGATGAACACTTTCCTCATTTTGTCTGCGTAAGATTCTCCAGCTTTGTTGTTGTTGAGCTGTTAAAGCTCCGCCCTCTTCTGGAAAGTGGAGCTCATTTGCATTTAAAGGGACACACACAAATTTTTAATTATAATTTATATCGGTAAGTCTTAAGAGATATGTTCATAAATACGTTAATGAATGATTTTGGTAGAGACAGATTTTTTAGAAGTTGGATTTTACGCTTCAAAAGACACGAGCACAGCGGCCAAATGCGTCCGTCTAGCATGCGTTTAGTAGCGCAGTGGAATGGAAAGCGGTGTGAACAGCCCCTCACTGTGTTTCTCACAAACACAGCAGAACAACACACTCTTGAAAACTCCTCCATCCAGCAGGCCGACCTGACACATCCGATCTGCTTCATCAGACGTCCCGCCGAAGGCTTAACATCACACGCGGCTCGCATCAAAGGCCGCGCGCTCCGTCACGTGAGCCGCTCCGTCACAGAGCAGCTGCACCTCTTCCTGTTTAAAGCACGGTGGGTCAGCTATGTTTGGGGTGCGCTGGCAGGTATCTGTCCACCAGGGCCCGTCTCTGAGAGGCTGACGCACGACGGGGGCCCAGGGCTCCTAGAGGGCCCTCTCTAATTGGCCTGACCGTCAACTGCAGGCACATGGACGACAATGAGTTTATTTATAAAGGTGCCGAAGACGCATGAGAAGAGAGAGAGAGAGAGAAAGAGAGATGCCCTTGGCCTATTTTGGCAGAGGTCGTCCCCAGATAGATCGCAGGCAGGAGACAGAGTCCAGAGAGACAAAAGGGGGAGAGAAGTCGTTTGGTGACGTGCCACGAGGCGACACGTCTTTCTGAGCGCGTGCAGTGCGGCCTGCCGCACGTTTCCAGGTCAGAGCGGGCTGACGGTGTGAGCCGAGAGGAGAAAGAGACAAGCACTGGAGCATGATGGGACATCTGTTCTTTAATATGCTCCTGCAACATACTCATAGTAGAAAAGTCTCCATATTGTTTCAAAACGACTATTGTCCTGCAGCAATGATGCATAGTGTGCCGTATTGCAGGATAATAACTGCTGAGATGTTTATTCTGGTGGTGAAATGCCTGAGCTATTGTGGTCTCGTGTTGTGAATGCTCTCTGAAATTTGACTCAAGCTCCCAACAGACAGGATTATGAAAGAATGAAGGACCAGTGGTCAACGCTGGGAAAAGATTCACATCTTTCTATGGGCAAAGATATTTTTACACACCGAACTAATGCCAGAGTGATGTCAGCCATCAACAAACACACTAGACGCACTCACAGTGGTCCACTAGAAATGACAGAAAAAGACATATTCTTTCTTAATACATGTATTGTGAATGACTCATTTGTGCATTTTATTTCATGTAAAAACAAAAAACTTTGACTTGCTCCAACTTTCCTTTTCGGCTGATGTCACCAAACCGATGTTTTTCAACTCTATTCTGGTATGATACGCCCACTTTTTATAACACAGTCAATTCCAGATACATAAAACAGGTCCCATCCTACAGTTTATCTGGTTAAATATCTCTGAAATACTCAGAAATAGGTTACAAAAAGTTTCATGTTGACTAAACATTTCATTTCATAGGAACATAGTGTTTAAAGAGTCATAAACTCAAAAAGTAGGATTAATAATCAAACTGTGACTATTTATACATAAAATAATAATATTATTAAAATAATTAACTATACATATATTATTAAAAATACACTAAAATATATAAAATACTTTTGAATTACACACACACACACACACACACATATATATATATATATATATATATATTCTTTAGTTATAAAATAATTGAACTACTTAATAATAAGCAAAAATATGTAAAAATATTTTAGAATTATATTCTTTGATTCTAAAATAATGGATATACTATTAAAATATGCAAACAAATACTTTCAATATATTTTGATTATATATATATATATATATATATATATATATATATATATATTTTGATTTTATATATTTAAAATACACAAAAATATGTAAAATACTTTTGAATTCTTTAATTATAGTATAATTTCGATACTATTACAAATATGCAATAAAACTTATGAACATATTTTTATATTATATGTACACACACACACACACACATATACATACATACATACATATACATATATATATATATATATATATATATATATATATATATATATATATATATATATATATATAAATGAAAAGAGTTTCTAAAACAGGTTTAGCCAGAATTTAAGTTATTGAACATAGCAAAACATAATTAGCTATCAGTATCAGCCTCGAATTCCTTTGTGGGTGCATACCAAAATATAACTGTATTTAAAATTAATACAAAGAAAGCCTGTGGTGGACACCAAACCATGAGATGACGCTCAACAGTAAGCAGGGTCTGACTGCATGCCGCATGCCTGTGAGCCGCCAGAAAGACAGAATGAGTAAAACTTTACCAGATTCCCTCCGTGTTCCTGAGAGAGCTGGTGGAACGTGAACGCGGTTTCATAACGATACTCATGGCGAAACGCGTTCGGTCGTCTTTCGGTTTTCTCTAGACCTTGTCAGAGTCCGTCCTGCTCCGTGATGGACATGTTCTCGAGATAATCCAGCTCTGTGCTCAAACTATGTGTCTCTCTCTGAGTCTGCAGGGGAAGTAAGCCGGAGTGGATATCACGTTTCTAGTCCTCCTCTACTTTCTTTTCTCTGGGTTGCAGTGGCCTAACAGTGGGAGTGTGTGTGCGTGTGTGTGTGTGTGTGTGTGTGAGGAGGGATAAACCCTCAGGGTCCTGTGTGTGTGTGTGTGTGTGTGTGTGTGTGTGTTTGTGCCGTATCTCAGCAAGGGAACCAGAGCGGACGGCTTTAGGGAGTGGAGGGGGTGGAAATGCAGCTGGTGACAGCGTCAGAGCCCACTTCTCAGAGACATGGAGGACACACACACACACACGCTAACCATGACAAGACAAGAAAAACACCACCAAAGGGAGAGAAAATCCACAATGATATCTCCTTAGCATCTCATTTCATTCTCTAATATAGAGAGCAAATTGAGACCTTCTGCTTCTCATGTTTCTCCAGATAAAAGACCCTCAGATTTAACTAGCATCACCAGTTAGACACCAATCACTAGTATTTCTAGTTTTAAAGCTCAGCTTAAAAGCTATTTGTATTCTTTGGCTTAGCAATTAGCGGTGTTGATGTGTGCTGTTTGTTTTTATGTCTTTAAAGTGGTCCTATAATGCCCCTTTCATGTAATATAATCTCTGGTGTATTCAGTGAAGTTTCAGCTCAAAATCCCCCACAGATCATTTATTAGAGCTCAAATTCGCCTCTATTTGGGTGAGAGCAAAAACACGCTGTTTTTGTATGTGTCCCTTTAAATGCAAATGAGCTGCTGCTCCAGAAGAGGGCGGAGCTTTAACAGCTCAACAACAACAAAGCTGGAGAATCTCACGCAGACAAAATGACGACGGTGTTCATCCTTACATTGTTCAAACCGGAGTCGACACTGATGGAGAGACTCAGGAAGAAGTTCCAACTTTTAGACGTTTCTGAACAGTTAGTGGATAAATTGATGTAGTTGCTGTGGAGTTGATCAACTCATCACTATCATGTGTCATCACGTTCATCTTTTTTCCTTGAATTGACCCTTGTTTGTGGCGTAAAATGACGGCATCAACAACACTCTACTACAACAACTCTTCCTCTTCTCTAAAGCAGCCCAACATGGCCCCACCATCTAAGCTCTGCTCTGATTCCTGGAATTTCAGGAGAAACATCTGAAGACAATTCCCACGATCCGAGGGTGCTCTGAGTGGTTGCTAGGGTGTTGCTATTCGGTTGTTCTTTGTGGTTCCGTGTGAGAGGAGAGAAAACACGGTATAAAAAAGAGTGTGAGAAAGAACGAGCCTCTCATGGGAAAGTGATAAAGGAGGGGAAGAGCTGGAGTGTGAATGATGGTCGTGACAGGAGTCAGGAGATATGGAGGTGTTTCTGAAAGCTTGAATGGACTCCACAGAGCTATTTCAATATATGTTCCTGATCTTAATGTGTATGATTCATCAGGGCAAATGGAAACTTGTTTCCACCATATAAAATAAAAAAGATAATTGTGACTAATTGTGTAACAATAAGTAGTATAACTGTGGTTACATTTATTCATAAGATCATTCAATGCATAATAAAGTGCAATAAAAGGCTAATTTAATGCATCAATGCACTTTTATAATGCATTATACATAAAGACTGTAAAGAAAATGTCTTACTCAAAATGCGATAACTTGCATCCAATAAGCTTTTGGACACATTTAACCAATAGCCCAATTTAACTGTTTAGGAACATTTTAGCTGATATCTGCTATGCAACACCTACTTTCACCATCCAAATACATTTTTTCCTCACTGAACATCCTGTTTCACTCACATTTCGGAAGTAAAATTGGCTTTTCTAAAGAAGAAAAAAGTTCTTTGTGGCACTTTTGTGGTTCACGTATGACGTCAAGCCTTTATTTATTTATTTTTTTTGTGTGTGTCTCTGTATTCTGCATGATGTGCTTTACTGCACACTTCAACTTCCTCAACGCTGAACTCGAGATGCTCTTACTGGCACTCTTAGATATGGGAATGCAATTGAATTTCCTTACATGCGAGTGTGTGTGAGTGATATTGCCCAGCAGACCGTATCTGATCTAATAAAAAGACTTACTGATCCATGAAGCAGCGTGTAACATCAGAGGATTTAGGCTGCGACATGCACTTCTCAACTCTTCGCAAATCCACACGAGCCCCTCCTGCACTCGAAAAAATGCCAAGTTGGGTTAAAAATGCACAAACCCAGCAATTGGGTTGTTTTGACCCTGTGGTTGGGTTAAATGTTTGACCCAACTTGCTGGGCAGTTTTATTTAATACCAATTGTTTAAACTCACCCAATTGCTGGGTTGAAGCAACCCATTCTCTGGGTTAAAACAACCCATTTGCTGTGTTAAAACAGCCCATTCTCTGGGATAAAACAACCCATTCACTTGGTTAAAACAACCCAATCACTGGGATAAAACAACCCATTCACTTGGTTAAAACAACCCATTCGCTCTGTTAAAATAGCCCATTCTCTGGGTAAAAACTACCCAGTCACTGAGTTAAAACAACCCAGTTGCTGGCTTAAAACAACCCATTCACTGAGTAAAAACAGCCTAATCACTGTGTTAACACAACCCATTCTCTGGGTTAAAACAACCCATTTGCTGTGTTAAAACTACCCAGTCACTGAGTTAAAACAATCCAGTTGCTGGCTTAAAACAACCCATTCACTGAGTAAAAACAGCCTAATCACTGTGTTAACACAACCCATTCTCTGGGTTAAAACAACCCATTTGCTGGGTTTAAGACACCCAATCACTGGGTTAAAACAACCCATTCAAAGGGTTAAAACAACCTAATCGCTGTGTTAAAACAACCCATTCACTGGGTTTAAGACACCCAATCACTGGGTTAAAGCAACCCATTCACTGGGTTAAAACAACCCATTCACTGGGTTTAAGACACCCAATCACTGGGTTAAAGCAACCCATTCACTGGGTTAAAACAACCCATTCGTTGTCTTAAAACAACCCATTCACCGAGTAAACACAACCCATTCGCTGGGTTAAAACAACCAATTTGCTGGGTTTGTCCATTTTCAACCCAAGCTGAGTTTTTAAACATGAGTAGCCCCCCCCCCTGCGCTAAAAAAAAAAAAATAAAATGCTGGGTTAAAAACAACCCAAGTTTTATTTAACCCAATTATTGTTTAAAATTGACTAAATGGCTAAATATAAAACAAACCATTCACTGGGTTAAAACAACCCAATTGCTGGGTTTGTCCATTGTCCATTGTTTTTAACCCAACATTTTTTAGAGTTTGGCTTTAAACATCCCTCTGTCATTACAGTCCACTCAGATTCCTATAGAAAACAGGCGCTGTAATAAAAGCAATCAGTTGAGCAGAGGTGTGACGTGGTCCGGCCACGACAGACGACACGAGCCTGAGGATGAGAATATCTACAGCCACTTATAATAGAGTTAATAGTCAGGTCCACATGGAATCTGAAGACTCTCTGCCAGCCAAATTAAATGTAACTTCATTATACATTACGTTAATGTCGTCCGCATGACTGATGCAGTCATAAAGGACAGATTCTTGATCAAATCTTTCCATTCATTGCCTTCTGATCATTCGTGGAAACATTTGTTAACATCACTGTGATTAGTACAATTTCACATTTCCTGGAAGCAGGCAGTTGTGTTACAGAGGAGACATACAAAAATTTCATTTACTTAGAATAACTGATCTCATTGTACGCTGAAAGCAGATGGAAAATTGCGTGCACAATATTAGCACAGCATCTCATGACATTCTGACGACACACATCACTTGTTTCATATGCATCCTGGACAGACAGGGCAAGCAATGCATCTTTGGGATTTCACATAAAAACTGATGAATTCTTGCAACAAGATGGAGGAAGTACATGTGCAATAACAGTCACACATGCTCCATCTTTTCTGAGCATGCCACTACGGGTTTAAACATATATATTCAACTCATTTCAAACAAAAGCAGACGCAAGCGTTTACTCAGGCTTGAATGTAAAGTACAGCTATCTGTGAGAAAGACGCAAAGCCTCAGCAGAACCGGACACATGAAGAGCTGCAGAAAAATGGAAGGATGCCCTCTGGTGGAGAATATAGAATTCATAAAACTGCTTCATTAGTGGGAGGAATTTCAACCTTTTGACAAAAAGTGCACTATAATAAGGATAATAATAATTATAGCTCATTCTAGAACATTTAAATAAAGTTACTAAGCTGCTATTTATCTCATAAAATGCCTTATATACCATTAGACATGTTTTTTTTCATCAGAAGTAGCTGTCTAGAGCTGCACAATTAAAATCGTTAAAAGGTCGCGATTTTGATTCAAACACCCATGCAATCTTACTGTATAGGTATGAAACAGGTTCACAAACCATTTTTTAAACTACACAGTATCATTATTTCTGTGATACAAATATTCAAATTATCATAGAAGTACTGAGATAAAAGTTTATAGTTCGGATATAAACACTGATGTCTACGGAAGCGATCAAAATAGAGCAATTCGTTCAAAAACGCTGATTCATCCAGTAAAAAAACAAGTGAGTCACTGAATCATTCACTCAAACCACTTTTTGAAATAATCAATTCTAATTAATTAAGCATTTGCAGCAATTAACATTTTGACAGAACCTCTAGTAAATTACATTTTACTTTGTCTAGTTGTCTGTTCAGAACCGTGGGAGAATCACAATCTCTATTTTAAACAAGCAACAACAACAACAAAAAAGTCATGATTCTCACTTTAGAGAAGCGAGTCGTGCAGCTCTATAGCTGTCTAGTAAATGTGTGAGAACCTATAACTGTTCTTAAATGTGAGATGTGCGTAAATGCAATGGAAATCTGTTTCATCAGCAATGTCTTTGGCGTAACACTTGAGGTTTTCTTGTGAAGGAAACTGAAAAAAACATGCATCAAGGCAATTTATAAACATACTGGGCCAAAACCAGTTTCCTCTTTCAAAATGAATATCGCACAATTTCCCACAACCTAAACTGATCTGCAGTGATAGTAACTGCAAAGAAATACTCAAATGTACGCTAGGAATAAATTACATATTAAAATGTACTCAAATAGAAAAAAAGTTATTTTGAATTGCAATAATATATTACTTTATTTTTGAGCAAATACATTGGTGAGCAGAAGAGACTTCTGTCAAAAGCATTAAAACATCTTACAAAACCCAAACTTTTAAACAAAGAATGAGAATATTAGTATATGTGTGTGTGTGTGTGTGTGTGTGTGTGTGTGTTCAAAAATAGTCATTAATTAAATTAAGTCACTAAAAATGCTGGGTTTTTCTCAACCCATGTTTGGGTCAAAAATGGACAAACCCAACTGTTGGTTAAACAATTTAATTACAAAATTTAAACAGTTTGTTTTGTCCTTATTTGGCCCAAATACGGGAGTGTTTATTTTTATAACTAAAAACAAAGCACAACAATTTGATATGCTAATATGACTCATTTTTCTCCATCATCTACTTTTTAAAATAACATAACAGGGAACAGGTCAGTAAATTAACGCAAGTAATATTTTTCTAAGTCCACCTGTCCACTCTTACTTTATTAACATTTAAACTGCATGATGACATTTCACTGCAAAGACGAGGAAAAAACTATAGAGCGGTCCAGAAGAGAATCTGCCAACGAGACATACAGAAAACTTCACAGCAAAGCACCCACAACTTCTGTTAGCTCACCACAGAAAAACACCCTTGAGTTCAGCAAACCCGCATCAGCTTATCTCACTGTGTCAGGCAGCGTCAGATCAAGAAACCTCCGGTGCGCAAGTCAAGAGTTTCTGAGCGCGTTCGGTACCTGTAGGATTTGAGCAGGCGTTTTCGTTTCATGCCTCTGGATACGGCTTGGGTGGGAGCGATGAAGTTAACCGTACAGTCGTTCTGTAAGTCCATCAAGGTTACTAGAGCCTCGTCTTGTGATGTCAAGTGCTTCCTGGACTTGAGTCTGAGTTGCACAGTCTCCTCCCCTTTCGCACAGAGTGACAGATGTCTTCATGTGGCCTCCGTTAACCCTGGCTCCTCCCCCTCTGGTAATCTGATTAGTATTTAGGGACACACAGTCCGAGCGAGGGCTACTCTTACCTCTGGCTTTCCCTCAAAGTACTGCACCAGTTCTTCGTGTACCCTGCCTTTGACACCTCTTCTTTAAAGGGATAGTTCACTCGAAAATTAAAATTCTGCCATCGTTCACTCACCGTCGTGTCATTTCAAGTCAAGTAGCCTTGATTTCTACAGCATATTATTTGAATGTATCGCCGTAATACAGCAGCGCAATACAGTACAAAATAAGGTGGATTTAAAAAAGATTGTTTCGAAGCAGCTTCACAGTAATAGACAGGAAAATAACTGAAACGTCATCAAATATGAGGCACATTATGAGACACAATAGTGTCATTATTCAGCTCTCAGACCTTTAAAAAGACAAATTAAGATATTTTTAATTAAACCTAAGAGGTTTTTGGGTCCTCTACACTGTAAAAATTATCTTGGATAATTAATGAGGTTCAGATAACATAACATTTCGAGTTTCTGTTGATTAAACCAATTTTTAATTTCAATGAACTCAAAATTTTAAGGTAACTTACTTTTTTAAGTTAAACCAACAATTCTTTTTTTTTTAACAGTGTAGGTAACCAAAACTTTTGAAAGGCTATAAAGGGACGGTAAAACAAATTCATATGAATGTGAAAAGATACAATTGCTTTATACTACAAACATACAGAAGCAGCCAAAAATGACATATTCACCCCGTCTTCTCTGTAGATTTTAAGTATACTGCATAGTTGGAGTCAATTGATTTATTTAATAATAAGGCAATTAAACGACAAATATTTTTTAGCGCCAGATAAATAACTTAAACAAGTGTTGTGTTTTGTTCTTAAATATTTTAAAAAAATCTAATAATATTTTGATGGTTTAATTGAACTAGTAGATTCATTAAAAACAAATATTCCTTCCGGACGTCACATTTTCGTAGTACAGTATATAATTTAGTCTTTTATTCGCATATAAACATGCATAAAGCACATCAAATATGGTTGATGACGAAAGATTGAATGTATTATGCTAGAACAAACCTCACACACACACGTTGTGTTTTCATGTTTTATGGGGACATTCCATAGACGTAATGGTTTTTATACTGTACAAACTGTACATTCTGTCCCCCTACACTACCCCTACCCCTAAACCTACCCATCACAGAAAATGTTCTACTATTTTAGATTTTCAAAAAAGATAATTCTGTATGATTTATAAGCTTGTTTCCTCATGGGGACCAAAAAAAAATGTACCCACATGATCAAAATTTACTAGTATTACTATACCTGTGGGGACATTTGGTCCCCAATACGAAGGGAATACCCCCCCCCCCCACACACACACACGTTTGAGCTTGTTTACCAAATGTGATGTGTCCTAGTGTATTTGTGTCGATCATTGTTTATACGTAAATAAAAGCTTACAGTAAATCTGCTCATCATATAAATCAATCGTATTAGTTTTGTTGACCTGGACTTTCAAGGGAGGCACAGAAACCTCTTTTTTGTGTTTCGAAGATTAACCAAAGTCTTATGGGTTTGGAACGACATCTTTCAGTTGAGCTATCCCTTTACAGAGACCTCACCGCATGCTTACAAACCAAAAACCTCAAAGAGAACACTGTCGCAGGAGAGGCGGTGAAAAGGTCTGTGGGAAATATCCGATTCACCTTTACACATGACCACGCTCCCGTTTGGCCGCGGGCCGCGTGTAATTGAAGTCTCCCGCTTCCTCTGCGGTTAAACGCGCCTCGCATTCGTGTAAGACCTTAAGAAGCACGTTGGGGGAGGAAGTGCATCGGTGTAATTCCTCTTGATGGCCTTGTGTGGATCTGAAACTGAACTGTGTTGGGGCTAGAGAAGACGACGCCAAAGCTCTTCGTGTTTATTCCCTCTAAACCCATCAAGTCATCAGCAGGTTCGGCGCCTGCGTTAACTGCTCATCATCTGCGCAAACTGAGTAACTCATTACATCAGAACAACAGAAAGGAGCGTCTCGAGGAAACGCTCTCACCATCTCAGCTGGGAAAACACGCTGATGGGGCAAATTCTCACACTCTTAAGCTGCTTTGCTCCTCACATAACAGAGCAATCAGATTACGGCTGACATGTACAAAGTTTAGCGCAAACAGGTAAGATTAATTTAACTCCTGCAGGCCTCAGCTGAATAAACAGCTTCAGTGTGCTCCTAGCTTGATTTTGAGGAAAAACGGAGCTAATTCAGGGCTCCAGACTAACACTTGAGAGCTTCTACAGAAGGTGACGCTGGGTTTTTTTAAAAATCATAAACGTAATTTAATTATATTACTGTTGTTTTGCATTAATAAGCGCAGTTGCTAATATTATTACATGTTTATTTATTGGAAGTTTTTACTTTCCGTGCTTTACTTTCAAATTTCCAATAAATAAACATAGTTATGTTTGACTTAACCGTTCGCAAAGACCCGCCCCCTTTAGTTACTGTTACCATGCGCTCTCATGCCACACATCATGTTCTCACACAGTGAAAAATACATCGAGGAGCAAAGAGGACACTGACAATGTATGAAACAGTGTAATATTTAAAATATTGTAATTTTTTAAAGAAGTTTAATCAATAAATAGCGTCTAGTGTGTCTTTAATGTGTCGTGACAGATCACTGTAGCTCCTCGTGAACCGATCTTCTCTTCATACTAGTTCATTTATAGCATCAAATAAACATGAATGAACATCAGAAGGAATGTTGTTTCAAGCATGGAAAGACGCGAGTACACACAATTTTTCAACGTTAATCTACTAACTCCCCTGACTGCTTTGACGGACAAAATGGCGGATTCGGGGTTATGATTGGTCAGATCGCCTGTCAATCAAACTGTTTGCGAAGGGTCAATTATGTGTTTGCAAACAGTGATGAAGTTTTTTTATGGGCGGAGCCTACCTGGTTGCAGAAAATGAGAGTTCTGCAGTAGCAGTCGATGGAAGTCACGGAATAAAAGAATGAAAAAGTTCATTTCGAGTTTTTCGAGTTTCATTTTTTTTTTCTCACAAATCCGAGTTTATATCTCACAGATCTTGGAAGTGAAAACAGAATTGAGACTTTTCCCCCATCAGAATTGTGATTTAAACTCACAATTGTGAATTATAAAGTCCGAACTGAGAGATATAAACACGCAAATGCACGAAAAAAAGGTCAGAATTTTGAAATAAAAATGTTATAGACTACATTTAAAAGTTATCTATGTAAAATGTTATAGATTCAAAATTATGTCATGCTGTAACTGTCCCCTATGAACTGCATATCTTTGAATATTATGTAGACTTACTGTTTCAAAATCATGCTTTAATAGTTAATAATTGCAGGTTTCATCAGTCCAGTCTGTGATTTGCAGCATTCAAAGTGCTTTTCAACCACAGTACTTTATAAAAAATGAAGTTATATTTTTTACATTCCGATTCTGACATCCAAAGACAACAAAACATTTTTCTCTTATTCTGAGGATTTTGCACATTTCCGCTATTTTTCTGCTACCACTATGCAAGTGACGTAGCTGTGACGTCTGCTCTGAATCGGTCTATGAATCATGGGGTTCTATATAAAAACCAATGCGTTAACTAAAGTTAACAACTATAACCTAACTTATCATCCACCATGTGTCAGATGCAACATCAGCCTTATTGGTGCATAATGCACAAATATCAAATATTAACCCTTTGACGCGTACGATAACTCCGGTGTGATCAGAACGTTCAGTGCGTCACGTGATCGACTGCCAGTGACAGACGCGCTCAGCGCTGTCATATATCAACCACATAATATTTATTTTATATTTCAGACATTTAAATCCACGTAAACACTAACAAAACAACACATTTAGAGTTTGTAAAACACACACTGATCTATGGAAGCGGCATTAACAATCCTCTCCGTAATAATTAGACGGCACGTTTTATTCATATCAGACGCACATTGTTTAAGTAACTTTACTCTCTTCACTTTCATGTATTTCAGGAGAAGTGGATGAATTCACGTGTTGTAAATCCTACAGATCCGATTCTCTGTACCGTGGTAACTAACATGGCGGCTCCCATTGGGTATATAGCTCAACTAACGCGATCGTTATGAAGGTGTTTAAATGGCAAAACACATCCACTTGCACATTTTTGACAATATCAGATATTTCATGCCTTAAACTGAATATTTTAAACTTATGTGTGAAAGCATTCTGGGTAAAATAAATGTGCATATCTTTTTTGCAATCTGCAGAGTAGATATCAGCAACACCGGTTGACTACACTGTAAAAATGCTGGGTTAAAGTTGCGTTGAAAATGGGCAAACCCAGCAACTGGGTTAAATGTTTGACCCAACATGCTGGGTAGTTTTATTTAACTCACCTATTGTTTAACAATTACTGTATGTCTGACTTAAAATGAACCCAAAATAGGTTGGAAATCAGAAGCATAATTACTAGAGGCAACAATAATAATCAAAAGGTGAACATTTATTAATGAGTGATTTAATAAATGCTTATTATTTAATTATTATTTATTAAACGCATTAATAAATGTCAATTAACATCCTAATTTGTGTTCTTTTTAAGAAGCAATGCAGTAGATTTTAAACAAGAGTTAAATACAACTACCCAGCATGTTGGGTCAAACATTTAACCCAATCGCTGGGTTTGTCCATTTTTAACCCAGCATTTTGTTGAGTGTACCAACAGTAAAAAAGACATTGTAAATACCACCAATAATAGCACAGTTCTCAGTAGGTTTGAATCTGAGTGAGTCTCTCACCTGATACGGCTCTATGAGGCTCTTTAAGGTGAATGTGTTTAAGTGATATATAAACACATCACCAGTCTGAGCTCGGCCTCTTCACTCAGTCACTTCAGGAATATACAAATACATGAGAGGAAATGTTTACACACTATAACAAACAGCCATAGAAGGTAAAGAAACCCATCACAAACAAAATTGAATTCTGCACCGCTGTTCGTCTTTCAATAAAACAACATAAACAGGTTAAAAACAGAAAATAACGAACGTTACCATCTTCTCCGGGCTTTAATGTCGATGGGTTTGTTGGTAGCAAACGGTGAGCCGCTGTTGGACATGCAGCGGTGTTTCGCTAACAGCTCAAGGGAGATGAGGTCGGTGCGAGCGGGTAAACTCATCTTTGACATCAGCTCATCTCTTTCCTCGTCCTCTCTTTATGAACACAGCGCGAGGCAATGTGACACCCGCCGCCGCAGAGACACCAAGCATTCATAGTCATATTCAGACACCTCGCTGAACCTCTAGCGCTGATACGCTCTCGTCCAGAGACCTGCCAGTTTACCGCTGGAGCTGCCAACATCTGATGAAACTTATGAGACTTGATGTTTATTGACAGATTCTAGGAAACCCCACGCATACTTGTCTGTTTGGTGCTACTGTGGAACTGTTGTGTAGTGACAGACCAATATATGGACCAGGACTGTGAACTGGATCATATTTGGTCATTTTTAGATTATCTATGAGGCCATTTTCGCAAGGGATGTCCAAAAAAAATATGAATGGACAGGCTTTTCCAACAGGCTTCTATTAGGCGGCGATAGTCTGTGTTACCAGTGTTCAGACGCAACACCGGTCACTTGCTCACCGCCGTTTAGTTTTTTTATAGTAATAAAAATCATTTAGTTCAGTTACAGAACAGAACGTGTCGCAGCACAGATCAGCAGCAGGAGTCAGATCTCAATCATCACGAGAGTGAGGAGCTGACTGACGAGAGTTTGGCGGAAGATTTGGTGTCAAAGTGAAATGTAAAAACGCCTATTTGGCAATATTTTGGATTTAAACCCAGTGACAATCTGTAAAGGATTAGTTGTGTTTTTCATTAAGAATAATGATGAACCCACCATTCAAGCAATTGACCCTTCACTGAGAGTTTGATTGACAGGCGATCTAACCAGTCATCCGCCATTTTGTCTGACAAAGCAGTCAGGGGAGTTAGCAAATTAATGTTGGTGATCTTGAACTTGAAATAACATTCATTTATAGCATCAAATAAACATGAATGAACATCAGAAGGAATGTTGTTTCAAGCGCGGAAAGACGTGAGGACACACAATTTTTCAAGTTCAAGTTCACCTACGTTAATCTACTAACTCCCCTGACTGCTTTGACGGACAAAATGGTGGATTCGGGGTTATGATTGGTCAGATCGCCTGTCAATCAAACTGTTTGCGAAGGGTCAATTAAAGCACCACCACAAAAAAATGAAAACTTAAAGATGTAATTCACCGCTGGCAAAATGAGCTTTCAATAAAACTTGGCTGCCTATACAGTAGAAAAGGTGATTTTTTTTAATTAAATTGGTGCTACCTGACTAGAGAAAACTAGAAAATTAACTGTTGCCAAATAGGTGGAAAAACTTCAACACCCATAATGCACTGGGCATGCAAGACCACTCCCACCGGTCTGCTATACAATACCAGAGTCAAAATTACTTTTTAGTAAACTTTTAGTCACAATGGTACATATTCTTCACAACAGCAAGAACTAAAAGAGTAAACGTTCAGAGTGAGTAACTTTCAGTTTCCAGTGAAGGATCCAGAGCGTTAGCTGAGGCTAAAGGCTGCAAAGAGAGACAGAAAGAATGCCGCAACAAAAAAAGATGAAAAACCTCCATGCTTGTACTCTCCATTTCACTCTGGATGACCAAAAAAACACAGTGCTTTGTTAACAACCCTCTGTTGATCTGACGGAAGTATAATCTGTAATCATGAAAGCCCTGGAGCTGTCAAAAGATTTGCTGACAAATAAACATATTTTTCGTCCCAGGTAACACAGAAAAAAAGTAAATATTATGTAATTATATAATATATAATATTGACACTGTGACAATACACAGTAGGTTGAAAATCTGCAAACTTACACTTTAATACAATAAATTAAAAAAAACAAAAAAAAAACGATAATGTAAAATAAGTTTTAGGGTCGGTATGATTTTTTAATGTTACCAAAGTTGCATTTATTTGTTAAAAAATACAGTAAAAAAATTTAAATATTTTTACAATTTAAAATGGCTGTTTTCTATGTGAATATATAATAAAGTGTAATTTATTTCTGTGATCGAAGCTGAATTTTCAGCATCATTACTTCAAAAAAAATCTTAGGGTGATTTTACACCTGGCTCGTTTGGACCGTTTGTTTCAGGTTCGTTTAGGCATATATGAACACACCGATCGCAACCAAAACAATCACTCCGACATCTCGTAGAGCGAACGTGTCAATCATCCTGATGGATGACGCAGAAGAAACTCTGACCAATAAAAGGACAGTCTGACTCGCATGTGACTTGCATAAACACGCTTTGAAATGTTACCTTGTTAAAGCGAACCGAACCAAGAAGAAAATGCAACATTGTAACAAATTCAGTCTCTGTCTCGGAACTAAGCAAATGATCTACAGGTCTGAAAACGCCCTTAGGGTACTGTATATATATATATATATATATATATATATATATATACATAATCTATAATTGGTCATTCTGCTCTCTAGATACTAGCATATGAAAATACGGTTATGGAAGCACCAGTAACACTGTTAATAACAATACTGTGTTCAGCATGTGCAGAACTGCCATCCTCCTCCTGCGGTCACTATGAAGGGAACCGTGAGAGTAAGTGGACGGGTGAATTCATTGTGTTGATTTATGACCGTGTGTTCAGTGCTGGTGATGAAAACAGCAGAGCAGCAGATGTTTGTGGGAATCATAAAGCCTCTTTCCCTGACTATTAATTTCTCTACAAAACAGAAAACTATGACTAATTCAGGAAAGAAGATCTGGCTTCATTGATCCCATCTGCTCTAAAAGGATTTTGAGGTTGAAACTGATGATTCATTTAGTGGCGGGCTGCGATTGGGTCGTCCCTGGTCAGGTAACTGGGCAGAAAATATGACCGCTGAATACACAGCAGCAATAAATATGACTTCAGGATTAAAATTGTGCTATATTTATGGGGATTTAAACTATTCTATGAAGGTGAGGCAAACCCTAATCTGATGCAAACTGATGAAAAATGCGCAATTAAACAATATTTAGAAATAAAATTGTAGCAATAATAGCTGTTGCAGATGTATGCTTTGGATAAAGTGTCTGATAAATTAATAAATGTAAATATTAATGAAAAGTATAAAAAAAACAGTAGAAAATAAAACAAAATAATAAAACACTACATAAAATTTGTGCCTTACACAAATGGTCCTGGTCCTATCCAGCAGTGTTTGCATGCACACGTTCAGAGAGGAGGTCAGCATTATGTAGATCAGGTGGCGTGGCAATATATCACTTTCTAAACAGCTAGTCTAAGCTCCGGCTACTAACCTCTGCATTTTTCATCAGCACTGTAACCATAGTCCCCGAGGGCCAGACTAAACCCTCTACAGGTGCAGTCCTGTTGATGTGCCCTTCATGGAAACAGGCAAACTAAACTGTTGCTGCATACTAGCTGATGAGTATCATGGTTTGATAGGCCCGCCCTACTGGCTGACTGAACCAATCACATCCCAGGAGTGAAGCTATACGCCACACAAAGAGAAATCCTCTGGTGATTAGATGCAAAACATTCTAATAAAGTGATACTTGTCTGATCCTACCAGAGTGAACACAGTTTAGGGTGCTTGTGTTAGTAAAGCATGATGTGTTCCCTTTAAACACCACTAGAGGGCGGCACGCTCATATCTGATTATGGTGTTTGCTAAACTCTGAGCACAAGAAGCAAGATTCATAATTGCTGTAGTATTAGATCACTCGGGGCACAGAGGAATGTTTCAAGTTGGCCGACTAGTCATTGACCAACATACTAGTTTGACAATGATTAGAAGTGGGATTTAAAGGGGATGAACTTTGCAATTATTAGAGAAGGATTTTAATGCACTGTGCTTTAGCGTGTTTGACTGTCAGCATGCCGAAACTTTTTAGAGATGTTGCATCAGCAAAATCCCATTTAAAGCATATTTAAGTTAACAGGGAAGGTTCTGGGAAGTTTCTCTGAACAAAAGTTATTCCTGGAACATTGATAGAACGTTTGTTCAAAGTTATCTGGTGTTTAATAATGTTCTCAAAGCATTAGCACAAAAAAAATATTTATTTATACATTGTTCATGGAACATGTTCTTTCTGAAATGTTTCAGTTGGACATTCATCTAATGTTTTTCAATGCTACTACTTGTGTCAGAATGTTCAGATAACATTCAAAAGTAACGTTCACATGATGTTTGAAGAATGACAAAATAGAATGTTCCCTTAACAGTCATATAACTATGGAAGCTAGTTTCTGCCAGTACATTAAAAAATTAAAAAAGGTAATTGCGACTTTTTGTCTAATTATTCTGACTTTTTTCTCACATTGAGAATTTAAATCTCTAAATTCTAACTTTATTTCTAAGAATTACAAGATTTAAACCAGTTAAGATTTATGAAGTCAGAATTACGATTGTGACTTTTTCCTCTCAATTGCAAGTACTTATCACAAAATTCTGACTTTATAACCTGCGATTCATACTTTATATCTCACAATTCTTACTTTATAACTCACAATTCTGACTTTATATCTCGCAATTCTGACTTTATAACTCACAATTCTGACTTTATATCTCACAATTCTGACTTTATGTCACGCAATTCAGACTTCATGCCCCGGTTTCACAGACAGGGCTTAGCCAAGCCAGGATTAGGTCAGGAAATTCAATTAGGACATTTAAATAGCTTTTATAAATGTACACCAGGACAAAAACATTACTGATGTACATCAGGAGACAAAACAATGGAAATGACATATTTTAAGATGTCAGTACAAGTTGCTTGCAGTTAAAACAGCTCAAACATGCATTTTAGTCCAGGACTAGCTTAAGCCTTGTCTGTGAAATCGGGGGTAAATGTAAAATATTTATTTGCAATCCACGTGATTCAAATGGAAATAAACAGCAACAACAAACATAATATCGACCTTGTTTCGGGAACTGCATTAATCGGATGAATCAGCTTCGACTCGAGATGGCCTCTGGGAGACAGATGCTGACCTAGAGACGACAGAGCATTTCTGGAAAAATAAAAGGAGGGAAAACAGACTAGGACTGGAGGAGCAGCGGGCCCCATGTGAGAGCTTCTCCTGCCAAGCGGCTCTGTTTGATTGGTCTAATTCAGTGTCTACAGTGGAAACCCAGAGACACACAATCACATCTCCTGCCACCCCTCATTTAGCCCCGGCTTTGCACGGATCCACTCCACCACCTGTGTCCCAAAGCTCTGCACTCGCTCCCTGTCCCTGTCCTGTGCCTTTCCACTGGACACGCATTACATCAAAGATGACTGGAGCTTCAGAAATATAAAAAACTCAAACAAACACGACTACATTTGAGGCTGTTGTTTACTCCTGGTATTTACGTCCGTCTCAGGTAATCACAGGTGGTCAACTGAGATTTCCTGAATTTTACACTCATTTACACGCACATAGTATACAATTTGCATTTAAATGCAAGGAAGAAGAATTAAAATAAATTGATAGACAGAACGATCGATAGATAGATAGATGAGTTTGTATGGCTGATCAGACTCGTGTCTCACAGAGAACTCTAATCCATCAGCACTTGTAACTAATAAGTTAATGCAGGTGAATGTAATCAGAATGTCAGCGGGTGAGCTCCTGCGGTACGGCTGTGTCAATACAACAGCTTCCTGAGCGATAAAAGACTCGGAGCTCACTGAGGAGTGCCGTCTGTGAAACCGAGGCCTGTGAACAATGGCTCACTTAAACATGTTTGTCCTGTTGATGGTGAAACCGTGATTTACGACTGGCTGACATCACTGAACAATACACGAGTGAGTTGACCGATGACTGTGTTATTCTGGACTACATGCGCTGATGGGGATGTGTTATGAAACCCTCATGCTCAACCCTTAGGGTCTGATGAAAACAGTAGGCACAAACCTAAAGTGAATCCAGATGTATCAACAGAAGCAAAGTCTTTGGGAATTGGACATCTTGAAAGATCAGCTTGTCCTCTGGAAGCAGCTAAAGCCTCCGGACTGTTGACCCAGGACTGTTTGGGAAGCACCGTTGGAATGTTTTGCTTAGATCAAGTTAACTCGCCTCAGATCCCATCTAACCCTCACAGACTCAACAGCCTAATGAGAAAGATACACTCTAAAAAATGCTGGGTTAAAAACAACCCAGTTGGGTTGTTTCGACCCAGCGAATGGGTTAGATGTTTGCCGAACCTGCTGGGTAGTTTTATTTAACCCAACTATTGTTTAAAAATGACTACATGGCTGGATTAAAATGAACCCAAAACAGGTTTGGATAATAAAATCCAAAATACTATTTTTATACTAATTATTTCCAAAATACATTGGGTTCATTTCAATGCAGCCATATGTTAATTTTTAAACAATAGTTGAGTTAAATAAAACTCAACAAACATTTAACCCGACCGCTGGGTCAAAACAACCCAACTTGGGTTATTTTTAACCTAGCATTTTTTAGAGTGTAGCATCTTTATTTACAGGTATATGAACTCTTCATGGACCCAACGATGGTTTGATCAAACGGGTACAGTTACGGCCACCAGCAGATACTGTAACACAAGACGACCATCTATTGAGATCACAGGTTACATGATACATGCTTTCAACTTAATAAACAAGTCAGCTTTTCATTTTCCACAGCCATCATGATATTTTCTTTACTTTCTTGTTGTGTTGGAGGCGGGAGCTTTAAACTGCCCTAAAAATACACAATTAATGCAGTATTTGCATATTATAAAGCAGATGCTACACTCTAAGAAAATGCTGGGTTAAAAACAACCCAAGTTGGGTTAAATATGGACATACCCAGCTGTTGGGTTAAATGTTTGCCCAACCGGCTGGGTAGTTTTTATTTAACTCAACTATTGTTTAAAAAAATTACTATATGGCTGGATTAAAATGAACACAAAATAGGTTGGAAATTAATATCAGACACGTAATAACTACACTTTAAAAAATACTGGGTTAAAAACAACCCAGGTTGAGTTGAAAATGGACAAACCGAGCGATTAGGTTGTTTTAACCCAGTGAATGAGTTGTTTTAACCCAATGAATGGGGTGTTTTAACCCAGCAATTGGTTTGTTTTAATCCAGTGAATGGGTTGTTTTAACCAAGTGAATGGGTTGTGTTAACCCAATGAATGGGTTGTGTTAACCCAGCAATTGGGTTGTTTTAACCCAGCGAATGGGTTGTTTTAACCAAGTGAATGGGTTGTGTTAACCCAATGAATGGGTTGTTTTAACCCAGCGAATGGGTTGTTTTAACCAAGTGAATGGGTTGTGTTAACCCAATGAATGGGTTGTTTTAATCCAGCGAATGAGTTGTTTTAACCCAACAATTGGGTTGTTTTAACCAAGTGAATGGGTTGTGTTTACCCACTGAATGGGTTGTTTTAACCTGCGATTGGGTTTTCTTAACCCAATGAATGGGTTGTTTTATCTCAGAAATGGGGTTAAATGTTTGCCCAGCCTGTTGGGTAGTTTTATTTAACTCAACTATTGTTGAAATTTAATAAATATTTATAATTTAATGATTATTTATTAAACTTTTTAATAAATGGTAACTTATTATGCAGATTAATAAATGTTAGTTTCCAGTCATTTTTAAACAATAGTTGAAATAAATAAAACTACCCAGCAGGTTGGGTCAAACATTTAATCCAACCACGGGGTTTGTCCAACTCGGGTTATTTTTATCCCAGCATTTTCAGAGTGTATTATTTAAAAAATCATTACAGATGGAACCCACATCCTCTTATTGCAATGCCAAAGTTGAGGGTTTGATTCCCAGAGGATGAACGAACTAATTTAACTTTATCCATGTAGAAGTCGCTTTTATCCAAAGTGACTGAATCAAAAAAAAATTGATGCAATTTGCCATATAGAGTTTAGTATAAACTAGGCTAGACTATAAACAAGTTAGAGCAGAAGTGAAATGCAGAAATTATTTTTCTTTTTAAAAATTTAAATGAACGAATAAATAATTCAGAGTTAAAGTGCTACTGTATATACAGTAGTCTAATAAAGTAGCTAAATACCTTTAAAGTTTAATGCAATGTGCAAAACATAAACGTAAATGCGAAACGCTGATCCCTACAGTGTACGTGGTGTCAAATGAGTTAAAAAGGGCCTGTGCGAGGAGAGCCAGAGCCAGAGCGGGTCTCTCAAAGGTCTTCGCTGGATCAGATTCTCAGTCGAGGCAGGATCAGCTTGACGAATGTGACTATGAATGCCGTAAAACAAGTTTAAATATCTGAGCTATAATTAGCGACTGACATAAATTCTGAAGCGTTTTCACCTTGTAAAGCCTGACATATGAAATACTAGAACCTTGAGACGACATAAAAAATCTAAAGAAAAAGGTTTGCACATTGTTTGGTCGAGTATCATATTTGATACATCAGGCTTTTATGAACTCATATTCGAGAAGGATATTTTGGTTCAATTTTATTCAGAGGCTCAAACTGTGCAAAAATATGCAGTTTACATCTCTATATCTGATAATAATATGTCTTAGTAAGATGATTTTTACATTTTTAACCCTCTGGTAATCTTCGGTCATTTTTCACATTTTGTTTTTTTTAGAATTTTTTTACTTCATCAGAATGGCATGAAACTAAAGATTTTGGCGCTTACTAAAAAAAATCATGGACATTATTATAAAAGGTTAAATGGTCCTGAAAAAAATTCACACTTGTGCTCCTGAATGAGCGCATTGGGAATTTCATCTAGTGGAAACTTTAGGTACTGCACCCAAACAAAATCTCACTGAACGCTCATAATTTCAGATATCAAGCTCAAATTTGGAACACAACTTTTTTTTTAAATTATTACTTTGATTTTCTTGCAGTCTAGAGTGTTTTTGAAAATATATTTCATATAAAAATTGGCAATAGTATTTTTCATGATAAATGTAAAATTCCACTTTTTTTAAAAAAACTTTAACCAAGTGTTGTCTTTGAAAAGAGATCAAAATTAAGTATGTGCTCCAAAGCATTCAAAAATTATAAGAGTTTAAATCTTTGAAACGCCACTTGAGCATCCGACTGCAGCTCCGATCTCTATGAATGGAGAAACGTCAAATTCTCCAAAGCTGTTTGCCGAGCTTTCCATTAAATTTCATATTTGAAATCACCAATGAAATCTGCCAACAACTGTCTCATTAATTTTGTTTCTACATGCTCAAATCATCATTTGTCATGTCACAACGTCATTTTTCAGGCTGGATCAAGCTAATGCGTATTTGCATGATTGATCATGACCAATCGCCGACAGGATCTTATTTAGAAGGCGGGACTTATTCCGCCATATTGTGCGCTTCACTTTCTCCCATTCATAATAATACGAGTGACATGTCTTGTTTTATTCTCTAGTCTTTGATTATAACTACAGCGTAAATATAATTTAGTACCATAAAATCCCCCAAAAACAAAATATCAAATAAAAAACATTATCAAACTAAAATATAGTACATTGAAATAAAAAAAATTTGACCAACAGGCGAAGAGAACCAGAGGATTAAATGCGTTGTCTTAGTTTTATGATCAAAGTTCTGTAGTTTTTAAAAGAGCTAATGCAATACAATGATGATATGATTAGCAAATAAACCTTCCTCAAAAGCCTGATGATCATATTTGATTTGATATTTGGAAGTAAATAGAAGCTGCTTCAGTCCAGTAAGAGTTCATCTTGAAATATAGGGTTTTTTATAGGGTTAAATATCACTCCTTCATTTTCCCTGATGTCTGCTAAGCCTTATTTGCAATCAAAGGCTGTCGGTTTGTCTTTCCATTTACCCAAGATGCTCTACTCATTAGAGCAATGCGGTGAAGACAGACGCCACTCATCCCGGAAGCGTGTCGGTGGCGCCCTGTAATGAAAGGGATCCGTTTCTTTCTAACGGCAGGTTTAATTAGTGAGTGCCATGTGGCCAATCACCTGGGATGAGAGAGTTCTGCCGGCTTCAGCGTCTGGACTTCTGTCTCACTCCGTCTCGCTGCTTTAATGATCCTCTCCACAGGAGACCGAGCTTTGGCTCCCTGTGCGCCGTCGCAGCTCCCGGACCCGTTTGGCAAGCGCAGCGCCGACAGCTCAGATCTGCTCACTGAAGTTGCCATGCGGCACATTTTTGTCAGGTACAATTTAGTGTCACGAACCCTTTTTGACAGCGATCGCTGCAGGTTATTAAAGGGTTAGTTCAACAAAAAATTTAATTATTCCATGATTTATTCACCCTCAAGCCATCCTAGGTGAACAGAATCTTAGGTATATTTAAAAATATCCTCACTCTTATAAGTTTTCCAATAAAAATGAATGAGGGGCGAGAATTTGAAGCCCAAAAAAATGCATTCATCCATCATAAAAGTAATCCACACAATCGCGAAAAACTCACAATAGTCCTACGTCATACATCTCGTCAGGGGTTACTCTTGTGGCGCAAGTTGAGTTGCGCAGTATGTGTACGGACGTCTGCTGGAGGCTAGTTATTTTAATTTATAAATGTGACAAGAAGGGCGGGCGAGAGCCGGGAGGGAACGGCGCGAGGCCGGTGACGTGATTGATAATGAGCGTAAGCTGCTCGCTACACCGGTCTCGTATCTCTCACGGAGGAGCTCCGGAAGCATAAAAGAGGAGCGACGATAATGAAGGACAAGAGAGGACCAGGCCTGGATTTTATGTTGTGTTTTTATTATGTTTGCCATTTTACTTTCGTTTTATTGTTTGTTTATTTATTTGATAAAAAGTTATGTTTAACGTTCGCCGGTTCCCGCCTCCTTCTTCCCGTTCTTACGAACTGTGTTACAATAAAGTTTTAAATATGTACAGCTTTCTTACAAAACCCATCACTTCGCTTTAGGAGGTCTTTATTAAACCCCTGCAGTCAAATGTATTATTTTTATGATGGATGGATGCATTTTTTTGGGCTTCAAAATCTCATCCCCCATTCACAGTCATTGTAAAGCTTGCAAGAGCGAGGATATTTTTAAATATATCTCAGATTGTCTTCATCTGATAAAAGATAGTCATATTCACCTTGGATGGCTTGAGGGTGAATAAATCATAGGAAAATTTTCATTTTTGGGTGAACTATCCCTTTAATAACCCTGTTTCATTTAAAGGTGACCTATTATGCTCTTTTTCAAAGTCTTGATGTTGTTTTTGGGCTCTACTACAATTGAATGTTCATATTCTCCATTGTTGCTGCTCCTCTCTTCTCAGTCTGTCAGTAACGCTCTGTTTAGTTCCTGTCTCTATGAAGCCCCTCCTTCTGAAAAGCACAATGTGCTCTGATTGGTCGGCTGGAGCAGTGTGTTGTGATTGGTGTTTGGGAAATGCCCCGCCCCTTACCATAACCGCCAGTTACTAACTCAACCAAGCCCCGCCCCTTTATTCTGCATATGAATTATTTAAATGAGGAATATTGCGAAGAAAACTCAAAATGGAGGCGTTTCAGGGAGAAACAGACACTGATATAGAGAAGAACTCCCTTTTTCATGCTCAAACAGTAACTTTACACACTGAAGAAGTGGAAAAAAGCAGAATAGGACCCTTTAAAAAGTTTCACTGGTTGGCATTACCATCATCTCGTAAGTTTATTTTCAAAGTGTTTCCATATACAGACAAAGAGAATCTGAGCTTAACTTCAGGCACCAGCTATTTCTGGGACAAAATAAATAATGTGAAACATGAAACAAAGACAGACGGAGGGTATTTAAAAGAAAAACATTCTTCGAAGTCCAAATGAGATGAGATGACATATTCTGGAGAGAAGACCACCTGTGCCTGATGGAGGACTAAACGAGAACAAAAGAAGGTTAAGCCACCTCATCCCCTTAAACACCCTCGACCGCGTCACACGCAACAGCGCAGTAAACACGTTTCTAACACACGCAGTCATGCGCAACACTTGCTGATCGAAATTTACATGAACGCATATGCATATCAGTTCATGCATATGTGATTGGTGCTGTAAAAAAATGCTGCATGACAAATTATACCTCCACGCGACTCCGCTTCTACCACCGACATTTCCTGTGATTTGTTTACATCTGGGAACATGTTTCTTAAAACAACATTCCCAGCTGGAAACTATTGCAAAGTTCCCAGAGGGCCTGAAAGCTTGTGCATTTATGTCCACAACCTCTGTACCAGTCAAGAAACAAGACCCTCAAATCTCAAGGGAAATACGAGCAATTAGGGGCCAAAAAAAGCCTCAGTGAAACTGTGAACATACGCAGGGTTTAATCAAGAGCAGAAGAGTCATTCAGGTGATCAAGCGCAGACCTTAACATTACTAACATAAAGTAAATCGCCTCTTTACTCATTGAGGTGTAAAATATATATATATATATAAAGTTTGGAAACATTAAGGTTTTTTAATGTTTTTGAAAGAAGTCTCTTCTGTTCACCAAGGCTGCAGTTATTTGATCAAAAACACAGTGAAAATAGTAAAATATTGTTACAATTTAAAATAACTGTGAATATATGTTAAAATATAATTTATGTCCAGTGATCAAAGCTGAATTTTCAGCATCATTACTCCAGTCTTCAGTGTCACATGATCCTTCAGAAATCATTCTAAAATCATTTCTTATTATTATAAATTTTGAAAACGTTTTTGTTTGTTTTGGAAGTCATACACTGCCGTTCAAAAGTTTATGTTTAATAATAAATAAATAATTGAGCAAAGGCATGGTAAATAAATCCTAAAATTAATGCTGTTCTTTTGAACTTTCTATTCAAAGAATCCTGGAGGGAAAAAAATCAGTTTCCACAAGAATATGAAGCATCACAACTGTTTTCAACACTAATAATAATCATAAATTTCTTGAGCATCAAATCATCATATCAGAATGATTTCTGAAGGATCATGTGACACTGAAGACTGGAGTAATGATGCTGAAAATTCAGCTTTGATCACTGGATATAAATTATATTTCACTATATATTCACAAAGAAAACAGATATTTTACATTATAATAATATTTCACAATTTTTACTGTATTTTTGATCAAATAAATGCAACCTTGGTGAGCAGAAGAAACTTCTTTCAATAACATTAATAATATCTATAATATTATTAAAAAAATGACTATATTACATTGCCTCTCTCTCTCTCTCTATATATATATATATATATAAATATAATTTAAAATATGATATTTTATAATTATGTAATAATGTTTAATATATAAATGAACTAATTAAAAGATAGATGAGAACCGAATTCTGCAGAAAAAATAGCATGATTTTTAGAGACAGTGACTTTTAAAGCTCTAAACTCGTGTTTTATTGTTAAAAGGAAATCCGATTACTTGAAAGAGTACAAGCAAGGGAACACATTTTCAACAGGACAAATGATCCATAAATATGGACACATGGATGCATACATGCTCCTGCTAATCTCTCCAGCCTCCGGTCACCTTCATTTGCATTGTCAAACTCAAAACAGCTCTGGCACTAAGTCTTCGGAGGGTCTTTCCTCCAGTCTAATCCTTACATTGCTCACAGCACAGCGGACATGGAGAGCAGCTAGCGTTTATGTCTGTAGCATTAGCACATGGCTGAGGTAATGGGTTTAGTCATTTTGCTGTTGGAAGTGCATCACACTAATGCTAATCCCATCAAACCGCACCTTTGTGATGTCACTGACCTCCCCTTAGCAGTGGGTGTGCGTACATATGGGACGTCCCAGGGATGCCCTGTCTCAGGGGTAAGCCTGGGAAGATCTCCAGACGTCACAAGCAACACTACCAACGTCTTTTTATAGCGCAGAAGAGTGCATCGTGTCCGCGGTACGATTACTACGCCTTATCTTCAGGGTCGACTAACATCTGAAACACGTCACTTGAGAAGTGCATTATGTAATATGAAATGTTTTGGACGCATACATAGCTAAATGCCAAATGTTATTTGCTTTAAAAATACATTTAAGTTACGCTCTCATGAGGGGGTTTTTCAGGCAATTCGAAAAAAGGATTATTTCACAAAACTGAAACGGAAACTGAGTTCTTATAACAGTTATTAAACTCATAAAAGAATTATAGGAATACTGGATTCTAAACGACTAAGAAATGCCACACTTTATCAAGACATCGAAGCAGATGTGAAGGAGAAACACCCAGAAACTCCTCATACGGGGTCGATCCGAAGAATAAAGGACTTTCCTTCCGATTAATGCTTGGACACGTCAAAGACTAGTGCGGAGGCTGCAATATACTTAAACCTACTAACATCCTTTGAGATGAGTTTTGAAATGACCTATTGCGACAGGAAAAAATGGCATTTAGTTGCTCAACATCGGTTAATGGAAACACCGTAATTTTTTTTCGACAAAATATCGGAAAAGTTTTGCGCAAATCTGTAATGGAAGCCCGGCTACTGATGCAACATTCCAACAGAATACAATGTACTTGGATATACATCCTAGTGTCATTCTTATGGAAGCATGTTTGAAGCACTAAATAATAAAATTAGAAAGGTAATTGTGACTTTTTATCTCACAATTCTGACTTTTTCACGCAACTGTGAGTTTATATCTCACAATTCTGACTTTTTTTTTGCAGAATTACGATATAAGCTGACAATTGCAAGAAAAAAGTCAGAGTTTATATCAATTCTGACTTTATAACTCACAATTGCGTGTTAAAATGTCCAATTGTGAGGGAAAAGACTGATAAATTGGATATAAATTGGTATAAACTTGGAATTCTGACTTTTTTTCTCGCAATTGCACGTTTTTATCACCAAAATCTGACTTTATATCTCGCAATTTTTACTTTTTTTCTCAGAATTATGTTCATATCTCAATTCTGACTTTATCACTTGCGATTGCATGTTATAAAGTCAGAATTGTGAGATATGAACATAATTCTGAGAAAAAAAAAACTCAAAATTGAGAGATATAAAGTCAGAACTAACTCGCAACAGCCAGAAAAAAAGTAAGAATTCCGAGTTCCCTTTCTAGGGAACTTCGAGCTGCGTCGAAAGTTTGACGCAATGGGAACGCTTCGCGTGAGTGCGTCATGAAGCACATGTGAAATCCGTCCAATGGTGTGACTCGACGTCAGAGGCGGATGACGTCACGAACCAGGAACTATAAAGCACGCTGAAAAACAGCGATCGCCAGCTTCTCAAAGTCTGAAGTCGCTGCTGATAGACATGCAGGAAGTATGGCAGGGCGACGCAGCGTCTCGTTCCCTCTCAGGGAACCCAGGTTACAGTCGTAACCGAGACGTTTATATCTCACGATTTTGAGAAAAAAAGTCAGAAAAACTTCATAAGGCGCAATTGCAACTTATAAACTGGGATCAATTTAATATAAATTGGTATAAACTGGGAATTCTGACATTTTTTCGCGCATTTACACGTTTTTATCACCAAAATCTGACTTTATATCTCGCAATTTTTACTTCTTTTCTCAGAATTATGTTCATATCTCACAATTCTGACTTAGAGCATGCAATTGCAAGTGATAAAGTCAGAATTGTGAGTTTATATCAATTCTGACTTCGTAACTCGCAATTGTATGTTATAAAGTCAGAATTGTGAAATATGAACATAATTCTGAGAAAAAAAGTAAAAATTGCGATATATATAAAGTTAGAATTGATATAAACGTGGATAGAATTGATAACAAACTCGCAATTGCCAGAAAAAAAGTAAGAATGAGAAGAAGTTTATATCAATTCTGACTTTATATCTCGATTTTTATCTGAGAAAAAAAGTCAGAAAGGTGCAATCGCAAGTTATAAAGTCAGAATTGCTTGATATAAACTTGCGAGAAAAAAGTCAGAATTGCGAGTTTATATAAATTCTTACTTTATATCATGCAATTCTGACTTTATAACGTGCAATTGCATGTTATAAAGTCAGAATTGTGAGGAAAAACTTACAATTGCGTGAAAAAAACGTCAGAATTCCGAGTTTATATCGATTCTGACTTTATATCTGGCAATTGCGAGTTTTTATCTCACAGTTTTAAGAAAAAAAGTCTTTATAAAACACAACTGCGAGTTATAAAGTCAGAATTGTGAGATAAAAACTCGCAATTACCTTTTTTTTTTTTTTTTTTTAAATGTAGTGGCGGAAACACTTCCGGCTCATTTTAAGTGGTGTGAACTAACTTTCTGATGTCCATACTGTTAAAGTAGACAATTTTATCTCATAAGGTTCGCTGTTTTTAGCATGCGATGACAGAAAGACAGAGAGGCGATCATGGAGGAGTGTAAAGCAGTCTCTGGTGTGTGTGGGTTATTTGTTATCTAGTGTGGCACACGCTCCAGGGACGGTGCTCGGGGAGCTTTAGCAGACAGCATGCAGTAAATATCACAGTGTGAAACGAACCATTATAAAGCTACTACAATAGTGCAGATGCAACTAATGGGCGGCATGTCGCTCTATGAGTGATTCCTAAACAGATGAACTGAGCGATTTTACAGTTACGCGGTCCTGAGCACTATGCACAGAATGAGTCACAAGGCACTGCATATTAATAAAGTCTGTCATATTTTATCAGACTAAAACACTAAAGCTCACTTCTCAATCAGAAAGCTAATCACTCCATCTGTGACAGTAACAGAAGTGTGTGCAACTGGACAATGTCAGTGCATTTTTGCATAAGATTTAAGTCACAGTGTAGGTGCCGTCAACTGTAAATCCATTACAGAGCGTCTCTCAAACACGCTCTAAGCTCAGTGCTGGTTAATCCTTCATTATTGTGCTGCCTTGCTTTTGTGCGGTAATTGATTTTCCCAATTAGTGACGGCACAAATGTGTATGCAAAGGTCATTCAAACAAGCTTACGTGGCACATGCATGAAGAATGGATGAGCACAATCATGTGAAACCAAGCGGAATAAGGTGAAGCACGCTGACAAGCCTTAAACTATTCAGAGCTCAACTGAGTAGATCAATTCCACTGACTTCACAACATAACACCCACAACTCATCTGATGGCATGTAACAGCCTCAATACTTCCTGAAAAGTACTTGCGAGAAGAAAAACAACAAGCTTTTCATCATCCGTGAAACCACTACGTAGAGAAGCAGGGGACGGTTCAATAAGAGTTAAATGCAAACATGAAATATGTGTGCGTGTTTCCAAAAGAAAGACGGGGATTATGTGATTTTGGGCTTATCACACAGCAGTGATAAAATGTTTAAAATTCTTTTATTGTCCGCAGACGGACAATTTTTCAGCCATAGAATTCCATTAAAATCCCTCCCTCTGCAAAACACAAAACCAAATTCATTTCAGGCACTTGATGCATGTGATATTTCATATTATTTATAGATATGGATATTTTGGAGTCCAGCCTCTTAGCTGGAAATAACTTTGCATCTAACAAAGAACAGCATAAATAAAATAAAATAAAATAAATGTGATCAATAAGTGAGAGTGTTTTTTTATAACAGTTATATATTATAAATAATTATTCAATGCATTAATATTGAGTAAATTTCCTATTTTTTATGGATATGGATCTTTCGGAGTCCCGCCCCTTAGCTGGAAGTAACTTAACATCTAACAAAGAACAGCATAAAATAAAATAAATAAAATAAAAAATAAATAAAAAAATAAATAAAAAAATAACAAAATAAAATAAAATAAAATAAATAAAATAAAATAATAAAATTAAATTAAATTAAATAATGTGATCAATATGTGAGAGTGTTTTTATATAACAGTTATATATTATAAATAATTATTCAATGCATTAATATTGAGTAAAATTCCTATTTTTTCTGGATATGGATATTTTGGAGTACCGCCCCTTAGCTGGAAGTAACTTAACATCTAACAAAGAACAGCATAAAATAAAATAAAATAAAATAAAATGTGAATCAATAAGTGAGAGTGTTTTATGTAACAGTTATATATTATAAATAATTATTCAATGCATTATTTCTGAGTAACCTGCATGTTAGAAACAATAAAGCCAGTTACTTGTGTATTTCAAAGTAGTTTCAAACAAAACCACAGCAGAATCAACTTACACATCTCCAAAAAACCTGGTAGTGCATGTTTCATTACTGAACGAATCAGTGTTTTATAATGAATCAATTGAATGAATGATTAAAACACTCACTCAAAGACAACGACTTGTTTTATGCCTGAATGAATCATTGTTTTTGAACGAATCACTGATTAATGATTCAATGACTCACTACAAAAGTCTTGTAACTTGACAGCATGATGTAATCTGCTATATAATATAATATAAGGTTACACTTTAATTTACAGTGCCGTAGTTACATTATAATTACTCAAATAAGTACCAAGTATTATTAATTAACTACATGTACTTACTATAGAGTTACAGATAGTAGGGTAGGTTACTTTTAATTATGCATAATTTGCTGTTATTACTATAGTAAGTACATGTAGTAACATGTAACTACAGCACTTACCTAATATAATATAATATAATATAATATACTATGATATAATATAATATAATATAATATAATATAATATAATATAACATAATATAATATAATATAACATACTGTTGGCTTTCTTTGAACCCACAACCTCAGTTTCGATTGATGATTCAAGGAAAACTTTTTCAAATTGACTTGTCTGTTTTGCAAACAGAAGCAAATGAAGCTTGCCATTGTTCAGTTTCTGTAATTGGGACGAATGTTTGCATAATCTTGGCGTGTTCTGCCTGTGACGTGCGTTAATGTTTGCTCCTCATTGCTTAAAACAACATTAGTAGTCCATTTCCATAATACAAAAAATAAATCAAGCGGTGAATGTAAAGAGTTTAAGTTCACTCCAGTAAGGCAGACTGTGTTGCTCTTACCAGCAGGGAGCTTTGACATGTCTTGACCTGACAAATGCTTTAACTGCAACCGATGTAAAATACAAAACTGCACAGAAAACGTTTGGTTTTCACATGGAACGTCAATGGAAATGCCTTGGGGAAGACGACTGAGATGAGAGAGCTGTCTTAAGGCTATAAAACACAACCTTAAAGGCATCAGGTTCCTGATCTGAAGCCTGTCACTGCTGAATGCAGAAACACCAGCTGAACTGCATACGACAGATCACTGGACTATTGATGTCTTCTGAAATAACTGGCATGGTGTAGGTGGAAGTGAAAAAACAGGTAAAAGTTTGACGGTTTAAAGCAGCAAACGCACACACACACACATGCTTTCAGTTCTCACAGAGTAATACTGTCTTGATGTAGGGTGGGAAAAGAAATCATATGGTGCTTTCGCAACTGTGTAATTTGACCATAACAAAGAAAAATGCAAATTACTTGTCCAAATATTTAGGGAAGCATTGTTGGTACATGGACTAAACTAACACTAAAGGTCTGTTTAATGTCATGTGTCATGTGCTAGTCACTGCAGTGCTTCTTTTATGACACCTCTGTTTAAGTTTGCCACTCCTACATGAAACTAGAAACACGGACCTCCGTTGGACTGAATCACACCATCGCAAAACAGCAAGTCAGAGCGATGCCATTACAGACTCGGCAGAGCCCTAGAGAGAAGCGAGACATTACACCCAAAGCCCGCCACTGTCACGTCTGATTCATTGTGCCGCTGTTTTCGCGCTGCTTTGTTTTTCGGGCTTTCTACACCAGAGCCTGCGTTCATACTCGGGTGTTGACGGGCTTCAAAAGCTGGCTGGTGAACACATGAGGTCTGCGGTCACTAAAAAAGGCTGTGGTTCACACATAGCATGTGAAAATAAACAGTCACATGACGTTTTTGTAGCAATGGCCTAACTTCTTGGGTGCCAAAAGTTAACATACACTCATGCGGTGCTGTAATACAACCAAAAAAATCATGATCCTAACCATTATCTCCATACTGAAACTGCGTCCAAGAGACTGTAGTGCACATCACGGCTTTTTAAATGCTTTAAACGTGTGATGTAAATAAACAGTGCTCATAAACCGCTGTTGAAATAGTATTCTCAATGGAAATGAGAAACAGAATTCCTTACACCACAACTGAAGTGGATAGAGACCTTGATGGAGATTCTAACAGGCAACAGTTCTCAGAAGCAGAAGTCGATAGTTGATAAACTTCTATAGTGGTGAAAAGAAACTACAACAAATATCACTTTTGCGCTGTCATTTGAGCCCTAAAAGCAAAAAAAAAAATTTACAATAGCGTTCGTATGACCAAGAGACTGATTATGATGTGACCCTTTCACAAGATATAATATCAGTCTCTGGTGTCTCCAGTGAAGTTTCAGCTCAAAATCCCCCACAGATCATTTATTATAGCTTGTCAAATTCGCCGTTTTTGTGTGTGTCCCTTTAAATGCAAATGAGCTGCTGCTCCAGAAGAGGGCGGAGCTTTAACAGCTCAACAACAACAAAGCTGGAGAATCTCACGCAGACAAAATGAGGAAAGTGTTCATCCTTACATTGTTCAAACCAGAGTTGACACTGATGGAGAGACTCAGGAAGAAGTTACAACTTTTAGACGTTTCTGAACGGTTAGTGGATAAATTGATGTAGTTGCTGTGGAGTTGATCAACTCATCACTAGTATGTGTCGTTATGTTCATCTTTTTTCCTTGAATTGACCCTCGTTTGTGGCGTAAAATGACGGCATCAACAACACTCGACTACAACAACTCTTCCTCTTCTCTAAAGCAGCCCAACATGGTTTATGTAAATTTTAGGGTTTGTGATGTCATAAACCAGGGAAGAATCTCACTGTAGTCCCCACCAGCCAATTTCTGTAAAAGAAAATATCTCTCCCTGCATTGAACTTTAAGCATCGTAACTTTCCAGATGTTGTTTCTGCTCAACCAGCAACATTACACACTAACTAAAGTTAAAAAAGTGAAATCATAATCAACCACATTTTTAAGCAAAATAAAGATATTAACAACCATAATACCCAAGTATGGCTTTCCAACAGCACCTTTGCTCTTACTACGCTGACACCCGATGACATTTACCTCAGGATTAAGACAAATCCACAGGCAAACATGTGTAACCTCAATGTGTTGGTGTGTAAAACAAGCTGGACCAACCAACTGCCTCTAGTGTCATGAAACACCACTACAAATACAGTAGTGGCCAAAAATGATGTCCGGAGGGGAGGTTTGTTTTTAATGACCCCACAAATTCGATTAAACCATCAAAACATGAGGAAATATTAAATATGACAGAGAAATAAACACTAAACATGGTTAAGGTATTTATCTGACAACACCATTTTGCAAAAAAACCAAACTACAGCTAAAAAAAAGCATTGACTACAACATAATCAGTTATTATTTAGTTGGTTCTTTCTTGTTTTTGCACATGTTCATAATTTCACCCTTATGTCGCACAATTAGTCATTTTTCACACACGACAACGCACACAATATGTGTACAAAATCTTTCTAATAATATTTGATGTCAATTTTCATAGGCCGGACACCACTGTTTACACCACATTACACTAACTGTCCCGTTTCCATTTTCCAAGCCATTTTCGCCACTCACCATATCCAGGAATGCCTTCGGAACGGGAAATTGTTGACGTGCATCATTTTTTTCTCCCTTCCTGTGTAACTGCGGCCGGTCTTCATTTAAGCAAAGGTGTGGTTCGGGTTGGCTCCTCTCTCTCAGAAATAAATAACTCTTACGCCGGCCTCGGGATAGCCATAATACACCCTGCTTACATGTCTCCACTGAAACGTGCTCCAAGCATCTCAGAAACAAGAAGTCCGCCTGGAGCAATGGAGATTACATCTTCTTATTGTGTGCTATTCCATAGAAGAGTCTCGAGAAGACACTTCATCCATTTATAAATGTTGACAGTGTGCGTGAATCAAATTTTAAGGCAACAAAATGGCAAGCATGTTACACCGAAAAACAGTCTCGAGGGTTAAGGGGTTGTTCCATAGTAGTAGAGCAAAAATAACAAACAAAGAGCAGAACGAGGGTCCTTCCGCTGCCGTTTGTGTGGGATTTGAAACTCACTGTGGTACATCCTCATCCTGAAGTCTCGACATTAAGAACTGTTTGAGGAAAATGCTTCATTTGGATGTCGGAGATGCTTCCCCAAGAAAACCCGGAGAGGCATGCCGCCCCTTCTCCAAAATATTACTGGTGCAAAAAGCCCAGATGCCATGGAGAGACGGATGACGGGTCCGATTTGTTCCGATGGTCTTTGTTGTCCTCAGTAAGCCCTGGAAATTTTGGTCCCCCTCCCCAAAAAAAAAGAGTAAACGTTCCACTCCTGTCAAACACCGCTACTGATCCTCTTAGTGCGGACAGCTCTGATTAATTCAGTGGTGTTGCTGAAGGAATGGGTGGAGTAGAAATAGAAGAAGAGATGGAGAAGAGAAAACACACCGAGTGTCACCTCGGGGTTGTCCGCATTCCTGTGTCTTCTCGTCTCAGCCGTCTGATCCTGGCTCTCATCAGATTTGGCAGGCAGTGACAGCGGTCAAGGTGCCGCAAGAAGCCAATTAATGCGGTGAAAGCAGCACGTGCTAAACCTCTCGCCAATCACGCGAGCTTTACTCTGTCGCTCTTCTTTACCCGAGGGTTTCTCTTTCTCTCTCCGTCTCCCTCCCTCTCCGGCCAGTACAGCAGTTTCCCGGTTCTTTTCGCTCTCTGCCGCTCTGCTGCAGCGCCGGCTCTGGGCTGTACAGGGTGTGTGTGTGTGTGTTTGGGAAAGACTGTGTGACTCGTTGTTGTCTGTGTGTGAGCGTCAAGGGGCCCCACAAGGGAAACTCTGACTGGCCGACGACGCACAGCGCTAAATAAAGCACAAGCCTGACAGCTGGAAGAGCCTGTTTCTGCAGCACGGAATTAAAGCTGATGATAATATCTCATAGGTCAGGAGCAATGACAATGATATGGCAACAAAAAATAAGAGTTAAGATATTCTGCGAGACAGTCCTCACTTTAAGGGACAAAAACCATTTGAATTAGAGACGCCTCATGGGAAAGACAAATCATAAAGGAGATTCGATGGAACTGATTCTGCAAATCCTACTTCTGCTGGGAAAAAAATCTCATGTTTCTCCTATAAAGAGATTTTAATAATTGTGCTCAGATTTGTAATATCAAAGTCAGAAATCTCAAAGTGTGATTTCAAATATTTCAGCAGCTATAAACATTTTCAATCAAACTCTATAAAGTACTCTTTCTGTATGTCAGCAGCTTACTCATTTGAGTCTATTTTAGGAGAAACATCAACCCCTGTGACCCTCAGGGTGACCCAACGTGCCTGACTGATGCCATTTTAGGACAAAGAGAAAATTGCGAACAGACAACTTTACAGTGATGCCTGTCTTAAAGAATTACGCATGTTGTCCAACTAAGTACCTTCAGTTTTTCTTCTTGTACAATTTTCCCCCTTGGAGTAACCAAGGAAAAAAGAGTGCTGACAGATCATTCCCTGTGACATAATTCACTTCACCTCTAAATCTGGCTGATGTTTTTATGTAGGGTCTAACACAGCCTGATACCTGGTCATGAATCAAAAATATCATTCAGGATGGAGATGTTAGGAATAAGAAAACATGTCATACACTCAAAAAATCTTGGGCTTTTTTCCTGGCTTGAGCCTTTGGGTCCCAGCTCCTGGGTCAGACGTAACAACCCAGTGTGTGGGTAGTTGTGTTACCCAAATCCTGGGTCAGATGTAACAACCCAGTGTTTGGGTAGTTTGTGTGTTACACAGATCCTGGGTCAGGTGCAACAACCCAGCGTTTTGGTAGTTTGTGTGTTACCCAGACACTGAGTCAGATGTAACAACCCAGCGTTTGGGTAGTTGTGTTACCCAGATCCTGGGTCAGATGTAACAGTTCATTGTTTGGGTAGTTTCTGTGTTACCCAGCTCCTGGGTCAGACGTAACAACCCAGGATTTGGGTAGTTTTTGTGTAACCCAGCTCCTGGGTCAGATGTAACAACCCAGTATTTGGGTAGTTTTTGTGTTACCCAGCTCCTGGGTCAGACGTAACAACCCAGGATTTGGGTAGTTTTTGTGTTACCCAGCTCCTGGGTCAGACGTAACAACCCAGTGTATGGGTAGTTGTGTTACCCAAATCCTGGGTCAGATGTAACAACCAGTGTTTGGGTAGTTTGTGTGTTACACAGATCCTGGGTCAGGTGTAACAACCCAGTGTTTTGGTAGTTTGTGTGTTACCCAGCCACTGAGTCAGACGTAACAACCCAGCGTTTGGGTAGTTGTGTTACCCAGATCCTGGGTCAGATGTAACAGTTCATTGTTTGGGTAGTTTCTGTGTTACCCAGCTCCTGGGTCAGACGTAACAACCCAGGATTTGGGTAGTTTTTGTGTTACCCAGCTCCTGGGTCAGATGTAACAAACCAGGATTTGGGTAGTTTTTGTGCTACCCAGCTCCTGGGTCAGACGTAACAACCCAGGATTTGGGTAGTTTTTGTGTTACCCAGCTGCTGGGTCAGATGTAACAATTCATAGTTTGGGTAGTTTTTGTGTTACCCAGATCCTAGGTCAGACATAACCCAGGGGTTGAGTTATTTATGACTGGCTTTTTGCGACCTCTTCAGGAGAGATCAGTCCAGCTCCGTCAAATTGGATCATGTCTTCGGTAAAATACATGTGTTATTGTTCTATATATATCGTTTAATTTTGCGCAAAGCAACATACAGGGGTGTGATGTGAGTCACCTAAACGAGTGTCACGAGATCCAGCACCGTTACAGTGGAAACAGAGAACAGAGACTGGTCCATTACACTTGAATTACTTTTAAATGTTTAACTTTTACTTGTTAAATGAGTTTAAATGAAGGTAATATGTATTAAAAACTATCTAAAGTATGCTCTCCTTTAAAATATAATCAAAAATAATGGAATTATCATGCAAACCAGTGGTTGTATGGAGTATTTAAATTTTTTTTAGCAGATTTATGTTAATCAGTAAACATTAATTGAAGTATGAAGTGGGGAAAAAAAAGAAGCTAGTATTATAGTAAAAATTAATCAATCCCATTATGCTAGGTTAAAAAAACAACCGAATTTGCCGGGTCAAATTAACCCAACATGTGTTCTGTCCAATATTTACCCCGTTTAAAATTGTAAAGAACAAAAGAATTGCAATTCAAATTTGAATGTAAGGAAGTAGAATGAATAGATAGATAGATAGATAGATAGATAGATAGATAGATAGATAGATAGATAGATAGATAGATAGATAGATAGATAGATAGGTACACAGACAGACATCAACATCTCTTGAACATTTACTTCAGCTGAGATTTGTTACATAAGCTTGGCTCACTTCAGCATGGCCTTATATTACACACAGCAGAGGCTCAGTTTTTACTTATTAAAACCTCTGTGTAGCTCAGCGCTGGGCGTAAATGTCACTTTGTGTTTTCTGCAGTCAAGCGAGAGCCTGATGCCCACAGTCACTTCAGATCAATGTGAACACGCAAACTGCACAGAAGCGCCCGGAGAGCCTCAGTGACCCCAACTGCTCTGCAGAGCGACGCAGCCAGCATCTTACCAACACGCAGAGGAGCTTTCCTTCATCTCTCATGCAAACTTATCAACAGGAACAGAGCCGCAGGGCTAATACCTGCTTATGCTAAGCAACTTAGCAGTAGCTTGAAGTCATTAAACAACAGTCAAGCTAGCCTTGTGGTTAGCTACATTAGAACTTACTTGCAAAAAATATTGACATTAAAGGGGTCCGATTATGCTTTTTTACATCTTTCTTTAACGTTGCTTGAAAAATGCCAAAAAAGTTCCAAAGCATTATATGAGTGTCACTGTTTCTCCATGAAACGCCTCCATCTTCTTCACAATACACCTCATTTAAATAATTCATATGCAGAATAAAGGGGCGAGGCTTGGTTGAGTTAGTGAAACTGGCGATTATGGTAAGGGGCGGGGCATTTCCCGAACACCAATCACAACACACCGCTCCAGCCGACCAATCAGAGCACATTGTGCTTTTCAGAAAGCGGGGCTTCATAGAGACAGGAACTAAACAGAGCGTTACTGACAGACTGGGAAGAGAGGTACTGCAACAATGGAGAATATGAACATTCAATTGTAGTAGAGCCCAAAAACAACATGAAGACTTTGAAAAAGGGCATATAGATCCACTTTAAAACTATTTAAGGGAATTAACCATTCATATAATCAGATTATAAACCAAAACTGAATCTGAAAAATATTAAATAGCGTTTCAAATGAATCGGTTCAAGTGTATTGTCTGAACAAACCAATCTGCTTGAATAAATCAGACTTGTCCGAGTTCTATTTCCATCCCTGCCTAATTTGGCTAAATATTTGCACAGGAAATACTTGACGAATTGCTAAAATGTGCATTTTTTAGTCAAGGAACTGCATGTGTCCTCGGGTGAAACTTGTAATAGACACTATCCACCTCTCCTGTCCTTCCTCAGGGCCCAGAGAACAATCCCCCTGGGTGGAAGAACTGAAGATAAAGATGAACATACTTCCTCCAGAAGGCCCTCGTGGCTCTATCTCCTGCTGTACTGTGTCTACAATCTACAGCCCTCACTAGAGCCTCTGCCTATCACCATCCTCTGCCTGCAGGAACACGGACTGATAACACAACTACACACAAGCACACACACCCATCAGCTAAACTACTCACATTTCCTCTATGACTCTCTAAGGGAGCGACTTTCAGCTTTCATACAGTGCGGAAACTACAATACCATTTAAACGTCTGGGGTAGGATTTTTATTCATGATTTTGTCTCTTAGGCGCACCAAGACTGCATTTATCTGATCAAAAATACAGTAAAAATTGTGAAATATTTTTACAATTTAAAATAGCTGTCTTCTATGTGAATATATAGTAAACTATAATTTATTCCTGAGATCAAAGCTGAATTTACAGCATCATTACTCCAGTCTTCAGTGTCACATGATCCTTCATTTATGATTATTATCAATGCTGAAACTTGCACTTGCAAGTACTTGCGCAAAACGATTTTACATTTTGTTTAGCAAGCATGTAAATCATAAAAGGAAAAGACCACTTACAGCCAATACAGGCACTTTACCATAGGAAATATATGGTTTTTAAAGCTTTTAACACTTATAGCACCACCTATGGTCTGCTTCTTTGTAGTCATATGCTGCATGTGCTCACCTATTTTCGTGAAGTTTTGAGTTTTTGTTTATGATTTATTGGCTTTTGAATATATTTCGCTCATTTTCTAAATGATCCAGTTATAGCTATGCAAATGGTAAAGTTAAATTTTTTTTGATAATTATTGATGTGGAGAGTCCAGAGAATTGTACTGCACTGGTTTGGTTCCGATCGGGCGAATTCTTAGGAGTAGTTTGCAAAAGGAGGTTTTTTACATAATCGTGAATATTTAATGAATGATTTGATTGACAGCAATGGTTCTTGAGGCAAAGTTGTTCAGTATGAGGAGATCAATCAAATGATATGCATATGTGTGAAACACCACGTGATTACAGAGGTATAAAACTTGTTAGTGCCACCTAGAGGCCGATTTCTTTCAAAATTCTTACAGACCAAGGTCCAAGGTTGAATATGCGCACCAAGTTTCGTTCCGATCGGCCTCCGTTAACCTTGTCTAATAGGTGCTCAAATTTCATTGGTCGATGGCGGCCATGTTTTTTGAGATACGCAAATGTCCTCAAAGACAATCATGACGCCTTGGACCAAGACACATCAGTTTTTAAGTCAATCGAACTAACGGTCAGGTGGTTCATAATTTTTTTTCCTGCTATAGCGCCACCTAGTGTCCAATCACCACATTTTTTTTTTAACATGACCAAAGATTGAGCCCCTACACATGCATACCAAGTTTGGAGAAAATATCTAATTTCTTTCAATTTTAGTAAAAGTGACCCTGCCAATTTCGAATGTTTTGGCGGCCCTTAGCGACCGTGAAGCAAGATTTCAACTTTTTTGATCATTATTGATATTCAGACTCCAGACAACATTTCTGAACTGGTTTGGTTCCGAAAGGGGCGAAAAACCTAGGACTAGTTCGCAAAAGTAGGTTTTGGACAAAATCCAAGACGGCGGAAAATTTAATACCAGAAATGAAATCGGAGATTAACGTTTTATTCGTCTTGAGCTCAGCTGTGTCTGTTTGCCAATTCATGAAGAATCGCTTGTTTGTATTCCTCACTTGTAAGTCGCTTTGGATAAAAGTGTCTGATAATTGATTAAATGTAAATGTTAAATGTAAATAAGAAAAACAATTCCAATAGTGTTTCAGCACTACTTAATAAATTGGCCATCACTGGCATCAAGAAAAGAAACAATCTTGCAACACAACTGATAATAGTTTGATTCACAAATGAAATGATTCAAAGCTATGAATGAATCAAATTCAAACTGATTAAAATGAAAAAAAAGTTTTTTATTGAATAATATTCAAATTGATTAAAAATGAACGTTATTTTTTAAGTAACAAATTACTCACTGAATACTGAAACTGATTTATTTACAGCCTGAATGTTTTTATGTCAAAGAGCCTTCAAATGTTTTATTGTAATAAATTTCTTTGTTTATTGGATGCCTTGCTGCAAGAACTACATTCTGGGACTGTTACGACTGCGTGTAGCTCATGCATACATTCACTTCTTATCTCCCTGTTGCCAAAATATCAGATGCTTGAGCTTGTATGTTTTTAAAAATAGCAGTGGTCAGGAGTTATGTAAGCCGGACAGGCTGGAAAGGCCAATGAAGAGTGTGTGTGTTTGTTACTGCAGCGAGGGCTTGTTACTGGCTGTTCTGGGATGCCTGGCTGACTAAAACGGGAAATGTCAAGCACAGCCAGGGCAGGTATCTGCTGCAGCGGTGTGCAAGGTCACATCCCGACCCCTGCCGAGCAAACCCCACAGCGCTTCAAGTGTATGACGAACATGTACATGCATCCGAACACGACCCAGCGGGTACAGATGTGGATTACTTCAAACTTTACCTTGCCTCTGCAGACGTAGCTGTTTATTCAATGCATTGCGCTGACTGTGCAAGCGTGGGAGGTTCTTGGAAAAGCAGTCGGAAGGCTATACGTCTGCCATCAACTCCCTGCTGACATGCTTTTTGCAGCGTTCGGTTTCATTCTCCTTGTTAACGCATGTCAGACTGTAAGACGTAATCGCGAAACCTCTGCAAACACGATACAAGGCCCTGTGTGACAGAAAGGGCTGAAGATTGGGCTGTACATTTTTTTTGCTATAGATGTTGAAAGTTTTGTAGCGCAGGCCACACAATTACTGTTATCATTTCTGAAAGCAGCCATAAATAGCACAGTGTTAGAATGTTATCAATGACATCAATAGCATATGCCATTGCTTTTTTGTTTATGGACCAAAAATAGATATGAATAGAAATGATGATTAACAAAGAGCCAATTTTTCTTGTGCATATGGTATTTTCTCACTAATATTGTAACAAGGAGTCAGCGGGATTTGATCCAAGTGCAGCTTTATTTACAAAACGTAGTTATACAGGCAATGGTCAACTCAACAGCAAACAATAGTGGCGGGGAACAGGCAGTCTCGTAGTAAATAATCCAGGCAAATGGTCAATAGGCGGGCAGATCAACAACAGAACGGAGAACAGGCAGGGTCAGAAAACTGGCAGACAAAACAAGGAATAAACGCTTAGAATTGTAATACAGGTATCAACAATACTTCGCAATGTGGGTGTGTGTGAGTAGTGCTTTTATAGTGGTGAGATGTGAATGTAATTAGATGAAGGTAATGTGCTACAGCTGGCTAGGGTAATCAGTGACTGGGTGAGGGGCTTGTGGGAAATTCATGTAACAGAGTCCATGATGTGGAAGGGCGACCTCTGGTGGCAAGTGGGTGAAAAATGACGGAGCGGATTCATTACAAATATATTTACATAATATATCATCTACATCTTTTTGGGGTAGTCGTGGCCTAATGGTGAGGGAGTTGGGCTTGTAACGTGAAGGTTGCCGGTTCGATTCCCACGCCATTGTGAATAAACAGCACTCTCTCCACCTTCGATACCATGACTAAGGTGCCCTTGAGCAAGGCACCTAACCCTAATTGCTCCCCGGGCGCTGTAGCAATAGCTGCCCACTGCTCCGGGTGTGTGTTCACTCTGTGTGTGTGTGTGTGTGTGTGTGTTCACTACTCACTGCTGTGTGTGTGCACTTGGATGGGATAAATGCAGAGCACAAATTTCAAGTATGGGTCACGACTTTCACTTTCATCTTTAACATCCTGAATATAAGTATCCACATCCTTCCAAAAACAATCTTTAAATTTTACAGAACATGCTTGATATAAAAACAAGTTTGACTGTATGATCTGACTTTTCACCACGCTGGGTTTAGATGATTTTAGACGATAACCGATAATTCTTTATATTTGAATGCTGATAACCGATATATTTGCCATTCAAACCCATCATGGTGGACAGTTTTGCATCTGAAATGTCTCAGCTGAAGGCTTTAATATATCGGTAAAATTTTCTTATCGTGCCAATAACAATAACATTAGAAATGGACGATACATGTTCATTTTTAATGTCAAAAAGCTTGGCGGCATCAAGCTACGGCTTTGTTTTGAATAGGCGACCTCTAGTGCACGTAAAACTACATAGTGCACCTTTAATTTAATAAAAAATTGTTTTCATCAACTCATGAACACCTGTTTGGAAAACCCTGATTTACAGCGCTTTTGGCGTAACAGGGAAAGTGGAAGAAAGGCCTCACGCATCAGGAGGAAATGAATGATCCGTAGAGATGAATGGTTTCATTACCCCAGACTCACAACAGACGGAGCAATTACAGATACATTGTGAATTACTGCAAGAAGTCCAACGCCATCTGTCAAAAAAATAAATCAGAAAGCTGGTCCAACTGGACGGGATGTTCCTCGAGAGATCTTGGTGTAGGCATGTCTGTGAATAAAGTGTGATTCATCTGGAGTTACATAATCTGAAACAGGACGTACTAATCTTTAGGAATCTGGGTTTATATTTTTTTTATCAATGACTTCATTAAAACTGTGGTACTACTCTCTGCTTACCTGCCTGTTTCCCTGGAGTTACAAGTTTTTGTAAACGGAAAATAAGTTCTCAAATGCCGTGACATTGCCTTCTCTCGTCACAGACGGCAACTATACCCTAGTAAGACGAATCAGACACCTGCATGCATCCACGGGCCACAACACGCACGCTTAACTCAAAGCACCACAAAGGCACGCGCAGCAACATTTGACGTCAGCGAGGTCTGCGCTCCAGCGCCGCGGGTGACATTTACACACACGATCACTTCGCCGTGGTTCATTAGCATGCGCCGGAGTGCCGCTCTGATGGACAGCACACTTCTGCTGGCACCTCGCACTGGCAGTTTGGAGCCGTGAACCTTCCAGCATTTAAGATGTCAAATAACGCTGGCCTGCACCTCCAGAACCGCTCCGCTACAGCTCACAACTTTGGCCTTTCTGAGTGAGAACGTCTATGTAAATCTCCCTCACTCGGCCTGCCACAAACAATTGGCAGTTTGCTGATCTCAAGTCAAGGCTGTCAGTTTCAGCTCACGATTAGAGCCTGGAAAGAAATGTACAAAAAAGCGGAACAGATTTCTGTAAGCCATCATTCGCAAATGTCCCACGAATCCTGCACGCTTTACTTCAAGTTGACATGAAACAGGGTTATTATCGTTAAAAAAACATTTTGTTCATTGAAGTGACGCTGAAATAAAACAAAATATCAATTTTAGATGAAAAACAAACCACAGTACTGGCCAAAAGTGACATTTGTTTTAAATGACCCTACAAGTTCAATAAAAATGAGGAAAATATTTTATATATATATATATATATATATATATATATTATATAATAAGATATTTATATTATTTGGCAAAAAAAAAAAAAAATATATATATATATATATATATATATATATATATATATATATTGTACTATGCAAAAAACAATGAATAGAAAAACAAAACGCTCACATGAACTACAACATAAACCGTTCTTAATATTTCGTTGGTTCTCTCTTGTTTTCGCATGTGTTCATAATTTCTGACCAAAAATGATTTGTCATATTTCATTGCGTTATTATCACAAATAAAAACAACAATATGATTATAAAATCTATTAACAATAACTATTAACTATTAATAATATTTTAATAGTGTAACAATGTCAATTTCCCTAGACCTCACTTTTGACCACTACTGTAAATGAAAATTAGAAATGTCCCCTTGGCAATTAAATTAAGGTGAAGCACTAACTTATATTTTGTATATGTTATTTTTTTATTTATTTATTTATATAATATATATATATATATATATATATATATTAGGGGTGTGACGATACCTCTATCCCACGAGACGAGACAAGACACGAGATTGGGTTCACGAGACGAGACTTTTATAGTATTTTTAAGAAATCCTGAATAATGAAACGTATGAAGGGAAAATAGTCTTTTATTCAACTGAAAATCATAAAATGCAAAAATGTTGGTGCATTTTGAAATCAACTTGTAATGCATGTCATTTTACTTCTATTTTAATGAATTATTTGCAGTAAAACAACATGCAAACACTGCTAAATGTTTTGCCACAAAATCAACCAATTGTTTTCTGCCCTGTGTAATTTCACATGAGAAATCTCACTGAACTTCTTTCTACAGATTGAACATAAATTAAACAGTATAAATAAAATAAACATATAAATAAAAAAATCAAATAACACTTTAAGTGTCACTTTAACTGCAGTACAAAGTTGACCATTTCCCAGTATTGACTGTGTGGGCTGTTATATAGCTCTGCGTACACCGAGAAGTCCAACCGTCAGCAGTAATAGCGATGCTTTCTGCCTCTTTAGGGGCAGTTCACATATCGCGCCTAAAAAAGCGTGTAAAGCGCGGCCGCGTCGCTTCCTCCTCCTTTTGCAAGCGTTCGGGAGCTCGCGCTTCTGTAGCGTCTGTCGTTGCTATGCAACCATGAACTGTGCACGACCATGAGGAAGTTTCAGCAAGGGATAAATTGATTTTTAGCCCTTGCTTTAGCTTTACTACTAGATATATTTATGGAGATGAGATATAAAACCACCCCTGTACAGCTATGATCAGCTGTTCGGCTGAGATTTCCATGTTTTGTTACGGAAAGGTCGAAGATGATCGGTTGGTTCTTGTCACATGACCTGCGGTGCGCTTGCGGCATTCTGAAAAGTTGAGATGTTTTCATCTCGCCGCGGCACAGGCGCGCCAGGAAAAAACGAGCTCGCCACACTGCATGCGCGCTTCCATTTTGCACGAATGAAAATGCGCGCGATATGTGAACGGCCCCTAAGAGTCTGTACAACCTTGGCCGAGGTGTACGGCAGTTTTCTTACAATGTTTACATATTGTTTGTGTCTTGTGTGTTATTCTTCAATAATACAACTTCAATAATAATTTCACCCTCACACTGATAGCACGAGACAACTTTTCACCTCGACGAGAAATCTCGTCACGTTTTAGTCTCGCGAGATCTCGTGGTACGAGATCTCGTCACACCCCTAATATATATATATATATATATATATATATATATATATATATATATATGATTAAAAACTAACAGTATATATACATATATATATATATATATATTATTTTTTTGCAGAATATATATATGTGTTTGTGCGTGTCTGTGTGTGTGTGTGTGTGCAAAAATATAAATATAACAATGAGTTAAAGTCATTTAATACTGACTATTTTGGAAATTAATTAGTTCAACATCTTCAGTTCTGTTTAGGCCCTTTTAACACATGTACCACATCTGCAAATTTCTCCCTAAATCATGGTAGAAAAACATTTAACTAAAATAAATGTGCATATTTTGTGTGGGCTTAGTCTTGATCAGAGTTGGAAAACCAAAAAAGCCTTCAAGCTTTAGACACAGATGATGAAACCGGCACCGGCACGATCCCACACTCACATAAAGTTCTCAAACAAGATTAAACACGATCTGAGAGTGTTCCGAGACAAAACCATACTTGTTTCCTAGACAAGGCAAGTTTATTTATAAAGCAAAGGAATTAAATGATCATAAAATAACCACACCAATAAAAATATCATCCATAAGATATAAAAATAACAATTGTATTTAACTAAAGGCTAAAATACTGCCTGAATCCCTACGTTCGGATACTTCGGTTCGGTTTCCTAACGCAAATGAACACACAGACAAGCGAGAGCTATTTCAGCAAAATGGTAGCGTGTTTTCAGTGCCACGTGTCAAGAGCCTCGAGTCTATTATCTGGAGTAACAAAAAGAGAGACTTCCTCTCAGGGTGAGAGCCGTTTAATGACACATGTGGTTCAGCGGAGCTCAGCCGCATGAAGAAGATGAGAGCAAAAGAAAAGCGTTCTCTGACTCATCATTTACACACTGACCTGCAGGACAACACCGGAAACAACACATTACAGCAGCTCGAGAGGACACTATCCAAAACTACAGCACTTTTTTGATGAAATACATGGTTGTGAATACATAAATTAGATGTTTATACCAAATCGATCCTGATTGGTGTCAATATACTGTGTGATAAGTCTATCACGTGCCGTCGTTTGAAATTCAACATGCAGAAGGCTAGCAACCCACAATGCACTGCCACTAAAGTGCTGGAACAACAGGTGGACTGGAGAAAACCCCTGCCTGCCATTTTCACCAGCACTAAAGCAGCTCTTTGTCATCATCAATCATTCAGGGCTGATCCCAGAACTGCCTCCACAGTATCCCTGACTGCACAGGAAATGGAAAAGCATCTACCTGCTCATTTACATCCCACAGTGCAAGAAATACCTGCCAATGCTGCAGATCCTCACCGCCGCAAATGACAAGAGATAAACAACTCCAATGAAAGAGTTGACATTTATCATGATAATTATCAATATCGACCGATATGAAAAATGTTAACGTTATTTTTCTTTTTTTTTTGGCCATGTCACCCAGCCGGATCTCACTTTAGGATTGTGACACTTTAGGACTTTTTAAATTTGAAATCACATTATGAATTTGGCTACCATACCATCAAGCATTTGGTACATCTGTTTTTTTCATTGTTAAGGAGATTTTCACCATTTTCTCTTCCTGAACCACATTTTCAAGCTCAACTGTAGGGCCCTATGAAATCCATTTAATTTTTTCCCAAATTCCATTTTATTTTTTCCCAAAATTCCATTTCTTTCTTCTGATTTTGTATAGCCCCACACATGACAAGCAGGAAAAAAATAGAAGGCAAATTCGTGCACACGATTTACTAACTCCTTCGCTCGATTTGCTAATTCCTTCACATGATTTGCTAATTCCTTCGCTTGATTTATAAATTCCTTCGCTCGATTCGCTAATTCCTTCGCATGATTTGCTAATTCCTTCGCTCGATTTATAAATTCCTTCGCTCGATTTGCTAATTCATGCACATGATTTACTAATTCGTTCCCTCGATTTACTAATTCCTTCGCTCGATTTGTTAATTCGTTCACACGATTTACTAATTCCTTCGCTCGATTTGTTAATTCGTTCACACGATTTACTAATTCCTTCGCTCGATTTGTTAATTCGTTCACACGATTTACTAATTCCTTCGCTCGATTTGCTAATTCGTTCACACGATTTACTAATTCCTTCGCTCAATTTGTTAATTCGTTCGCATGATTTACTAATTCCTTCGCTCAATTTGTTAATTCGTTCGCATGATTTACTGATTCGTTCCCTCGATTTGCTAATACGTTCGCATGATTTACTAATTCGTTCCATCGATTTGCTAATTCCTTCACTCAATTTGCTAATTTGTTCACACGTTTTACTAATTCCTTCGCTCAATTTGCTAATTTGTTCACACGTTTTACTAATTCCTTCGCTCAATTTGCTAATTTGTGCAAACGATTTACTGATTTGTTCCCTCGATTTGCTAATTCGTAAGTATAATTTACTAATTCGTTCCCTTGATTTGCTAATTCGTTCGCATGATTTACTAATTCGTTCCCTCGATTTGCTAATTCGTTGGTATGATTTACTAATTCTTTCCCTCGATTTGCTAATTCGTTAGTGTGATTTAATAATTCGTTCCCTCGATTTGCTAATTCGTGCAAACGATTTACTAATTCGTTCCCTCGATTTGCTAATTCGATAGTATGATTTACTAATTCGTTCCCTTGATTTGCTAATTTGTTAGTATGATTTAATAATTCGTTCCCTCGATTTGCTAATTCGTGCAAACGATTTACTAATTCGTTCCCTCGATTTGCTAATTCGCTAGTATGATTTACTAATTCGTTCCCTTGATTTGCTAATTTGTTAGTATGATTTAATTATTCGTTGCCTCGATTTGCTAATTCATGCAAACGTTTTACTAATTCGTTCCCTCGATTTGCTAATTCATTCACATGATTTACTACTTCATTCCCTCGATTTGCTAATTCATGCAAACGTTTTACTAATTCGTTCCCTCGATTTGCTAATTCATTCACATGATATACTACTTCATTCCCTCGATTTGCTAATTCGTGCAAATGATTTACTAATTCGTTCCTTCGATTTGCTAATTCGTTAGCATGATTTACTAATTCCTTCGCTCGATTTGCTAATTCGTTCCCTCGATTTGCTAATTCGTGTGCACGACTTGGATGTCATGCGTGGGGCTCCATATGTTTTAATTTTTCTGGATTCAATTTTCTTTCCGTTTTAAATTTTTTTTTTTTATTTATTTGAATGGTTAAATTAAATTTTAGTAATCAAAAAGCATGTCTAATTAATTAACAAAATAAAACTTATTCGATTTAACAACAGTTTAACAAAAATTAAACTTAAATGAACCCGCACGTCTGCGCCATGCATACACAACATGAATGATTCAAGTCTTTTTGTCGTTTAATATTCACAGACACTAGTCTATATCACCATTTGATTTAAGTATACTGACCAAATTTGATTATACAGTAATATACAGTAAATTCCGTTTTTACGACTGGATTCCCTGATTCAGGCCGCGTTTTCTGCATCAGAGATCATAGGGCCCTGCTACTGTAAACCATGGTTGATGTTCCGCTTATTCAAGATGAAGTGGATCTATGAGGTTCAAGATGCTGAACTCAGTCATTGTTTCATGGGTATCTCACTTGTGTTTATTTATAAACATCTTCACCACTTGGTGTGGGTGTGACTACTGTGGTTTGGTCAGAATCATGGAAAAACGCAGCCTGTCATTTTCTTCAATAACATCTCTTTCCCACACACACACACAAATCCACGAAATCCTGCAGGCCCTGTGACGATGAGACCGATTCCCAAAAAAGACGGGGAAACGGGAACATTTGAAAAAAAAGAACAGACAGCCTGAGAAATATGAACTGAATATACAGTCGTGGCCAAAAGTTTTGAGAATTACATAAATATTGGAAATTGGAAAAGTTGCTGCTTAAGTTTTTATAATAGCAATTTGCATATACTCCAGAATGTTATGAAGAGTGATCAGATGAATTGCATAGTCCTTCTTTGCCATGAAAATGAACTTAATCCCAAAAAAACCTTACCACTGCATTTCATTGCTGTCATTAAAGGACCTGCTGAGATCATTTCAGTAATCGTCTTGTTATCTCAGGTGAGAATATTGACGAGCACAAGGCGGGAGATCATTATGTCAGGCTGATTGGGTTAGAATGGCAGACTTGACATGTTAAAAGGAGGGTGATGCTTGAAATCATTATTATTCCATTGTTAACCATGGTGACCTGCAAAGAAACGCGTGCAGCTATCATTGCGTTGCATAAAAATGGCTTCACAGGCAAGGATATTGTGGCTACTAAGATTGCACCAAAATCAACAATTTATAGGATCATCAGCAACTTCAAGGAAAGAGGTTCAATTCTTGTAAAGAAGGCTTCAGGGCGTCCAAGAAAGTCCAGCAAGTGCCAGGATCGTCTCCTAAAGAGGATTCAGCTGCGGGATCGGAGTGCCACCAGTGCAGATCTTGCTCAGGAATGGCAGCAGGCAGGTGTGAGCGCATCTGCACGCACAGTGAGGCGAAGACTTTTGGAAGATGGCCTGGTGTCAAGAAGGGCAGCAAAGAAGCCACTTCTCTCCAAAAAAAACATCAGGGACAGATTGATCTTCTGCAGAAAGTATCGTGAATGGACTGCTGAGGACTGGGGCAAAGTCATATTCTCCGATGAAGCCCCTTTCCGATTGTTTAGGGCATCTGGAAAAAGGCTTGTCAGGAGAAGAAAAGGTGAGCGCTACCATCAGTCCTGTGTCATGCCAACAGTAAAGCATCCTGAGACCATTCATGTGTGGAGTTGCTTCTCATCCAAGGGAGTGGGCTCACTCACAATTCTGCCCAAAAACACAGCCATGAATAAAGAATGGTACCAAAACACCCTCCTACAGCAACTTCTTCCAACAATCCAACAACAGTTTGGTGAAGAACAATGCATTTTCCAGCACGATGGAGCACCGTGCCATAAGGCAAAAGTGATAACTAAGTGGCTCGGGGACCAGAACGTTGAAATTTTGGGTCCATGGCGTGGAAACTCCCCAGATCTTAATCCCATTGAGAACTTGTGGTCAATCCTCAAGAGGCGGGTGAACAAACAAAAACCCACTAATTCTGACAAACTCCAAGAAGTGATTATGAAAGAATGGGTTGCTATCAGTCAGGATTTGGCCCAGAAGTTGATTGAGAGCATGCCCAGTCGAATTGCAGAGGTCCTGAAAAAGAACAGCCAACACTACAAATACTGACTCTTTGCATAAATGTCATGTAATTGTCGATAAAAGCCTTTGAAACGTATGAAGTGCTGGTAATTATATTTCAGTACATCACAGAAACAACTGAAACAAAGATCTAAAAGCAGTTTAGCAGCAAACTTTGTGAAAACTAATATTTATGTAATTCTCAAAACTTTTGGCCACGACTGTACATAAAATCAGACCACAGTGCTCACCAGATAACTTCGCATTAACAAAATACAAATAAAGCTAGAAATAGTGAAAAGAATTCTTGTCAAACAGAAATTAAGCATGTGCACATTCCACATTCCTCGGTGTCACACCAAAACACACAAAAAACCTTTAAAGACTGTATATTAAAGTACAATGTTCACACACACATTAAATACATTTTGCAATATATATATATATATATATATATATATATATATATATATAATATGTAAGTTCCCAAAAACAAGCAGCATATACATGTGGTTTGACCTCTAAATCGATGGTACGGTGAACAGATTCAGGGCTGTGTTTTTGTTCTGGTCAAGTTAAACATGACTCAGGTCTATTCCTCTCTCTCTCTGAAATGGCAGCCTCAGGCTTTATGTTTAAAGATCAATAATCTGTCTGCAGGAAATCAGCTTATGCTGAGGGGTTGAAAATGTCTGATTTTATGTCTCATTTTAGCTTTAACCTTAAGGTAAACCCCATCCTGTAGCATTTGATTCTGTCTGAGCCGCATTGATCTGAGAAATTAAATAAGAGCCAAACCGTAACTTACAGTATTTACCAGTCATCAATTATTTCAGAGACACGAGCAGCTGCTAATGCGGCCGTGTGTTTCTCTGTGTGAGAGAGAGTGAAAAAGAAACCATGTCAGAAGTCGATAGTCCAAAAAAAATTCAGTCCAAAACGTGATGTCAAAATATATGTGTATGTGTAAAAACATCTGACCTGCCCATGTCATTAATAATAATCAGATAGAAGGAAAAAAACAGGGAACATAAGATACAGCATAAAAACCCTACATAATAATATATATTATATTATATTATATGTATATATTATATATTATATATGTATATGTATTATGTAGCTAAAATGGATTATATAATTAATTAAATTTAATTATCAAAAATTAAAAAATAAAAACACAATAACTAAATATCATATTATTAAAAATTAAATATCACTATTTTGAGCACTAAAACTATTATGTGCACTACAACACACACTAAATTCCTTTTAAAAAAGTTTATAAAAGAAAAGAAAAATGAGTGAAAAGTAAAAAACAAAAAAAAACAAAGAGAGATGCCATTCTTACATCTTTGAGACGAATTAAATGCAGAAAATGATGGACAATAAGAAACTAAAACGCTCGAGGGACGTCAGTACAGTGCTGCCTAAAGAAAGCAAAGTAAACTAACACTAGATTAATCCAAAGACAAAAAAATGCTCCTTGTCCACACTAGCGTTTTCCAAAAGTTGCTCATCCAAACTGAAATGTGTGAAAATGCTTACTGCGCATGCGGAAATCATACTAAAAGCTCACGTGATGACGCCGAGAGAGCAGATACGATAAAGTTCTCACGCTATTCTTCTGGCTCGATCTTTTCATTAGAAAATGATCACATCACTCACTGTGTCCAGATCGCACTCAAACTCACATGCTTCACCGTCACCACGTTTGGCTGCAAATGTGAGTAAATTCTTCTATGAAGGAGCATTTATCTTGAGCAACACTGTTATAGTAAACAGCAGACACAACAATGCAGGCTCGGTATAACTACTGACATCTATATGCATCACATGACTGAACATGTGTCGTCGTTTTCAATATCCACACTACAACGTGAAAACAGTAGCTGTGTCCGAAACCGCTCACTCGTTCACTAATCCCTATATAGTGTACGATATTTCAGTGCACTCTATTTGCAGGGAGTGAATGAAATGAAGTGTGACTACTTTTATCCTACATGTTACTTAATAACAATAAGAATCATATTGACTTTATTTTGTAATCATACATACCTCCGTGCCTTTGTAATTTCATAGATTGTATAATTGGTTTGTCATGTTTGTTCATAATTATTAAATACTATGCAAACAAAAATAAACACGTTTATTTATTATTTTTAATAGTGTTTTTTTTTTAGTTTGTTAGAGACTCTCGCGCTCGTATGATTACATCAGAATGAATACACTACAGATGATTAACGAATATTTTTTAATAAATTATCATCATCTCTTAAAGTTTAACGAGTTAACAACAACGCCACAAATTATTAAAACACCTTGTTGTTAGTAACATTAAATTGAGTTAATGCCTACACAATATATTTTAATAATAAAAATAATATACAAGCCTATATTTTTACCTTATTAATATAATTTAATTTAAAAAAAATTATCTATATAATAATGTCTCTCTATATTTTAGTAGGTTTTATTCAAGTAATGATTAACAATAAATAAAAAAGTGTAAAACATTAGAACTAACATGAAATAAATGTTAAAGTAATCTCGCTCTCCACACGCGCTCTCAGTCCTCTCCACACTGGATTTTGGGAAATACTGCAGTACATCCAATGTACACTCGAAATCAGCGAGAATTGTGGGTAAAAAGTAGTGAACGAACGTAGGGAATGAAGACGTTCACTCAGAATTCGGACAGCCGATACAGTGGACTATATAGTGGACAGGGAGCGGTTTCGGACACAGCTCGTGTTTTCAAATTGATCAGACGAAAGCTGTTTTCCTTGACAAAAACGCCGTCTCAGTGTGGACGGAAGGACGAAACGGAGAGAAAAAGGTGCGTTTTCAAACAAAAACACATTAGTGAGGATATGGCCTAATACTGAAAACATTAAAAACAGAAAAACAATCACATTTGCTAATCAACCCTGTTTTTAGTCCTTCCATTCATTCCAGATCCATTATTCCAGATCGGTATGAATCGGTCTGAACTCACTGTGTTCTCAGGGATTTCTGCTCTAGTGTTGAACTGAAACAGTGTTTTACCGTCAGCCGTGACAGCATGTTCTTCAGCAGTGTTACTTACCTAAAACAGAGAAAGAGAAAACAGTGTGAATGATGCAGACTAAAATGTCTGAATATTCACATTTAAACTATTATTCTTTGCTGTTTGAGCATTAAAAACTCTCTATATCAGTGTCTGTTTCTCCCTGACACGCCTCCATCTTGAGTTTTCTTCACAATATTCCTCATTTAAATAATTCATATGCAGAATAAAGGGGCGGGGCCTGGATGAGTTAGTGAAACTGGCAGATTATGATAAGGGACAGGACATTTCCCAAACATCAATCACAACACCCTGCTCCAGCCACATATTCCCACAATGGAGAATATGAACATTCAATTGTAGTAGAGCCCAAAAACAGCATCAAGACTTGTGCATAATAAAACTTTCACACACACACAGCAGGGCTGAATACTGTGGGATGACCCGAAAATGTGTGACAACACACACACAATCACTCCCCTCGCTGTAATAAGCTGCTTCTGTCTTTCTCTCTGTCAGTTTGTCTCTCCTGAGCTCTTCAGACAGCTCTATTTATAGTGTGTTACTCACAGTCTTTGCACGTAATTAGCAACACACACACACACACACACACACTGCATCAGCATTAATGTCTGGGGCTGGATCGCTTCATTTTCACATCACATTTAATTTTCACATCACATTTCCACTCATATGAATTAATTATGGAAACAATGACAAGTCACCTTTCTTTCTGTCACACTTTATACAATACAGACTGTTTCAAAGCCACTTTACAGCGATAAATAATGATTCAATGATGCAAACAGAATTCAGAAGCTCTATAAGACAATAATAAACGATCATTATTCAGCTGAATTCAGTTATGAAATGAGTTTAATTCATTTATAAAGCAGTGATCAGCCAGTTCAGTTCTCATCGAATGCATCTCTTGAATGAATAGTATTGCAGAGCATTGTGTCCCAAAACTGAGCAAGACAAAATGTGACAGTGGCAAGAATGGAGAAAAATATTCATTCAGAATATTTCAACAGCTAAAAACTCTTTCAGGTTTTTAAGGCAAGCAGCTTGTAGTGATGGTTATAAACAGAGACGAAATATACATAGAAACAGGCTGTTTAACCCAGCAGATGGGTCATGTGCATCTTTATGGCTTGAATTTGACCACATAAACAATAATATGTATTGAACACACTTCATATGAGCCCATTTAGTTACTTACTACATTCAAAATACATTAAAAGAGTCGGTAAGACTTTATTTTTTGAAAGGAATTACTATTTTTATTCAGCAAGGACGGCAGTAAAGACATATTGTTTATTACAAAAGAATTACATTTCAAATTAATGCTGTTCTTCTTAAATTTCTATCAAAAAAAGCCCAAAAAAAATGTATTACAGTTTCCACAAAAATATGAAGCCGTTTTAAACATCGATAATAATCAGAAATGTTTCTTCAAATCATCATATCAGAATGATTTCTGAAGGATCATGTGACACTGAAGACTGGAGTGATGATGCTGAAAATTCAGCTTTGATCACTGATTATAAATTATATTTTACAATATATTCACATAGAAAAAAGTTACTCTAAATTGTAATAATATTTCACTATTTTACTGTATTTTTGATCAAATAAATACAGCCTTGGTGAGCAGAAGAGATTTCAAAACATCATCTTCAAAAAACAAATCTGTGAAACCAAATCAAAAACAGACCCAAAACTTAAGTGTAAATGCATGTGGATTCACATTTGATATTTGGTCTTATATTTGTGACTACAATGTGATTTCACCTAGTTGTGACATGTTAAAGAGCTGATTCGTGCAGCTGGACAACCTCGTGCTCAAATCTAGAACAGTGTTGTGCAATTTCTGGGTGTGTTTGCGCTAAAATAACGCACACAGCAATGAATGCTGCTATCGGTTTGAGCAATTCCCTCTTTGATGTCCTTTTAGTACTGCCTGTCTACTTCCTCTCAAGCAGAACACTGTGAGGAAAGCTCTGCAGACGCATCTCTTAAATAATGTATCGAGGCTCTAAAAGGTCTTTTATCGAGGGCTGAATATGTGCCCATCTCCCATGAACTCAAAAACACCCTCCATTACAGCTCTTGCTTCACATTACCTGCCTATAGATCCTACAGCTTTAAGACACAATGCAAAATGCTTTTAGACACAACATATATTTATTTTTTCACGGGTTCAAGTAGCTCTGAAACCCTTTTGTAATTGTTAAAATTTCCAAGGATCGGCATTCTCCCCTAAAAGTGATCGGACAGACCAAACCGCAAGTCACAGAGACTTGAGACGTTGAGGGTTGGTAGTGCTCACACCATCTACAACATCAGCAAGGCTTGGTGTCATGATCGTGTCTGTTTAATGTCTTAATCGTGTTTCTGTTCATTTGTTTATTCTGTTCCCCAGTCCTGTCTTGTCACATGTTCTTTGTTTTCATTTAGTTCTGTTTAGTCATATGATCTTTGTTTTGCTTTACCATGTGCTTCTTGTCATTATTAGTTCATCGTCTCCACCTGTGTCCGGTAATTAGTCATGTCTATCACCTGTGTAACCTTCATTATCCTCTTGTTCTCTCTCTGTATAAATTCCCTCTGTGTCAGTCCTGTCCTTGTTCTTCGTTGAATGTAGATGGCTTGTGTTACCTGTCTTCGTGCTCTTTCTTGTTTAAATAAATACGTTAATCTTCATCCGTCCTGCCTTGCCGTGCTTCCTGCACTCCCTAACTGCGAGCCGTTACAGAACGAAGAACCACAACAAGAGGCAAAACATCATGGATGTCTCTCCCGAAAGCCATCTCTGGAGCATCCGGCAGCGGGGACGCCCGCTGGAGAGGTATGTGGGGGAATTCGTGGAGTTCTCTCATCTGGTGGGCTGGTCGGATGCTTCCCTTAACACCGTGTTTTGGTTGGGACTGGATGAAAATATGATTCGCCCGAACGAACCGATGTGCAATTACACACTAGCTGAATTAGTTAATTTAATTCTAGAGCTAAACGGTTCTGGGTTCGTGGTTGAGGAATGTGATCTCCGTCCAGTCTCATCCAAAACACCCGCTCCGCCAGCCCTGCCTTCTCCGAGTCCCCCCGCATATCTCTGCAGCGGTGTGTTTCCTGTCTGGTCGCCTAACCCGTTCTCGGACGAGGAGGAGGAGCTTCCTGATCCCCTCGATCCGCACCATCACACGCTGCAATATGACACCATCCTCAACCCAGCCGTGTTTCGGACCGCCGCCCAGAAATCGCCTCGCGGGCCGCCACAAAAAGGGGCCGCTGCTCACAAGCCACGCCCCCGAAAGGCCGCGAGGGATCGCGAGCACGTGCCAGCGCACCACGAGCACGCTCCAGCACACCTAGAGCCGTCTCCAGCGCTCGCCAACCCAGAGCCGTATCCTGTGCTCGCAAACCCCGAGCCGTCTCTTGTGCTCGCAACCCCTGAGCTAGTCGAGTTCCCTGACCCTCCTGAGTTCCCTGAGCCGCCTGAGTTCCCTGAGCCGCCTGAGTTCCCTGAGCCGCCTGAGTTCCCTGAGCCGCCTGAGTTCCCTGAGCCGCCTGAGTTCCCTGAGCCGCCTGAGTTCCCTGAGCCGCCTGAGTTCCCTGAGCCGCCTGAGTTCCCTGAGCCGCCTGAGTTCCCTGAGCCGCCTGAGTTCCCTGAGCCGCCTGAGTTCCCTGAGCCGCCTGAGTTCCCTGAGCCGCCTGAGTTCCCTGAGCCGCCTGAGTTCCCTGAGCCGCCTGAGTTCCCTGAGCCGCCTGAGTTCCCTGAGCCGCCTGAGTTCCCTGAGCCGCCTGAGTTCCCTGAGCCGCCTGAGTTCCCTGAGCCGCCTGAGTTCCCTGAGCCGCCTGAGTTCCCTGAGCCGCCTGAGTTCCCTGAGCCGCCTGAGTTCCCTGAGCCGCCTGAGTTCCCTGAGCCGCCTGAGTTCCCTGAGCCGCCTGAGTTCCCTGAGCCGCCTGAGTTCCCTGAGCCGCCTGAGTTCCCTGAGCCGCCTGAGTTCCCTGAGCCGCCTGAGTTCCCTGAGCCGCCTGAGTTCCCTGAGCCGCCTGAGTTCCCTGAGCCGCCTGAGTTCCCTGAGCCGCCTGAGTTCCCTGAGCCGCCAGAGCTCGCAGAGCCTCCAGAGCTCGCAGAGCCTCCAGAGCTCGCAGAGCCTCCAGAGCTCGCAGAGCCTCCAGAGCTCCCCGACTGGCCCGAGCTCCCCGACTGGCCCGAGCTCCCCGACTGGCCCGAGCTCCCCGACTGGCCCGAGCTCCCCGACTGGCCCGAGCTCCCCGACTGGCCCGAGCTCCCCGACTGGCCCGAGCTCCCCGACTGGCCCGAGCTCCCCGACTGGCCCGAGCTTCCTGAGCTCCCAGACTTTCCTCCACCTGAGCTCCCAGACTTTCCTCCACCTGAGCTCCCAGACTTTCCTCCACCTGAGCTCCCAGACTTTCCTCCACCTGAGCTCACAGACCCTGAGCTCCCAGACTTTCCTCCGCCTGACCTCCCAGACCTTCCTCCTGAGCTCCCAGACCTTCCTCCGCCTGAGCTCCAAGACCTCCAAGACCTCCAAGACCTCCCAGACCTCCCAGACCTCCCAGACCTCCCAGACCTCCCAGACCTCCCAGACCTTCCTCCGCCGGGGCCTGTGACTGTTCCTCAGCCAACCAGCCCGCTGATATGGGGGACTCCGCCATGGCCGCCTGACCCCCTTGCATCTGCCGTGACACGGCCCTGGACTCCGCCATGGCCGCCTGACCCCCTTGCATCTGCCGTGACACGGCCCTGGACTCCGCCATGGCCGCCTGACCCCCTTGCATCTGCCGTGACACGGCCCTGGACTCCGCCATGGCCGCCTGACCCCCAGGAGGTCCAGGAGACACCCTGGAGGCCACCTGAACTGTCTAAGCCTGACCACGGCCTCCAGGGTGCCCACCCCCCCCTCCCGAATCTGTTCCTTCACGGCGCGAGGTCGCGCCTTCCGGGAGGGGGGAGTACTGTCATGATCGTGTCTGTTTAATGTCTTAATCGTGTTTCTGTTCATTTGTTTATTCTGTTCCCCAGTCCTGTCTTGTCACATGTTCTTTGTTTTCATTTAGTTCTGTTTAGTCATATGATCTTTGTTTTGCTTTACCATGTGCTTCTTGTCATTATTAGTTCATCGTCTCCACCTGTGTCCGGTAATTAGTCATGTCTATCACCTGTGTAACCTTCATTATCCTCTTGTTCTCTCTCTGTATAAATTCCCTCTGTGTCAGTCCTGTCCTTGTTCTTCGTTGAATGTAGATGGCTTGTGTTACCTGTCTTCGTGCTCTTTCTTGTTTAAATAAATACGTTAATCTTCATCCGTCCTGCCTTGCCGTGCTTCCTGCACTCCCTAACTGCGAGCCGTTACACTTGGCCTGACGGGGGCGCTACAGCGGTAAAAATTACAACATTATGGCTAATAACTCCTAAACCGTTAGGCGTAGGCTCAAGTATTTTAAATCGTTGGAATCCTTGGATCAAGATTGAAAATTTGGGGGTATTTTGGATTTTTTTGAAAAACCAACTTTTGTGAACTAGTCCTAGGTTTTTGGCCCGATTGGAACCAAACCAGTGCAGCAAGATTCACCAGAATGTGATTGTCAATAGTAATCAAAAAACAGTTGAAATTTCGATTCACGGTCGCGAAGCGCCACCAAAACATTCAAAGTGGGTGGAGCCACTTTTACTAAAATGGCTATAACTCATGAACAGAATGAGATATTTTCACTAAACTTGGTACACCTATGTAAGAGCTCATTCTGTGGCCGCGTGAAAAAGGACGCAATAACTGACCACAAGGTGGCACTATAACAGGAAAAAAACTTGAAAACGGCCATAGCTACTTCACCATTAGTCTGATCGACTTGAAAATTGTCATGCAGTGTCTTTGTCTGATGTGCCATGATAGTCAATGAGGACTTTGACACATCTAAAAAAAAGATCATCGGATCACTGAAGTTTGAGTAGCTATCAGACAAGGTTAACGGAGGCTGATCGGAATGAAACTCGCTGGGCCTCGCTGCGCCCAAGAGGCCTGTGAGAAAATTGAAAGAAATTGGCTGCCGGGGGTCGCCTGTGCGTTTTTCACGTACGTAAAGGATCGCTGTCCATCGAATAGTTTGTTAAATATTTTGGCGATTATTTCAAAAAACAACTATGAGAATTAGTCCTAGGTTTTTGGCTCAACCTTGATAATTGTTAAAAAGCTTTATAAACCACAAATTTCCTGTGATAAATTGCTTGTATTTGCTGTAAATGGTCTTTTCTATCTATGATCAAGATGGTTACAGGCTTGCTTATTGAAACATTATACATTTTTATGCATTTTCATGAAAGGCCCTAAAGCATTTGAACCCTGATAAGTGCTATATTTGTATTTATAATTATATATATATATATATATATATATATATAATATATTTTGATGCCTTCAAAATCCTATATTTCATTACAGGAGAAATCCAGCTTCCAGGTGAAACATAGGGGCCGATCCTGCGTAAATCCCCAAAAATTAATGCTTGAAATGAAAGCCTCTTTGTCTTTCAACTTACCGTTTCTTACGTAAGCTTCATTTGTGATTCATGTTACATAATGCAAGGTAATCGCCTGCATCTTTTGAGTTACGTGTGTGTATGGATAAAAATCTAATTAAACATCCACAGAGATCTCTGATTTACACAGCTTTCCAGGAATGCCTTGCTTGCTTCTGTGAATCTGAGATTTGTTTTAATGATTCAGTTTTATTGCTCTTGTAATTTTTCAGTTCACGTTCATTCATGTGTCATGAGATAAAACCAACGTCTGTTAAACCTGCAATTATTAAACATGCTAAAAAGCAGCATGTGTCAAAAAAAGAGAGAAACATGTCAAAACAAGTTGTTACGCTCCCTCAAATAAAAAAAAAAAATAGTTGGATACCATGAGACCCAGACTCGCGGCGCGCTGACGTCAATAGTCTGGATTGTGCTCATATTCCCTAACCCATTCTGCATCATTACCGCACCTAATATTCTTAATGCTAAATTAATCAGCTCCCCACGCAGTTCACTTCGAGTACCGCTCTTGCTTTCAACTCAACAACTGATTTGAGCGTAATGAGCATGTGAGGCTAAGAATAAAAACAGATCATAGTGCTAAGCAAACAGTCCAAAATTTGCTGCCAAGAAAAAACCCTTCAGGCTGTACATTCAAGAGCCCGTGATGAAGACAGCCTCATGGACAGTCAAGGTTGTAGTTGTTTTTCTTGACTTATAATCTCTGACAATGAGGTAAATCATGTTTAGGATGTTAACAGCGCGGCGCAGGGGTTTTGTGTTCACACCTGAGCGCCGCTGACATGATGAGCGAAGCCTCTTGGGTGAATAAAAGGTACACGCGTGTCCACATTCAGCGTCAGGCCCGTGGATTCTCCACATCTTTAATTAATGTCTCGCTCATCAAGCAAAATATGGAAGTATTTGGTTAGCCATATTCAATATGAAATGTAATGCAAAATGGCAATGCATTTCTGTAAGTAAGTTTACATTTTCCATAAAATGTGCAACATTTGGAGCAAAATGATCATTCAAATTCAATAATATAATTTACATTTGCTATTTCCTACACTGGTTTTGAAGATTTTATTTTATATTTTTTCTAATCTCTTCTGTTCACCAAGGCTGCATTTATTTGATCAGAAATACTGTAAAAATAGTGGAATATTATTAAAATTTAAAACAGCTGTTTTCTATGTGAAGATATTGTTAAATAATTTATATCCGGTGATCAAAGCTCAATTTTCAGCATCATCACTCAGTGTCACATGATCCTTCAGAAATCATTCTGATTTGCTGCTCAAGAAACATTTTTGATTATTACAAACTGTGCAGCTTCATATTCGTTTGATGGAAACTGTAATACATCTTTTCATGATATATAAGCATATGTACAGTAAGTTTAACTAGTAGGGGTGTGACGAGACGGGTAGTACAAAAGCTAAGAAATGCTCAATGACGAAATACATGTCTAGAAAAATAGTCTGCAGGTGCATTTGAAATGTTTTAACTAATCATCTTGTAATGAATGTCATTTCAGTTATACTTACCAAGTATGAATTATCAAATGCAGTAAAAGACAACAGTACTCAAACACTGTAAAGTTCAGCTGGCTTCTCTCCTGTATGATTTCAGTCTCTTGAGAACTGTACATGATTTTGACCTCTTAACTGAACTTCTTTCCACAAATTGATCATAACTAAAAATGAATAACACAGTTTTCTCTTAGTCTTATTAAGTAAAAACAAGTGCAACCATAATCAAAGTACTCTCTCAATATTCAAAGTGCAAATAGAGACTCAGTTCATCTTCAAGCATGATGCAGAGCTGAGAGATGTTTCAACCTAAGATAGCTTTCATATTGGGAGATATCTGCATGCGTCAGGGAGTTCCTTTCAAAATGCGGGGTCACATTTGAATGTGCATTCGCGTTTTACTTTCGCTTTCGTATACTCTGAATAGGGAGCGGCGGAGCTGAGCGTGCATTCTGTAAGATCAAACATTTACCAAACACTTTTTAGGCTCTGTTGCGCAACAAATCCTCCGCCATGGTCTCGTCAGTCATCTCGTCACTTATTCTCGTCACATGATCAGTGAGCTCTGATTCCTGCTGCACTACGTACAACTCTGCAGCTCATGTTGGATGAGCTGGATGGGATTGAAGCAACTGTGGAATTTACTGAATTAAATGTTTTTTAAAAAAGCAAAACGACATCGGAGGCGTAATGTAAACGTAGCGATGGCATTTTTCGTTACTTTTCACCTCGACAAGAAATCTCGTTACATTTTAATCTAATAACTAGATTCGATTTTTATTGTAAGCATTACTGCGGAGCTACCACTATGATGCTAAGGGTGTTTACTATTACTCATATTTAATGTTACCAATTTAAACTTTGGTGCATAACTCACCAACATGAATAAATAAGATGAATTGATCATGACTAACTTGGAGGACCATAAAAAAAGGCAAAAATTTTCCAGAACTGAGCAATATCAAAGATTTGTGAGTGACAATCCTAAAGGTGAGGACGTTCACAAGGAAGTGCATCTATGCCAGCTGTTGTGTGTGTGAGTGTGAGTGTGTGTGTGTTTGCATACGTTAGTCTGTCACGCCCGAATAGTAAACCCAACAGCATTTCCTTGAGCATGCATCACTTGTCACTTTACACAAACACACTTTATACTCCAAAGAATTTCTTCCTGTTTAAACACTGTAAGTATTTCATCATACAACCAAGAGCACTACGTGCAAAGCAAACATCCTCCAAAATGACTAAAATGACCAGCATTCAGCGACCCTAAGTTTTAAAGGGCAGTTGATAAGTCACTGGTCTCTTATGAAAAACAAATTAAAACAAACAAATATAAGTACATCTGGAATTTCATTATAAAATAAACTTGCTATCATCAATTATTAACTTGTTTCAATTTAATCATGCAATTCTGGGGAAAAAAATTTAAATATAGTAGACACTAATTTGTCTACATTGTTGAATAGTAATGTCATTAAATGAATAATTATTTTGTTATTTGTCAAATAAAAAGTCATACGCATAGAGTTCTGACTGTAATTCATAATATATATGTAATAGAGTAATGGAGATATAATTAATTTTGATTTAACAATGTGTTAACAATGGCATTATGTGTTTTTATAATCAATTAACACAGCTTTTGTCATTTTTTTTTACAAGACGGACAAAATTTGTCACCAAAAAAGTCATTCGGTTTAATCTAAATTTCATTTTTTCTGAATGACTCTTTTGGTTATACCGAATGACGATATTTTCAAACAATGCTAACAAGAGGATATCAAGCAAGCAAAAGGAAAATGAAACATTTTATATTTAGCACAAGTTTTTAAAAGACGTATCATTTTCAATGTTTTATAGCGGTTGCACCGAATGACCTGATGTTTCAGGACATGCGTATGAACAAGTGAAAACATCAATTTTTCAAATAGTTAAGAGAGAGTTAGTTACTTTGCTTCACCACCATGTGATCTTTTGCAGGTGTCTGAATGATGTCACATGATATTGACAACATGACTTGATCCAAAATGCTCCCTTTATAATGGTTACTCCGAATGACATCAATGAAATTCATTTTTACGGACATTCTATCTCATAACAAAGCAATGACTTCTACACATAATTTAAATACCATTTGGCACGATGTTGATATATGATGTTATAAAATCATGCCAGAATAAAAAATATATACATTTATTACATTTTAAGATATTTTAATCACAAATGAACTGGCTGCATTGGCCTTTGGATGGTTAAACCAAATGACCTTTTGACACTTCAAAATCTTTATAATACCTTTATATGTAGCAAAATATAATTAAAACCTTTTGGATTCAATGAAAGAGACCTAGTTATAATGTATTAATGCCTTTATATATATATATATAAAAGTTTATAAGTATATCACAGCATAAGCACTAATAACTTAATAATAAATTATAATAATAATAATAATAAAACAAGGTTCCACTTCTCTGCTGGTTGTTATCGGTGACATTTTAGGCCTAAAGCTCAGGGTGGCACGTCAAAACAAATAAACCTCTCAATCCACACTTTTAACATGTGCGTGCGGGTGAATTAAAAACAAACACTCCATCTGACAAAGTGCTGACTGATGACGTCTGAATTTCAGCAGGTGGAGAAATATCTCCTAATGAACAGGGTGGCGTTAGCGAGAAGGGCGGGATAAAACGCTGATGTGAAAGTAGAAGCAGATGCTTCTGCTGCTTCTGGAACGCAGCGGCGGCTTTGGAGCGCAGAAGCTCGTGGCTCGGCTCGCACAGAGGAGTCTCTCACTCCCCACGTCATCGGCCGCCCTGCCTGCGTCAGTCGAGTCCAGGCATCCTGGCTGCTCCCAATAATTCCCTCACACGTTCCCTCTCTCTCCGTTTGCAGCCTGCTACGCCGTGCCCTTCTCCCGAGAGGGGGGTGGGGTGGGAGTCTGGACTAATCCTCGCACGGCAGAGCTACAGAAACAAAGAGCTGTGGGAGCGGATTGAAATGACTTTCCAGACATGGATTGGTGCGTTTTAATAGGCCTTTCATAGTCTGCCAGGGTCAATTAAAAAACTCTGATTTTCATGCTAAGCATGCAATAATGCAAGAAAGGCAGTCTGAAAGATTGTAATGGGCCATGGCATTCAGATATGAGGAAAGTGCCAATACTTCCTGCCAGAGTGTCTAAACAATCACTGAAATGTATATATTACACATGAATTATATTTTATTATATTATATAAACGTAATATATTATATTTTTAATAAGTGTAAAAAATTATAAAATTATATATATAATTGTTTTATTTTTTAACAATTATTTATTTTTTACTTTTGCAAAATAAAAGTACCTGGTACAAAAAAAACCCTATTAATATTTTCACAATGTAAATCTGACAAATGTATTATGAATTTATATATATACATATATGTATTTATATATTAAATTTGTTGAAGTTTAAATTTAAAAAAAATAAGATAAAAATTTAATTCTTTTTTTTAATACTGATAAAATAGTTATTTTTTTAATTGGTTGTTTAAACAAAAAAAAAACATATTACTAAAACTACATTATTAATATTTTCACTATATAAAACTGGCAAATATCATACCCGTGAAGAAAAAATATACTGTCCCAAAGTTCGAAACACAGGTTGGGTGTCATTTAATTTCACTATCCTTTTCTAAGGTGTCTCATTTTATGTTATGAACCGACAACTAATTGCAAACATGTTTTTAATGCATATTCACCAGGCCCAACCTGTTATTTCAAGCTTTATAATGAGGTTTGGTGTATGCTGGTCTTCGCTTGCGTCAGAAAACAAGCCGTTAAGTGTATAAAGCAACTTTACAGAGCCAAAGCAGTGTCAAACGGGTCGGGCCAGATGCCACGCACAGCTCGGATCAAAGCTAAGCCACTGAATATGAAATCCATTTTAGCATGCTAACCACACGGTGACTGTAAACCTTGCACCCAGTTCTCATAAATGAAGCCGTAAATCTTTTAATACTTGATTTTGGTTGGAGCACGTTTAAAGCAAGCAAATATGGTACTGTGGCAATAGTTACAAGAGCTGTAATTTGATGAATAGCAAATTAGTTGTCAGACACATCTGGAGCTCAAAGACGCTGTTAAAGTTTGCTTCTGAGGCCGTGATGCGTTTATAGCAAACCGTGCAGCAAATGTCACATGCTTTAACGTTTTTTTGATTGTTGGCAGAGTGCGTCATGTGTACACAAGTATTTGCTTGTCTAGAGGGATAATCTTATGATATGTACGATAGGACAGGCATTATATCAATGTGCAATGCCAGTCAAATCGCAAACAAGACGCAGTGTCTTGGCAACATTCAAAATTAAAATGCCTAGCCGGTGCCAAATATGTGATTACAAACACAAACACTCACTCACGCGGTGAACTCCATAGTAACAGAGTAAATACTGAACGCGACTCTACTGTGACGCATCTTTGTTTTGTGTTTAACGGTGTAACGGTCACATTACACGGCCACAACACAGTAAAAAACTGTTGGCAGTGGCTGAAGCCTGATTGACAGTGATGGACAAATACAAATACAAGCTGAATATAATAATAATAACTAGACGTGCATTTCCTGAAGAAAATGTGAGTGGTGCTTGCCGTGCGCAACTATATACTGCTAGCATATTTATAATAAGATGCTAATGTGTTGATAGCATGATGGTAACATGATTAGCATGTCGTTAGCATGCTTTTAGCAAGATGCTAACACAATTAGCATGTTTTTAACAAGACGCTAACATGATTAGTGCGTTGTTAGCATGATGCTAGCACATTTTGACATGTTTTAACGGTAAACTAATCACTATTAGCATGTAGCTATTCACTGCTAGCATGTGTAGCATGTTGGAAGTCCAGTGTGCTAGCATGAGTCAAAAGAGCCAACCCTCATCTCTATACAATGTTCTGATGCAGAGATATAGGTCTTGCTAAATGGTTGCTAGGGTATCCCTCTTTGGATTTGGGTTGCTAGGGTGCTTGTTAATGCTTGCTAGGGCGTGGCTAGGAAGTAGTGACGGTGATTTGTGGCAGTTTTCTGGTCTGAGTCAAACGAGACCACCTTTGTTTCTATGACAGTTCAATCCAAAGGTATCCCTTTGATCTTTTTCAATGGAAGTCTATGGAACTTGTTGCTAGGGTGCTCTAAATGGTTTTAAAGACAATAAATACCGTATATACTAGTTCATTTATAGCATCAAATAAACATGAATGAACATCAGAAGGAATGTTGTTTCAAGCGCGGAAAGACGTGAGGACACACAATTTATCAAGTTCACCAACGTTAATCTACTAACTCCCCTGACTGCTTTGACGGACAAAATGGCGGATTCGGGGTTATGATTGGTCAGATCGCCTGTCAATCAAACTGCCGGCGGAGGGTCAATTAATCGAATCGAAAATTGAGAATCAAAACAAATTGAGATCTTCTGAATGGGAATCAAATCGAATCGATACCCGGCTCTGGTTTTTTTGCATTTATATTTATACTAAATGTGTTTAGGCTACTGTTTTTTTTTAAATACAAATACCCTAGTTTTATAATTAAACCACATCGTTATTTTTACAGTCAAACTGACACACTCTGCATGGTTTTATTTGTGGTTACCATAAAATAATAAACATTTATTTGTTTAGCACTTCAGTGCTTCACAAGCATACAAACAAATATTGGCAATACATTTATATACAGACAATATCAATATAAAAATACTCGATAAAAGGTTTAGAAGGTACAATAAAGATATTGGCAACACAATTTCACACAACATCAATATAAAAATACTCAAAATCAAAGATAAAACCACCAAATGTATGATATATTGAAGAACAATAGTACATTTTAATAAGCAAATCAATCCTAACTCAGTCACACTGTCAGAACATTTATATTTTCCCCTATGAACATCAGGTTTTAGTGTTATGCAGAATTTTTTACTTCGTTAATGTACTTTTTATTTTGAACAAACTTTGCTGCTACTTCACTACATTCCAAAGCATAATATCATACTTTTTACTCCACTACATTTCATAAAACATCTTATTATTTTAAAATGAAGAAATCGTCACATGATCAGAGATGCAAAAGCGTGCACGAACTGATTCTTTTCCATCATCCTGTTAAATCGGTTCACGAATCACATCAAACGATTCATTCACGAATTGGACCGATCGTATTACAGCTGTTCTTGAGTGAACAACTCGCTGATTCAATGATTCGTTCAGAGCAAGTCTCTGGTGAACTGAACTTACAAATCTGACTGAAAATTAGTCAAGAACTGGGAGATCCGTTGAGTACGCAATGAATTTTAATGTTGAATTTTAGGGTTAATTATTGCAACTGAAAATCATATTTAGGTCACAACTGTGTTGTTTATGAACTAAATCTGTTGTAAAGCCCACTGAAATGCTTTAATGCAGACACGTCCACACCAGTGTCTAGATCGCCTTCTCGATTCAAACAGATCAAATCAAATTTTAAATCTAACTTGGCGCTTCAAATAACGGTTGTATCGATTGCATTGTTACGGCACTAGGTGGCATTTGACATTGAATGATTCATTGAAAAGGCTTGTTCAAAAACATTGATTCATCCAGTAATGAAACTAGCGAAGACTAGTCATTGAATCCAAACCATTTTTTAAATAATTCAATTATACAAAATAGACTGCAGCAACTAATAATTATATGTTATTTTATTTAGTCGTCTGTTCAGAATCGTGGGAGAATTATGATCTCTAAAAGAAAAAAATCTTGATTCTCATTTTATCCAGATTTATAACGCAAATTAAAATACGTTCATGTTCCCCGCTGCTGTAGCAATTTCTTAAAATGTTATGTACTTAGCCCTATATGTTTCGTCTGTTTTAATTGTTTATCAACACACATTGCATATGATGGATCTGCATCCACTAATCTTCCATCCATATTTGACAATTCCTAATCATTCATAAATATTTCGAGGAATAGGATTATATAAAATATATAATATAAAAATAAATTATATAGGTGGCCTAGATAAAATGACAAAATAAACATTCATAAATCTTTGTACTTTCACTCAAGTAAAATTGAAAAGGAGCACTAAATACTTTCACTTGAGTAATATTTTATTATACGTATCTGTACTTTCACTTAAGTGCTTGATTTGTGTACATCGTCCTCCGCTGGTGTTGTTTTGTGCACTCGGCTTTACGTATTTACGCAACGCAACATTTTCATGGTAAACGGAGGCTGTTTGCGTTTGCATTCTGAGCTAACACGCAGTTATCCGTAAAGGAGCGCAAACAGTGTGATGAAGAAACACAAAGAGAGTGACCTATACCATAAAAACACGAGGAAACTGTCAGCTGATTGTCACGGTCTCAGTTTGAGAAGCATAAGATGACTTTTTTTTACATTAGTGGGTGAAAAATCATCAGTCCCTTTTTGTGTCCCATTTATTTCGGGCTTCTTTTGTAATTAGGGCTCCTATCTGCTTTTAACGGAGCACTTTAGCCCGACAGACAGCCTACGCACGACTTCACCTCAGCTGATGCATACAAATTCACTTTCATGTCCTAATAATTCTGCTCTCGAAAGGTACAGAACGAACAGGAGAAATTAGGGGGCACATTTAGTGCATGTCACATCATGGCGAATGGATAGACTGCTTGAAACTTTATTTTCGGATTAAAGACAGCAGATTACATAGCAAACGGTGTTTAATTTGAAAGCATGTCAAAGGTGCGTGGCAATGAATCAGCCAAAATAAGGATTTAAGCCCAATCCTGGCCACTGCTGCTGACTGTATCCCCCTAGTGGTCGCAAATATGCAACTACTACAACAAACAGAGAAAAGATTGTGTGTCACCATCATATAACCCAATAAAAGTCAATGTTTGCCATATACAGAGTGAGATAAACATCTTGATTCCTATTATTAAAACAGAGACTCAGGTCTGTAGATATGGTTTGGGTCCCTTTCTTTGAAAACCTCTCCACAAAAAGATGAATTACATGCTAAGATGTAATAAAAAGCATTTTGGGTGTTTGTTCAAATGCTTAACCGTGAGTATGAGCAGTATATTAATATTGATGCTTGACCTAGCAAACATCACTAATGAAAAAGATCTCGTATGGTTTTGAATGACAGCAGGTTTTAACAGGTCTGATTAGGTAACTAGCCCTCGCTGAAAGATAAACACATGCTGTGGATATTTTTCCACAATTAAAACCAATTACTTCTGAGTGAAAGCCGTTTATCATGTGTGCCAGAAAATTGTTTCCCGTAGTGATGTTTGGCTTAGCATGAACGAAGCCGAGCTTTTCTGTTGCATGTTTACATGACACAAACACACAATTACAGTGTGTGTGTTTTAATGGTGTTTATTAAAGTATAATTAGTTTATTTTATATATTCTATATTTATATATACTATAAATGTGTATTTTATATATATATATATATATATATATATATATATATACACACACACACACACACACACACAGTACCGGTAAAAAGTTTGGAAACATCACTATTTTTAACAACAAGGCTGCATTTATTTGATCAAAAACACAGAAAAAAACAGTAAAATTGTGAAATATTGTTACAATTTAAAATTATTTCTGTCATGGAAAGCTGAATTTCCAGCATCATTACTCCAGTCTTCATTGTCACATGATCCTTTAGAAATCATTCTAATATCTATTCATAATATGATGATTTGATACTCCGTTATTATCAGTGTTGGAAATAATATTTATTTATTTTTTTATTTTTTTGGGAACCTGTGAAAATTTTATCAGGATTCATTGATGAATAAAAATGTAAAAAGAGCAGCATTTATTTAATGCTATCAGGGTTTTTTTTACTACCGTCAGTAAATTATGGAGTGCCACAAGGATCTGTGTTAGGCCCTTTGTTGTTTTCATATATATGCTGCCACTTGGCAATATTATAAGAAAACATGGAATTATTTTCCACCGTTATGCCGATGATACTCAGTTATATATTTCAACACACCATACGAAGTCTCAAAATCATCCAAGCTGGCAGATAAGACTGAGGTATTACTTATTCGACCAAAAACCTGCACACAGAATTACAATTTGCATTTAGAAGGATGTACTGTTACTTCATCTTCATCGTTCGAAAATCATATTTCACATTTTTTTCACAAAAAACAGCCTCCTTCCACCTCAGAATATGTAAATCTGTTTCTGATGCAGAAAAGTTAGTTCAGGAATTCATGACGTCTAGACTAGATTACTGTAATGCATTACTAGCTGGTTATCCTGCATTCTCAATAAACAACCTACAATTAGTCCAAAAAGCAGCAGCTAGAGATCTTATTCCAGTTAGAAAACTATTCTTATTGTCATACAAACAATTACAAGGGATTTTTTTAAATTCAGTACACAAAGTCCATTGCATTTTGACATTGATATCAATAAAAAAGTTCCATCCATATGTGAGTCAGATGTTGACGTTGTAATGAATTCTCGTGTCTGACCAGAAGATGGCGCCCGCAGCCGAATCATCCATCCATCCATTTTCCAAACCGCTGGTCTGCCGTAATATAATACAGGCATAGATTATTTTTTAATTGATTATTAAATTGTTTAATTAAGGTTTATACATTACAAAGTTCAAGATAAATCTTTTCATTACTGATATTTTCATTAAGTTTCAAATGATTATTAAGCACAAACTATGCAAAAGCGGCGCACTCAAGTGTCCAAATTCACTCGTTTTCATTCACTCTCTCAAGTGAACTATATTAGTGGACTAATGTGGGGAATAGTGAATGAGGGTATAGGGGGCAATTTGGAACACAGCCCAGTTCACTCTAAAGCAGCTCAACATGTCTGATTCACAAACAAATGACTCTTTTAATGAATCAATCAAAAAGACTCTGTAAGAGTGCTTACTAAATGAATGTCTCGATCACAATCATTAATTAAATGTTTATCGTGACGTGTTGTTAATGATAAACTTCCACAAACAGAAATGTGATGTAATAAAAGCATTGAAGGTGTGGCTAATTTTTAACTTTAGTTAGTGTGTTATGTTACTGTTTGAGCAGAAACAACATCTTCAAAGTTACGACGCTCAAAGTTCAATGCAAAGAGAGATATGTCTTTTACAGAAGTCACTGGTAGGGACTACAACAAGCTTCTTCCTGGGTTTGTGACATCACAAACCCTAAAATTTACAATTTAGTCTCTCCATCAGTGTCGACTCCGGTTTGAACAATGTAAGGATGAAAACTGTCGTCATTTTGTCTGCGTGAGATTCTCCAGCTTTGTTGTTTGAGCTGTTAAAGCACCGCCCTCTTCTGGAAAGGGAGCCGGGAGCAGCAGCTCGTTTGCATTTAAAGGGACACACACAAAAACGGCGTGTTTTTGCTCAAACCCAAATTTGACAATCTATAATAAATGATCTGTGGGGGATTTTGAGTTGAAACTTCACTTGAGACACCAGAGACTGATATTACATCTTGTGAAAGGGGCATTAATGGACTACTTTAAAATATATTGTTTTGGTTAATATGTATTTAATTTAGCAGCTGCTCCATTGCGAAAACCGAAGGTAGGAGCAGGAAACACTGGTGGCTCCGATCGCTCAAGGCAACCAAAACCATTCTATTATGATTAATTTCAAGGAGGACTCGGCACTGCCGCACACATACTTAGCAGACAGTAAATATTGTCCTTCTCACATGGCTGCGGGCCAGCTTTCCCTCATTGCTCCGGTTCTGTGTTTTTTGCAGAGAGTGCGCTGATGACATCACCGCGGGCAGATCGATTCACGAACGCACTTACAACCCCTCTTCCAGTCGGGCCATTAAAGTGCACTGAGTGTGCCGGGCTATTAGGACCTCGGGCTAAAGAGCACGAGGGATTCGTGGAAAACGCCGTTGCCTAGGAAATAAATGCCAAAGATGTCATCCGCCAGGCCAGAAATAAATATATAAATAAAGCGCTCTGAATAATAACAGTGGAGTCGTATCTCAAGATGCACATTGGAGCTCAAGTAATAGCAAATAAAGCCCGCATGTTCTGACGTGAGGAATGCTAATGAGGCGGACTATCAAGAGAAGACATGAATGATGTGATGCATTCTGAAGGGGCCGTTTCCATTCAGACCACTGGTGCAATGGGAGCTGGGATACGGCACTGGATGCAGCTGTCCACTTTCATATTGAAATGAAGCAGGCTGGAGTGTGATAGCTCAAAGGAGACCATCACGCTCGCTCTCCTGGCTATGTGTAAGAGATAAGATTGCCTGCTTCCTTTATATCTCCCTCCCCGAGCACCTTTACGGCCGCTTAACTCAGGCTAAATGAACTGAACCCTTGCCCATTAGAGACCAGGCGCTTTTTAATATTGCTCACGCTCAAATGAGACGAGCACCGGCTGCTGAAACATGAGCTCTGAACTCTTTCCATATCAGGAAATGATCTGCTCGTGTTTCAGCGAGGGGTGTTTATGATTCGTCGAGGATTGTTTGAGCTTATCAATCGTCAGTTAATCATGCGTTCGGTCATCTGAAGGAACTGGCTCAATGTCATCAGTGTTTCTCTATAAACACAGAAAATGTAAACACCCTGAGAGTGTGTTGAAGTACAACATGCACCATTCAGTTTCTCTATCAGGGTTATTATCGCTCACTAAAACTATTTAAAACACTTCTGTTGAGCTGAAATAAAATATTAATATTAGTAACATTAATATGCCATTAATATGGCAACAAAATTAATCGGCACTAAAATTATTGACTTGAAATGAATAAAAAACAAGATAAATCTAAATAGCAATATTTGAAAAAAAAAATATATATATAAAAGCAGATTAAAAATTTAATTAAATTTAACATGAAAAATAAAAATACAAAAATAAAAGCTCATTCAAAATATTAATAAAAATATAATAGAAATGTATAGACTACCTTTCAAAGGTTTGAGGTTGAAAAGATGTTTTTGAAAGTCTCTCCTGTTCACCAAGGCTGCATTTATTTGATTAAAAAATTACAGTAAAAATAATGAAATATTATTACAATTTAAAATAAACAATTTTCTATGTGAATATATTGTAAAATGTAATTTATATCCAGTGTTCAAAGCTGAATTTACTCCAGTCTTCAATGTCACATGATCCTTCAGAAATCATTTTGAAATGGTGATTTTATGCTAAAGAAACATTTATTATTATTATTATTATTATATATTATTATTATTATTATATCAAATATTTTTTTTTAATTTTACTATTGTTAATCTACAAACTGAGAGTTAAAAAATTATTTTCTGTGATAATCACAGATTTTGTTGATAAAGCTTAAGATTTTTTTTTAACCCAGAATATCTTTAATAATAAAAAACAACGGTTATGATTCTCTTTCTCTTTCTAGCTCTCTCTTTCGATCAATCAGTCTGGACAGATCTATATCTTCTTTTCTATGAAATGTAAGCGGAGAAACCGGTAGAGAACATCCCAGATCGCTCTGTCAATCCCAATATACACAAACATACAGTGAGCTTTCAGTGAGTGCAACAGGCAGCGTCCATATCGGTGCATCTCTGGGAAGGCTGTCAACATGATTTATTGGCAATGAGAGAACAAATCAAACAGGCACACGTGCTAAACTGAAATAGACCTCACTTGAACATTATACCTACCCAGAGACAACATGTGTCACCAACTGACGGGCGTTTCAAACAACTAGATTTTTATATTATCTGAGACACGATGCTTGGGGATTTTGGGTGGTTGCTAGGGCATTGCTAAGTGGTTGCTAGGTTACTTGCCAACCATCCTACCCGTCTCAGGTCCCTCCTTCAAAGTACCATTCAAAAGTTTGGGGTCAGTATTGTTTTTTTTAAGAAATTAGTAATATTATTCCACAAGAACGCATTAAATTGTGTCAGTAAAGACATTAATAATGTTATAAAAGATTTTATTTCAAATAAATGCTATTCAAATGAAATAATTCTAAAAATAAAGTGCTTCCACAAAAATATGAACATTGATAATAATAATAATAAATGTTTCTTGAGCAGCAATAATAAAATGATTTCTGAAGGATCATGTGACACTGAAGACTGGAGTAATGATGGTGAAAATTCAGCTTTGATCACAGGATATAAATTATTTTTACTATATATTCACATAGCAAACTGATATTTTAAATTGTAAAAATATTTCACAATTTTTACTGCATTTTTGATCAAATAAATGGAGGCTTCTTTCAAAAACATTTTAAAAAATCTTACCAACCCTAAACTTTTGAACTGAAGTTTTTGCTTATTTTATTGTCACATTTTATCAGCCCAAGTACTCCGAAAAAACATTTACAACAACACTAGACGAGATAACAGCCAAAACGTAAAAGCGAGGGTTAGAGGTTTAAAAAAAAAAAAAACCCTTACTACAATGCTGAAGATTACCACCAAGAGGTCTGAAAACTATTACAGCGTCTACAACTATCCAGAGCATCAACACATGCTGCGATCCGGGGCTTCTTGTGGCGCTGAAGCATGAGCAAAAAAGCATTAAGAGATGTTGACTAGCACTGATTAAATATCTGTACAATGAGTCACACAGAACAGCCTGACTAATTCTTCTAGTCTCCTACAATGCCAACTAGATTTGTGTCAACATTTGGCTCTCTCAAACTAAACGCAGACGATTTGTGTTACTAATTCTCAGGCTCAGCCTTTAAAGTGCTTTAAAATGCAATTTCATGTTAAAGTCAGGCGAATGTGCCAGATGTCTTGGATGACTATCAGCCATGTGCGGCGTCTTCTCAAGCCAGGCCTGAGTCATCCTGGAGATGCCAACCAAATGTCTTTTTATGTGGTCTTCACTGGCAAAAGCACTTTGATTCGTGAGAAAACAGACATCATAACACTGTGCACCACAGTGAAGCCTGTCGCTGAGAAAACGTGAGCTCTGAGCTGAGGGTTTTATGAGCGATCACGGCCGGGAAAATATCAGTTGGTGGTTGTAAAATAATGGCAGTGTGCCTCAGTGTGTTTGTGTACGGCGTGTGTGAGTAATTTTCGCTGTTTGCTCGGCCATGTTGAGGTAAAAGTCACCTGCGAACACATTAACTTCTGCTTTCTGGCGTCAGATCTGCACAGAATCAGAAGGTGTGGGGTCAGTCATTTTTGCAATGATGCTGAAGGACACAATAAATTGATCAAAAGTGATGGTATAGACATTTATAATGTTGCAAAACATTTTGAACTTTCTATTCATCAAAGAATTCTGAAAAAACTGAATTGTGGTTTCTAGGGTTGAGGACATTTTCTCACCGGTTAATCGACGTGTTACAACACCGGGAATATCGGGATTATCACCAGGATTGGGGGGGTTCCCTCTTTTGCACCTCACTTTTAAAACACCAATTCGAAACCGAAAGTAAACCACACACGGACGCATGGGTATTCATAACGGTGCGGAGCAGAGCGAACGTTTTCAATTAATTCCTACTGACAACAGCAAAAAAATAACGACTTTTCAACAATATCTAGTGATGGGCGATTTCAAAACACTGCTTCATGAAGATTTACGAATCTTTTGTTTCGAATCAGAGGTTCGGAGCACCAAAGTCACATGATTTCAGTAAACGAAATCAGTAATTCGAAATTTCAATAGTTCACGTGACATTGTCAGTTTGATGCGCGAACCGAACCACTGATTTGAAACTAAAGATTCGTAAAGCTTCATGAATCAGTGTTTTGAAATCGTCCATCACTAGATATTATTGAAAAGTCATTAATTTGTTTTTTTGGCGCACAAAAAGTATTCTCGTGGCTTTATAATATTAAGGTTGAACCACATGAACTGTTTTAAATATGTTTTAGTATCTTTCTGGTCATCTGAAAGTGTAAATTATCTTGCTGTCAATAGAAACTCATTGAACCATCGGATTTCATCAAAAATATCTTCATTTGTGTTCTGAAGATGAACGAAGGTCTTACGGGTGTAGAACGACACGAGGGTGAGGAATTAATGACACAATTTACATTTTTGGTGAACTAACCCTTTAATGAAAAACACAACAACTAGAAAAACACAACTAATCCTTTGCAGGTTCCCTATTAGTACTTTGAACCCAAAATATTGCAAAACTCCAAAAATCTTCCGCCATCATCTCGTCAGTCAGCTCCTCACTCTTGTAATTAATGAAATCTGACTCTTGTTGCCGGTCTGTGTTGCGATTCTCGTTCAGCTCACGCTGCATTGAGCAGACGTGTTCAGTTTTTAATTGTAGTGTCTGTTCCCTAACTGAACTAAATGATTTTTATTACTATAAAAAAAAATCAAAACGACAGGGCCGCGGCTGAACACCGTCAACACCAACTATCGCAGCAAGCCTAGTAGTTTCCACAAAAACATGAAGCTGCACAATCATAATCAGAAATGAGCAGCAAATCAGCATATTAGAATGATTTCTGAAGGATCATGTGACACTGAACACTGGAGTAATGATGCTGAAAATTTACAGAAATAAATTACACTTTGCTATATAATCACATAGAAAACAGCTATTTTAAATTGTAAAAATATTTCACTAATTTTGATCAAATAAATGCAGCCTTGATGAGCAGAAGAGACGTATTTCAAAAACATCTTACCAACCCAAAAGTTTTGAATCATAATGTATGCAAATTTGTTATGCATTCACCCTCAAAGTTCTCTGAAACTGAGCCTCTTGACATGAAATACTGAAGTAAATTTAATACAGAAGAAAAAAAACGTTCAGGAAGCTGCACCAGGAACATCAATGTTCTGGAAGTTAAAAGAGCAATAAACTACAGCACCCCAAATACATGCACCAAATTAGAGCAAAGGAGAAACCGACGCGGCTCTCAGGAGACGCACTCCTTTAAAGCCTGAGTTAAACATCAAACGCTATCGCACGCGGTATCGGAAGACGCATGACAGTTTCAAAGGGCCGCGGCGAGGATGATTGAGTCTTGTGATCTGCCGCTCAACTACATTAGACGCAAACAGACGTAGGACAGAGTTATTTTTCATTCAATGCAAAAGGGACGTCCAAAGCTCGTCTAAACGCCTCGACGGTACGTCATGGAAAGCCGTCATTATCAGACACAAACGCAAAAAAAATACCGTAATGATCATCTCTCGTTCTCTGCATTCTTGTCAGATTGCATTACTTGCATTTAACGCCACCTCATTGACCTGAGCAGGTGAGGTACAACAAAGCCTCTCCGGGTATCACATCTGTGAATGAAACAAAGGTGTCTGTTATACAATTAAAGCTGAGGACACAGAAATGATGCCAAACGGCTCACACAAGACGTCATCTGAGAATTAACAAGCTAGAAACAAAAGCACACTGAATACATATGAATTAGAGAGGTTTGAACTCGCTCTCTTAGGCAATAAAGGCACGTTTTTCACAAATGGATGGTGATTAATACAGGAACAGCCGGTCTCATGAGACGACAACACAGAATCAACACTCACAGTACAGTACGATCTCATCCTGCTCTCTGAAGTGCAGGTACATGTGTGTCGATTTAAATGTGGCGAGAGATTTTAACTAAGAAGCGAAAAAATGTTTTGGAAAGATGTATTTGTTCATTTAATGTGACGATATCTGCCGTACCGGTGAGTGTTTGTGTAAGCCCTCGGTGAAGAGCGTCAAATGTTTCTATTTACGATGTGTTTTTGCAACGTTGTTTTCAGATGTGTTTGAGCTAGTCAGAATCTGCAGTTTTTCTTCATTATTACCAACAAACCAAGTCAAGTTATGCTGCTTAATATTTTTTTTTGGAACCTGTGATACTTTTTCAGGATTCAGTGATGAATAAAAAGCTAAAAAAAAACAACAAAAAATGAATCGAAATATTTTCCAACAATGTAAATCTTTACTATGACTTTTTATCTATTTCACACGTCCTTGCTGAATAAAAGTATTCATTTCTTTCAAAAAAAAAGAAATAAAGAAATTACTGACCCCAAACGTTTGAACAGTAGTTACAAATGATTTCTTTTTTTCTTCAAAATATGCTGTTCTTTTTTTAACTTTTCTTTTTTTTCATTCGTCAATGAATCCAGAAACAAAGTATCACAGGTTATAAAAAAATATTCAGCAGCACAACCGTTTCCAATATTGATAATAAATCATCATATCAGAATGATTTCTGAAAGATCATGAGACGCTGAAGACTGGAGTAATGATGCTGAAAATTTGATCACAGGAATGAAATACATATTATATATAAGTATATTCAAAAAAAAAAAAACCCACAATATTACAGTTTTTTCTGTATGTTTGCAAGCTTGATGAGCAGAAAAGACTTAGAGTCAAAAACATTAAAAATAGTGATGTTTCCAAACTTTTGACCGGTATTTTTGACTAGCCAACCTTTCTTCAACATCAACACAGTTACATTTGAACAAAGGAGAAAACGAAGTGAATCTAATGAGATCATGAACAACAACAAGTAACCACTGGCATAAAATGCCCAGTTTTTGGTGAAAGTTAACCAGTTAACCAAATCAGTTAGCGCTATGAAAAATACACCTGCTAATTCCTCACGATGTCCACTGAATCAATATTCGCTTATTGACTCCCAACGCCTGTGTGAGAGATGAAGGATATGTGTAACTATGGCAATGACACAAGTAGAATCCGCCATCAAAGCATCAGCCTCCGTGATTGAGAAAACTGTAAGATATACTGGGTTTTCCCAACATGCATGTGGGAGTGAGAATCAGTAAAGCACAGTATCCGGTCCCTTACCAAGTGTGCGCCACCGTGAAGCGCCGCTGCTTGTGGCTGTTGTTATTAAGCAGCATGCGACGAAGCAGCCTGGGCGAGTTTCGCGGGGACAAGGTGATCGGAGACAAGCGGGGGGACATGGAGGACGGGGATCTCCGGTCCCTGGGGCGGCGGGGGCGCTCCTGCTGCAACAGGTTCTCTCTCAGGATGCGCACCAGGTCCTCGTTCAAACCCACATGGTCCCCGTCGTGGAGCTGTTTCGGCGGGACCGCCAGCGTGTCCTGGCTGCCTCCCGGCTGAGCCATCCCTGGGAAACCAAAGTTCCTGTTTGTATCCGTTAAAAAAGAAAGTTGCGGTAAAGGCAACTGAGAAGGTGACAAGTCATTCCTCCACGGAAGTTAAACACGATTCTCTCTTTTAATTCCTAACGCAAGGAAAACCCAGCCTGTGCTCCGGCGCGGTTAGGGAGACTGGAAAAAGAGCGTGCGCACGATCTCCATGTGTTTGCGGGGGGTGAGAGCGCGCGAGGGAGGGGAGAGGGCTGTGTGCACACGGAGAGGAGGAGATTCGCCTGTCTGTGTACCAACACACAACACTGAGAACACATTATGCTGGTTATTGAATAAACCGGCCTCTCCCAGCAGCAGCGTCTGTAAATACATCAGAGGAGCAGTACCACAGACAGGGCAGCAGGGGCAATTTCATCCACACTTCTCATTTATCCATCCCGCCCGCCCGCCTGTCCGTGGGCCAGAAAATGAATGGAATAAATGTGCAGAGTCTTTATGTGATGGATGCTTTGTATAATCATGCGCACCTCAAAGGCATCATGGATAATGTGGCATGTGCGTCGCTGGTGTGTTATAATGAAGGACGGAAGACCAACAATGAGATCTAACGATCGGCATCATCATTTCAAATTTAAAAGATGTTTGTATTAAAAGCAAGTATATAAAGCAGAGAGCTCAGATACTGTCATTTAATTTGATGTATGCTGAGGTGAACACTGACGATAAATTTACACACATTACCAGAGAACGTAATTGCTGTGAGAAACCATTGAAATGAATCATGAACTATATTATTTTTATATTATTAAGTATATTAATACTTATATTAATACTATACTCTCCAGAACTTTCTCGTTCTCTGCTCCCTGCTGGTGGAATGATCTCCCTACCTTCATCAGAAATGCAGAATCCCTGGCAATATTCAAGAGACAGCTGAAAACTCATCTCTTTTGTGAGCACTTAACCCCTTCTTAAAATAATTTTTTTTAAAAATTCCTATCCTTTCCTTTTTCCCTTCCTACTCTAGCTTATGTTACTCTGAGCAATGTCTGAAACTTGTATTGTGAGCACTTCCTGTGTCTGTTTGCCAAATCATGAAGACTCGCTTGTTTGTTTCCTTACTTCCTCACCAAGTCGCTTTGGATAAAAGCGTCCGCTAAATGACTAAATGTAATGAATATACATATTACTAATACTACATATTAAAAATTACATATAGATGTATATACATTTTAATATACACATGTATATAATATTGATACATACACATTTTTATGTATATTTTAAAAAATTTCGTCTCCGATTGGCTGTTCAGGTCCTCAACATATACGTCTCTGATTTGCTTATGAACGAAGAACTGAAAGTATGGGAAAGTGTGGGTTATCTGACATAACCCTGAGTTCTTGTCCTATTTTATTACCATTTTTTAAACTATAGTGAATAAACTGAGATAATGTGTGAAATGTTGAAGGTGTCTGAATAAATTTTGGTTTGACTTTATATATAGACACTACTTTTGTAACACTTGGTTTTCCTTCCAAGCTGAGATCAAACACCCTGAAATAAAACAATAAAACTCACCAATCTGGAGAGAAGATCTCAGAGTAAGAGTACAAACCTCATTCCTCGCTTATCTCTGCATCCCCTCTCTCCCTACTCCCTTCCTTTCCCTCTTATTCAAGTCACTCAAAGTTCAGTAAGAATGCCTTTATACCACATATGATGTATCTTGTGAATCTATTGTGTTTACATCTGTGAGCAACTGATGTCATGTATTAATTATTTAATAATGTAACTGGCATGATACATTTTTACCTGACAAATAAAATGTTATACATGATTTATTCTGGATTCTTCCGAAATCATTAGATGAAGTAGAGTCTGGTATTTCCACAAATCTGCGTCAGAATAGGTCAAACTGAAGGCTCAATGAGAGGAACGTGGCATTAGTGCTGTCAAAATTGTAAAAAAATGTGATGATACCAGCATTTCGCTCCAGCATTTTGAGCGCTGTTGAGTTGATTCTTAAACACTTCTGATTGGCCGTTGTGTTCACACTCTCAACATATACGACTCCAATTGGCCTTTGTGTTCACACGCTCAACATATACGACTCCAATTGGCCGTTGTGTTCATGCGCTCAACATATACGTCTCCAATTGGCCGTTGTGTTCACACGCTCAACATATACGACTCCGATTGGCCGTTGTGTTCACGCGCTCAACATATACGTCTCCAATTGGCCGTTGTGTTCACACGCTCAACATATACGACTCCGATTGGCCGTTGTGTTCATGTGCTCAACATATACGACTCCGATTGGCCGTTGTGTTCATGCGCTCAACATATACGTCTCCAATTGGCCATTGTGTTCACACGCTCAACATATACGTCTCCAATTGGCCTTTGTGTTCACGCGCTCAACATATACGTCTCCGATTGGCCGTTGTGTTCACACGCTCAACATATACGACTCCGATTGGCCGTTGTGTTCACACACTGAACATACCCAGAACAATCAAATATCTAAATTAATGGATTATCAATATTTATGATTAGTTCCTGATTAGAAACATGATTTAAATGTAACAATCATTAGAATTTGGAGTCAGATTGAGCGTGGCGCTAAATAAAATTGAAACTAAATTGTAAAAATTAAGTGAACTGCACAGAAGTGCTGAAAAGACCCATGCCCACGCCATTGTACAGGTGGTCTTAACACTTTCAATTGTGGAATAAACTCTCAATATATACAAAACAATGAATACATAGAGTAGAACTGCATATTATACAATATATAACTTACTGTGTACAACGTAGATTAGAGGTCTTTAACTCCACTAAAGCGATGAAATGACTGACGTCTTCAAACAGGTGTTGTGAATGAATCAGGCCAGCGGTGTTTGGAGTGTCTGTGTTAAGCTAGTGAGCATCACACTAGAGGTCAAACATGATTAATCAAGTGAAAGAGCCGCAGCGCGAGCTCTGGGTCTTTATGAATGAGATTATCACATTACATGTGGCACGTCTCATATCAAGGTCGCTCTATAGCATAGTATGACAAGAGGTCAACATGAAGTGGATCAAATGGCCCGTTGCTCATGCCAATAGACACAGCTGTGTGTAGACAACATTAGATAGGCTTAACTAGTTCGGAAAGTCATAAACTCAGTACTTAAAGGCTCAAACAAAAATAAAAAAGGACAAACTCCAAAAATGAAGGCTCTATGACTCATCTGAAGTAAAAGCTCTGTGACGTACGGACTGAAAAGTTATTATTCTGTAGAATCATTTTATAATTAGGCTACATATGTGAGAAAGACCAAGTTTTAAATACAATGAAACACATGACCAAAAAAATAAATGTAATATAATAAATGCATGCAATAAATAATAAAAAAAATATCAAACAATAGAATCTACTAATTCTACTGATTAAAATAATAATAATAGAGTACTGAATAGTAATATATAAAAAGCTGAGTGAAGGAGAACGAGTTGCAGAAACTCCCACTGGTGCGACAGATTGCAGGAGAGAAAACATTTACAAAATGCAACTGTGCACATTCTGGAGCGCTTTCCTGAAACCTGACGGAAGTCTTTCAGAAGCACTGCACTGCGACTTCTACAGAATCAGCACAAAGATCAAAGGAACCTGAACACAATTCATTTGCTCAGGGAAAACAAACAAGTATTTGCAGTGCCAGAGAACTGTACTGAATCCAGACCGACTTTAGAATTGCCTAGAAATTCCATGCTAATGATCGAGTTAATGAGCTCATTTCAAATGCAGCGCAGAGATGAATCACGACACAACAAGGCTGTGAAAGATCCCGTGTGTGAGGATGGTAATTAATTAAGAAAAGAGAAATGAATCTAATGAAGTCCAAACACATTACTTTTTGTTGTTGTTGTTTTGGGGAGAGCATACTTTATTCTTGATAAAGGAAATGGTAAGAAAAGGTCAAAGAAAAAGGTTTTATAAAATGTTTCGATTTTTAAATTAAATATAGAGTTAAATATATAAATATTAAGTATTAATTATATGTATAATTGCATTACTAAATTATGCAGAATAATAAAAAATATATATATTTGTATTCTCTGTTTTTTTTTACTGTTATTATTATTATTATTATTAATAATAAATATATAATTAAATATATAAATATTAAATATTTATTAAATATATAATTGCATAAAAAACAATGCCATATAAGAAAAGTGTATATATATATATATATATATATATATATATAAAATTATTATTTTCTATTATTATTATATTATACTATTATAATACATAATAATATATAAGAATATAATAATTATTATAATTATTTTATATATATATATATATATATATATATAATTTCTTTTTGATAATCATGAATGTTTCTTGAGCATCAAATCATCATATCAGAATGTCATATCAGAATGTCATATCAGAATGACACTGAAGACTGGAGTAATGATGCTGAAAATTCAGCTTTGATCACTGGATATAAATTATATTTTACTATATATTCACAAAGAAAACAGTTCTTTTAAATCGCAATAATTTTTCACAATATTTCTGTTTTTACTGTATTTTTGATGAAATAAATGAAGCCTTGGTGAGCAGAATCTATGGATTTTTTTTGGACAGTGATATTATTTGTGTGTGTGTGTGTGTGTGTGATACAGGCAGCACAATATCAGTGTCGCATCGCAGCTTCAGTGATGTCGTCTCATGAGTTCATTAGGTTCACCATGGCTCGATGCCATCATGAACGTAAGCAAGAGAACAAATTTCCAAAACGCCAGCTTGCATTACCCAGTTGTGGCAAAAAGTCACTTGGCAGTGTGCTGACGCCTACATCATTACTATAGCAACCAATGCATCCCAGAAGATAACTATACCGCCTGAACGCACAACGACTTGATTTGATCGCATGCGAGTGACAGTGTGGAAAGACCGGGTTTCAAAAACAAATGACAGAATGAAAGAATCCGACAAAAGCCTTCAGGATGAAGTCTTTGTCGCCACCATGTGTTACCAGCTGTTACACCACAGGAAAACCCTAAACTGAAAAATACTTTTGCTTTGCGTATTGCATAAAAATAGTCTTGAAAACAGCATAAACATAAACAATACACACATGTATATGTTGTGTGCTGTAACTAAACACAGGAAAACCTAAAAAATATCTGGCTGCAGTTCCCTGCATGACCAACAGAGATCAGACTGGGATCATGAATGGAGATTTGTCCTCCAATTCCAATGGTTTATGAAAAGGTTACATATACCTGATGCAATTCTGGTCCAGATTGTATGAAAAATATCATTTACAGCATGTCGCAACTGACAAAAGCATCAGTTTACCACAGTATTCATGATCAGACATTAACACAAGACTTTAATTAAGACATTATTATTATTAAGGCATAATAGATTTGGATTTATTAACCAACAGTTGCGATTGCTAGGTGTCAAAAAGGCCTCATTTCTAAGTCATATTGGATAAAAAAAAATGCCTGCTAAATGTGAATGCAAATATAAGTCTCAAATATGATATTCTGTTCTCTGTCTGTTTTATCCATCACCAGCTCTCACCGTTCAGAAAAGTACGAGCACTCTTCTTGAAGGGGTTTGTTCAAATCATTAACTCAAGCTGTTCACGGGCGAGGGGGACGAGTTCTCTCGCATTAACGTCGATTGTATTTCTCGAATTTTAATGAACGTATGCAAAAGTAAATCAATAAAGCTGCTGTTACTGAACGTGGCTGCAATGCAGCGCTGTTTCTGTAAAGTGCTATTGATGTGCATGACTCACGTCCCAGATTCTTCAAATTGCTGTGCCCGTGGAAGCACTGGCTCTTTTATTTGAGAGCGGACTGATTGAATCTCACAAGGCATAAAAGGGTTGCCAGATTATTCATAATTACTGGGGACAAATCTGGAAGATTCTTTTGTAGTCGCCATCAACACATAAAGGCGCATGCACTGTGAGCACGTCTGGGTACGAATGCGTCAACGCATTTACATTTAAAACAAGTTACACTGACTGAAAAGCTGCGCCTGTGACGGCACTTTAAATGCATTTTTAAACAACAGTATAAATTAAGGCTGAAAATCAGCATTGAATTCAGTCTGTTAAATGAATAAATAAATAAATAAATAAATATATAGGCATGAATTTAAATTACAAATGTATTACAATTGAAATTCTCTCTCATCCAGCTTTTTGTAATTCTGACCAGTTGCTGGACTAGTCATGGATCAAAAGTTTTACACTACTATTCAAAAGTTTGAGGTCAGTTAGATTTTTAATGTTGAAGTTGCTCCATCTCTGCATTTATTTGATCAAAAATACAGTAAAAATAGTGAAATATTATAAGTTAAAATAACCATTTTCAACATGAACATATTATGAAATGCAATTTATTCCTATGATGCATCTTCTGTGTCACATGATCCTTCAGAAATCATTCTAATATGCTGATTTGATCAATTTAAGGCATCCTTGCTGAATAAAAGTATTAATTTCTTTCAAAAACAAAACCCAAACTTTTGAATGGTAGCATAAAGACGGATGGAAGTCCGTCAAGTCCATGTTTCTCTTTTCGATAACAGTTTGGACAAGCAAAATGGCACCAAAAACCTATTCTAACTTGCATTATAGTAGGCAAAAAAGAGAACGAGTGATGTGAAAGCAGCACCTTAATTATTTGACTGTAGAATGTTGCAATTAACCAATTACAGTCATGTATTCCAGAGAGCAAAGTAATAAGCCTATTTAATTTGCTACTCTAACTAGTATACACTAGAGCTGCTCGATTCTGAAGAGATTGACAATCACGTTTTTTTTTAGACAACTAAACAAAACAACATGCAATTTTACTGGCGGTTCTGACAAAATGTTAAATGACCCTTTGCTGGCAGTTTGATTGACAGGCGATCTGACCAAATCCGCCATTTTGTCCGTCAAAGCAGTCAGAGGAGTTAGTAGATCAACGTTGGTGAACTCGAACTTGAAAAATTGCATGTACTCACGTCTTTCCGCGCTTGAAACAACATTCCTTCTGATGTTCATTCATGTTTATTTGATGCTATAAATGAACTAGTATGAAGAGATGATCGGTTCACGAGGAGCTACAGCGATCTGTCACGACACATTAAAGACACACTAGACACTATTTATTGATTAAACTTCTTTAAAAACAATTACGTTGTCAATGTCCTCTTTGGACATTACGTGAGAACATGATGTGTGGCATGAGATCGGACATAGCAACAGTAACTAAAGGGGGCGGGTCTTTGCGAAGGGTCAATTGCTACAGTCTATTTAAAAGTGTTCAATTCATTTGAATTATTTTTTAAAAATCAGTTGAATGAATGATTCAATGACTCACTCATAAATAGCATTTTCAGATTCAATGACAAATACATCAATCTTGTCGCCACCTACTGGTGTAACTAGATACAATCTTTATTTGAAGCACCAAGTTACTTTTAAAAGGTGATTTACTCTATTTTGATCGCTTACTTAGACATCAATGTTTATATCCGAACGATAAACTTTTATCGCAGAACTTCTGTGATAATTTGAATGTTTGTAACACAAATGATGAAGTTGTTTCATATCTATTCATCTCTCTGGCTCAGCTGCAGCACCATCACAGATCATGTGATTCTGTCAAAGGTTTAATCGAATCGTTGTCATTTAGGAATAATATCACAATCGAGATCGCTGTCTTTTAACAAGTAATCATGCAGCTTTAGTATACACGATTTTAAAATGTGTTGCAATTTATTAAATGCATTTAGCATTTTCCATGCCATTCTGTCAGACTCACTCAACTAACTTAAACCCTACTGGTCAGTCCCTCTAGAAAAACGCGATTATGCGATCGTTTGATTTCATGCATAATCGGCCAAAGTCCGCATATTTATGCGGGGGTCGCATTTTTTCAAATACGCCGCACTTTCGCCGCATAAATTGCAGATTTCAGCAAGCAAAATATGCGTGGCTAGCATGATTTCATAATCCTCGTATTTTTGTTGCAAAAAAGTCACATATATCTTAGCAGAAAGTTGAAAAATGTTGCGTTTACTTCACACAAGTAAAGCGCCATTATTTTCCCCCTGTTGCCATGGGAACCTTATGAAGTGACGTAATTACGCGACGTGAACATCATCTGCAAACCCCGCAGTGAAACCGTGATGAAATACGCAAATCATTCTCATTTGCCACCAAAAATAAGCGCAAAAGACCGCGCGAAGCAGTTTCCCAGTGTGTCACATGACAGTGGGGGTGAATTATTTTGCACTCCGTGCAACTGCGTGTTGGACCACAGACGACGCTGTATATTAGTAGTATGTAAAATAATTTATGTTGCAGTAAGAGATTGCACTTTGTGCATTGGAAGCACTTAATTTAACAGAAGATGTCTGTTTTGTATATCTACCTCTGTAAAACAGGAAGCACACATTTTATTTTTTTATATTTTATTTATTCATTTTTACAGAAGTTGTTGAATATTCCTTTTGTGAAGCTACAGTATTGTTTGACTCAAAGTTTTGTAAGTTTGAGCCATGTGTTAATGAAGGTCTGAAATAAAACAGAATGAGAACTGAAATATTCTCTGATTTAGTATGCTTGAAGTAATAAGAAATGACTCTTTACATGAAGGTAGTAGTCTAGTGAGAACAGGGTGTTGGGGGAATCACCTTTTTTCCCTCTTTTGCATCAAACCGCAGTTTTTGCAAGTTCCCGCAATAAAATTGCAAAAATATCACGCATTTTCCATTGCATTTTTTAAGAAAACATGTCGCATAATCAAGGATTTTTGCCCGCAACAATCACAAAAAAATCAGGGACTGAGTGGTGTGTGAATATCAACACTTAATATCATGTCATCGACAGCAGGCCATGAATGCATGAAAAGGGAGTGATTTTGGCCCGTTTTATCCTTGTCAGAAGCACTGTTCCTAATTATTGCCCATTCTCACCATAGGGTGAAACCAGCGCATGAACATTCTGATTGCAACCAGCCGTGAAACACAGCAGCGTCCTAATTAACACCCGTGTTCTATCCAGAGTGAGAACATATACCTTTCCTGAGGTCTGTCTGACAGGAACAGTCACACAGAAACCTTACCTTCAGTCTCATTAAGAGCCTGCGTGAAGGAAATGCGCATTTCACTGCTTCCGTTTTGAGGCGCATTTACACTATTGCGATTTTAGCAACGTCAATTGTGATGGGAACACAGGGCTCATTAAACGCTGCTGAAGTTACAGTCGACACATTAGCTACTTTCGTCGGCACAGCTTTCCTGACCTTTGAAAGCCTGTAGGTCGTGTCTACGCTGGTAATTCTGTGACGATTTTATGAGTCAAATGCTTAGACAGTAAGTTGCATTGCTGTAGTTCTGCACACGAATGAATAAATGAGCTTCAGTAACAATCACAGGCGAGGCGGTTCACTTACGCAACCACAGCAGAAATTCTAGCTTAATTAACACTTGAATATACACTAGATCCTATCCTACATCTATCATGATCGGTGTGGGTAAGCTCAGAATGCCATTCTACCTATTTTTGAAGAAAAAAAACATAGTATGCAATGCATATATAGTGTGTATGCGAATATAAAATATTCAACCAGATTACATGCAATATTGTATCCTATAATACATTGCATTGGAATATATATTCCATTTCCATTGTGACAAATGAATGCAGGTAGTATTATCTAGGATTATATACTCTAAAAAATGCTGGGTTTAAAACAACTCAAGTTGGATTGAAAATGGACAAACCTAGTGTTCAACCTGCTGGGTAGTTTTATTTAACTACTCAACTATTGTTTAAAAATTACTGTATGGCTGGATTAAAATGAACCCAGAATATGTTGGAAATTAACATGAATTAATATGCTTAATAAATTAACATTTATGAATAAGTTTAATGAATAATAAACAAACATTTATTCAATTTCTTATTAATAAATGTTCACCTTTTGAGTAATCCTGTGTCTGATTTTTAATTTCCAACCTATTTTGGGTTCATTTTAATCCAGTCATATAGTAATTTTTAAACAATAGTTGAGTTGAATAAAACTACCCAGCTGGTTGGGTCAAACATTTAACCCAACCGTTGGGTTAAAACAACCCAATCACTGGGTTTGTCCATTTTCAACCCATCTTGGGTGTTTTTAACCCAGCATTTCTTGCTGGTGAACACAAAATTGTGCGGGAAGAAAATAGTAGACTAGGTCGTGCGCACGTTTTACTAATTCATTCCCTCGATTTATGTGCACGATTTAGTAATTAATACATTTTGTGCACGATTTACTTTTTTTTACGTGTCATGTGCGTAAAATTGGACTGAAAATGCAATGAAAATGCCAAATTAAACATGCAACATTATGAGGTGGTACAGTAGTAAACTTTCATCATTGCATACATCTGTTTTAAAGTGCACTAGCGGTGCATTCTGAACACGCACACAGCAACAGGACCACAAAATGTAGGGTGCATATCAACCTCATGGGTATTGCATGAGATGTAAATGAGTTCAGGACGGCTTGAACATGCGTGCTTGATGTGATGTTTTCATGTAAAGCTGTAAATGTTTTTAAATACATGAGTTAAAGCCACAGAAATGAATTCACTATTCTGATGGATGGCAACATTCAGCCCCGCCATCAGCATACAGTAATACCATTGAATTACTATCAGGGGCAGCTCTATTTGCCTTAATCAAGAGTGGCAGAGAAATTCAAATGTGAGGCCTGAGGAATAAAAAGAAAACATTTAAAACAGAGCCAAAGAGCACCTCATTATAGATGTCAGTTTGAATTTGCAGCCACATTCATGCTGCTGTGGATTCCAGCCATCATGCCACAAACATTATGACCAGCAGCAGAGACACTGTAACATCTAGGAAACCAAAGCTATGTTTTGAAGATTTGTTGAAAAATATGGTTAACCAAACAGTTGACGCACACCATTATCCATCAATTTGGTTGTCGACTTTCAAAAATATCTTTTGTGTTCAGCAGAAGAAAGAAATTTATACAGGTTTGGAACAACTTGAGGTTGAGTAAGTTTGAATTGAGACAGAATTTACATTTTTGGGTGAACCATCCCTTTCATGCACGATTTTGCCGTTTCATCGAGCTCACAGCTGATTGGCTTGTGATAATGAGCATTCTGAGACGACGTGCAGCTTTGCCGCACAGACTCAAACTATTGCATCATTGGTTGCATTCAATGTAGACAGGGTGATGAAATGATGACTAGATGCTACTTGCTGAAATAAAAATTCAACAACATTGAGGTCATGAGGAACTGTAGCATAATAAAGCCTAAAACGTTTAAAGGGCACCTATTATTCCCTTTTCACAAAATGTAATATCAGTCTCTGGTGTCTCCAGTGAAGTTTCAGCTCAAAATCCCCCACAGATCATTTATTATAGCTTGTCAAATTTGAGTGTGAGCAAAAACACGCCGTTTTTGTGTGTGTCCCTTTAAATGCAAATGAGCTGCTGCTCCAGAAGAGGGCGGAGCTTTAACAGCTCAACAACAACAAAGCTGGAGAATCTCACACAGACAAAATGACGACAGTGTTCATTCTTACATTGTTCAAACCAGAGTCGACACTGATGGAGAGACTCAGGAAGAAGTTCCAACTTTTAGACGTTTCTGAACGGTTAGTGGATAAATTGATGTAGTTGCTATGGAGTTGATCAACTCATCACTAGCATGTGTCGTCATCTTCATCTGTTTTCCTTGAATTGACCCTCGTTTGTGGCGTAAAATGACGGCATCAACAACACTCGACTACAACAACTCTTCCTCTTCTCTAAAGCAGCCCAACATGGCCCGCCCCCTTTGTTATGTGTTCTCAGGGAGGGGTCTATGTAAATTTTAGGGTTTGTGATGTCACAAACCAGGGAAGAATCTCATTGTAGTCCCTACCAGCCGATTTCTGTAAAAGAAAATATCTCTGTTTGCATTGAACTTTGAGTGTCATAACTTTCCAGATGTTGTTTCTGCTCAACAACAACATTACACACTAACTAAAGTTAAAAAAGTGAAATCATAATCAACCACAACTTTAAAGTTGCATATGGCTTCACTTTTAAAATAACATAGTATTCAGTTCACAGTATGTCTGATGTAATATTCTGGTATTGCATTCTCAACATCGCCTAAGTCATTTCAATCCTGTGTGGAGATTTCACATTCTACACAACCTGCAGCCAAGGCCTCTGAATGAACGTCTACAGCTCTACACATTTCCCCTTTCATTCCGTCTCTCTCTCTCTCTCTCTCTCTCTCCTCGCAGTGAAGGTGGCCGTCACTAGGATGTAGTGTCCGACCTTCAACTCTGAGGGAAGAGCACCCCAGGCCTCCAGTTAGCCGTGAAGAGCATTACAGCTGGAAGCATTCCCTTCCTCTCAGCGAACCCTACACTCACACACTCCTCCCCTGGGAAGAAAAAAAGCAAGCTTTAGCTGCCACGTCGCACACAACCCCCCTCCATGCACATACTATCCACCTTTTCCTGCAGCTCCAACTCAATTAGTTCTGTTTTCTCCCAGCGGCACACACAAGAGAAGAGGCTACACAGTTCAGACTGCAGAGACGTCGAGCTCGCTTTTTTCTGAGATGTTATTATTTTCTGACCACAGATGTGGCTGAAAGGGCTGCAGAACTGCGCTTGCCTGAATTTTCTTGAAGTTCACTCATATTGTTGGTATAATCACCAAAAACATTCCGTAACTGTTACTCCCAAAGATAATATCCTGTTTCCAATGAAATAATCATGGAAAATCAAAAACATAACATTCATTACTGATGTCTCTGATGTGTCCTATCATATAACACACGTCAGTCAAATTAAAGACTCATTTCCTGAGAAGCCCGTCACAATTAACGCAATCTGTGAGAAACCTGAGAATGGCGCGCAGGTGTAAAGCATCAGCGCGGCTCCGCCGGAGTACATTGACTTGATTTCAGCTCATTTGCATTTCCCTATCCGATTCCCCTGCTTTCCTATACATCTTTGTGCTTTGCAGAGCATTTTAGAGCTGCAACTATCAGCAATATCAAACACTATAATTTCTGAGAAAGCCTTCTGAAAGTGAATGCTTAAAAGCATCATGAAACACAAGGAAAGCAGGTCATATCCACTTAAAATAAAGTGTAAACCAGCCACTTTCCCTGTCCTCCAGTATAAGGTCGTCAGGAGCTTCTCCTCCAGATGGTTGGCGTATAATAATAAACACTTTATGGCCGTCTATTTCTCCCTCGGCTTTAAGACTGAGAGACAAAAGGCCTGTTACTGAGAGATATGCTTCAGTCCCCAATTCACACTTCTGTCAATTCACTTTGTAAAAGATCATCTGGCTTTCTCTTGCTCTTTTGAGTTTGGTGCACTACGTAGACGCACACAATATGAAACTGCACCATATTGTGATGAATAGCTTGTTCAACTCAGATGTACAAACTGCTTTTGGTGCAGCAAAAATCATCTTTCTCCTTTGACGTCACAGCTCAGGACAGTGAAGGGACTGTGTGCATCTTCCCTTGAGATGGATGTAAATGCTTTTGGACCGTTTTCTCTAAGTATGATAGAACTACTTGACAACTGGTCAGCGTTTACCTTTGAGCCGCATTCATTTGAGAAGGCAATGTGATTGGCCAGGCTGAAATGAGGCTGGACTCAAACTAATCTATTTCCTGCCAACTTCAGACGAGGGGGGAGGGAATTGAGTCCTGCGTGTTGCTGACTGTGGTAGAACCGTCTCATCCTCTCACATCTTCACAGGTGCAGTGGCGTAGCGTTCTCTCTGGTGTGAGATCTCAGCCGTGTCCTGCTTCCACGTGCTTCATGAAACCGTCTGTGAATGAACTGTGCCTAACAGTCCTGGCATCTTAAATCGCCCCTATTATGCTATTTACTCATTTTGTTTTGGAAGTCTCTTACAATAGGTTTACATGCATCCAAGGTCAATTATTTTCTCATAATAAGCACTGCAACATGAGTTCTTTACTCACAGTGTCTGAAACGGTTCATTAAAAGATTCGGTCTCTATAAACCCCTTCTTTCTGAGAGCCTGCTCGGCTTTGATTGGTCAGATGGCCCAGTCTGTTGTGATTGGTTGACGGCTTACAGCGCCTGTTGGAAACCAAACATCCATTACAATATCCGAATTTCAGCTCTTCCTTTCGAACTTGATACACGGTGATATGAACAAAAACGATTGCGTCGGTTTTAGCGTATCAATTCCAGCACAAGTCTCATCCTTTAGAAATGCAACAAAGTCGATTGGCAGTGCTGAAAACAGCATCTTCTCGACATTTTGTCAACATGAACCAAACTCTCAGCTATAACACTATAAAAAATCTTGGGTTATTTTTTCTACCTAAGTCCTGCTTTGAACCTTTTCCTGGTATTTTTCCAGTGTTTGGGTAGTTTTGTGTTACACAGATCCTGGGTCAGATGTAACAACCCAGTGTTTGGGTAAATTTTGTGTTACACAGATCCTGGGTCAGACGTAACAACCCAGCGTTTGGGTGTTGAGTTATTTATCACAGGCTTTTTGCGCCCTCTTCAGGGGAGATCAGTGCAGCTCTGTAAAATTGGTGCATGTCTTCAGTAAAATATCTGGTCTTTTCACATAATGAAAACGCCTGATGCCTTGCATAAAATTTTATGATTTTATTCAAAAATATACAGAATATAAATACTTAGGATGTTAAAATATGTTCTCAGAAGGATTTAAGTTAATTCGTAAACATTAATTCATATATGAAGTAAAAAGTAAAAAATAATTATAATAATAATAATCTAGTATTATAGTAAAAATGAATCAACCCATTATGCTGGGTTAAAAAAACAACCAAATTTGCTGGGTAAAATCAACTCAATATGTGTTCTGTCCTTTATTCACCCAGCCCTTGTGTTGTTTTTTAAAGTGAGGAATTGCTGATGACTCATTTCAAAAGTTCAGAATCAATTCTTTCATTTAGAAGACAATAACTTTTTTTGTTGGGCACTTTAATCTTTAAAACTTTGCAGACCTTATACATTCACAAACAGCAATATTACACACTGCATGTAAGGTAATATTCGAAAAGGCATAATAGGGGCACTTTAAGACAGAGGCTGTGAAAGTTTGAGACATCTGCATCAGACATTTTCTGAAGAGGAAGCTGAAACACTTCTATGTTCATACATGATTTATATGAAACCCATTTGGCTCCAAACTGCCTGTCCTAGAACTCATCTGGAGAATCTTGGAAATAAAATAATCACAATTATGAGAAATGACCCGTGGGCTTCATTCCAGAAACCAGTGAGATGCCTACAAAGACACCATTTCTACAGAGAATGCTGCTTCCTGTGTTTTGAATCATCCCAACAAACAAAGAATGAACACGTAAACTAGCATAATTACATAAAAGCTTTCCGGAATATTCAGAAATTAATAATGTTTCTGAAGGTATTAGGTAAGTGGGTTGAATGAGGAGGTTGCAGTCTAAAAAAATAAATCCCTGAGTAATTCACAAAATACAAAAAAATATATATTGATAAACTATTCAACCTTATTAACGTTGTTGGATGCAGTTTGGGTATTTTTAGTATTATTTATATAGTATTATTGTTTTTATTCCGCGTTTATTTTTACAGTTTAAGTTTATCAATGTCATTTTGTCATCTTTAATAGTTTGTTTAATTTGTATATTTTTTATTTAGCTTTATTTTTATTTCATTTTTAGTTTTATTAATTGTCGTACTTGAACTTAAAAATTATTTTATTTCGATTAGTTGCCATGGCAACATTTCTCAACTTCATTTAAACGCGAATTTTTCTTTTAATATCTTGGTTTTATTTCAGTTAACAAAAAGAATTTTAATAGTTTCAGCAAACAAAAACAAGTATCGTTGACATTTGTGACAACCAAACTAGAAAACTAGCTTTGTCAAACTAGCTTTCACATTTTTCCGAACATAAACCCGTGAAATGCTTAAATCCGTTAAACTGGCATTGAACCAAACCATTGCAATTACACTAGCTTCAGAAGCCATGCAGAATGAATGAAGCCAGGTTGCTGAATGCACATACAGACGAGATGAGGATCCACGCCAATAAGCCTGCTCAGGCGTTTGGATGTGATTTTGCTATGAGGTAACACCGAGTGTTGGCAACTGCACTTACTCAGATGAAGAAATTATATAGCTTTTCCTACCCACACAATCTGTGCATGGGATGAAATGCTGCGGGAACATTTCTGTAGTGCCAAACGGTCCAACTAAAACCATACCGCTACCGAAAAGCCCTTATTTCACAAGTAACTGGAGATAATTGTTTTCATCGCTTTCTGTAGTACAAACACTCATTCAGACCAACAGGGGTGACAAAAAGAGCCACAAACATACAAGACCCTGAGAGCTGCAGTCACTCGTGGGTTCACAGCTTCTTATTCCAAAGCCTGTTATCATGCAATCACACGTTGAGTTATAGGCAAAATTGCACAGAAAAACTAGCCAGCCAGCCCACCGCCGTGCAAGACGGCGTAAACAACAAATACTCGAGTGCATGTGACGGCTGCAGCGCTGTATTTGCATAAACAACCTAGGCAGCTCAGATCTTGCATCTTGCTTAAATCACAGAGCAGCTCTCGCCTTGATTCAATTCGCCACTAATTGGCCCACAGGATTGTCTTAAATGATTCAGTGCTATGCAACCACATGATCAAAATGCAGATCTGTGATGAGGATGGAGGCACTAAAAACTGGAGGTTTACTCTTCAAATGGCAGCGTGCATACTGACCATCTGTTATTGAATCATGGGCAACATATTATGGTCAAATGTAAGAGTTTGGATTTGAAACGGCTCCAAAGCCACTCACCAATATTAAAAATGCACTGGATGTACAAGATTTTCAGTGGTGCAAAATCCAACGTGCTAAAGTGCCGTGAGTGGTTGCCAAAACATTGCTGTACGCTTGCGAAGGAGTTCTGGACGGTTGGTAAGTGTTTCAAACTGGTACACGTGAAGTAGGTTTGGTCAATTTTTCGATTAATTCTAATTTAATGCTTTGCATTTTAGTATTTTTAAATCGAGAAATCGCGTTTTTAAATAAAAATATTAGCAAACGTTACAATTAAACATGTTGACAATACAGCAATGATAACTGTTAAGAGAAGAAAATGATGGCGCGGTCTCTTAAACGGCTCAGAAACGTGTTATTGCGTTGAAAAAAAATGAGATGTGGGCAGTGGAATTGGAAAAAAAGCAAAAGTTATTAAATGCCAGTTTAGTTTGCCGTTTCATGGGTGAGACACTGCAAAAGATGGGAAACACGAGTGCAACAGCCAAACAAAATAAAAACACTTGGAAAAAAGCACAATGTAAAAACCTGCTGTTATTGTCTGTTTTTACAAAGCATTTGCTGTTAATAGTAGCCTTTTAGTGGTGATATTTATTTTTGGCTAAGAAATATTTAGCATTTTTCTTATTTTATATTAATTCTGAGTATATAGGACATTTGACATATTTCACGCATATTACAAGTTATTTGTAGTCATTTACACCATGTTGATCACTTCAGGGGTGGTGCACTTGGAATAAAACTTTTTTTCATGTGTCCCCAGAATGTGTCAGTGAAGTTTCAGCTCAAAATCCCCCACACATCAAAAACCACACGTCGTTTTTGTATGTGTCCCTTTAAATGCAAATGAGCTGCTGCTCCAGAAGAGGGCGGAGCTTTAACAGCTCAACAACAACAAAGCTGACAAAATGAGGAAAGTGTTCATCCTTACATTGTTCAAACCGGAGTCGACACTGATGGAGAGACTCAGGAAGATGTTCCAACTTTTAGACGTTTCTGAACAGTTAGTGGATAAATTGATGTAGTTTCTGTGGAGTTGATCAACTCATCACTAGCATGTGTCGTCATGTTCATCTTTTTTCCTTGAATTGACCCTCGTTTGTGGCGTAAAATGACGGCATCAACAACACTCGACTACAACAACTCTTCCTCTTTTCTAAAGCAGCCCAACATGGCCCCGCCCCCTTTGTTGAGTGTTCTCAGGGGCGGAGTTTATGTAAATTTTAGGGTTTGTGATGTCACTAACCAGGTAAGAAGCTCGTTGTAGTCCCTACCAGCTAATTTCTGTAAAAGAATATCTCTCTTAGCATTGAACTTTGAGCGTCGTAACTTCGTAACGTCGTAACAGATGTTGTTTCTGATCAAACAGAAAAAGTGAAATCAGAATCAACCGCCCCTTTAACTTCTGAATGGCTCATTTAAGGTCTTTCAGATGGGATGATTGCATCAAATGTACTGTACACTTTGGCCGACCTTCATATCAAAACCTCTAATAGAGAGAAATGTGTGAATGCAGCATTGATATTCTGGGATACTCTCCCCTACAGGGGCAGCGTGTTGCGCAAGCCTGGGGCGTTTGACCTCAAAAGGAGTTCAAGAGACGTACAGATGGCTGGAGAGGAGAGGAGAGGGCACTTAGTGGCGTTGTCATTTAGACTGCGTTTTTGTCCTTCTTCAGCTCCCCTGCCTGTGTGATAAAGGGTTAGCATCACATAAACGGATCACCTTCGCTGCGCCAAATCGAATTTCACACAAAACCTCTGCATTTCTTTCTCTTTCATAGCCCACAAATGGAGCGTGTGTGATTTGAGTCCGTAATAAGATACAAAGTAATGCAAATAAAACTTCTCCGTAATTTCATTTTCTCGTGATGCATGCTTCAGCTTCAGTTAGTTAGCTCAAACTGTAGCATCTCATTAACCAATGGGCTCCAGAATGTGACCATCCATCTTAATCTTCAAGGTCTATGCAGAGTTTATTTTCTAGTCGGGTGCGTTTCAATCACCATGACACTGAGCTCATTTATCTGTGCTGTGAATGCGCTGGAATTCTGCCTCTTTGAACAACAGAGGTTATGGTTGGAATAGCATAATACTATTGCTGCATATAGGCAGGTGTGTTATATAGTATACTGAGGACAGTGAGCAAATCGTCAGTATGGATGGAGTACTCAAATGGCACACTACAATCTCTAAAATTGTAAAGACACAACAGAGCACACTGCATTCGAAAGACTGCTGAATGTTAAAGCATTTGACACAAAATTAGAATAGAAATGCAAAGTAAAATAATTAATAAAAATATAAATATATCTTAAATATAACATAATATAATATAATACAATATAATAGTAGCGCATGGAGCTGATAATGGCTTGGTCTTGGGTTTAATTCCCAAGGAAAATATACTAAAACATTAAAAGAAAATGTAATAAATAAAATTAAATTAAATAAATGAATAAATAAATAAAAGCATCTGTCAATAGCTTTAATAAAATCAATAAAATAAAATTAAATTATGGTAGTGGTAGCTCATGGCGCTAATAACGGCTTGGTCTTGGGATTAATTCGCAAGGAAAATGTACTAAAACATGAAATAAATAAATAAATAATGCATCTGTCAAAAGCTTGAAAAATTAAATAAAAAATAAAATAAATAAATAAATAAATAAATAAATAAACTAAAATAAAATAAAATAATGGTAGTGGTAGCGCATGGCACTAATAACGGCTTGGTCTTGGGATTAATTCGCAAGGAAAATGTACTAAAACATGAAATAAATAAATAAATAATGCATCTGTCAAAAGCTTTAAAAATTAAATAAAAAATAAAATAAAATAAATAAATAAATAAATAAATAAATAAATAAATAAATCAAATAAAATAAAATAAAATAATGGTAGTGGTAGCGCATGGCACTGATAACGGCTTGGTCTTGGGTTTACTTCCCAAGGAAAATATACTAAAACAGGAAATAAATAAATAAAAGCATCTGTCAAAAGCTTTAAAAATTAAATTAAACATAAAATAAAATAAAATAATAGTAGTGGTAGTGTATGGCGCTGATAACGGCTTGGTCTTGGGTTTAATTCGAAAAATTCAATTAAAAAATAAAATAGAATAATAAAATAAAATAAAAAGCAGGTATGCCATTTGGAACACAGCCAGAGTTTATGAGTGTGCTGAAATTACCTCGCACCAGCCATGACTCACTTTAAGAACGCTCTAAGAATGTTATATAAGCCCATTTAAGAGTCAATCAGCTGAGACGTGAATATGTATGAAAGTCATAACCATGTGTTCCAGAGGGCGTTGCATTTCACCTCCATAAATGTGTACCATTTCACAGCTCTCAATGCCGTAAGTGTTTTTCCAGTCAAATGTTTAAAAAAAAAATGACTACGAAAATGCTGCAAAGAGCATGATGTGTAGAATAAAAAAGTTAGGGCCATGATTCATCAGATGCCGTGACCTTAGAAGACATTTAACAGATGCCCATGTGAATTCCAAAGGTCACCGAGTCACCTCGGAGAAAAGCTCCGTCTACTCAGAGCTTAATTGTATTCTGTAATTGACTTCAACACTGTTGCACCTTAAAAACACAGTGCAGCTCTGAGGCGAGACTCACGGAGGCTGAACGAAGCATATGCACGAGCCACGGGGAGCTGCTAATAGTGCATCTGACGGATTTGCATATTTTAAAATGTCTCTCTCGTACGTAGCCGTGTTGGGTTGGTGCGATCAGTCAGTGTCCCGTGGCATTCGCGGTGCAGGGTGGTGATGGTCCGGCGAAGGAGAACACGAGCCGTAAATCCACTCGTCACTGGGAACGGAAACGTCTCACAGAATCTGGCCCAACTTGAAGATAATTCAAAGGGAAGTAAATGCAGGCTAAATCATCGTGAAAACACTGTACGAGGAGCACCAGAGGACGCATATTTTTACCAAAAAGCGCCCTCAAAACGAGTGCCTTTCTGACATGTTTCACCATCAAGCGCTTGAGTATCGAGGAGTAGGTGTTTCATATGAACCTGTCATCCACAGCCTGAAACCCACGGCATTCAAAGTGGAAAAAAACCTAAAAAACCTTTATGAGCAAAATGTGAGTGGAGCTTTGTGCAAAATTCACTGCATGTTGCTGGAGGTGTATTATTATTATTATTATTATTATTATTATTATTTAGTTTGCTTTAATAACAACAACAACAACAACATCATTAATAATTATAATAATAATAAAAGTTGTTATTTTGTTGTTATTTATTCTCATTAAATTAAAATGACACTAAAATAAATATATTATTCTTATTTTAGTTTAATTTACTTCATCATTAATAATATCAATACTAATGAATTAATAATAATTACAATAATATAGATATTTATTACTATATTAATGGTAATACTAATAATACTTTAAAATGAAAAAAATATATACTAAAAATAATAATTGTATTATTATTAATTTACTTTAATAACAACAACATCAATAATGATATTGATAATAGTCAAGGTAGCTGTTATTATGACGTTGTTGTTATTTATTATCATTAACTTAAAATAAAACTAAACTAATATTTATTAACTTATTTTAGTTTAATTTACTTCATTATTAATAATAGCAATAATAATAAGGGTAGCAGTTGCTGTTATTATTAATAATAAATTTAAATGATAGCTGTTATTATCATTAATATTATTACGTATTGTTGTTAATATTAATACAGTTTGATTTTAATAATATTATTACATTAAAATAAAAATGAATTAATAATAATTATAAAATTTAGTTTTTTATTAATTTATTAATACTAACAATAGTTTAATAATAATAATACAATTGTCATTTTTAGTATTATTTTATTTGATCTTTTTCATTTTGATTTACTTTAATAATAACAACATCAATAATGATATTAACAATAATAAAAGTTGTAGCTGTTGTTATGTTGATGTTATTAAAATGAAACTAAACTAAATAATAATTTTTAGAGCAATAATAAAAAATTTACTTTACTTTATTATTAATAATAACAATAATAATAATAATAATGGTAGCAGTTATTATTTTTATTATTACTATTATTAACATAATTAAATTAAAATAAATAATAACAATACTATTTTAATAATAATAATAATATTGTTAGTATTATTTTAAATTGGTTTTATTTTAATTTATTTTAATAATATCAACCATTATTATAATGATTAACATTACCATTATTAATTAATAAGAATATTTATTATTATTTTTATTATTATTATTATTATTATTATTATTATTAATGATGATGATAATAATAACATACAAAAAAAAATCCTAAAAAAGGTGTGAAATTCTCACTCAACGCAGTGCAACAACATGTCAGATTTACATTTCTAAATAACACGTGGTATTTTCCTGCTCTCCACCCAACCAGATAGACGACTGGTTACCTATAAATCTCCATGAGCCCTGACAACACCTCCAGCGATCTGAAGCGCTGGCAGCCTGATGGCTAATCCAGTTTCCCACGCAGAGCAGTCTTCCCGAAGGCCAAACTTAACGGACTCCTATTAGCCAATAGCGTCACTGATGGCGCCTCCAACACGGTGCAGAAGTCGCATGCGGAGAGCGGGGGTTAATTCCTCATTGAGATGCGAGGGCTTCACAGCGAACGATCGCACTAATCCCTGCATTTGTTCTGGTTCTACCTGCGCTCCTCTTTCTGAAAAATCAAACACTTCAGCTGGAATGAAAGATTAAAGTGGCCCGGTGTACAAGCTGAAACAACGAAGAAGTAAATATTCATGAGTTCCAGGTAAGAGAGAACTGAGAACAAAGCGAACAAGCCTTGATGTCTGAGCTGGGAGTCATGAAGATTTTAATGTTTCTGGTTCCAATTCAAAAATGGTTTATTATACTATATAGTAAATAAAAATTCAAAAAGAAATGAAGGTGAAGCAAAAAAACAGTGAAACCAGTGTAGTTCGATTTGCAAACAACTGGCTTTTAGGAACCGCTTCTTTTTAGCAAATTAAAAACATACAGTGAAACCAGTGTAGTCTGAATGACAGACAAATGACTCTTTCGAACCAGGTTCTTATTACTGAATCAAAAACATACAGCACAACCAGTGTAGTCTGATTCAGAACAAATGACTCATATGAGCGGGTCCTTTAATTGAATCATTCAAGCCTCACAAACATTCTATAATATTTTTTACAAATGCAACTTGCATGTTTACTTCAGTATCCATAGACAAGTTTTGGTTTTGTTGATTATTATATTGGTTAAAAATATAGCAACTGAAAGTTTGAGCGGTGGTATTCATTTCTTTTAAATGGAAGCAAAATAGACATTGTAACTGAAATATGTCCAAATCAAATCCAATCACAATCAAATCGAGAGTTGGTGAACTGCAACCAAATCATAAAATCTGTATAAATATCACATGCTTTGATGAAAGCATTGCCTTGCAGTTCATTGATTCATTGATTCATTTAGATATTAGAACCCCAAACTCATGTGTTCAAGAACGATTCATTTAAAGAATGACTGAAGAGTCGTTTGTTTGTGAAACGGACAACACTTTTTTTTGCAGTGACACTTAATTACATTTTTTTTCCATTATATTATTTCACGGCACCTAGTCTCTCGCTCATCACATTCACAACATGATTTCTGTTGCTGGTGAATTTAATATCTTTTAACACAGTGATCCGCAGAAGAATGAAGAAACGTTAATGGAACAGAACGTCATGACAATTATTAGTCTAGTATTTAATTTTCAGCTCATCTGAAAAAGTGAAGACACGTCCATAAACACAATTCCTTCGATGAGGTCTGCTGAAACCATGGCAACTATCTACTAATAAAGAGGCTATGACCTTTTGAATAGTGTATATTAAAGGGACGGCTGCAGCTGGTCTATTCCGTAAACAAACGGCACGGAAGAGAATGACGACTAACTTCTGCTTGCCGCATTCAGTTTTTTTCCATGCTCTTCCAAGCAGCCATTTGAGTGGCTGTCTATTAGCTATCTTTATGAAAACCTCCTTTTCTGCAGTGTTTAAAGCTCAGCGTGGACACAGAGAATCCCCGGAGAGAGCAGGACTGGCTCCATAAGCAGTTCATATTTCCTGCTCTAATCAATTCAACACAACGCAGTCGTCAATTAGCAGCACCGGCCAGCCAACCATCTGCCATCACCTTTAGAAACAAGAGAGGAGATTCCACTTAGGAGAAAGGTGTTGCTAGGCAGGCGTACGTGTGTGGGATGAGCCCACTGCTCTGTGACTTTTGCGCTTTAATAACATTCCTTTTCATAACTACTACTTTGCAAGTAATTGGACTGCTTGCACAAGAAAATTTCATTGCTCTTGCATAGCTTAATGGAGGTCCCAGATATGCTTTATTCAAATATCAGCTTTGTCTCGGATGTTTCAGTTAGAAATAGACACAAATGAGAAAATTAGGGCTGCCCTCGTCTAAAGATTGTTCTAGATGACTAGTAAGTCATTCATTTAAGCACAATAAGATAAGGAATGGGGTTCCCACATTTTCTGGCCAATGAATACCCAAGATTTTTAATAACCTAAGGATTTTTTTTAAAAGCTAGTTTATGTAAATCAGAAAAAAAAGAAATTTTCATAAAATGTCTACGGCCTTTTTCAGTTGTAATAATTTTCATAACTTTTCTATGCATGAAAATTCCCAGGTTCCAGGTTTTCCAAAACCATGGGAACACTGATCAATTGGGTGAATTTTGATTTCATCATAAACCATAATAACGAGATGCTGTAAAAACGTTATCTTTACTTGCAATAACGAGATGTTATGCCATAAAAACGAAGTCATAATAAGATGTTATGTCGTAATAACGAGAAGTTATGGCATAAAAACAACGTCCTTATAAGATGTTATGACGTAATAAGATGTTATGTTGTAATAATGAGATGTTATGAGATAAAAACGTCGTGTTAATAAGATGCTATGTCGTAATGAGATGTTATGTCGTAATAACGAGATGTTATGGCATAAAAACGATGTCGTTATAAGATGTTACGTCGTAATAATGAGATGTTATGTCGTAATAACGAGATGTTATGGCATAAAAACGACATTGTTATAAGATGTTATGTCGTAATAATGAGATTTTATGCTGTAAAAACGACATTTTAATAACGAGATGTTATGCCATAAAAACGGCATGTCGTGATAACAAGATGTTATGTCGTAAAATCAACAATATGTTGTAATAACAAGATGTTATGTCGTAAAATCAACAATATGTTGTAATAACAAGACATTATGTCGTAAAAAACCATATGTCGTAATAACTTACGCTGATAAATCGACATAATTAAGTGCAAAAAATACACATTTATTTCAGTTAAAACAGCTCAAACATGCATTATAGTCTGGGACTAGGGTCAAGCCTTGTCTGTGAAATGGGGTAAATGACATAGACGTGAGAATAAGTCATTTTAATTTGTATAGCGCACTTATAATCCAGGTCATTTCAAAGCAGTTTCAGAGAAAATCATGCATATAAGGTCTCCATTTGCTCTTCATTTTAATCACACTGCTCTCTAGAAGAAAGAGTTGAGATTTAAGAGATCTCATGAACTTCTGGCCATCATTTCCATAATTCAGCAAACCCGCACCTGTTGGTGATTCAGCTACAATCCTTCCTGTTTCTGAACTAATTGGAGTGTGTCTAATGTCATCTCCAGTGTCATTCTGATTTGATTAAACTGGGGGAAGTCAACATGTGCTCTACTCTGAAGAAGAGCAAAAGCACTTACGGAGAGCAACCAAGCCATTAAAAAGATAATGATGAGAGATTCAATTATGACTGTAATTCCTGGAAGGACAACAGCATTGTAAATGGCTCAAAATCAATGATGTTACCCAAATCGTGGCCTTTCCGCTTTTAAAATATGTAAGAAAATGTCCATTGGGTGTGTGCTATGAGTCTGTGTGACAGAATCGGGACACAAAGAGAAAGGAAACATCTCGCATTAAGCGATTTTATGTGACATAAAGTGGAGCTGAACGCAGACAAAACAGGAGGAGCGTCAGACGAGCAGATAAAAGAATTCTTCGTGCATTTTGATACCGCTATAAACTGACAAAATGTCGTAATCCTAGAGGACTGCTGTAAGTGTAGACTTAAACGAATAAACCCACACAAAAACACACAGTGAAGTACATATGCCGACATTTAGTGCTGCAAGGCAGCTGTTTGAATAACGTTCATTCACATCGAAGTCATTTTTCACAAGTATAATAACCATAAAAGTAAGAAGTAATAAGATAATGTTACAATCTTTCAGCAGAACAATAACCATGATTGTATGAGTATTTGCAGCTCACATAAAAGGAATATGCAGCAAACTCAACTTTAATCGACAGCATTTGTTCTCGTGTCAAGGTAAGAAAATGAAATGACAGTTATTTTAGTTTTAAATATGGATATTTTTCTCACAAAAACCATTGCTTCTCTTCAAAAGGCCTTTATTAACCCCCTAAAGTCGTACAGATTATTTTTATAATCGACTGATGTATTTTTTGGGCTTCACTACTATTATGAAGCTTGGAAGAGCGAGGATATTTTTAAATATATCTCTGATTGTGCTCGTCTGAAAGAAGATAGATCGTATACACCTAGAATGGCTTGAGCGTGAATAAGTCATGGGGTAATTTTCAATTGTGGGTGAACTATCCCTTTAAGATTGGGAAAGTCTATTAATACTGAATATCTTCACCAGTCATTTTCATCAGCAAGCAAAGCTATGCTTGATGTTCAACGCATTTCTGCTAAACAAATACACATGCATGTTCTGCTTCAATACGTCCCTGTCGTACACGACCCGCTCTGTGTAACTAAACAGGCTGACGCTTTAATCTTTGATGAGCTGAGAGCCACCACGAACGGCAGAGCACTCAATCTAACTTGACAACTTGGTAAAATACATTTCCCAAGAGCTCAGGGTGAAGTCACAAGCTTTAGCGCTGGACCGGTCACATATCAGCATTAGTAGTCCCTGCACTTACAGCCATAAATGTCCGTTTCCCACAGACTTTTAAGGAGCATGACCTAATGCACAGAATTGCACAAGATATAAGCATTGAAGTCACGTTCAGGGTTAGGGATGGGTATCGAGAACCGGTTCCATTTTAGAACCAGTTCCAAATTTCCAAGAACCGGTGATTCGATAAGACACACGCATTTCAATTCCGCTTATCGGTTCCTGTGTGCATTTTAATGTGATTTAAAGCATTCAAGCGCAAAAACTCATGCGCTGTTTTCAGTGCTGCACACACATTCAAAGCGACATCATATTCAGAAAAAACTCATAACCTCCAGAATATGTAAACATTCAATATATCAAAAGAAAGAACAGAGACTCTGCTTTTAAAAGGGATCTGTTAGGCTCCTTTTCACTAGATGTAATATCAGTCTCTGGTGTATTCAGTGAAGTTTCAGCTCAAACTCCCCCACAGATCATTTATTATAGCTTGTCAAATTTGGGTGTGAGCAAAACCATGTGTATGTCCCTTTAAATGCAAATTAGCTGCTACTCCCCACCCCCTTTCCAGAAGAGGGCGGAGCTTTAACAGCTCAACAACAACAAAGCTGGAGAATCTCACGCAGACAAAATGACGACAGTGTTCATCCTTACATTGTTCAAACCGGAGTCGACACTGATGGAGAGACTCAGGAAGAAGTTACAACTTTTAGACGTTTCTGAACGGTTAGTGGATAAATTGATGTAGTTGCTGTGGAGTTGATCAACTCATCACTAGCATGTGTCGTCATGTTCATCTTTTTTCCTTGAATTGACCCTCGTTTGTGAAGCAGTCCGGCGTAAAATGACGACATCAACAACACTCGACTACGACAACTCTTCCTCTTCTCTAAAGCAGCCCAACATGGCACCGTCCCCTTTGTTGTGTGTTCTCAAAGGCGGGGTTTATGTAAATTTTAGGGTTTGTGATGTCGCTAACCCAGGAAGAAGCTCGTTGTAGTCCCTACCAGTGATTTCTGTAAAAGAAAATATCTCTCTTTGCATTGAACTTTGAGTGTCGTAACTTTGCAGATGTTGTTTCTGCTCAAACAGCAACATTACACACTAACTAAAGTTAGAAAAGTGAGCTAAACTTGAACATTGGGCAAAAAGCTGAGAAAATCGCATTTTTGTCAAATATTTTGTCCAGACTGGATTCAGAACGATGATCTAAACATAGATGGAGAAGAGTGAGCCCATCAACACCTCCAAAATATGAAAATAATACTATTATACAAAAATAAAATGTCAATGATTCTAAAATAACATGGAAGATCGTCCCGGGGTTTCTAATTTGAATGCAATCACCTCTTCTCTAAAGAGCACACATATCTGTCAGTAATTAGACAGAATTGGGCTCGATGGGACGTTCCTAACCATCTGCAACTGTCTAATTAATCCCGTTAAAGTGAAAACGAACAAACCCAGTTAACGTAAGAGTGAATATCTTGGAGGAACAGGAGTCAATTCTTGTGGGGGGAAAATGTAAATGTTGAGCAAATGTCAAAGCGAGTGCTGCCGTCAGGTTTCAGGCTCTTTGTTAGAAGTTTGGTGAAAGACAGCGATGGGACGTGAATTTATTTAAAAGCTGGAGAGGGACCGGAGGATGCTGGGTAAATTCATGTGTCACTGATATACTTTAATCCAGTGTTTTTCCTCACACAGCCTCTGTAAAGTTTACCGCTAACTTAACCGTCCTCTGAGAAATCTAATCCCGTCTGGATAGAAATGTCTGTGAACGTGGTACTGTATATCATTATTTTTTTACGCTTCTCATTTATTCTGACCTTCATTGAATACCGTAACTAAAGCTTAATTTCTCATTAGGCTGCCTCGTGCCCCTTCGTTATGAAGGTGAGTGAAATTACAGTTGGTGGTAATTGGTAATTTCTTCCCTTAATTACATACTTATGATATAATTATGCGAAAAGACATATGTAAGTCTTGTTTATTTCATGACGCATTCACAGCACTTCTATAATGGGCACGTCCAGACGTCCTCCGTTAATAATTGCAGCTCAAACGTCATTTATAGATGAATCCCTTCAGAATAGTGCTAAAGAAAGGTTTTTCTCCTAATGGTACTAGGCAAAAATGTGTCTTTGGGTTTGTGTACCAACAGTTATAAACGAAAACATTCAGCGCTGAGGATCAGAGGGTACCAGAAGTCGTTAAAATAAAGTGCAGTAATTGCATTCTTGTTTATCTAACAAATGAGGCCTGATATGTTCGGAGCGCAGTGACTTCGAGGCATTTCTACAGAGAGAATGACAGAGCAATTTGTTAGCATTATAAAGGCATTCCAGTGAGGCTTTTTCAGGGAACATTTGCAATCTGGCGTTACAGATAATGGACAAGTGTCATTTTTCTTAAAAACTAGAGATCTGCATTAATCTCACACAAGAGGGGGGATAATTACAATTGTTTCCACTGTCTTTATGGCTGAAGAATATGAAATTTGCAAGTATGTGTAAGTTCTAGCACCAAAAAGGTACAAAAACTGACATGTATGACAAAACACAGAAGTTGCCAAAAGTGATGTCCAGCCTAGGAAAATACGCATCTTCACCCCAAACAACCAAATGACCCGTCACAAACAGTTTGATTGACAGGCGATCTGACCAATCATAACCCCGAATGCGCCATTTTGTCCATCAAAGCAGTCAGGGGAGTTAGTAGATTGACGTTGGTGAACTTGAACTTGATAAATTGTATGTCCTCGCGTCTTTCCACACTTGAAACAACATTCCTTCTGATGTTCATTCATGTTTATTTGATGCTATAAATGAACTAGTATGAAGAGATGATCGGTTCACGAGGAGCTACAGCGATCTGTCACGACACATTAAAGACACACTAGACGCTATTTATTGATTAAACTTCTTTAAAAAATTACAATATTTTAAATATGAAACTGTTTCATACGTTGTCAGTGTCCTCTTTGCTCCTGGGATGCTCTGGGATGTATTTTTCACTGTGTGAGAACATGATGTGTGGCGTGAGAGCGCATGGCAACAGTAACTAAAGGGGGCGGGTCTTTGTGAACGGTCAATTAAATTATTTTATTTGGGATAAATAAATGAAACATGCCAACTTGTGCAGGTATTTTTTGGCCAGACTGTCATAAAAAGAAATTATGAACCCAACAAAATATTAATATTTGATTATGTTGTAGTCAACGTGAGCTTTTTTTTTTTCTCTCAGCATTTTTTGAATAGTAAAATAAAACCTGTAGCTGCCTTACTTGCCAAATAATTTTGTCAGATAAATACCTAAACTAAGTTTAGTGTTTTGTTCTTCAATCATATTTAAAATAAAATATAAAATTATTTAATCAAACTTGAAGGTCCATAAAAAAACAAATCTCCCTTCCAGACATCACTTTACGCCACTACCGTACATGTTAGTATCTTAAACGAGATTAAGGAGAAGGTATAAAAAAGAAAAAAAAAGCATGTTTAGTAGGAATAACTTCTACACTAAATGTTTCATTTTACGTCAAAATGAGATTCTCATAATCGTTTTGAAACATGTAAATCTGAGTGCAATACCAAGGACATTTTATGTTGTTCCACTGTAGCTTAAACCTCCTTTTAATGTATAATTGTAATTCTTAATTTTCTGACAGCCATTTTGGAGTGTTGATTTTTTTCCGCACCACAGGATTTTACAGTGTACAAAGGTAAACTCTCCTTTGTTAGTGGCACAGCATGCAGAAATAAGATTTCTGTATGATTGACATTGTGGTGCAGGTCTTTAACCCTGCAGTGACGGACAGCAGAAACCTGGTGCGGTGAAATCCATTACAGCACAGAGGGACATGAGCGAACACTCATTCATTCACTCACTCACTCTCTCTGTACTGACCCACCTTAAAATACACCAAAGACACATGCTCAGTCACTCCACATTCACCAGACTGTTGTTCCTCAGGCCATGTAGCAATCAGTGTTAATGAGAAAATGGAGTTGGAACTAATGAAAGAAATCAAGATGATCTGACGCAGATGAACAAGAGGGTACAAATTTAACACAAGGCTAGTAAAAATTAGCTTTGGGAAAAAAAAAACTGGCCAATGGACAGTATACTAGGGGTGTGCCATATCATACTGTGCACGATAACACCGGTATAATCTTTTACATAATAAAAAAAAGTGTCATGATCAATGATATAGCAATGCGATGACATATGGCGCATTTACGTTCCCTAGCGCGCACAAAAACAACACCTGATGTCTCCGATGTTTTATCTCCGATAAAAAAAGTACCTAAAAAGCGAGCTACTTCAATAGTATAGAAGTGTTTTGGTTTCAAGAGGTCACACCTCCAACAATTGACCCTTTGCAAACAGTTTGATTGACAGGCGATCTGACCAATCATAACCCCAAATCCTCCATTTTGTCAGTCAAAGCAGTCAGGGGAGTTAGTAGATTGACGTTGGTGAACTTGAACTTCATAAATTGTGTGTACTCACGTCTTTCCGCGCTTGAAATGCAGGAAAACAGTTTGTTGAGTTTCCACCTTTAGCGGTAACAGTTTTCTTGCACATTTTGCAAAATATTGTGCTTAACTGACCGTTCGCAAAGCCCCGCCCCCTTTAGTTACTGTTGCTATATCCGCTCTCACGCCACACATCATGTTCTCACGCAGTGAAAAATACATCCCAGAGCAAAGAGGACACTGACAACGTATGAAACAGTTTCATATTCAAAATATTGTAATTTTTTAAAGAAGTTTAAACAATAAATATCGTCTAGTGTGTCTTTAATGTGTCGTGACAGATCGCTGTAGCTCCTCCTGAACCGATCATCTCTTCATACTAGTTCATTTATAGCATCAAATAAACATGAATGAACATCAGAAGGAATGTTGCTTCAAGCGCGGAAAGACGCGAGTACACACAATTTTTCAAGTTCAAGTTCACCAACGTCAATCTACTTACTCCCCTGACTGCTTTGACGGACAAAATGGAGGATTCTGGGTTATGATTGGTCAGATCGCCTGTCAATCAAACTGTTTGCGAAGGGTCAATTGGCAAAAATCGGCCAAGAAAGCTCGACCCAAGGTCTACTATTGCACTATAAAGCTGCTGCTGCACCATGTGACAATAGATTCACACGTTGAATGAGGTACTCTGTCATCAATGACAGCAGATCATTGGAAAAGGATGGAAAACGGCCTTCATTTTGTTTGCACTAATAAATGCTGCTTCCTGCCAGCTACAATCACCAATAAAACGTTTTTCTATATATTTTTCGTCATAAATATTCTTGAAATATCGTAATATAATTTTGAGACTATATCGCCCACCCCTACAGTATACACTCTAAAAAATGCTGGGTTAAAAACAACTCAAGTTGGGTTGAAAATGGACAAACCCAGTGGTTGGGTTAAATGTTTCCCCAACCTGCTAGGTAGTTTAATATAACTCAAATATTGTTTAAAAATGACTGTATTGCTAGATTAAAATGAACCCAAAGTATGTTGGAAATTAACATTCATTAATATATTTAATAAATGAACAATAATTAAACGATAAACATTCATTACCTTTCAATAAATGTTCAGATACTGTTACTGAAAGTCATCCATCTTATAAGAGAAACCACAACCTCTGTACAAAAGGTTGGAATCGTTCCGAAAAGGTGACATTAGACAATAATGTTACAAATCAATAACCAACACGACTATGACAGCACCATCACACCAAACAAAAGTAATAATACAGTGCTGCGTGCCGAAACAAGAGCACTCAATTATTTAAAATACTTCCAGCATCCATCTTCTTTTTGTGGTTTGAGACAAGCATTCAGAGGTGTATTGATTTCCCAAAAGGTCTGGGCGTCTGGCTGCATTCAGAGGAATACAAAGCAGGTCTCTGAGGATTGTTCGGAAGTGCGTTTTCTCGCTTAAGAAAACCACCGTACTAATGGCGCACACCCCGAATGAGTTCCATTCAAGCATTTTGCTGTTGATACAGTCTATTAGCACTTCAGAAAGTAGTAGCACTACTTCAGCAGCATGAAGAGTCGAGAAACTCCCACTTTCACAAGAGCATCGGCACAGTCACTTGACTCTGTAATGAAGAGGAACCTTGCTTTCTCCTTTTTTAAGTCTGTCATCTTAAAGCGACACTGCCCATGTCAAAGCTAGCCTGTATGTTTTGCAGTTGTTCTTTCTAATTAGCTGTCTGTGAAGAGATTAAAAAGGACAGCACTCCCTGAAGCATCTTCACATGACTTGAAGTATCTCTGCAAAGGAGCACTTTTCAAGTGCCCAAAATCTCTCAAGATGATTAGGCTAAAATGATGAGGCCTGTGTAATAATATCTGGCCCTTCCCATCATGCACACCAAGTCTGCTCTCAAATTATAAGTTTGGCCCTGGGATGCAGATCTTCAATGATTTATTATGCTGTCAAAATCCATCAGTTGTCGCCAGCTCAACACATTACTGGAGGAAATTATTCTAGTGTGGCGAGCCAACCTCGTACTGCAAAATTACAGAGGTGCAGACGCACAGATGATGCTCAGGTGGTGAATTTTCAGGGTTATTTTCTCAGTAAGGGTATAACAAAACCGTGTTATTGACAGCAAAGCCGTCTTGTCATGTCGAGGTGCAACTGTTGTTTGCAGCCTTGTGTACATCACTTTTCTTCCCTACGGAGAACTGACTGTACAGCATCTTCCAAATCTGACCCAGTTTGGCTCAATGAAGTAACACTAGCAAACATTCATACAGTATCAATCCAAAGAGAGGCTCGGTTGAAGCGTGTCGGGAACGTGAAGCTAGTTCCAGTGACCGGGCTGTTGCCGCACATGAATTTCCCTCGAGAATCACCCTGCGCTCTGGTCAATAAGCGGACAGACAGGCCTACGGGCTTAATAGCTGGTGTGCCACCTTCCATCACAAGGGTCATGCATTTAAAATTTGCTCAAGTAACATTAGGAGAGCAAAATAATTAAATTCTGCAAAAACAAGAACTTCAGCAGGGAATTAACAATAAGGATGACCTGTTAGGCCAAGGCCTTGACTTGTTCACACCGTACGCATTTCTGCTTTGAAAAACACGAGATGTGGGCAGTGGAATGGGGGGAAAACACGTTGAAGTGATATTAACTTGAGTGCAAGCACAACGGTCTAGCTACAACGAGCTTCTTCCTGGTGTAGTAACATCTGCAAAGTTACGACGCTCAAAGTTCAACGCAAAGGGATTGAACTTTTACATCACAAACCCTAAAATTTACATAAACCCCAAAATTTGCATAAACCCCACCCCCGAGAACACACAACAAAGGGGGCGGGGCCATGTTCGGCTGCTTTAGAGAAGAGGAAGAGTTGTTGTAGTCGAGTGTTGTTGATGCCGTCATTTTACGCTTTGACATTTGCTCAACATTTACATTTTCCCCCCACAAGAATTGACTCCTGTTCCTCCAAGATATTCACTCTTACGTTAACTGGGTTTGTTCGTTTTCACTTTAACGGGATTAATTAGACAGTTGCAGATGGTTAGGAGCGTCCCATCGAGCCCAATTCTGTCTAATTACTGACGGATACGTGTGCTCTTTAGAGAAGAGGTGATTGCATTCAAATTAGAAACCCCGGGACGATCTTCCATGTTATTTTAGAATCATTGACATTTTATTTTTGTATAATAGTATTATTTTCATATTTTGGAGGTGTTGATGGGCTCACTCTTCTCCATCTATGTTTAGATCATCGTTCTGAATCCAGTCTGGACAAAATATTTGACAAAAATGCGATTTTCTCGGCTTTTTGCCCAATGTTCAAGTTTAGCTCACTTTTTTAACTTTAGTTAGTGTGTAATGTTGCTGTTTGAGCAGAAACAACATCTGCAAAGTTACGACACTCAAAGTTCAATGCAAAGAGAGATATTTTCTTTTACAGAAATCACTGGTAGGGACTACAACGAGCTTCTTCCTGGATTAGCGACATCACAAACCCTAAAATTTACATAAAAACCGCCTTTGAGAACACACAACAAAGGGGGCGGGGCCATGTTGGGCTGCTTTAGAGAAGAGGAAGAGTTGTTGTAGTCGAGTGTTGTTGATGCCGTCATTTTACGCCAGACTGCTTCACAAACGAGGGTCAATTCAAGGAAAAAAGATGAACGTGACGACACATGCTAGTGATGAGCAGATCAACTCCACAGAAACTACATCAATTTACCCACTAACCGTTCAGAAACGTCTAAAAGTTGTAACTTCTTCCTGTGTCTCTCCATCAGTGTCGACTCCAGTTTGAACAATATAAGGATGAACACCGTCGTCATTTTTTCTGCGTGAGATTCTCCAGCTTTGTTGTTGTTGAGCTGTTAAAGCTCCGCCCTCTTCTGGAGCAGCAGCTCATTTGCATTTAAAGGGACACACACAAAAACGGCGTGTTTTTGCTCAAACCCAAATAGAGGCAAATTTGACAAGCGATAATAAATGATCTGTGGAGGATTTTGAGCTGAAACTTCACTGGAGACACCAGAGACTGATATTATATCTTGTGAAAGAGGCATTACAGGACCACTTTATACATATATATATATATATATATAAAAATAAAAATGTATCGAGATTGCATTTTGTGGTTAAAGTGAGGCATGTCAAATCATCAACAGGGCAATTAAAATTTTTAACTACAGTAACAATAACAACAACAAAAAAATATTGTTGAGACCTATCAAATATGACTTTTAGGAAGTGCACCAACCAAATGGAATATGACACTAGTGTCCGACTCCATCTCCTAGCGAAATTTCAACACACTCCTCAATGGAATTTCTCACCAGCGACTTTATCCAGTTTGGGTAGAAACGCAACCGTAATTTTGCTGTAAATTAGACAACCATTCACAGGGACAACTCTATAGTACAGACCCTGTAATTGGATGTGCCCTTGACCCTGATGAGTCATAAAGTGAAACATATAATGTTTCATTTTACAGCTAGAAACTGAAGATGAGGATGACCACTCGAGCTTACAAATCTGAGAAACCCCTAAATACAACTGTAGATCTGACAACGAACCCCAGCACAAACCAATGATAAACTGTGTCACACCGGTTGAAGCTAGTTTAATTAGACTAAGTGCACTTTCTAATGCAAAGTAATGGCATTTAAACTCCTGAGTAAAACTGACTTTTGACAGCAATTACCCTCCAGACAGGAAGTGTATTTGACTGATGGTTTAACATGGCACAAATCTGACCAAATTCAGACCAATGGGTGACAGACAGTGTCAGCTGTCAACTCCCTGGGAGTTGCATTTCATTATTTTGTCCAGAGAATTGTGTCTATCTGTCTACCCAGCAAACAGGGAACATTCTCAGAACTAATGAGCAAACATTCTTCCAGTTACATTTAACAGAATGTTCAGTTATCCAGTCTTTAATAATGTTCTCAAAATGTACTCACAAAAATGTTATTCATACGTATCATATCGCACAATAATTTTTTTTCTTTAATATTTTGGTTGGATGTTTGTTTAATGTTTTTAAAACATTACTACTTGTTTTAGAACTACAGAGCACCGCACATGACATGCAAGAAAAAAACATTAAATTGTTTGCACGATTTACTCATTTGTTACCTCAATTTACTAAATCATGCGCATGATTTATAAATCAAGGGAAGGAAATAGTGAATCGTGCGCACGTTTCAGAAAATCGTGGGAATAAAACAGTAAATCGTGCACACGTTTTAGAAATTATGGGAACTAAATAGTAAATCATGCGCACGATTTAGTAAATTGAGGGAACGAGATAGTAAATCGTGCGCACCTTTTAGTAAACCGTGGGAACTAAATGGTAAATCAAGCGCACGTTTTCGTAAATCAAGGGAACAAGATAGTAAATCGTACGCACATTTTAGTAAATTGAGGGAACGAAATAGTAAATCGTGCGCACATTTTAGTAAATCGAGGGAATGAAATAGTAAATCGGGCGCACGATTTAGCCTACTGTTTTTTTCCTGCATGTCATGTCCGGCGCTCCATACAGAACGTTCAGAGAACATTCAAAACATGGACGTTTTGAATTTTCAGAGAACATTAAGAAATACAGTTCTCATAACTTACAGGGTTAGTTCAGCCAAAAATGAAAATTCTATCATTAATTACTCACCCTCATGTCATTCTACGACATTCGTTCATCATCTTTGGAACACAAATAAAGATCTTTTTGATGACATCAACCCTCTACGCGCAGCTTTTTTTGTTTACTAGCCAGACTAATATACTATTTTAAATATATTTATATTAATAATAGATCTTTAGTAATTAGAACTAAACAGAGTTAAGATTTAGTCGCATATACGAGTGATTTACTCTGTAAAAGGTTGTGAAATCTGAGAGCTTTTGGTCCCTCCACTGACAGGCTACGCAACTTCCACTTTCAAGCCCTAGAAAGGTAGTAAAGGCAATATTAAAGCACCATAATCCATGTGACTCCAGAAGCGACAAGTGCACAAAAAAAATCACCAATTTATTTACAAAATTTTAATCTCCAACATGCATTCACGAGAGCGACGCATGCATGTTGCGTTGACGCTAGAGCAGACGTTGTTGTGTGAACGATTAATATTTTGTAAATAAAGTACTGAATTGTGTGTTTTTGCGCAAACGAAGCACTCGTGTCGCTTCATAAAAGTTGAAGAGTACTTTAATGATGCCTTTACTACCTTTCTGAGCTCCTAATGGAGGGAGAGAAAGCTCTCAGATTTCATTAAAAATATCTTTATTTGTGTACCGAAGATCTTACGGGTTTCAAACAACATGAGGCCGAGTAATAAATGACAGGATTTTCATTTTTTGGTGAAGTAATCCTTTAATGGGAACCTTGGCAGAACGTTCTTGTTAGCTGTCTATCTATCCTGCTGGATTACCCCTTACAACGCACTCAGGGAATGAAACCCAACGCTGGCATTACTGCTTATGAGCAATATACTGGGAGACGAGGGCAGCCCGCCCAGAAAGCCCACAAAGAGTTCTCTGTATTTAAGAGTAAAAATCCACCTCTGTTCGACCCCCGCTGTGTTCATCAAGATATGTTCAGTTGGAAACGAACTCCAGAGACAAAAACATCTCCAGTCAGCAATACCGTGTAATCAGTGACAGAAAATCAAGACATGGCAACTGAGCAGGCAGTTAACACTGGCACATTACGGATTGCCTTTGTCCGTGTATGGGAATGAGAGGACGTGGTTAGAGGTTAGGTGAGAAAGACTTTGGCACATTAATTATGTCTGTAAGTGGAGAGGTTTGTCCTCCTGAGGACAAGTCAAGGTGCAACAACAACTATGATTTATGATCAGCAAAACAGAACGGTGCCACACAGCAAAACTCCGAGACTGTCGATGACGGCTGGCATCAGCGTGATATACATTTCCCTATTGATTGCTGTCGTCGAATACGTTACACTGCAAATAACGTTAAATGCCAAAAGTTATAGTAACGGTTACTAATATTATTGATTGTTAGTTTATTGATCTTTTTAGCTAGTATCCTGAAAAAAAAGCCATTAATAATATAACAAATAATAAAATCTCTATATTTGGTCATAAAAATATAACAATATCAGTCAAACTCAAGAAAAAAGAACCACATATGAACTGACAAATGAATTAACACATTCACATAGATAATTCTACCTGAAAAGTAGGCAGAATTACGTGTGAGGCGAGCAATATTCATACTGTACATAATTAGACAGATTATACATTTAAGATATAAGCAACATATATTCCACACACACTTTATTACATTATATTGCATAGTCCATCTAATAAAATAAATAAATGGACGAGTAAGGGTTAGGCTAACCGTACGTTTATAAATATTTGCGGAATTGAGAGAAATAGAGGAACTTTCAAAAAAAAATAATAATAATTAAATAAATAGATAAAATAAAATAAAAAATAGGCTATGCCTACTAAATGGCTGTTGTTTTCTATTCTAAACATTAAATATGTTAAATTTGTAATCTAGGTGGTATAGAAATAATGATATATTATATATATATCAAAACAATACCCGGCGCGAGGAGTCTCGTGCACAACAAAGAAACTAACGTACACGCGCTTTGGGTCTCTATTACTTTCACTGAAGTCTTTCAAGTTTATTTTAAGGCAAAACAGACCGATTTCTACCGGAGATGAACTGATCCGCACAAGCAAAGTGCACTTCACAAAAGCCTGTTCACACACCCATAATGATCTTACCGTCTAAATCCCTGAAAAGACGACGGCCACGACATCCGTGATTTCTTCAGACCCGGTCGGTGACCCGTATCCACCGCGTAGGTTCGGTCCATTTTCCCCGGTGTTCAGGTAAGCTATGTGTCGATGTGTGTGAGAATATCCCGCTGTCTCCCCCTCTCGCTCGCTGTCTCTCCACTCACTGATGTGCACTGAGACTTTCTGCGCTAGAGACGGTGAGGCGGGCGGCTGCTGCCTCCGCAAATGTTCAGGAGGAGCGCGCGCATCATCTCCACACTGATGCTGCCGCTCACTTTCCCGCTCACTTTCCCGCTCAGCAGGAGCGACCGTTATTTTAAACTGTCACTGAGTCTGACTGAGGAAAAGCGACTCAGGGTAAGACGCGTCTAATATTCAGCACGAAGAACCGAATATTTAGAACAGAACCATAAGAAGTTAGGGAAAATCATCTTGTGTGGCAAAAATACTATAATAATTGACATAAAATTGACAGGCAAGACAACAACTAAATCGAGTAATCACTACAACGAGCTACGATGATCCTTCTTTGTTAATTTAAGTAAGGTTTCGGCAATAAAAATGACAAGAAACCGTTTAAAAGTCGCCGTCGTAGCTTTTAATCCGTCGATTAGCATCAGTGTTGGGTGAGTTACTCTAAAAAAGTAATTAATTACTAGCTACTAGCCACGAATTAGATTAGCTACTGCGCTAATTGCTCGCTCTAAAAAGTATTGGATTACTCATAACTAATTACTTCAGAAATCCCATATCAACCAGTGAAACACAATGATAGACACAAAACTGCACTTTTAAATCTTTCAGATAAACAATATAAAATTGCATAAATTATTCTTGAACTGACCAAATGGAAAAGGTTACATTAAAACATACTTTTTAACATTAAATTTTGATGTTAAATCCACTATTGTTTTATATAGAATTGTTGTTTTGCTCAGTGTCTATAGGCTATTTAATCCAATTACATTAGAAGTAACTGTAATTAAATTGCAGAAAAATCAAGAGTAATCCCTTTACTTTTTCATGAGAAACATAATTTAATTACAGTAATTATATTACTTAGTCATTAAGTACACCCAGCACAGATTATCATTGGGGTTGGGGTCGTCTATATCCTATTTTAGGCTACTCCTAAAAGTATTAGCTATCACAACTTAAAATTTCGCATTAGAATGACTTTCCCGGATTTAACTTGTTTGGATAACTCAAATATCCAAGTTGTCTCTTAACATAGCTTCACATTTCAAGTTTTTTTTAGAACGTAAACGGATTAAAACTTTCAAACCAAAAATATTGATGATTCATGAGCAAATGTAGCTTTTCCAATAAAATGGTTTCTAAAATGAGAACATCTACTTCTTTTAAATTATAGAGCGGTGCAGGGAGGTTGTAAATTTGTAGTCCAAACTGGAAGTTAGCGTCATAGGATTTTTCCTTCGGCTTTTCCGTAGCTCTTGCAATCAACAAAAATGTATTATATTTACACGTTTTGTCCATCAAGATAATTTGTAGAATAAAATGTCTTACACCCAGCGCAATATGGCACCAGGCATGACCCAAGTGTTTTTTGCTAGCTACAGCACGACGCTCTTATTTTTACGTACTGTGCCACGCTGTTTAAATAGCAAATGTATTTGCGCCCATTTGTTCGTGCTGGTCTGAAAGCGAGGTGTGTTCAGGTACATTGTTGGAGTGTTGCTATTTTGAGGCGTTGACCAAAAAAAACCCTGGTCTAAAGTCAATGGCGCAATATTTATTTATTTTTATTTAAAGAGCGCGTTAGTAATATGCGCCTATAGGCATGTCCGACCATTTTTCCCATCGTTACACTAGCAAAAGAGGATTCAGACGCCCTAAGTGCGCCATACGCTCCAGAACTTCCGCTTAGATCGTTAATATTGGGCCCAAAGTGTCTTGAGCTTGTGTTCACCACAGACCTTATTTCAGCCATTTAACCGAAAACCTATCCAAAAAAACTCAGTGACTTCAGGACAATGGAACCAGAACTCGTTTCTGAGTTGTATAATCCCGACTTACTTTTCAATAAGAAATACTGTCAAAACTAGAAAAGAAGACTGTAATTTCATGGCACGGTTAACTAACATTTTCCAGCAACTTTGTGGGTGGGCTCTTGAGACCAAATTTTCCTATGCAAATTAAAGTTTACTGTAGGCTCACTGATTTTCATAAGTTGATAAGTTCCATGATTGAACTGAATAATGAATTTAAGTCTGCCAGAGCAAATCAAAGCACCTATTGGTTTAACGTTTGTGTGGTTTGTGCTCTGTGAGCTTGGGAAGATAGAATATGGAAATTATATTTTGCAGTTATGAATCTGCATATGTGAGTCAGACAAGTAAATCTTTCGGGGGAAATAAAACAGACCGCATTAAATGTGATGACACTGGTTGTGTGGATGGTTATTAATGATATTGTTTTGATGTCTGGGTAAATGATGCATCAATTCAAAGATTCATAAACTGACCTAAACTTTGAGCACGTCAGGACCCTTATTACAAATTGAAGACTACAACCTGTACTCAAAACCGAGATGTGTCAGGGTGAACTATTCAGTCAACAGCCAACTAATGAGTTAGTAAGGTTAGGTGTAAGTTGAACATGATGACCCTAAAACTGCCTAAATATACATGGATTCCTTAAAGGGTTAAGGATTGACTATAACCACATATTTAAAAGATGCAGAATAAAAGTCAGTTGGCGTCTCAGTTCGCTCAGAAACGCTTTATAGCATCAAAAAACTAACTAAAACCAAACTTATTTACAAAAACAAACACTTGAACTTACATCCATGTGATGAAAAATAAATAAAATGACAGAAACCGTCTTTGGAAAAAAATAATTTGAAGTGTAATTTAATTGTTTAGTTTGTCTCACGTCCCATTAGACTGCATGGAGACAGTGGGATTTATGACCTATACTGGGTCCAACCACCTGTGGGCGATCGAAATGTTTTGGAACACAAATGAAGATTTTTCTGATGAAATCTGTGAGCTTTCAGTCCCTCCATTGACAGACATCATTAAAGTAATCCATGTGACTCCAGTGGTTTAACCCCAATTTTATGAAGCGACAAAAGTGTTTTGTTTTTGTAAAAACACACAATTAGATTATTTGTATTAGATGTATTTACAAAACACTAATCTCCAAAGCAAGTTCACGATAGCAGCTCGTGTTGAGTTGACACGAGAGCAGACGTTGTTATGTGAATGTGCGTCGGAGATAAATATTTTGTAAATAAAGTAGTAAATTATGTTTTAAAAATATGTAGTTTTGCAAATCCCGAATGTAGAGCTGCAGCCGTGACATCAAAACCTGGAAGACTAATTTTTAGTTGATTTTAGTTTTGGTTGATTCTGATTTCATATTTTTAACTTTAGTTAGTGTGTAATGTTGCTGTTTGAGTGAAACAACATCTGTAAAGTTACGAAGCTCAAAGTTCAATGCAAAGAGAGATATTTTCTTTTACAAAAATCAGCTACAACGAGCTTCTTCCTGGGTTAGTGACATGACAAACCCTAAAATTTACATAAACCCCGCCCCATAGACCACTCAACAAAGGGGGCGGGGCCATGTTGGGCTGCTTTAGAGAAGAGGAAGAGTTGTTGTAGTCGAGTGTTGTTGATGCCGTCATTTTACGCCACAAACGGGGGTCAATTCAAGGAAAAAAGATGAACATGACGACACATACTAGTGATGAGTTGATCAACTCCACAGCAACTACATCAATTTATCCACTAACCGTTCAGAAACGTCTAAAAGTTGGAACTTCTTCCTGAGTCTCTCCATCAGTGTCGACTCCGGTTTGAACAATGTAAGGATGAACACTTTCCTCATTTTGTCTGCGTGAGATTCTCCAGCTTTGTTGTTGTTGTTGAGCTGTTAAAGCTCCGCCCTCTTCTGGAGCAGCAGCTCATTTGCATTTAAAGGGACACATACAAAAACGGCGCGTTTTTGCTCACACCCAAATAGAGGCAAATTTGACAAGCAATAATAAATGATCTGTGGGGGATTTTGAGCTGAAACTTCACTGGAGACACCAGAGACTGATATTACATCTTGTGAAAGAGGCATTATAGGTCCACTTTAAGAATTTATGTCATGTTTACCATGGACCTCATTTTGAAAACCCCCATTAGAAAAACCCATAGGAAAATCTTGAGGGAACCACTGGTGAATTAGTCTTCCAGGTTTTGACGTCACGGCTGCAGCACTCTATACTGAAACACAAGCATCTGTGTAAATGGAGAATGTAGAGCAGAGCCACGATTTACATCACACAACGCAAAGAATAAAATTGCGAAAATCAGTTTATGCTTTACATGGAGCGTGACGCATGATCTATTTATTTCATGCCAAAGCATGCACAAACTTCTAAACGAATCCCAGATGTATTCACATATCAAGGGGCAGAATGTGACTCACCAGACATAAAAATTGTATTCCGGTCCACGGCTGATTCAGGCTGCTGATATGATGCCACTCCAGCACAGCATGGCCTCGGCAAGAGACGAATTCCTATTTTCATACGTCTATAAAGCCTTTTCAGAATTTAGATATGCCAGGCTGTATCTACAGAACCCATAAAATCAGTTAAGGTCAGCTATAATGGAAGGTGTTTAGGATTGTTCATGCTTCTGTAATACTTTTCTGACATTACAAAGTGCACAGTTCAGCCGTATCAGTGATTTAAATAATCATGGTGTCACTAACAGGGAGGCCAATGAGCCGGTCAAATCGACCCAATCAGCTGCAGAGCCAGCAAAACCTGTGACAATGTTGAATAAACTCAGTGAATTATAAATGAACCATGCTTGGGGCCAAACCAGACAATATATGCAGGAGACTTCTACAGAGAGCAGCACAAATACACCAGAGTTTGTATAGGTCAGAAAATCTGTAATGCGATCATAAGAAAGTGCGTCAGGCATTCTATTAATTTCACTTTACAGGGCGAATGACTTATGATCATTGTGACATTTAAACTGGATGTCTGTGATTCAGAACCTGACAGGAAATTACTCTCTCATTCCCAACAATGTGAATAGATCTGACGGTGTTTTCTCTGTGGGGGAACGTAAAAGAAGACCTTTAAAAAGAAAAAAAATCTGTCCTTGGTTCTAAGCTGCACTTCCATCTGTTCACATAACCTTGTAAACTATTAGACGTTAATGGAAGGAGATTGCACCCAGTCTATAAGGTTTGATTGAATCCTGCCACACTAAAACACTACATCAGTGCACGACTAGTTTCGACCTAAAAATAAAACGCAGCTCCAAGATGACGAAGATTTTCAATGAATAGCCACGGGAGGAAATTGATTGTGAATGGTGGGGTGCCTCTGATTTCATTTTGTTATAGAATAAGGCTATATTTGACACATGCATACGCTAATGAAGAACACCGGTTATTTGTAAGAACTCTCAACCCATGAGGAATCTTTAAAATGCAAGAACTTTCACTTCAAACATGAAGTCACCACTGCTAATGAAATATTCATGATGCTGATGCAATATTGGCCTGATAAAACTCTGTACAGTAGACTCTTATCAGCATCTAAACCCTAAACAACCTTGTCTAAAGATGCCAAGCATCACAGATTAAATGCAACCCTACATATAAACTAAATATTTACAGGAATAATTGAAATTAAACCTATCGGATCAAGATACGGTTCCTAAATGTGATTTAAATATACAATTTAATATTCATGATTAATTGACCCTTCGCCGACAGTTTGATTGACAGGCGATCTGACCAATCATAACCCTGTATCCGCCATTTTGTCTGTCAAAGCAGTCAGGGGAGTTAGTAGATTAACGTTGGTGAACTTGATAAATTGTGTCCTCACGTCTTTCCGTGCTTGAAACAACATTCCTTCTGATGTTCATTCATGTTTATTTGATTCTATAAATGAACTAGTATGAAGAGATGATCGGTTCAGGAGCCGCTTGAAGGAGTTACAGCGATCCGTCACGACACATTAAAGACACACTAGACGCTATTTATTGATTAAACTTCTTTAAAAAATTACTATATTTTAAATATGAAACTGTTTCATACGTTGTCAGTGTCCTCTTTGCTCTGCGATTTATTTTTTCCTCGTGAGAACATGATGTGTGGCGTCAGAGCGCACGACTCGTCGGACATAGCAACAGTAACTGAAGGGGACGGGTCTTTGCGAACGGTCAATTATGTCACACTTTAAAAGAAAATTGAGATTTTACCATTGTGGGAGGCAAAGGAAGTTCCAAATAGGCAAGCCTGATATTGGAAAAAAGCGATATTTTGTTTTTCTGCGATATATATTGTGATATGAAAACAGCTTCACTAGATTATTTGAATAGCTCTTTTCGTAAAGAATTAATGGTGTGATTTTGTAGGGTAGTGCATCTCATTTAAATTGCCATGCATCAAATTAAAAGCATAGATAAATACAATAAAACCAATGAAACGATACAAATGAACCTGTTGAAGTCCACTATATGGAGAAAAAAATCCTCAAAAACCTTAATTTCTTTTCGACTGAAGAAAGAACGACATAAACATCTTGGATGACATAGGGGTGAGTAAATGATCAGGAAATTTGAATTCTGAAGTGAACGAATCCTTTAAGTAAGACTATAAAAACACAGATGCAACCCTACCCTGAATATTGGGCTCTTTTGCCCGTAAGCAACCACCCACAACACCCACAAAGTTCTGCACGGGCAAGCCGCACTCACATTGTGTTTGGTAAAGGTGAAAATCTAGTGTGAAACGGTTATCGCCTAACAGTGAGGACTACAAAATGAAAGACGCAAGAACATTCACAGATAAAATGCCATTGTATATTGCTGTGGATACCTTAAGAGAAACTGATCTTAAGCCACAAATTCTCTTTCATCCATCTGCTTGCGGCCCTGGAGAGACACCCTTCAGCTGTGCCTCTTTAAAGAGTCCATCAAAGTAAGAACAGGCTGCATGGATGATAAGTGACAGAAAAACAGCGATAGGGTGACTTTGGACAAAATGTCAAAGTGTGTTCTAATCTAGCCCTCCCACCAAACAACTTCTCGCTCTAAACAGGATTTGAAGAGCAAGTAGTGAAGCCAATCTTTGCCAAAATCAGACGATTTTATCGCCATGCCCATTTCATTCTTACATTTCTATCACTGGCAATAATGAAACACCACTGCTGAGTGTTTTTACAAAGACTCCCACAATGTTTTCTTCACAAACGACCTTGTGGGTTGAAAAAAAAAGTGGTGCACTGAAACGATTTACTAGCAATTATTTTTATGTTATGACGGATGACCAATATGATTGTTTATACTAAAAAAAAGACTATAGGGAAAAAAATGTGTTAAATAAATCAGTGCTGATGTGTCCATAATATATGCATCCACACACAAGGCAGCATCAGTTTTCGCTCACCTGCCGGTGTCAGCAGATGTGATGGCGATGAGCGGGGGGGTGCGCAGCGCTAGAGTGGTGGGACGGGCGATCGGCTCCATCTCTTTGCTGTTCCAGTCATGTTGCTCAGCTTGCCGGAAGGCCAGTGGGGGCAGCTGCAGGTTTCGACTGGATCGTCTGCGCACTTGGATGAGCTCCATGCCTGGAGCGGCTCCTTCCTCTGCCTCGGCTCCTGGGTTCTCTGGGGACCCATCGCACACCTGGCACAACACAAACACAAACTTACCGTTTACTAGCGCTCGAGCTGTGTGGAACAGATCTGGAAAGGCGGTGTTGAGCACACAGGCCTGGTTTGACTTTGATTTTTTGATTTATATAAATGACTAAGGGGCAGGAAACTGCACAGATCAGCCAAAGTCGTCAAAGTACCAAATCAAAACGGGAAAATAAAATGAGGCAAGCCACATGCAATGCATCAGTTTGCCACATGTGTCAGTTTCTTCTTACTGAAATATCTCTCAAAATGTGGTCTTGCTTAAAGGGATAGTTCAGCCAAAAATGGAAATTATCCTATGATTTATTCACCCTCAAGCCATCCTAGACATAACTATCTTGCTTCAGATGAACATATTTAAAAATATAATGGATCTCCCAAGCTTTAAAATGGTAGTAAATGGGGGGGCAAGATTTTGAAGCCCAAAAAAATGCATCCATCCATCATAAATATGACTCCAGGGGGTTAAAAAAGGCCTTCTGGAGAGAAGTGATGGGTTTTTGTAAGAAAAACATCCATATTTAAAACTTATTAACTATAATAACTAGCCGCACGCGTCGATTTACGGCTGACCCGACGCGTGAAGTGATGACGAACGCGGAAGCCCAGAGGATAGAGCAAACGTTTGTTGCACAGCACTATTTGTTTAAATCATGAGAGGCGTGTAAACTTACAATACACAGGGTAAATTGACAATTTTTCTTAAAAAAACCCATCGCTTCTCATCAGAAGGCCTTTTTTGACCCACTGGAGCCGTTTGGACCACTTTCATGATGAATGGATGCATTTTTTGGGGCTTCAAAATCTCTTCTCCCATTCACTACTGTTAAAAAGCTTGGAAGAGCGAGCATATTTTTAAATATGTCTCCGATTGCGTTCGTCTGAAAGAAGATAGTCACATACACCTTGGATGGCTTGAGGGTGAGTAAAACCTGGGATAATTTAAATTTTTCGGTGAACTATCCCTTTAAGAGACCGTGTGGCAAGGTTTTATCAAATCCTTTCAGATCTTTAATACTATCTAAACATAAACACATTTCACCCAAAATCACTATTACCAGAATGAGCTATTATTCTCAATTGTTATTCTCATTACTGAAATGCAGTACTTTTTAATATATTCCAATGTTTTTTTTGTTTGTTTGTTTTGTTTTTAACTAAACAAAAGGGAATACACCAGATACTATCATGATGCATAAATATTTTTCCTATATGATCCTAAAATAGGCTTCCTTTTCACCAAGCACAATCTGATTTTAGGGGTGAAATATGACCTGGATTTGTTCTTGACAAGCTTCATGAGATTTATCCTAGTATAAATAGATTTGCAGAAAATGAGTTGGTGGTTATAATGGAGGCATGACCCCAAGATGAATTCCAAAATTAAGTAAATTAATTTCCTTAAAGAGTATGTCAAACCTCTTGGGACTCTTGAGGCTATGAGTCTAAATTTAATCAGCCCAGAGATAGTCCTTTCTTGTGTCATTCTGGTAAAAGAAAATGGAAAAAACATGCAAAAAATACAATTATACTTTTAGGTATATTGTCATATATTTGTACATATATATCTGCGCTTAGTTTAGCTTCACAAAGCAGTCATGGTGTCCACGAAATGAAAAAAGCAAGCAGAAAAAAAGCCTCTGTTTTCTGGGCTTATGGTTATTAATTATTGAGATAACGTTCTGTCATGCCTCATTATTTATGAGACATTTAAAGGGATCATTCACCCAAAAACTCACGCTCAAGTTGTTCCAAATTGGTACGAATTTCTTTCTTATGCTGAAAAAGAAGATATTTTAAAGAATGTCGGACACCAAACAGTTGATGGTGCTCATTGACTTCCATAAAAATACTATGGATGTCAATCAACATTCTTCACGAAATATCTTCGTTGTGTCCAGCAGAAATTGATGGCGAATTAATCATGACAGAATTTTTATTTTTGGGTGACCTATCCCTTTAAGCAAGCACAAATTGTCCACAATAAATGAGATAGAACGGGCTCTCTTTAGAAGCGATTCGTTAATGAAGGTGACCAAGAAGACAGATGAGAAGAAAATACAATATTCACACACAATATATGCAATACAATTCCCCAGGTATACTCTCTGACGCCCACAAACAGCTCTGGAGAATAACCTAATAGGCTGCGTTTACATTATTAGCGTTTTTTCCAATGAAGGGAACCGATATGTGTGCATCATCCATTCAAGGAGCGTGTCCCATAGGGACTGTTGAACTGTGCCGCAACGAGATAGAAAGCATGCTGTCAGACGAAAGGTATCGAAGCCTCTGTGTGTTTGCATTTCCCAAGCTGCAACTTTATTAGCATAAGTAGTCCGTCAGCGCAAACACAAAACTTATAAAGAGAGAGGTTTCCGTGGAATGCAGACGCAGTCATTAATTTTGCATACCTTCAACATACTTAAACACACACAAAGTGCTGATATAACTTCATATTTAAGCTCTCTCTCTCTCTTTTAATTGGACCGATAACATCTATCAAATTAAAGCTCCTCTCTATTTTCCCTTTTTGCAATCAGGCCCTAATGCACAATTCATTATTATATGAGTAGCTTGACTCATCCACTGAAGCCTGTGGGCATGTTGAAAGCCGCGGCCCCCAGCACAAAGCATCAAGGGCTTCATTGATAGTCAGAGCAACATCTCACACCGAAGGCACATAAAATGCGTCCATGTGACTAAACAAGGGATGGGATTAGCGTTTGGGGTGGCTGTCTGCCGGCACAATATCATGAAAATTGCAGAAACAATATGAAGATGTGCGGCGTTATTATAGCGTCAGAGTCGCATCGGGAGGGGCGGGTGGGAGACGGGGTTTAAAATAGTCTTTCGAAGCAACTGTGGAGATGCAGATCACAGCAATGGTTTGAATGGCACGGCGCGCAGCGGAACAAAGGACTGAACCCTCCACCTGCGGCTCACGGCGGAACGCGGCACTTTGTTCGGCAAGAAAACAGAGAAAGGGGAATGTGAGGCTAATTTCAACTATTTGGCAGATGCATTCTGGGAAAGGAGGCAGAGGTTATCGGTTGGACGTGGGATGGAACATCTTGCTCTGGACAATGGAACATGACTCATGCTTGAGAACTACAGAACGACTGAAAAACATCAATAAAACCAGAACTGATCGATAGACGTTTATAAAAACTGAATCAGTCATATTCAGAGCTGTGAAATACTCAATATACATTCATCAAATTAATTACTGCAGTACAAGCCATTGAACTTTTTTACTTGGTGGAATAATATCGAATTATTATTATTATTATTATTATTATTATTATTATTGCAGAGGCCATGCTGTCATGAGAGACCATGTATTTGAATGGTTTTATATGGCTTATTGCTTTAAAATGTAATAATCAGTGGGTTTATATACTGTACAAAAGTTTAAGAAGTTAATATTTTTATTCAGCAAGGACGAATTACATTTATCAAAAGTGACTGTACAGTTTCCACAAAAATATGAAGCAACAAAACGGTTTTCAACATTGATAATAATCAGAAATATTTCTTGATATCAGAATGATTTATGAAGGATCTTGTGACACTGAAGACTGGACTAATGATCACAGGAATAAATAATATTTTAAAATATAGCTGTGAGCAGCAATTAAGGGGCCAAGCACAAGAGAAGCGAACAAGGAAGCTCGCAGCAGACCAACACTGTTATTGTAATGAAGGAGACAGCAGGATGAGATCCAAATGCAGGCCTTTATTAAGCAATGTGATCAAACAGGCAATGGTCAAATCAACAGCAGACAGGAATGACAGAGGCCAGGCAGAATCGTGGTCGTTAGACGGGCTATAGGTCGAAACAGGCAGCATACAATCACAGTCCAGTAAAAACAAAGCAATGGTCAAAGGGCAGGCAGATAAACAATCACAAAATGCAGGAAACAGGTAGGGTAGGAACCAGAAGACAAGACAGGATAATAGAAAAAGATAAAGATATCTCAGAAAAGATAACACTTGGCATATCAAGACTTCGCAAAGGTGTGTGTGAGCTGAGCTTAAATATAGTTCTGATAATGAGCTGCAGCTGGTGAAGTGATCAGTGATAGATACGGAGCTTCTGGGAAATGTAGTATGCCTTGGTGTATGTATCGAGTTAATGGTAAAGTGCCCTCTAGTGTTTAAAGCGGGCACTTCAACTGACGATCGTTACAGTTATAATAGATTATAATAGCAACTGAGACAAAGACACTACATTTCAATTTTGAAGTTAAACAGAGCAACAGTACTGTAGTAAGAGCCCATTTCATTTTGTTCAATTATAATGCCACCAAGTGGCGCAGTCATACTGCTTATTTTGTGTTTTGTTTTTCCAGTGTCACCATACATAAACATAACAAATTTGATGAAAATATCTCATTTTGTTTAGTTGCACTATAGGCGAAACCTAGCATGTTTTAGTTGGAGTCAGCTAGGATTCAGGAATCCAAGGAAATGACTCCCTTGAAAGTAATATTGAAAATAAGTAAAAAAAAGTATGTAAATCATTTTTTTGCTCCAAAACTTCTCAGACTCCTTCAGGGCATTGTGCCGATGACCCATACCAAGTTTCATAACGATACGTTCATACGTCCGTAAAATACATTTTACTACAAAATTCAAAATGGCCGATGCCCAAAATGGCCAATATGGGAAAATTGGGCATCATTCGACTTGGCATGATGTGTCGAATCTACTTAGACTTTTATGATTTATGGACAAAACGTTCAGAAGTTACAAGAAAAAAATATTTTTTTTCGTATCTCTGGACCAGTAGGTGGTCAACTTGAATTCCACAACTTTTTGTCGGTATGGTCCGAAGATGATCTGGTTCAATTTCCGTGAGAATCGGAGCAACTGCCTAGGAGGAGTTCAAAAAAAGTAGGTGTTTCAGATTTTGTTTCTAGACCTTACGGTTCAAAAGTTTGGACAGGTGGTGGCGCTAGAGGGATTGACTTAGAGACTCCAAATCCGCTATGGTGACAGTTCAGACAGGCCTCTATCAGTGTGCCAAATTTAATAACTTTCCCACAAGTGCTTCTTTGGGTTGCCATAGACTCAAGAGCGTAAGAAGAAGAAGAAGAAGAACGCCAATGGATACAATAGGTGCCTACGCACCTTTAGGAAAAGAATTGTTTTGAAGTGTAATAACAATATTATTGTTTATACTGTTTTTTAACAAATAAATGCAGCCTTGGTGAGCAGAAGAGACTCCTTTCAAAAACAAAAAAAACTTTTTATACAACATAGACTTACATACACACACGGCTAAAAATTCCTTTTGGATTTAGAACAAAAACATGTTAAACTGCTCTGCATATGAAATGCTTTTTCTTGCATTAAATGATACGACTCTTTAGTGGGCCAGATGGTAAATTAATCATAAGTGTACCGTTGCTCTCTGCAAATGTTAAAGCTTCTTGCAGTGTAGGAACACGGGTCCCTCCGTCACTGGAGGATGAGCTAAAATATTCATGTCTCTTCACAGCAGCTTCTTTCGTTTACAGTCATCGACTGTATATTAAAAGAGCCAGTAGTGAAGACACTCAAGAGAGACGGAGACCGTTCTCTTGTTGTGCATATGCACAATTTACGCCATTAGCCAGGTCATCCTTCACAGAGCAGACAAATACAGCCCTATCCCTGTTATTTATCTGTTAGTTGATGGCAATGTTTCAGAAAGTGAAAAAATGTGGATACATCCATCCAGTGTGTGAAGTATTACAGGGTTCAGAGAATAAATCAGCTGTTTCATCACTCATCCGTCAGTCGAGGTATCCCGGGAGTTACAGGAGCCCGTGTGCAGCAGGAAAGATCGGATCAGCACAGTACTGCTGCTCGCCATTCCAAAGGCTTTTCCTGTTAATAACTGAGAAGCCATTTACAAGATTAATCTCGTAGCTTAGACGACATGAGTTATCTTTTGCCTTTTCTAAGATGCCTTGACTGACTCTATAGTTAATTTTCTTGAAAGAGGCATTTTCATTACTTTTAAAGTCAACATGAAGTTCATTTCGATAGTAAACTTTAGATATTCTACTAACTATAAGTACACAGTAAAAACCCCAGAGTTAAATCAACTCTTCTCAGATAACATTTGGTCCCTCTCTAAATAGTGTTAAAGTAACACTGAAGCAGAGTTAAAGTCAATGAGATAATTAAGCAATTAATTAAGTGATGATTGAATATTAATGATGAACACCTGCTGTTAACAAGCAGAATCACTGAAGAAAAGAGAAACACAAGAACTACAACTGACTTCAGCCACAGTCTTAGATGAAATCAACTGAAGCTAAAAGACCTTAATTCTCTGAAGATCTGATTCATCAACTCCACAAACAGCATTACCAGATTCACTCATTACTGACAGGACTGACTTTATTTTCACATGCCTACAGAAGCTCTTATTGAGAATTAACAGAGGTTTAGATGTTTAATTGGTCAAGAAAAATAATGTAAAATAAAAAAATGACACCACCATCATGGAGATCAGAGTTTGCTTTAGTTGGGCTCTTGACCCTTCTTTTATTGTGTTAGATTTCTCTCTGTAATGATGCATGACTTGTTGTGAAGTAGTGAGATCACTATTTTACCAAATGCAGATATTAGCTGCTTTTATATGATGGTTTAGTCATTGTGAAGTTGCATCCAAAGCTATTAATTACACATTTATTTATACATTTTGGTTTTGCATTACCAACCCTGTGAAACCACAATATGAGTAGAAAGTGTTACAGCAAAAAGATATTGAAAAATTTTAAACCCATACCACACATTTCATTTTTTTAACTACTGCAGCACTTCGACACACACACACACATCAAGAATCAGCATATGAATCTCAACAATGGTGATAAAAAAAACGCTTCACGCTGCAATTTATGCTGGATATCACCATAGGACAAAACTCCCATCATGCACTGCAGTATAAATAATTATTGTCACCACTGTTGAGGATTGTACGTTATATGTTCATATATAAGACTGAGTGTTCATAATGGCTCTTTTTTTTTTTTAGCATTGAAGTATTATGGTGGCATTTGTGTGATGTATTTTTTTTTTCATTTCTGCAATAACTGAACACCAAAGAGAAAAAAAACCTTTTTATAATGTTCACTCGAAACAAATTGCAAGCAAAGCATTCAAGCTAATCTGTTCCTTCAGTCTTCTGATTCAGCAATGTACAAGTGTTTGTTGTGAAATACTATCGCAGATGCACAAACATAAATTGTTTTAAAGATGTAAAAGGGTAAAGATCCCAACTAAAACAAACCCTGACCACCATGATGGTGGCATTATTTTTTAACCAATAAAACACCAACATCTAAACCTCTTTTAGTTCTCAATAAGAGTTTCTGTAGATGTCTGACAGAAATAAAGTCAGTCTGGTCAGTAATAAGTGAATCAGATGTTTTAATCAGATCTTTAGAGATTGAATGTCTTTTATCTTCAGTTGATTTCATCTAAGACTGTGGCTGAAGTCAGTTGTAGTTCTTGTGTTTCTCTTTTCTTCAGTGATTCTACTTGTTAACAGCAGGTGTTCATCATTAATGTTCAATCATCACTTAATTAATTGCTTAATTATCTCATTAACTTTAACTCTGCTTCAGTGTTACTTTAACACTATTTAGAGAGGGACCAAATGTTATCTGAGCAGAGTTGATTTAACTCTGGGGTTTTTACTGTGTACCTTTGCAAATACATGTCAATTAACCCTCATTAGAGTATTAGTGGTTATGGTTAGGGTTGGTAGAATGACAACATTTACAAACATTCAGATTATCACAGAAGTTCTAGGATTAAAGTTTATAATTCGGATATAAACACTGATATCTACGTAAGCAATCAAAATAGAGTAAATCGCCTTATGAAAGTAACTTGACGCTTCAAATCAGTTTCAGGCCACATTCATATGTGGAAATAAATCTGATATGAATCGGACACATGCATTTGCGTCTGCCAAGGAAACGGACAGATCAGATATTCCCTTCGATGCGAGTCGAACGTCATTAAAACTCTTTTCAATGTCCAGGCTGCACCAAGGGCTTTCCTCATTTTTCTAAACCTTAAAAGACCAATGTTTTGCTGAACTTTAAATATGGCCTGGAATGCAAAAGCTTGTAATATAATTTCGTCTGCGTCAATTGCAAATCGCACCATTTTTACTTCCTTTTCGGCCTAAGATTTTCCAGATCAGTACATCTATCTTTGCTTGTTTCTCCAAATGTATAGTGTAAATGCAGATATCGGACATGGGTTTAAAAGAAAATGTAAGCTGATCGTCAAAAAAAAAAACGGATATATATAATTGGATTATGCCTGCAGTGTAAATGAGTGAGTCGTTGAATCATTCACTCACACCTATTTTTTTTATTATTAATTAAAATTAATTAAAAAAATTTTTTAAGACTGCAGAAATTAGCATTTTGTCAGAATCTCTATTAAATTAATTGCTATTTTGTTTAGTTGTCAATTCATGGGAGAATCGTGCTTGCAACTCTTTTGCTTGAACATGATTTTATCCATTGGGAATTAAATTGAGAAGATAAAAAGTGAGTGAAAGACAAAAAAAGAGGAATTGGTAACGTCAAAGATGTTAGTGATGATTTCAAAGTTAACAAAGATAAGAATTTACTGTGCTTCGGAAAATCCGATGAATATCCAGGAGTGTGTATAGGAAAGGTAGTATTTTATGTTGACTTAAATTGCTTCACCAGATAATACAAATGTTCCTCACAGAAGATTAACAATGTTATCATCTGTATGACATAAGAGCCATTAATAACAGATCATGTGTGCTTGGGTGTGATGACTGATGTTGGGTCCATGTTATTCAAGGATCATCGATCCGAGTCTTTATTGTCCCTTGGGAATCACATTCTCAGACATACAGCCATGTTGTAGACTTTAAAAATGGAGAGGGGCGGCAGAAGGGTCCTCAGCTGTAGAGGAAAACTACTTGAACCCGCACCCATGTGACTTGGTTCGATATCTACATCAAAGGCTGAGCCGGAGAACATCCTCTGACAAAAGACAAATAACCTGCAGTTCTCCCTCTCATCAGCTGCAATGATCACTGTCCATGTCGCTTCTGCAGCTCCTGCGACAGGCAGCTGACCTATGGATTCCCGCTTGAATTGCAATTAGGGGCCAAATCGTTTTTTTTTTCCAAGGAAGCTTTGATGTCTTATGTGCAGTTTGCCTTAAAGAATCAATCAGAATCACAGGCTGGATGAACTTCCCCATCCCCACAAATGAAGAACGCTAATCGGTGCATCACGATCAGTTTGAGAATCGTGTTCTGACATTGCTTACTCACGTTTCAAAATGTGCACTCTATGATGTTAACATGGAATCCAATTATGCAAATGTGTTGCTTTGCCACCTATGTGTGACCATTAAGATATTTTATCATTTATGCTTGACAGAGACCTAAACTTTTTGCCCTAAAAACATTTTTATTGGCAAGCAGTGAAAATGATAAATCGATTTGCCAGAACCAGGGTTATTATCGTTAAATAAAAATAAAACCACTAAAAATATTTCTGTTAATTGAAAAGCTGAAATAAAATAAAATACAAATATTAGCTGAAAAATCTAAACCAAACAAAAGTGAGAAAAGTCACTAGAATTAACTGGAAATAAATAAAAACTAAAAATAAACCTAAAACTAAAATTGTGATATTTAAAAATAATAATAATAATAATAATAATAATAATAATAATAATAGTAATAATTACAAAAGCACATAACAAAAAGACTAAAAATTAAACTAAAATTAAAATTAACTAAACAGCTAAATATTAATAAACTTTATAATTGTATTAATAAAAATTATTATATTTTTTATAAAATATTTAAAAACTACAATAAAACTAAAATACAAACTAAAATAACAGTGGCCAGTACAAGTAGCCAATTTAAAGGTGAAATTTGAAAGAAAACAATAACGGCTTTGTCTGGCGGTTTGTCAACTAGAGTCTGCATCGCTGTGAAAGACTGAGATTTCCTTCTTAATTAAAACTGACATGGTGACTTTCTTCTAAACAGACACACTAATATAATCAAGGTCGGCAGAAGAAGAGAAAGGAGAGATATCCGGCTTGCATCTGTATAAATTTAGACCAGTATAATTATTACAGCAGATATTTACATAGTAAGAAAAACTAGGTTCGATCCTAATATGTTGTGGATCACTGCTATGTGGTTGCTAAGGTGTTCTGTGTTGTTGCTAGGTGGTTTATTACCAGTGCAAGTCAAGATATTATGGCCTCTAGATATGGCTCGTAAATCTGTGGGATTTTTTTCTCCTGTTTTATTGACTGAATGGATTATCGATGCATCTTATATTTTTTTAAGATTCACATTTATTGATACTCGTGTTAGTCACATCTTCACGCAATGATCTAAAGAAAAACCTAATTTTGTTGTGTATGTCTGATTGTGGATAGATAGTAGATTTGCACATTTCAGAGAGAACAAAAGACTGAAAGACTTTCTTGATTGTTGAAGCCAACGATTAATGATCTCATGTGCGACTTGTTTTATTATTATTATTATTATTAATATTATTATTTAGTTCTCTATATTGACTATATGTCACTATATTACACTATATTTCCCAATTGGGATACAGGATTAGCAAATTATATTAAATGTTGATGTTAAATTTTGGCTGCATTTGTGACTTAAAAATATCATTGTGTAAAATAGGCACATAATTTCGGTTATTTCGATAGTCCACTTTAGACATTAGACTATAAGTATCTTTGCAGCTAAATGTCACATTAGTAGTCGTTAGAGTATTACTAGACTATCTGCTTAATATCTGCTGACACTGTATTTTGATGTTCCTGCAACAGATATTTAACTGACTACAAGTAACTTTGTAACTACATGTCAACTTATTCTACTAACCTAACAGTCTACTAATAATTTCATGAGTTAGCTGACATGTAGTAGCAAATTAATGAGCGCCAATTGACATGTAGTTGCAAATTAATGAATAAGTTGACATGTAGTTGCAAATTAATGAGAGATAGTTGACATGTAGTTGTAAATTAATAAGTCAGTTGACATGTAGTTGTAAATTAATGAGTAAGTTGACATGTAGTTGCAAATTAATGAAAGCTAGTTGACATGTAGTTGTAAATTAATAAGTCAGTTGACATGTAGTTGTAAATTAATGAAATCTAGTTGATATGGATGCAAATTAATGAGAGATAGTTGACATGTATTTGCAAATTAATGAGTAAGTTGACATGTAGTTGTAAATTAATAAGTCAGTTGACATGTAGTTGTAAATTTATGAGAGCTAGTTGACATGGATGCAAATTAATGAGAGATAGTTGACATGTATTTGCAAATTAATGAGTCAGTTGACATGTAGTTGCAAATTAATGAGAGATAGTTGACATGTAGTTGTAAAGTAATGAGTAAGTTGACATGTAGTTGCAAATTAATGAGTAAGTTGACATGTAGTTGTAAATTAATAAGTCAGTTAACATGTAGTTGTAAATTTATGAGAGCTAGTTGACATGGATGCAAATTAATGAGTCAGTTGACATGTAGTTGCAAATTAATGAGAGTTAGTTGACGTAGTTGCAAATGAATGAGAACTAGTTTACATGTAGTTGCAAATTAATAAGAGCTAGTTGACATGTAGTTGTAAATTAATAAGTTGTTTGACATGTAGTTGCAAATTAATGAGAGATAGTTGACATGTAGTTGTAAATTAATAAGTCGTTTTGACATGTAGTTGCAAATTAAAGCGAGTTATGTAGTTGCAAAGTTACTTATAGTTAGTAGCATGTCTAAAGTGGACAATTGAAGTGTAAACTACACTCTAAAAAATGCTTAAAAAAACACCCAATTAAAGATCTGAGGAATCATTCATGCGTTGCAGAATGACTTACACACATTGAAGTTAAATACTTAGTGCCAGGGATTTGTTCTGCACCCATTTCCACCAAATATCTTCTAATGGCTCTTTCTGCCCATTTAAGACCCATTAAATCTGCAGCATCCATTTCTAAAATGGTACAATTACAGCTCCCAAACGAACCTGAGATACTGTTTCTTCAAAAAGATCAACCTGAAGACCTCCATGTCAGACAGAAAGCACACTTGATTCTTTTTCCATTAGCCCAGGATTGGCTCCAAACCTGCATGAATTACAGTCACAAGCTTCGCTCTTGATACATAACACTATATGTCCTGGGAAGCACGCCTGTAATCCCAGTCAAACCCTCGGAGAGATGACTACAACAAGTGCCGTCAGCGGGTTGTTGGTTCTGAAGTAATAACTTTGTCTGAGCCCTCACAGTCGGATTATATATTTTTTTAGACATGTGAGGCGAGCCCGACAACATAAACTATAGAAGCCCAACAGACTCGGAGTAACTGTCAGCTGGAATAAGAGATACCGTATCACCCTACAGTCATCCTGCAAAGCTCTCATTAACATTTTAATAGCATAAAATAAGCCAGAGCTGAATGATCGTGAGCTTTACAACAAACATTTCTCCTGTCAATACTATTGTACAACTGTAATTTCTGTGCTCGTAATGATAGCTTAAGCAATCAACAACCATTTAAATATGAACTACCATAATGTTGCTGTCAGTTGTCTTTGGGGCCTAATGGATTAGTGCTATGAATAAAACTCCATACTAATGTGAAATTCATGATTCAAGTTCATTTCAAACCTCAGCATCTATTAAAACCCTTGAGAGTATAAGTGTTTTAAAGGATCATACAATTGGATTTGCTCTTGCTGTGTAGACACTTTCATATTTATAATGCAATGCTCTTCTTAGTTCATACAGACTGTTTAAATAAAAAAAGCAAAAAATGGGTCGATGTTGTTAACTCTTTCCCCGTCATAAACAGTTTTCCATGTTTCGCTGTTGTTCGATAGGGGGCGCTATTATGCATCTTCTGAAAGAGTACAGAATCTCCTGTGTTTTGATCAGGAGAAGGAGAAACAAGTAACTGAAGCATTGCAAGACGAGCATTTGTGGTTAAAAAGTATATATATATATATATATATATATATATAATTTTTTTTTTTTTTATAAAATGGCCAATCGTTTTACTAGATAAGACTCTTATTCTTCGTCTGGGGTTTGTAGAGCTCTTTGAAGCTGCATATAAACTTCAATGGGTTGAAGGTCCAAATGTCAGTCCACTATATGGAGAAAAATCCTGGAATGTTTTCCTCAAAAACCTTCTATTCCACTGAAGAAAGAAAGACATGAACATCTTTTGGATGACATGGGGGAGAGTGAATTATCAGGAAATTTTAATTCTGAAGTGAACTAATCTTTTAAGTGTGAAATGGAAAAGGAAAATGCTGCAAAAGTCGCAGTGGTCGGTGCAATGTGTGTTTGAACCGAGAGAAAGATGTGCTGAAGCTCTTAATCCTAAACGAATCTTTTACACATATCAGTAGAGCATGATGCTGTAAATCCACAACAGCAGAACGCATGTTCATCCCTGCCACCCATCCAAGGTCGTGACTCATGATCCGTAAAGTCGATGGCTCAAAGGTTGCTGTTTCACAGCTCAGGGGATTTCTTTGTGCTCACTGATTCATTAGTGGAATTTGTAAATGCAAGTATCACTATTATTGCTCATACCTTGCTAATGATTTGAACAATAAGTGCTAAAGTCAAAATTGGTGAGGAATTAATGACCCTTTAAAACAGCAGGTGTAAACCGGAACGTGTCTCCCTCGTCTACTTGTGATCCGATCGACCAAAACACATCCTAATACCAGGTATAAACAGGGCAAAGTCCAATCAATTCCCGAGGTTGAAATCAAATTCCGCCAGACATTTTTTTCATTTGGATATACGTCAGAATGGGGAAGAAAAGACTAGCTTTTCATGCTGATTTTAAATTTGTGCAAGTTGTCCCACAACAGTGTTTTTATTGTTAAAGATTTAAAACTAAAAGCATAAACCTAAAGTCTTAAAACTTTTTTTTTGTTGTTATTTGAAAATCTCTAATTTTTCAAGTTTTTTTGTCTCATAAAATGGTCACCTAGAAAAAAAACAATAATACTATAGCACTATAAATGTAATATTCAGCCTCAACACTGAGGTCAATGAGATGAACAGGGTAACAGCAATCACGACACTCACATAAATGATTAATTCAGGGTCACCTCAGGCTAAGGAGCAAAACGCAATCTGAAAGAATCAGCAATCAGACAAGGGTGAATAATCAAGAGAAAATTGCTGCTGTGTTTCAGGAGGAAGGTTCCGATAAACAGCCTGTTTAAAGTGAACGAGCAAACGAGAGTGGCGGAAAGACGGAACGAGAGAAGGAAGAGTGATGTGTCGCTCAGAGCGCTGGGATTGTATATGTGTAGCCGAGGGCTTTATGAGGTGTGTGGCTGCTGTACGTGGGATAAATGCAGCGTCCATTCCATTCAGCTGTTCTAGCCAGCGTGATGTAGAAAAGATTTAAAGATTCACTTGATACCGAGAGCAACAACTGAAGGTGAGGAATGACTTGCAAGATGAAAACGTCATTTCGGGTCACGCAGCTGCTCTTAACGGACTGAAAGCAGGCAAAAATGACGATGCAAAAAGAGATTTGCACAAGAGCTTCAATTTATGATAATAAAAATCAAAATAATCGGACTGTATGAGCCTTAGACTCCGTCATATGTACTTATTATTCTATATTCAACAGTTTTATTTCTATATATTATGTTTTTATAATATATAGCTGTTGCTATCATTTAATATACTACAAAAAATTAATTTCCTGCTCACTATTTTGTCTTGTTTTGCAGTACAAATATCTAAACATTCTTAAATCAAGACGCATTTCCATGAAAAGTCAAATATATTAAGTCTTACATATGTATATACACACATTTATGCGATTATTTAAATAAATCGTTATTAATCAATTTGAAACCACTACACACACACAAACACATATTTACAGTATATATGCGTGTGTGTAACGCTATCAAATTGATTAATATTATTTAAATAATTGCATCTAACATAAAAGTTTGGAAATATAATGTGTGTATACATAAATATATATATTATATATATGTAAACTTTTAAGTTAAGTCAATTTGACATATATATATATATATATATATATATATATATATATATGAATAATATTTAAGAACTTTTATGTTAGATGCGATTATTTAAATAATATTAATCATAATTATATATTAATATAGCCAATGCGGTCAGAAAAACACATTTGTTTTCCCTTTGAATTAAGTTTATTTTTCTGACCTCATTAGCATATTTTTATTCTTGTTTTCACTATAAACTCACTCAATTTTGATCATTTTTCTAGAAAACAAGATCTAATGTCTTATTTTGCTTCTCCAGTAAACGTGTACGATATTTGTACTGGAGAACAAGACAGAGGAGGAACATCATTTCTCACAGTGCCACTCGAGGACGCTTGTTTGTGAGGTGTTGTTACTCACAATGGGAAGCGCAGGCTTACTGCTTTATTAAATCAAGCAGCATAGAAATAAAGGGGAAAATAATCTGCATATGAGTAGCATCATCACACGCAGAGCCCTTTATTAAAAGCCGACGCTATTTCCCTGCTGATATATATCTCAACGGCCATCTCCGTTTCACCTTCATCCTCATGACATTAGAATAGGGATGATAAATAGTAAACGATCTCTACAGACTGAAACAGTCTGCGTGTGAAACTTTCAGATCGTTACTGCATAGCCGGAGGCTATTAATTCAATTAAGTGGTTAATCGTTTGAGTAATGATAAAGACTGATGATGCATGAGTCCATAAGAGTGAAAGATAAACAACATGTATATGATTCTGTTGAGAAACGCAGGAGTCGTGTTTCTCTCTTTACAGCATGATGTTAGTGCTGAAGGTTACACAACTGTTAGCAGGAAGACCTGAAAATGGCATAAAGTGCATTTTTAGGGCTTTGCAGGAGACAGATCCTTGGTGTGTCAATCTTAAAAAATAAGCCTTTCATTTCCTGATTCCAACAGGAAGCTCTGTACATTTAGAAAACACTCAGGCACTTTGTAAATCCCAGGATGACTTCCTTTCTTTTCTAACATAAAAACAACGTTCTCAACCATTTTACTTTCATAATACGACAAAGTTCTGAACAGGATATTCAATAGGTAAAACAAAACTTGATTATGTCCATCAGGAATTGATTGGATAATGAAACCAAACAGATTCCCTGTTAAAACCACTGGCACTCACAGACTGAAAAAGGCAGAAAAGATAAATCATTTCAGAGATGGAAACATTATCTTTTTATGAAATATTATTAAGACATTTTTTTTTGCCCCTGATCGTATCATTATTCAGCAAATTTGTGATTGCGAGCAAAAGCCTTATTTTCTCGTGGATTTGAAAAATACATCGAGGAGCAAAGAGGACACTGACAACGTATGAAACAGTTTCATATTTAAAATATTGTAATTTTTTAAAGAAGTTTAATCAATAAATAGCGTCTAGTGTGTCTTTAATGTGTCGTGACAGATCGCTGTAACTCCTCGTGAACCGATCATCTCTTCATACTAGTTCATTTATAGCATCAAATAAACATGAATGAACATCAGAAGGAATGTTGTTTCAAGCGTGGAAAGACGTGAGGACACACAATTTATCAAGTTCAACAATTAATCTACTAACTCCCCTGACTGCTTTGACGGACAAAATGGCGGATTCGGGGTTATGATTGGTCAGATCGCCTGTCAATCAAATTGCTTCCGAATCAGTCGTGAGTTATGAGGAAACACAGCGCTGTTTATCATATTAGATACATTTGAGTGTGTTTAAAATGATGTTATAACGTTACTCTGAGTGTTCACTCGGAGTCACACAGACACTTGTTCACTGATCAGTATTACAATATCATATTAATAAATGCTGGATGGCTTGTGTTGATAAATGACATGCAATTAAAACATATTGTAAGATGAAGAAAATTCTGTATTACTGTTAAAATAAAGCTGTATTTGATTATGCTATGTTAGCTAACGTTACTTCACAAATAGTTCAAATAGTAGTGAAAAAACAAAGTGTTTTTCTATGAGGCATTGTGAAGCATTTACTCGACAAAATTCAAGAAAATTAGATTTAAACAATAAGACTAAACGTGTTGAGATATATTACAATAATTAGTTTTCTGTCTATAAATGTATCAATACATATGTTCCCTTGTCTAATAAAACATGTAATATATTAAAGCGTCTTTGGTGTTTCCATGGTTTCAAAATAAAACCGGAAACCGACGTTAACGCGGATATGATGTCATTGACAGGCGACTCCCTCACACGTCCCGGATTCTTGGTTAAAATTGCGATTTTCTCATGATTTGCAAATAGTTCGATGCATTTGAGATATTGTAAAAACTCAACTGAACAAAATATATAACACTGGCATAGTGGTTTTTGGATATTTTACTGCAAAAATCTTACGTATTGCAGCTTTAATATAGAACTTGGTCTATTTCAGTAATAATATGGGATTTTATTGTTTTGGAGAAAGTCTGTTTCTCGGATCATAAAAATGTGTCCCCCCCCTATGAAAACAAAATGCCGTCCCATTCTATATATTCTGGCGACGGCCCTGAAATCGGCATCGGCAAATAAAATTCCTATCGGTGCATGCCAAGTATTAAGAAAGCCAATGCTTATTTCAACTAAAAATTCTCAAAAACAAACCTAAGATTTGACAAAATATTTTAAAAACTTCTTCAAAAAAAGTTTGGAATCCTCTACAGTCAAAAGGAAGTTCTTTCCAACAACGGCGGAAACTTTATTCATAAGAGCTTGGAAAATTAGTCGGGAAATGACGAAAAATGCACTTCTTGATAAACAAGGTGGTTCAACCATTACGAAACATCTGGTGTTCCAGTGTGGTGGCGAGATAACATCGTATTACGTATTGATGCTCTCATTACATAATAATTCCTCATTATCAACAGCTAATAAACAAATCAATTAAGCAGGAAGCCTGAACACAACTGTACGAATGAATCTGATAATGCCATAAAGTACGCTGACATCATGCATCCTGTAATGATTTAACAGCCAATTAACAGATACAGATGCCCCTCTCATCTGCTGTTTATAGATCCAACTGTGGTGGAGAATAAATCAGCTTCTGTTAGACACACCATAATCGGTTATTTTTTTATTGCCTAAACATGCAGCGGTTACAAGCGAGCGTGGCTGTGTTTGTCGTACAGATATTAGCTGCCTATTAAGACTCTCCTCTCAAGGGTTTGTTAGTAACCACACAATGAAGAGGGATTATCCCTGCTAAATGTGTGGCCACGGCTCAATAGTCCTTGTCCTCCAGCACTGGACCATTTGTGTAATTGGCTTAAAACTGCAAACCACATACAAATGTATGAATAAGGTGCAGGGCATAATTGAAGAAAACAAAATGAAAGCAGCCATGCACCTGCTGCACGCCTGGTGTTTATTGCTGCTCTGAGCCGGGTCATTCTCGCTGGCGGTCGCAGCTAAGTTGAATTTATGAGCGTTCTCAAGTAGGTCAAGCTCATCTTCTTTTGAAAGTCTGTAGTGAGTTTCTCCTTGGGGATGTTTATTGTTTGCGCTATTGTTTGTTTTTCTGCTGCTCTGCGGCACTTGGGTCATCCTGTAATAAGCAACTCTATTCAGAGAAACAACGGAAAAATTGCATGCTGTCTGGATTTAATGGTGCAATCAAAAAAAATGCCCCCATGACCATTAGACTATGTTTTCATAAAGTCTCCTGAAGTCTATATAATAATGAGCAATAAAGATGAGCTTTACTACTACTATTATTGTTCGTACTTAGGTATTTTCAGAAAGAGAGACTTTCCTTTCTAAGCGCAATATTTGCCTGGGGAAAATAAGTCAGATTTACTCTGATTTACAGTCATTGCTAGTGATCTAGAGACTTTGTATTATGTTCTTTTGACATGGACTAAGAAGAAACCACCTAAAGCACCCAAACAACCACCTAGCAACCACTTAAACATCCTAGTAACCACCTAGCAACCACCCAAAACACCTTAACAACCACTCAGAATGGCCAACAAAACACTCTTGGTACTGCAAAACTACAACTGGCTGCAAGTTTTGCAGGAGCAACCACTTAAACACCCTAACAACAACCTAGCAACTACCTAAAAAACCCTAGGAACCACCTAGCAACCACCTAAAACACCCTAACAACCACTTAGAATGGCCTGGAAACCAACAGAACACTCTTGCCACTGCATAACTACAAATGGCTGCAAGTATTGCAGGGGCAACCACTTAGAAAACCCAACCAACCACCTAGCAATCACCCAAAACACCTCTCAGAATGGCCTAGAAACCAATAAAACACTCTTGGTACTGCAAAACTACAACAGGCTTGCAGTTTTATAGGGACAACTACTTGAAACACCCTAACAACCACTTTAACACCCTAGTAACCACCTAGCAACCACCCAAACACCTTAACAACCACTCAGAATGGCCTAGAAACCAATAAAACACTCTTGGTACTGCAAAACTACAATTGGCTTGCAGTTTTATAGGGACAACTACTTGAAACACCCTAACAACCACTTGAACACCCTAGTAACCACATAGCAACCACCCAAAACACCTTAACAACCACTCAGAATGGCCTAGAAACCAACAAAACACTCTTGGTACTGCAAAACTACAACAGGCTTGCAGTTTTATAGGGACAACTACTTAAAACACCCTAACAACCACTTTAACACCCTAGTAACCATCTAGCAACCACTTGAACCACCTAGCAACCACCCAAAACACCTTAACAACCACTCAGAATGGCCTAGAAACCAATAAAACACTCTTGGTACTGCAAAACTACAACAGGCTTGCAGTTTTATAGGGACAACTACTTGAAACACCCTAACAACCACTTTAACACCCTAGTAACCACCTAGCAACCACCCAAACACCTTAACAACCACTCAGAATGGCCTAGAAACCAATAAAACACTCTTGGTACTGCAAAACTACAACTGGCTTGCAGTTTTATAGGGACAACTACTTGAAACACCCTAACAACCACTTTAACACCATAGTAACCACCTAGCAACCATCCAAACACCTTAACAACCACTCAGAATGGCCTAGAAACCAACAAAACACTCTTGGTACTGCAAAACTACAACTGGCTTGCAGTTTTATAGGGACAACGACTTAAAACACCCTAACAACCACTTGAACACCCTAGTAACCACATAGCAACCACCCAAAACACCTTAACAACCACTCAGAATGGCCTAGAAACCAACAAAACACTCTTGGTACTGCAAAACTACAACAGGCTTGCAGTTTTATAGGGACAACTACTTAAAACACCCTAACAACCACTTTAACACCCTAGTAACCATCTAGCAACCACTTGAACCACCTAGCAACCACCCAAAACACCTTAACAACCACTCAGAATGGCCTAGAAACCAATAAAACACTCTTGGTATTGCAAAACTACAACTGGCTTGCAGTTTTATAGGGAAAACTACTTGAAACACCCTAACAACCACTTTAACACCATAGTAACCACCTAGCAACCATTCAAACACCTTAACAACCACTCAGAATGGCCTAGAAACCAACAAAACACTCTTGGTACTGCAAAACTACAACTGGCTTGCAGTTTTATAGGGACAACGACTTAAAACACCCTAACAACCACTTGAACACCCTAGTACCCACATAGCAACCACCCAAAACACCTTAACAACCACTCAGAATGGCCTAGAAACCAACAAAACACTCTTGGTACTGCAAAACTACAAATGGCAACAAATTTTGCAGGGGCAACCACTTAAACACCCTAACAAATACCTAGCAACCACTTGAACACCCTAGTAGCTACCTAGCAACCACCCAAAACACCCTAACAACAACCTAGCAACTACTCAAAACCCCATATGAACCACCTAGCAACCACCCAAAACTCCCTAAAAACCACTAAAAATGTTGTGAACACTCTTGCCACTGCAAAACTACAACTGGCTGCAAGTTTTGCAGGGGAAACCACTTAAAACACCCGAACAACCACCTAGACACCAATTTAACACCCTAGTAACCCCCTAGAAAACACCCAAAACACCAAAACCACCACTCAGAATAGCCTAGAAACCAACAGAACACGTTTTAAACTACAAAACTAGCACTTGCTGCAACCACTAAGCAATTACTCACAACACACAGCAAATAGTTTTGCGGTGGAAAGCAGCTCTCGTATTGTCTTCAGAAAACACCGAAATCTAATTGTCCTCTAAAATGAGAATACAGTTTTTCTTCCAGATGTAACAGGACAGTTGGCAGCACCATGTGTGAGAAAACAGTGCTAGAGGTTGTTAAAATGGGTCGGCGGTAGGAGAGTCTCATTGTTATTGTAAGTGGCAGGGATGGGTGAAGGGTACACAGTCAGATCTAGTATGCCGAGCCGGCTTGTCTTTGACAGGCCATTCGACTCTGTGGCTTCTGCAGTGTGTGGGCGTCCTTGCCCCATTACTGAAGCTCGTACACAAGCAGCCTTCCATGTGTGTCATCCAGACAGCCGTCAGGGCCTGAGCCTAATGCACTGCAGCAGCGGCGAAACAATCTCTGCCACCACCAGAGGGGATGTACGCACATGTCCACACTGCTGCGATTAGACAGCGCCCGACTACTGCACGGAATGAATGACACAGCCTGGTATGCATACAGATCTCTCAATATCTCACAGAAGCACTATGTGAAAGTATTGGCATTGTTATTCCATGCTGCCCTCAGGCACTGGCGAAGTTTCAACCCGACAAATGAGGTCATGTGACTGGGTGAATCTCATGAAACCTGTCAAAAACTATACTTCACCAAAAATCAAATTATCATCTCTACATAAACAAAAATGCTGCCTAAAAAAATAACAAAAACCATGTAGACACATTATTGTAACGCAATGCAGGGGTACATGAAATAATGTTAAATAAGACTAAATAAATTGTCTAAATAAAAGAATCTACATAAAAAAAGTCTTAAACATACAGTAGATGTCAATTTCATTATTAAAAAAAAATATTTATTTTTTATTCTTAAAGTAAAATGTGACCTGGACATGTTTTCGAGAGATTTACCCGACTAAAATGATCGTGGCAAGTGTCATTTTGCATAATAATTTTCTAAATAAATAATAGAAAATTAAAAAAAAATTATATCTCTGCATAAAGAGAATGCTGCTTATTTTTAAGAGCATAATTTTTACAGCATAGGTTATACTGCTTTAATTTATTATATTATTAAATAAAAAATATATTTTAGTCACTTTTAATGTAAATTAGTTTCTTTTCTTCTTCTTTAGGTAAAATGTGACCTGGACGTGTTTTCGTAAGTTTTAGGCGACTAAGATGATCGGGGCAAGTGTCATTTTTCGTTAGTTTGTGCGAATGAACACCATAATAATTTTCAAATTAATGAAAGAAAATTTAAAAAAAAAAATTCTCTGCATAAAGAAAATGCTGCCTATTTTTAAGAGCATTATTTTTACAGCATACTGCTTTAATTTATTCTGACTTTAAAACTCGCAATTCTGACTTTAAAACTCGGAATTCTGACTTAATAACTCACAATTCTGACTTTATAACTCAGGATTCTGACTTTAAAACTCGGAATTCTGTCTTTAAAACTCGGAATTCTGACTTTATATCTCACAATTCTGACTTTATAACTCACAATTCTGACTTTATAACTCGGAATTCTGTATTTAAAACTCGTAATTCTGACTTTATATCTCACAATTCTGACTTTAAAACTCGGAATTCTGACTTTAAAACTCGGAATTCTGACTTTATTATATTATTAAATAAAAATTATATTATAGTCAATTTTGCCTTAAATGAGAATCTTTATTTTTTTAATGTGACCTGGACATGTTTTCGTGAGATTTACCCGACTAAGATGATCGTGGCAAGTGTCATTTTGCATACGTTTATGCGAATGAACACGATAATCATTTTATCTTAAAAATATAGAGGAAGAGCGTTTGTTTGATAAGTGGGCTGCTGAGAGCTTTTGAAAGGCAGATGCTGCATTGCCATCTTTTGATCTCTGAAAATTTCAGGCCACTACTGGCAAGATCTTCTTCTATTACTGTTAATCAGAAGGGATTGATTGAATCAGGAGCTATCAGGATGCGATCAAACACGTGGGACTCTCCTCACCACGGCTAATATACTGCTCTGAGGTCAGCAGAAATGTGTGTGCGTGCGGATGAAAGGACGCTGACGTCTATCTGACAGACAGATGCTGCATGACATGCCTGTGTACGGATAAACGCAAATCTCTGAATAACCCAGCTTTTGTGAAAAGGGCATGTTGTCAACCACTGCCTGAAAAAACGGGTTGTGCCCTTTACAAGAATCAGCCAATCACGGCGCACCGAGTGCAAAGTAACTAGGAGGAGAGAGCTGATTGAGGAAAATAGAGGTACATTGCTGCTGCTGATTCAATATACCAGACATTAAAGATACAGAATGAACAATAAAATAAGAAACGGAAAGCAATTAAGGCTTCCAATGACTTATGAGAAGCTGTTCTAGTGGCTTTTATTGCTCAGAGGTTGCTTTCTCAAACTTCTGGAGTATTAATGTGATCTACGGAAGCTTGTTTCCACCACTAAATAAAAAGCAGTAAAAAAAAAAGTAATTGTGACTTTTTACTTTGTTTTCTCAGAATTGCGAGATTTAAACTCACAATTGCGAGTTATAGTCAGATATAAATATAAGTTATATATATAGTTATAGTCAGATTTATCTCTCGCAATTCTGAATTTATATCTCGCAATTCTGACTTTAACTCACAATTCTGACTTTATATCTCATAATTCTGACATTATAACTCGCAATTCTGACTTTATATCTCGCAATTCTGACTTTATATCTCGCAATTCTGACTTTATATCTCGCAATTCTGACTTTATATCTCGCAATTCTGACTTTATATCTCGCAATTCTGACTTTATATCTCGCAATTCTGACTTTATATCTCGCAATTCTGACTTTATAACTTGTAATTCTGACTTTATATCTCGCAATTCTGACTTTATATCTCACAATTCTGACTTTATATCTCGCAATTCTGACTTTATAACTCGTAATTCTGACTTTATATCTCGAAATTCTGACTTTATAACTCACAATCCTGACTTTATAACTCTTGCAGTTCTAAGACAAAAAGAATTGTGAGATAAAAAGTCATAATTACCTTTTTTATTTAAAGATGGAAACAAGTTTCTATATTTCTCCTGCAATCCCTTTTAAGGAATCAAAATCCACACGAGTCTTATTTTTTGTTTAAATATAAATTTTTAAAATATTTTTATTTCATTTATTGTTTATTTTATTTCAGTTAATGCATTTTTTATGGTTTTAGTTTTAATTAACGACAATAACCCAGATACACACAAATAAGGCTGTGATTAATGATGAGTGTAGAGCTACAAAAATAATCAGATCATTTGGTCAGAGGAAATGTTTGAGATAATATCTGAGATCTCAATTTAAAATAAATGAAACTCACATGTGAGATTACTGAAGGACTTTTTCCTCACAAAAAAAAACTCTTATTTCTGTCTAGAAGGAACAACTCAGACAAATGATTTTTCATGTCTACCGGAAGTCACCCTCCACCTTGACTCGGTGCACCATCGCTCTGAGATGCCATTTGGACACGTAATTATAAAAGCACTTAAAGGCTGTCGGCACAAACACGCTCGTCTTTGCTCGCGGTGCTGTGCACCCTCATTTAAAGGCATTAGAAACGATTTGCAGCTGCACTGCTGGTCTCGCTTGACGTTGATGCTGACCGGCGATGCAGAAAGTGACGTGGGGAGTGAGAATGTGGCGGGTCTGTTGATCTTGCACCTCTCTGTCACATTAAAGCTGTCCGATGGTGACACACACTTCCTTCACAAATCACATGGCTGACCAGAACACCTTCAAAACACAGCGCTACATTTAGCAAAGTCCATTTGAGCTGATTGTGAATTATATAGGACAAACTATATAAACTTTAAAATATTTAAAAGGTGTGGTTGATTATGATTTCACTTTTTTAACTTTAGTTAGTGTGTAATGTTGCTGTTTGAGCAGAAGCAACATCTGGAAAGTTACGACACTCAAAGTTCAATGCAAAGAGAGATTTTTTTTTTTTACAGAAATCGGCTGGTGGGGACTACAACGAGCTTCTTACCAGGTTTGTGACAACACAAACCCTAAAATTTACATAAACCCCGCCCCCGAGTTGTTGTGGTAGAGTGTTGCTGATGGCGTCATTTTACACCGGACTGCTTCACAAACGAGGGTCAATTCAAGGAAAAAAGATGAACATGACGACACATGCTAGTGATGAGTTGATCAACTCCACAGCAACTACATCAATTTATCCACTAACCGTTCAGAAACGTCTAAAAGTTGTAACTTCTTCCTGAGTCTCTCCATCAGTGTCGACTCCGGTTTGAACAATGTAAGGATGAACACTTTCCTCATTTTGTCTGCGTGAGATTCTCCAGCTTTGTTGTTGTTGAGCTGTTAAAGCCCCGCCCTCTTCTGGAGCAGCAGCTCATTTGCATTTAAAGGGACACACACAAAAACTGTGTGTTTTTGTTCACACCCAAATAGAGGCGAATTTGACAAGCGATAATAAATGATCTGTGGGGGATTTTGAGCTGAAACTTCACTGGAAACACCAGAGACTGATATTACATCTTGTGAAAGGGACGTAATAGGTCCCCTTTAAAGTATTGATGAATTTAAAGTCACAATGAAATGGCATTCGTAATCCATTTACTTTGGTAACGCACAACAATGCAAAACATATCCTACTCAGTATTTTTGTAATGTTTTCCAGTACAAATATTTAATCATTCTTTAATCGAGAAGCAAATGCAAATACCCAAAAATATTAAGTTTCAAAGTATCAAAATTAAGTGTTTTTTTTTGTTTTTTTTAATAAATAATAAAATAATAAAATGTATATCAGAATGTGGTCAGAAAACTTGTTTAATTAAGTTTATTTTTCTGACCCCATTTTTTTTCCATGTTTTAAGCATAAACTCTATTATGAGACATTTTTCATAAATCAAGACTTAACATCTTAAATAATTGTGCTTCTCCAGTAAATGTGTCTTGATTAAAGACTGTTTTAGTTTGAACTGAAAAACAAGACAAAAATACAGAGGAAGAAAATTATTTTTGCAGCGAACATATTTCTGAGTATAGGATGCGATTTGAATTTATCCATCAGGAATTTATTGTAAATTATTTTATGGAAATATTATACAGACAAACTTTTTAGGGAATAACATGCACTGATGAATCACTCACAATAATGCAAGAAAAATGCATTAAGAAAGTAAATAGGGCTCCTTTGATTTCATTTTGACTTTAAATGAGGTAGTGTAATTGCTTCTGGTGCTGTAATGAGTCAAATCAGAGGTGCATTTCATCCGCAAACCGTTTTTTCCTCACAAAGTCTTCAATATTACATATTACTCCCAGAATGAGTCATCAGACCTCAGAGGCAAAGAATGATTGCAATAAAAAAAAATAAAAAAAACAGACAAAAGTAGTGAACATACTTTACGAAGGCTGTTCAACCACTACAGACTTTCTCTATGACAAATTAGAGGAATATAATAAAATTGGTTCACCCCACTCCCAAGATTCCCATTATGGGAATTTATTCCTCATTTACACTTTGTACAGTGAAAGTGCAGAAGTACTGAAATGCACTCACAGTCCCTGGGGAGTCTGTCGCTGTGCAATCGATCTTTTTCATCCTGCCAGATGCTCCAGCATGTAATTTCTCACACAGTCAAAGAGCTGAAAGAGAAAAACAAGAATAAAGCTGGTCAAGCAGTCACAACAGACCTGGTAAAACTGCATTAGACTTATGGGAGAACAATAGTGAACGGATAATGGGATCTGCTTCAGTAGAAAGCTGTCCATCTAAGCAACACTTTTAGGCATACAAACTGAGTTCATGAATAAATAAATGCATAAATAAATACAAAACAAATAATTAAATGCATTAATGCATGATTAATCTCATAAATAATTGCAATGAACAAATGCATAAAACAAACATAAATGCATTAATAAATAATCCATTTCACCCATTGAGAAAGTTGCGAACAGAAAGCATAGAAATTGATGTCTTAAAAGGTAGCCTTTCACATTTCGGGCAAAATCAAAGGTATAATTAAGCAGCACATCTGTTTTATTAACACTGATAAAAATCATTTCTTGAGCAGGAAATCAGCATATGGATCATGTGACACTGAAGACTGGAGTAATGATGCTGAAAATTCAGCTTTGATCACCGGATATAAATTAAATTTTAACATATATTCACATGGAAAACAGTATCTTTATATTGCAATAATATTTCACTGTTTGCTGTCTTTTTTATGCAATAACTGCAGCATTGGTGAGCCAAAAAAAAAACAAAAAAAATCATACCACACTTTTGAACAGTAGTACATAAGACAATCCCAAAATGCATTGCGATTTGAAAAATTTCACCCAAGATTACTTCAAGTCAGTAGAAATGTTATTGTAATGATGAGCAGTCAGCGAGTAAAATCCAAATGCAGCTTTTATTGGAGAACGTAGTCAGACAGGCAGAGGTCAACAACAGCGAACAACAATGGCAGAGGGAAGACAAGCTTGTGGTGATATCCAGGCAGGAGGTCAGTGACAGGCACATAAACAGCAAATGGACAAAGGAACGGGCAGGATCGGAAACAGGGAAAATCAGACAGGGAAAATACACTCAGAATTGAATCACAGGGAAAACAATACTTCACAAAGTAGAATGGGGTGAGTGATCTATTTATAGTGGAGTGAAGAGACTAATGAGTGGTGATGATGAGGAACAGCTGGCTGACCATCAGTGATTGGAGTGAGGGATTCTGGGAAGTGTAGTGCAGTGTAGGGAGACTAAAGTGTGAGCGGGTGACCTCTAGTGGTGAAAAGGTGTGAAAGGATGGACCGAACTCACAGTTATTAACATTCATTATTTGAATCTCTACCCAATATCTGTTGGTGTTTCCTATTTTTTTGCACATATTTTATAATAGAGATGCACTGATATGAAAATTCTTTATATTCAAAAAACGATAACCAATATATTGGTATATCAATAAATCTAAATCAAAATTGTTATATAATTTTTGAGAGCTTGATTACAATCACAAAAGTCTTCCCATTAAAAGCCACGTCCCAAGAAACAATTGACCCTCCAGTTTGATTGACAGGCGATCTGACCAATCATAATCCGCCATTTTGTCCATCAAAGCAGTCAGGGGAGTTAGTAGATTAACGTTGGTGAACTTGAACTTGATAAATTAAAATCAAACTATTGAGATCCACACAGAGTTAGTCGAGTCTCTCCTGGCTTTGACGTGAGGAGATCTACTTGTGTGGTGTGCTTGAGAGATTGTTAATGACGCTTGACATGAAAAGTATTTCAAATCAGACACTTATTAGCTTCCAGCCTTTGTAAGGAGTAGTCAGAGAGAAATCTCACTACTAGGTATTAAAACAGAGCGACGGGTCAGAGGAGGTGTTGCGTTAATATTAAAACGAGGACAGACCAGCTGACCTACAGACACAGCAAATCTGAGACAGCAAATCATGCAAAGAACAGCACAAAAATAAGCCTTTATTAGTGAATAATCTGCCCCTGCAATCATAATTTCATGTGAAAAGGAATAAAAGTTGTTGGTGATTTCTAGGATTCATTTCAGCTGGAAACCCCAGTGATTTGTATGCATTGGTATGTGTTTTGAGTTTTGCAAAATGTAGGAAGAGGCACATGACACCCAACCTCTTCATCCGTCTCCTCATCAGCCAGTGAGAGATTTCAGTGTTCTCAACACCTGACGGAAACTCAGGACAATTACGCACCGGAATGAGCTGAGATTTCCTGCAGCCTCTTTCCGATTTACCTACGGGAAATGAAGGAGTGAAGAGAAATGAAGTGATGTGACAGTGGAAAGCTTGATGCGGCTTCATGTCTGTGGAAAACAAATCGGCCCATAAGAGTGTCTCTTCAGTGTCTGAATGACTCCATCAGATTAAGTAGACGGAGTAAAAGAAAAATGTGCAAATGGAGACTTTAGTTTGACCGTTTGTGGAGTTTAATAGGATATTTAGTGTTTAAAACAAATGATTTCATCCATTGAGAGCAGTGTTAAAATCCTAACCTCACCCTAAATCTAAAAAAAATATATAACTTAAAACCTTGTGCATCTTTTTGGACATTTTTGTCTTTTTCAGGTTTTTTTTTACTTATTGGTTTGATCATTTTGCCTGCATTAAAGCTGCAATATGTAAGATTTTTGCAGTAAAAATATCGAAAAACCGCTGTGCCAGTGTTATATATTTTGTTCAGTTTAGTACTTCCAATATCCCAAATGTTTCCAACTATTTGCAAATTGTGAAAAAATTGCAATTTTAACCAAGAATCCGGGACGTGTGTGGGATTCCGGTTTTATTTTGAAACCATGGAAACACCAAAGACGCTTTAATATATTACATGTTTTATTAGACGAGGGAACATCTGTTTTGATACATTTATAGACCGAAAACTAATTATTGTAATATATCTCAACACGTTTAGTCATTGTTTAATTTTCTTGATTTTTTGCGAGCGTCTCTTAGAAGGTGGTGAAAAAGTCGAAAGAAAACTTTAGAAGATGATGAAAGATTATCAAGACAAACATTTTCTGTTTCTCAAATGTTAAAAATAAACAGTCTCCTCTTGGGTTAAAAAGATATGGACGTGTGCTCAGAAAACACCACAGTCTCAAATCATCCGAGCTGCATTTTATGTCAACTAATAACCACTTTATGTGTCTGTTTATGAATTTTAGATGAGACATCTGAGACCAAGTTGATAATTAAACAACAAAGCACAATGAAATAGCAAATTCCCAGGGATTTTATGACATTTTGCTTTAATTTCAGTAAACAGACAGGCTCTTATTAAAAATTACAGATTATAATCCTACGAAATGAGAAGTCTGGTGACGAACGCAGTCACACAAAGGGAAAATGATTCGCTTTGCTTTCCTGTCAGTCGCATGACGGATGCGGTGGAAGAAAACAAAACGTGAAAAGTCGACATGTCGTTGAAGTCACAATGAGGCCTGTGATGTAATCGGAGATGTGTGCGGGTGGGACGGAAAGTGTCGTTCTAAATTGGCTACAATAACAAGTTCTTTTCAAAAACGAGAAGCTCATCCACGATCACAAGATTGATGGTTCAGAGCAGCGGCTCGTGAGTCACCCTGCGATGCCCTGCCGCTCTTTAAACCAACCTTACGCTCCTGAAGACTCTCTAAATCACTTCAAAAGTCCTCGGATAATAGTGGGATTTTATGTCATTAGAGTGCACTAATTCAGTTTCACTGCTACAGGCGCTGATATTAAATAGAAAATGAACCAGGGGGCAGAAATTATAATGAAGGATATTAAGCCGTCTGAATGAAAATTTAGGGCACACCGGTGAGACGAGCCGCCAGAGCCCGGTTCCTCACGGAGGTGAGACATTGTGAGGCTCCAGAACTGCTGGTGGAGACCGACACGTCAAAGTCCATTCTTTTTCTGAGACATAAATGATCTATCCTGCTTAGAAATGAAGCGTTGATGCATTGTGAGTCTAAGGAACGGCCTCACTAGCTCCTTCTGTTAGATGCTGAAACTAAGACAAAGGGTTAAAAACAACCAAGTTGGGTTAAATGTTTGACCCAACTTGCTGGGTAGTTTTATTTAACTCTACTATCGTTTAAAAATGACTGTATTGCTTGCTTAAAATGAACCCAAAATAGGTTGGAAATTAATGTTTAATAAATGAGCATTTAAAAATAATATTCAGGGCTGGGTAGGTTACTTTTAAAATGTATTTCACTACAGATTACAAAATACTTGCTTTAAAAAGTAATTTGTAACGTATTTCGTTACATTACTCAAGTTTAGTAACTTAATCGAAATACTTTAGAATACTTTGGAATACTAATAAGTGTGGAACAAACACAAAAAAGGTAATTGCAAGTTTTTATCTCACAATTCTGACTTTTTCCCCTCAGAATTACGTGATATAAAGTTGCAATTGCGAGTTATAAAGTCAGAATTATACGATATAAACTTGCAATATTGAGAAAAGTCAGAATTATGAGATATAAACTCACAAATATTGAGAAAAGTCGGAATTATGAGATATAAACTCACAAATATTTAGAAAAGTTGGAATTATGAGATATAAACTCACAATATTGAGAAAAGTCATAATTATGAGATATAAACCGACAATATTGAGAAAAGTCATAATTATGAGATATAAACTCACAATATTGAGAAAAGTCATAATTATGAGATATAAACTCGCAATATTGAGAAAAGTCATAATTATGAGATATAAACTCAAAATATTGAGAAAAGTCAGAATTATGAGATATAAACTCAAAATATTGAGAAAAGTCATAATTATGAGATATAAACTCACAATATTGAGAAAAGTCATAATTATGAGATATAAACTCACAAATATTTAGAAAAGTCATAATTATGAGATATAAACTCACAATATTGAGAAAAGTCAGAATTATGAGATATAAACCGACAATATTGAGAAAAGTCATAATTATGAGATATAAACCGACAATATTGAGAAAAGTCATAATTATGAGATATAAACTCACAATATTGAGAAAAGTCATAATTATGAGATATAAACTCGCAATATTGAGAAAAGTCATAATTATGAGATATAAACTCAAAATATTGAGAAAAGTCAGAATTATGAGATATAAATTCAAAATATTGAGAAAAGTCATAATTATGAGATATAAACTCACAATATTGAGAAAAGTCATAATTATGAGATATAAACTCAAAATATTGAGAAAAGTCATAATTATGAGATATAAACTCGCAATATTGAGAAAAGTCATAATTATGAGATATAAACTCAAAATATTGAGAAAAGTCAGAATTATGAGATATAAATTCAAAATATTGAGAAAAGTCATAATTATGAGATATAAACTCACAATATTGAGAAAAGTCATAATTATGAGATATAAACTCAAAATATTGAGAAAAGTCAGAATTATGAGATATAAACTCAAAATATGGAGAAAAGTCATAATTATGAGATATAAACTCACAATATTGAGAAAAGTCATAATTATGAGATATAAACTCACAATATTGAGAAAAGTCATAATTATGAGATATAAACTCACAATATTGAGAAAAGTCATAATTATGAGATATAAACTCAAAATATTGAGAAAAGTCAGAATTATGAGATATAAACTCAAAATATTGAGAAAAGTCATAATTATGAGATATAAACTCACAATATTGAGAAAAGTCAGAATTATGAGATATAAACTCAAAATATTGAGAAAAGTCATAATTATGAGATATAAACTCACAATATTGAGAAAAGTCATAATTATGAGATATAAACTCACAAATATTTAGAAAAGTCATAATTATGAGATATAAACTCAAAATATTGAGAAAAGTTATAATTATGAGATATAAACTCACAATATTGAGAAAAGTCATAATTATGAGATATAAACTCACAATATTGAGAAAAGTCATAATTATGAGATATAAACTCAAAATATTGAGAAAAGTCATAATTATGAGATATAAACTCACAATATTGAGAAAAGTCATAATTATGAGATATAAACTCACAATATTGAGAAAAGTCGGAATTATGAGATATAAACTCACAAATATTTAGAAAAGTTGGAATTATGAGATATAAACTCACAATATTGAGAAAAGTCATAATTATGAGATATAAACCGACAATATTTAGAAAAGTCAGAATTATGAGATATAACCTCACAAATATTGAGAAAAGTCATAATTATGAGATATAAACTCACAATATTGAGAAAAGTCAGAATTATGAGATATAAACTCGCAATATTGAGAAAAGTCAGAATTATGAGATATAAACTCACAAATATTGAGAAAAGTCAGAATTATGAGATATAAACTCACAATATTGAGAAAAGTCAGAATTATGAGATATAAACTCACAATATTGAGAAAAGTCGGAATTATGAGATATAAACTCACAAATATTTAGAAAAGTTGGAATTATGAGATATAAACTCACAATATTGAGAAAAGTCATAATTATGAGATATAAACTCACAATATTGAGAAAAGTCATAATTATGAGATATAATCACAATATTGAGAAAAGTCGGAATTATGAGATATAAACTCACAATATTGAGAAAAGTCAGAATTATGAGATATAAACTGACAATATTGAGAAAAGTCAGAATTATGAGATATAAACTCACAATATTGAGAAAAGTCATAATTATGAGATATAATCACAATATTGAGAAAAGTCGGAATTATGAGATATAAACTCACAATATTGAGAAAAGTCAGAATTATGAGATATAAACTCACAATATTGAGAAATGTCAAAATTATGAGATATAAACTCACAATATTGAGAAAAGTCAGAATTATGATATAAACTCACAATATTGAGAAAAGTCGGAATTATGAGATATAAACTCACAAATATTTAGAAAAGTTGGAATTATGAGATATAAACTCACAATATTGAGAAAAGTCATAATTATGAGATATAAACCGACAATATTTAGAAAAGTCAGAATTATGAGATATAACCTCACAAATATTGAGAAAAGTCATAATTATGAGATATAAACTCACAATATTGAGAAAAGTCAGAATTATGAGATATAACCTCACAAATATTGAGAAAAGTCATAATTATGAGATATAAACTCGCAATATTGAGAAAAGTCAGAATTATGAGATATAAACTCACAATATTGAGAAAAGTCAGAATTATGAGATATAAACTCGCAATATTGAGAAAAGTCATAATTATGAGATATAAACTCACAATATTGAGAAAAGTCATAATTATGAGATATAAACTCGCAATATTGAGAAAAGTCAGAATTATGAGATATAAACTCGCAATATTGAGAAATGTCAGAATTATGAGATATAAACTCACAATATTGAGAAAAGTCAGAATTATGAGATATAAACTCACAATATTGAGAAAAGTCATAATTATGAGATATAAACTCAAAATATTGAGAAAAGTCATAATTATGAGATATAAACTCACAATATTGAGAAAAGTCATAATTATGAGATATAAACTCACAATATTGAGAAAAGTCGGAATTATGAGATATAAACTCACAATATTGAGAAAAAGTCATAATTATGAGATATAAACTCACAATATTGAGAAAAGTCATAATTATGAGATATAAACTCACAATATTGAGAAAAGTCATAATTATGAGATATAATCACAATATTGAGAAAAGTCGGAATTATGAGATATAAACTCACAATATTGAGAAAAGTCAGAATTATGAGATATAAACTGACAATATTGAGAAAAGTCAGAATTATGAGATATAAACTCACAATATTGAGAAAAGTTATAATTATGAGATATAAACTCGCAATATTGAGAAATGTCAAAATTATGAGATATAAACTCACAAATATTGAGAAAAGTCAGAATTATGAGATATAAACTCACAATATTGAGAAAAGTCAGAATTATGAGATATAAACTCACAATATTGAGAAAAAGTCATAATTATGAGATATAAACTCACAATATTGATAAAAGTCAGAATTATGAGATATAAACTCGCAGTATTGAGAAAAAGTCATAATTATGAGATATAAACTCACAAATATTGAGAAAAGTCAGAATTATGAGATTTAAACTCGCAATATTGATAAAAGTCAGAATTATGAGATATAAACTCGCAGTATTGAGAAAAAGTCATAATTATGAGATATAAACTCACAATATTGAGAAAAGTCGGAATTATGAGATATAAACTGACAATATTGAGAAAAGTTATAATTATGAGATATAAACTCGCAATATTGAGAAAAGTCAGAATTATGAGATATAAACTCACAATATTGAGAAAAGTCAGAATTATGAGATATAAACTCACAATATTGAGAAAAGTCGGAATTATGAGATATAAACTCACAATATTGAGAAAAGTCAGAATTATGAGATATAAACTCGCAATATTGAGAAAAGTCAGAATTATGAGATATAAACTCGCAATATTGATAAAAGTCAGAATTATGAGATATAACCTCACAAATATTGAAAAAAGTCAGAATTATGAGATATAAACTCACAATATTGAGAAAAGTCAGAATTATGAGATATAAACTCGCAATATTGATAAATGTCAAAATTATGAGATATAACCTCACAAATATTGAGAAAAGTCAGAATTATAAGATATAAACTCGCAATATTGAGAAAAAGTCAGAATTATGAGATATAAATTCGCAATATTGATAAAAGTCAGAATTATGAGATATAAACTCACAATATTGAGAAAAGTCAGAATTATGAGATATAAACTCAAAATATTGAGAAAAGTCAGAATTATGAGATATAAACTCACAATATTGAGAAAAAGTCAGAATTATGAGATATAAACTCGCAATATTGATAAATGTCAAAATTATGAGATATAACCTCACAAATATTGAGAAAAGTCAGAATTATGAGATATAAACTCGCAATATTGATAAAAGTCAGAATTATGAGATATAAACTTGCAATATTGAGAAAAAGTCAGAATTATGAGATATAAACTCGCAATATTGATAAAAGTCAGAATTATGAGATATAACCTCACAAATATTGAGAAAAGTCAGAATTATGAGATATAAACTCACAATATTGAGAAAAGTCAGAATTATGAGATATAAACTCACAATATTGAGAAAAGTCAGAATTATGAGATATAAACTCACAATATTGAGAAAAGTCGGAATTATGAGATATAAACTGACAATATTGAGAAAAGTCAGAATTATGAGATATAAACTCACAATATTGAGAAAAGTTATAATTATGAGATATAAACTCGCAATATTGATAAAAGTCAGAATTATGAGATATAACCTCACAAATATTGAGAAAAGTCAGAATTATGAGATATAAACTCACAATATTGAGAAAAGTCAGAATTATGAGATATAAACTCACAATATTGAGAAAAGTCAGAATTATGAGATATAAACTCACAATATTGAGAAAAGTCGGAATTATGAGATATAAACTGACAATATTGAGAAAAAGTCAGAATTATGAGATATAAACTCGCAATATTGATAAAAGTCAGAATTATGAGATATAACCTCACAAATATTGAGAAAAGTCAGAATTATGAGATATAAACTCACAATATTGAGAAAAGTCAGAATTATGAGATATAAACTCACAATATTGAGAAAAGTCAGAATTATGAGATATAAACTCACAATATTGAGAAAAGTCGGAATTATGAGATATAAACTGACAATATTGAGAAAAGTCAGAATTATGAGATATAAACTCACAATATTGAGAAAAGTTATAATTATGAGATATAAACTCGCAATATTGAGAAATGTCAAAATTATGAGATATAAACTCACAATATTGAGAAAAGTCATAATTATGAGATATAAACTGACAATATTGAGAAAAGTCAGAATTATGAGATATAAACTCACAATATTGAGAAAAGTCGGAATTATGAGATATAAACTGACAATATTGAGAAAAGTCAGAATTATGAGATATAAACTCACAACATTGAGAAAAGTCAGAATTATGAGATATAAACTCGCAATATTGAGAAAAGTCAGAATTATGAGATATAAACTCAAAATATTGAGAAAAGTCAGAATTATGAGATATAAACTCGCAATATTGAGAAAAGTCAGAATTATGAGATATAAACTCACAATATTGAGAAAAGTCAGAATTATGAGATAAAAACACAGTATTGAGAAAAAGTCAGAATTATGAGATATAAACTCACAATATTGAGAAAAGTCATAATTATGACATTTAACTCACAATATTGAGAAAAGTCATAATTATGACATTTAACTCACAATATTGAGAAAAGTCATAATTATGACATTTAACTCACATACTAAATTCACAATTGCAAGGAAAAAAATTAGAATTGCAAGTTTATATCTCCCAAATCTGACTTTATAACTGCAGAAATGCAAACTCACAATTGTGAGAAAAAGCTGCAGTGACGAGTGAATTATAAAATGACTCAATCAACGATCACAAAACATGAAAACAGTCGAAAACATGAAACTTAACTCCGCTTTTTCAGACTGTCAGAGTCAGAGAATCACCAATTGCTGTTTAAATGACATTAAAATTCAAAGTAATCACTTTGGTAATCTAAAATACTTTCAGATGTAACTGTAATCTGATTACCACCCATTTAAAATGTAACTGTAATGAAATACAGTTACTCACATTTTGTATTTTAAATACGTTACTGGGTTACTTGAATTTCGTTACTCCCCAACCCTGATAATAAATAATAAATAAATTGTAAAAATATTTCCCTATTTTTACTGTATTTTAGATCAAATACATGGCGAGCAGAAGAGACTTAAACATTAAAAAGTGTTCCCAACCCCAAACTTTTGAATAGTTTATCATTATGGCAGCAAACGCATTTTTTTCTGCTTGATGGCCATTCAGAACAGTGTATTGTAAATTTACAATAATCAAACAGCATGGAAAAACAAAGTAAATCTGCAATTGACGGCACAGAAGATGTCTGTAGATAATCATTTCTTTTCAAACAAATGAGTGCTGTGAATATTTGTACTTCTAAAACTGCATTTCTCACACCACTGGATCATTTCAAATGACTAAAAAAGTCGCTACACTTAAGTTGACGAATATGTTATGCATCAGCTATTCAAATATGGTTTATACCCCAGGTTATTTCACAGTTCTGCTTCTAGTTCACTTGCTGCTAAATGCCTCGAACCAAACCCCAAATGTCATTCAAAGATTTGATAACTAACCTGGCAAACTTTGGCATATCCAGTGTTAGTTGTTCGGTGCTGCAGTCCGGCAGCTTTTACACACAACTTTGATGCCATCCAGACTGACAAAGACCTCAGACTGCATTAATTATTATGCAATCTGATTGGAAACTGGCATGTTTGGAAGTGCTTTCCGAGTGAACGGACCGCAGGCGGTCTGTGTGTGAGCTGTCTGACACAGTTATGAACCTACTGTACATGTGATGGATAAAACTGAGATGCATGAAGAGCATACGATACAATACATGTCATTTCAGGTTTGTTATTGTGATGCACAGTCTCTGTAATATTAAATATGAACCGAACAGGGTTGGGGAGTAACGAAATACAAGTAACTTAGTAACGTATTTAAAATACAAAATTTGAGTAACTGTATTTCATTACAGTTTCATTTTAAATGGGTGGTAATCAGATTACAGTTACATCTGAAAGTATTTTAGATTACCAAAGTGATTACTTTGAATTTTAATGTCATTTAAACAGCAATTGGTGATTCTCTGACTCTGACAGTCTGAAAAAGCGGAGTTAAGTTTCATGTGTTCGACTGTTTTCATGTTTTGTGATCGTTGATTGAGTCATTTTATAATTGTAAAAAAGGTCACTGCATCTTTTTCTCACAATTTGTTTTTTCCCTCACAATTGTGAGTTTACATATCACAATTCTGACTTCTTTTTCTCAGAATTGCGAGATTTAAACTCACAATTGCAAGTTATAAAGTCAGAATTGGGAGATATAAACTTGCAATACTGACTTTCTCATATAATTCTGACTTTTCTCAATATTGTGAGTTTATATCTCATAATTCTGACTTTTCTCAATATTGCGAGTTTATATCTCATAATTCTGACTTTTCTCAATATTGCGAGTTTATATCTCACAATTTTGACTTCATAACTCGCAATTCTGATGGAAAAAGTCAGAATTGTGAGATAAAAACTTGCAATTATCTTTTTTGTGTTTGTTCCACACTTATTAGTATTCCAAAGTATTCTAAAGTATTTCGATTAAGTTACTAAAAATGTAACGAAATACGTTACAAATTACTTTTTAAAGCATGTATTTTGTGATCTGTAGTGAAATACATTTTAAAAGTAACTTACCCAGCCCTGGAACCGAAATTTTTCAAATAACCTGGTCCAGTCAGTATCTAAAATGAGGGAATAACCTCATCATAGAGCAACAGAGAAAGCTTTTATCTGGGAACACACTGCAACAAAATCAATTTTATTTGATATTATGTTATCTAATGTAGAATATTTATTGTATTAAACAGAGTTTCAAGTGCTCGAGAATGTGAAGTGCTTTATACTAAAATATTGTTTTAAGAAAAATAATTATTCTGAAACTGAATAGTTGAACTCTACTCACTTTCAATAGATCTTAGGAAAAAAAACATTTTTGTTCATCTCACTGAGCCAACAAGCCAATAAAATCACACTCCCACACACTTTCTTTTTTAAATATCCATTTCAAAGTAAAATGCAATTGGCCACAACTGAGGTCATTTATCTTTGTGAAGAGTCATTTCGTCGGTAGAGTCTTTGGCCGAAAGCAATATGTTATTTAATTATGAAAGATGGATGAACTTGACTTGAATGTGAACACAGTTATGAATCAGTCTATAAACAATACTTAAACACTAAACATTGAGTTGTACGGATTCAGGACACTGATTTTATCTGAACACTGCATTGTTTGAACCTTGTGATTATGATTAAACAGATCAGTTTCCCTTCAGTGTCTCTTTATTTCATCAGTCTTATTAACTTTGAAATAGTTTCAGATAAAACGTCTGCTAAACTACCTCGTTCCAAAACCCCGCCCTTCAAAGAGATGTCAGCCAACCAGATGTCAGCAAATCCAGATGCACAGCTTGATTGACAGACTCTGATTGGTTACATTTTCTGATTCACAAAATCATTTATTAGTACGTTCTAAAAAAGGGTAAAAAACCCAAAATGGACAAACCCAGCGACTGGGTTAAATGTTTGACTCAACGTGCTGGGTAGTTTTATTTAACTCAACTATTGTTTAAAAATGACTATATGTCTGGATTAAAATGAACCCAAAATAGTTTGGAAATTAAAAATCAGACACATAATTACTAGAGGCAACAATAATAATCAAAAGGTGAACATTTATTCCTGGTTTTCTTGATTGCTTAAACACTATAACCAGGCTTTTGAACTAAAATTTCAACGGCATTTATCAAAAAGCACACCCATTTCCCTAAACTATAAACACCGTTCCCCCGTTTTGACATGCGAGTCAGATCACTGCAAATCTCAACTCACAAATCCATTCATTTCTCATGGTCTACACCACGTTATCATTTAGAAAGCTCTAGCATTCAATATCGTTCACTCAAGTCAGTGTCGCTTGAGCTCAATTAGCACACAATTACTGAGGTGAAACACCGAGACAAAATTATCAGAAGCTTCAATAAAAGAGCTCGAGTTCATTCAGTTTTGGAACAATGGATCTACAGAGACGTGATTGAAAAGGTCAGCAGAGAGGAGGAGGAGGAGGATGAGCGAGAGCAGTAAGGAGTGGAGGAAGAGGAGGACGAGGAGTTTCAGATGAAATTTGTGCCACTATTTGACCGTGTCCTTGTCCATGGTGTGACTATGAGGCAGGCTGGGCAAAGAGTTCAGCCAAAATGAAGCTGATCACAAGAATCTTCAGTGTACTCTACTGTTACTTTTGGCCTGCACACACACACACACACACACAAAATTGGTTCTTCTGCGGCTCTTTGTGCTGGTTGAGGTGCTTTACAGCACTTAAAGTGGTTCCCTTACGAGTCAATGAACCACTTTTAGTGCTATTTAGCACCATTTTTGTCACTATTTTGGGCCGATATCGCCTGTGATGTTGATGAGATTCTCTGGTCTGTCCCAGACCAAAGACGGGATACTGGGGCAGAATATTTGTTGTTGTTGTTTGGTCTACTGTACAGTACATTAAGGAATAAAAAAAGGTCATGTGAAATGTTTCCAGAGGTGAAAACCACATGCGACATAACTTATTACTGGCTTTTGTTTTTGGTTTTTGTAGTATTGTTTTGCATTGATCTCACTAGTGTATAAGACACTATGTTGTAGTGTGTGTGTTTCTGAGGGCTTGTGTGTGATGTCTGACGACAAAGTTTGGTTTTTCAGCAAGATTGAATGGTTTTGAGTGGAGAGCTTCGATTTGACCTGAAAATAGTAAGTTTGGCCAATTGACGCTTCGCAAACAGTTTGATTGACAGGCGATCTGACCAATCATAACCCTGAATCCTCCATTTCGTCTGACAAAGCAGTCAGGGGAGTTAGTAGATTAATTGTTGAACTTGATAAATTGTGTGTCCTCACGTCTTTCCGCGCTTGAAACAACATTCCTTCTGATGTTCATTCATGTTTATTTGATGCTATAAATGAACTAGTATGAAGAGATGATCGGTTCACGAGCCGCTTGAAGGAGCTACAGCGATCTGTCACGACACATTAAAGAGACACTAGACGCTATTTATTGTTAAATTACAATATTTTAAATATGAAACTGTTTCATACGTTGTCAGTGTCCACTTTACTCCACAATGTATTTTTCACTTCGTGAAAACATGATGTGTGGCGTGAGAGCGCATGGGTTGTCGGGTGGGTTTTGCGAAGGGTCAGTTGGGTGAGAAGTTTTGGATTTGTGTTTAGAGTTTCGAGAGCAGGAGGCATAATTTCAAAAAAGGTGTTTAAGCAATCAAACTATAATAAGTAATTTCTTTAAATATTATGCATTAAAAATATTAATAAATGTTAATTTCCAACATATTTTGCGTTCATTTTAAGCAAGCAATACAGTAACAACAGTTGAGTTAAATAAAACTACTCAACAGGTTGGGCAAACATTTAACCCAATTGCTGGGTTTATCCATTTTCAGCCCTTTATTTTTAGAGTGTATTAAATGTAGAAACATTTTTCCATACTCATGGCTCAATACTATGCAAACAGTATGAATAATTTTAACTTTAGTAATTTCATGACACCAGTCTCAACCAGTACCAGTATCATCATGCTCATGTCATGGTCAATTAACTCCAATAGGGGTCGCTGCTGATCTGCTCTCCAGCTGATTTCACCGGCCTCAAGCTAGTCAATTAGCCACAGTGAGTCATATTTCAACGCCGCTACAGATTTATGACTGGAGAGAGGCCAATTCAACAATGCATAATGATGAAATAAATAGTCGAAGCAAGATTAAAAACAATAAATGACATGGCGTGGGCAAATCATCATAATCATTTGTAACCAGCTTCCCCCATTATCAGAAAATAAGCAAGCAAACATACAAGAGCTCTGTGCTATTTCTAAGCTACCGTTATGAGTTATAATTAACTATATTAAAATTACTGTCATGCATCAAAAATATTATAAATGCCCTGGGAGCTTGGTTATTGCCAAATGCTTATGTCTAATAAGAAAATCTTCATTTTGATCATGCCATCAATGGATTTTAATGCTCGATGGAGCCATGTGCTGCTTCTCAGTTAGTCCTCACCTCAAAATCAGTTCAAAATCTCATGGGGAATTGAATCATTGATATCGATCCATAATGAGTCGGATTGGATCATGTCATCAAGCCGCCTCCAGCAGCACAGTTTCATCCCCGTATGAAGAATGAACTCATGGAAAAATATGTGCCGGGTGAAATCACGCTCAATAGCTGGTGTCTGCCTGATCTGGGAGCTGATTGAAACAGACGATGCTCATCGCACACGCCGTCTCAATACAAATCCCCATCAGTCTGTCAGTGAGTAACCGTCAGAATCAAGAGCTGTCAAGATCCCATCACAGTCAATCGCTCAAAAGTGAAAAGGGTGACAATTTTTGCTAGATTTTAAATAACCTGAAGGGAAATGTTATTTCTTTTTCGTAGCTCATTAGATTTAATGGAGTTCTCAATTTTACTCAGTTGAAGTATTAACTTTGTCTTGGATTCTCCGAAAATGTTTCCTCCTTGGGGGGGAAATTGAAGCAAATGGGCCGAGGTTGACATACAGAATGTCAGATCATTCGCTCTTGGTGAATTTGATGAGAAATGTTTGAGTTCATGCTGAGATTTGGAAGCTTGAAAAGCCATGAAATAAAAAAAACTCACAATTGAGGATTTTATGATAAAGATTTGGGTGATAAGGTCAGAATTGCGTGCTATAAAGTCAGAACTACGAGTTATAAAGTCAGAATTGCGAGTTCTAAAGTCAGAATTGCGAGTTATAAAGTCAAAATTGCGAGTTAGAAAGTCAGAATTGCGAGTTATAAAGTCAGAATTGCGAGTTACAAAGTTAGAATTGCGAGTTACAAAGTCAGAATTGCGAGTTATAAAGTCAGAATTGCGAGTTATAAAGTCAGAATTGCGAGTTACAAAGTCAGAATTGCGAGTTACAAAGTCAAAATTGCGAGTTATAAAGTCAGAATTGCGAGTTATAAAGTCAGAATTGTGAGTTACAAAGTCAGAATTGCGAGTTATAAAGTCAGAATTGCGAGTTATAAAGTCAGAATTGCGAGTTAGAAAGTCAGAATTGTGAGTTATAAAGTCAGAATTGTGAGTTACAAAGTCAGAATTGCGAGTTATAAAGTCAGAATTGCGAGTTATAAAGTCAGAATTGCGAGTTATAAAGTCAGAATTGAGTTATAAAGTCAGAATTGCGAGTTATAAAGTCAGAATTGCGAGTTAGAAAGTCAGAATTGTGAGTTATAAAGTCAGAATTGCGAGTTATAAAGTCAGAATTGCGAGTTAGAAAGTCAGAATTGCGAGTTATAAAGTCAGAATTGTGAGTTAGAAAGTCAGAATTGTGAGTTAGAAAGTCAGAATTGTGAGTTAGAAAGTCAGAATTGCGAGTTAGAAAGTCAGAATTGCGAGTTATTTACAGTATAAGACAATACAGTTGACATGCTGATGTCAATGATGTTGATGGCAATGTTGACATTTCTTATAAACGCGATTTTATAGATAGTTTATACTCTTTATTATGTACATAAATGGACTAACGTGAACATATTTGGACAGGCTGAGAACCCTGTTTTGTTTTCAGACAGTTGAAGACATGGGCAGTGAGACGGGGAAAAACATTTTTTAAAAGTTTAACTTCTTTTAACTTGAGCGCCACGTTTTTAGAACTCCGTGTCATGCGCAAGATAAAATACAAGAGACGTGAGCGCAACGGTCAAACACTTCCGTCCACGGCGTGTTTACATTGAAAACAATGGAATAGTAGCGCGGTGGAATGGAAAACGCGCTCTCTTGTCACTGCACATGTGCATTGGCTGGTCTAGCCTGGAAAATAACATTTTTAACATTATTTGAGCATAAGAAACTACATGTATGGGACAGTTCATGTCAGATGAAAAAGTTTATTTAATTGTGAGTTTCAGGATTCCCCCGTTCAAATAGACAGGATTTGGTCTTGGATGCGTTGCAAATATGGCCGCCGACTGAACAGACTTTGCTTGAAAGTGACTTTAGAAACATCAGAGAAGGAGACTGTCCAAAGCTGAAAAATGTACCATCATTTTACTCACTCTCATGTCTTTTGAAACTTCTTATGATGTCTGCGAGTCGCTTATAAAACGCATTTTGGAGTTTGACAGCTCAGACGTTCTGCTAAACTTTTGTGTTTCACAGAGGAAGAAAAAGACTGGAACAGCATGAGGATGAGTAAATGATGAAACAATTGTAATTTTTGGGGGTGATTGAGTCCCTTTAATCTCATTTCTGTGAAGAAGAAAGAACTGAGGTATTAAAAAGATTTTTCTTTCCTATGGGAAGCTACAAAACCCAGACAGTAGCTTATTTTCCAAAACACTCAAATAATCAGACGAGGAACCATCTTGAATTCATTTCCAAGCTGTTTGGCTGGCGTTATTATATAATGACACTGTCTCTTCCCTATTCACTCAGACTCTTAAACTACACGAAAACCTTTTGTGCAAAACTACATGCGTCACTTCGGGTGACATAACGTCCATCACCTCGACACTCATTTAGATGCCTGCGTCTGCTCAGAGTTTCAAATCCAATGGTTTATCGCAGCAGGGTGCAAACTCAGAGCAAAATAAGCCTTCAAAAGTTCTGAAACCTGTGGGTTTTGAAACCAAAGCTTGGTTTAAAAATGCAAAATCATTCATTTAATCAGTGTCTACGTGAAGAACCGCCTCTGCCATTTCATGTACAATCACACCTAATCAAGCCCGCTTTGACACTGTTAGTTTAATGGGTTTTTTCTCAAACAGCTGGGAAAGGTGAAAGCTCCTCCAGGTCACACTACAGCCCATCGACGGCTAATGACAGTGTGTGAAAAACTACGCCTCAAAATACGGGCAGATTTTTCTCTGTGGGCGCACACAGTAAGATTGGGCATGTTCAGAGAGTGGCGTGATACTAATGTTTTTGCAGTATTTAATTCGAAATGTACAATAAACAACCAAATAAAACAGTGTTTGTAACAGTGTATCGCATAATCCAATGTGCTCAACTTGACAACTTGACCTTCCATTTCCAGTGGGATTAATGTACTGGAAGTAATATTAACGGCAAATTCTTTCATCGTTTATAATATGCCCATATGGAAAATTTTGGGAATATGAAACATCAAACTATATTTTGTGAAACGTAAATATCACAAAAATTTACATAGTAATAGCAGGTAATTAAACATAATGAAACACATTGAATTTTTTTCTTGTAAAACATACTACAATAATCTTTGCTGACTTCGAAAAATCATTTTTTTACTGTGAACCAATGGAATAAAGTGACATGCGCGTGGTCAAAGTTCTTCAACAACAACTAAATGAAAACTACTAAATGTATTTTACAAATACAATGAAGATTAAATAAATATTTTAAATGGAGAACATAAATACTTTATTTTAGTTAGTGTGTAATGTTGCTGTTTGAGCAGAAACAACATCTGCAAAGTTACGACACTCAATGCAAAGAGAGATATTTTCTTTTACAGAAATCACTGGTAGGGACTACAACGAGCTTCTTCCCTGGTTAGTGACATCACAAACCCTAAAATTTACATAAACCCCACCCCCGAGAACATGCAACAAAGGGGGCGGGGCCATGTTGGTCCGCTTTAGAGAAGAGGAAGAGTTGTTGTAGTCGAGTGTTGATGGCGTCATTTTACGCCGGACTGCTTCACAAACGAGGGTCAATTCAAGGAAAAAAGATGAACATGACGACACATGCTAGTGATGAGTTGATCAACTCCACAGCAACTACATCAATTTATCCACTAACCATTCAGAAACGTCTAAAAGTTGTAACTTCTTCCTGAGTCTCTCCATCAGTGTCGACTCCGGTTTAAACAATGTAAGGATGAACACAATCCATATTTTTTCTGTGTGAGATTCTCCAGCTTTGTTGTTGTTGAGCTGTTAAAGCTCCGCCCTCTTCTGGAGCAGCAGCTCATTTGCATTTAAAGGGACACACACAAAAACGGCGTGTTTTTGCTCACACCCAAATAGAGGCGAATTTGACAAGCGATAATAAATGATCTGTGGGGGATTTTGAGCTGAAACTTCACTGGAAACACCAGAGACTGATATTACATCTTGTGAAGGGGCATTATAGGTCCTCTTTAAGCTTTTTGTCTCACACTTATTTATGACTCTCGTTAATTTATAATCCCTGTGACTTTCACAGACAATACAGACTTACTGCCAAATTAGATATACCATAAGCAGAATGTTTGTAACATAATTTCTACACTGATATCAGAGATTAATTGAGGTCGGAAATGATTAAATTCCCTGCAAAAAAAAGTCTTTGTAGTTCCTGGTGGATGAGTAAATCCGAAAGAAAACGGCAGCCGGCAAACTTCCAAAAAAAAGGACTTTTTCTGCACAAAGACAGATCGCTGTGCTGTGATGTGCTTCAAAGCCCAATGAACTCTGGCTTAGAAACTGATCAGAGACAAACGTGGAAAGCTCTGATCAGACATTTGACCTCACAATCCCACGACTTGTCCAACAGCTGTCTAATGGACTACACTTATTTCTGCCTCCAGAAAACAATTCCTCAACGGATCTTGACTGTCAAAACCTGATGTGTTATTTTGAAGAAACAGATGCTGGAAAAACTGATGCAGGCTTTTCCATTCCATGCAGCTCAAAAAATGCAACTCCCTCTCGCAGATGGATCCGGCTAATGATAGCGTTGTGTGACTATCTTCTCTGGATTGTAATCAACACATCACGTTTTGTGTTCGAGATGCGCCGGCTGAAACCAAACACGGAATAAACAACGTGAAATCACACACTGACAGCGCAAGACATTTGAAGAGAACGATTTACACTGATAATTACTCCTGACAGCACTGCAACATCAAATGTCCGGGACATTTATCTGAGACCGGCTTGTTTACATATGTGACATGTATGTGCCTGTACTGTAATTAGGCTAAATGCAGATACTGCATGCATGGAAGTTATCATTATATACAAAACATACTATTTACCCATCAGCCTGCAGCCAATATGCAAGCTCCATTGCTGTGCTTCCCAGTAACTGCTAAGCGTGCTTTATAAGCTAGATATTTCATGCATTACATGCATTTTTGGTTACACAGGAACGTCAAAGCGAAGCCAACGCCTTTTACAAGCAATGCAACAGGGTGTGTGAATCAGTGCTCCAGAGGGACCCTTCTCTACTGGCTTTAAATATCAACTTCTTGTCCAACACTCAACAATTAGGAAACCAAAAAGAAAGAATCTATGCTTGACAAAGAGAGTGTTTGTCATCTTGAGCTTGCAAAATTAATGGCAGCTCTGTAAATGCCAAATACTTTTTTATTAATTTTAAATGATATGTATATTAAAGGATTAGTTCACTTCAGAATTAAAATGTCCTTATAATTTACTCTCCCCCATGTCATCTAAGATGTTTATGTCTTTCTTTCTTAAGTCAAAAAGAAATGAAGGTTTTTGAAGAAAACATTCCAGGATTTTTCTCCATATAGTGGACTTCAATGGGGTTCAACGAGTCCAAATGTCAGTTTCAGTGCAGCTTCAAAGGATCTACATGATCCCAGAAGAGGAATAAGAGTCTGATCTAGAGAAACCATCGCACGTTTTCTAAAAATGAATAAAAAGATTTTTATACTTTTTAACCACAAATGCGCATAAAGCGTCACACGGAAGTACCGCGTTAAACCTCCATCTCATTTTTAACTTAAAAATCATTTTTTCAACTTAAAATCGTCCGACATCGTTGTTTTACCTTTTTTAAAAGACCATTTTAATTAGTCTTTGCATGTTCGCTTTGTAAACACTGGATCGGTACTTCCTCCTACATCACATGTGACCTTTCCAACATGATTATGGAATGTGTGGAGCATCAGGGCAGTGCAAGATGAGCTTTTGTGGTAAAAAAGTATACAAATGTTTATTTTGTTTATAAAATGTCCAATGGTTTCTCTAGATGAGACTCTTATTCCTCATCTGGGATCATGTAGAGCTCTTTGAAGCTGCACTGAAACTGACATTTGGACCTGTTGAACCCCATTGAAGTCCACTATATGGAGAAAAATCCTGGAATGTTTTCCTCAAAAACCTTCATTTCTTTTCGACTGAAGAAAGAAAGACATGAACATCTTGGATGACTTGGGGGTGAGTAAATGATCAGGACATTTTAATCCTGAAGTGAACTAATCCTTTAAATAATTTAAAATAAGAAATATTTTCAAAACTCTAAGCCAAGAGAGACTTTCCAGGGAGATGGTGGTTACAATGGGTGCATGTAAACAGATCATGATGAATGGCTTTTGAGACGTCATTGCGCTCTGAAAAAAAAAAACAGTTGCAATGGATCAAACAGGAATTTCAAGAAGGTTTTACACATTTGCGTCACTGACGTAGAAGGCATGACACAAGTGCTCAGAATGCTGTAAGTCTTATACTCAGAGACTGCTGTTGCTATTTTGCAATTATCATGCTGATCTAGATAAGGAAATTTGGATAAGGATAATTTGTAAGACTTCCAAATAAATATAGCCCACAAATTAAAATACACCTCTCCTCAACAAGCCACATGATTTGAGAAATTATTTATGTCTCTAACACAAATGATACAGAATATCAGTTTATTGCTTAGGGTTATAGGTTTTTTCCAATCACTAACTTTAATATGAGCAATTAGTAAGTGATGTTGCCTTAAAAAATGCAACTAATCAGGCTAGCAAGAGGTGGGTCTAATTAAATTGGAACTAGGCTTAATTTAGTTTTTAGGCTCTACTAGAACAGGTTTTCATGCTTGAATGTTCATATTCTCCATTGTTCAGCTCCTCTCTTCCCAGTCTGTCAGTAACGCTCTGTTTAATTCCTGTCTCTATGAAGCCCCGCCTTCTGAAAAGCACAATGTGCTCTGATTGGTCGTGCTGGAGCAGTGTGTTGTGATTGGTGTTTGGGAAAAGTCCAGCCTCTTACCATAACCGCCAGTTTCACTAACTCAACCAAACTCCGCCCCTTTATTCTGCGTATGAATTATTTAAATGAGGAATATTGTGAATAAAACTCAAGATGGAGGCGTGTCAGGGAGAAACAGACACTGATATAGAGAAGAACTCCCACTGGAGGGAGTTTACAGAGCTTTTTCACGCTCAGGCAGTAACATTACACACTAAAGAAAGTAACTATTGTTTTGCACTTGAACTTCCAGCGGCCCTAAAGAGTATTTGGTTACACAAGTCACACTAAAAAAAAAATGTCAGAATGTTTGCATTAGATATAAAATATCAAACATTTTGGCATTTATTTTAAAGAAAAAACAAAATGTTTCAGAGACATTTCACAAAAGAGGTTTCTCAATTGTTGAATGATAAAACAATGTCCAAAGTAAAGCTTTGTTTGACCTTGGTTAGCAGATCTTGTGCATAGTTAATGTGATTCTCCACATGTGGTTCCTCTAGGATTTCCTTCATACTTTCACTTCCAAAACATCAGCTGGTTCAAAGATATTGAGACAAAATTGAATAATACCATTTCAGACAGTTACAATTGAGAATTAAGTGTCCTAATACTCTTTGTGGTCACTGTGTAGGTGTCAGGTGACGTACTTCAATGTGAGTAGCACAATCAAGATTATAAGAAGCCCTGAAAACAAATATGCAAGTTCTAGTTTCAAGTTTTAAGACACACACACAGACAAATATTCCGCATTCTATAGTATTTTACAAAACCATCAGTGCTCATGTTTTTAATGAAACAAACCAAAAAGGATCTAAAGAATCTGTAAGGACTTCTTCATCTCCAAAGAACAAACCTACACTCTAAAACAACCCAATTGCTGGGTTTGTCCATTTTCAACCCAACCTGGGTTGTTTTTAACCAAACAATTGGGTTAAATGTTTGCCCAACCTGCTGAGTAGTTTTATTTAACTCAACTATTGTTTAGAAATTTCTGTATTGCTTGCTAAAAATGAACCCAAAGCGTGTTGGACATGAACATAATAATAATTAAACATTTATTAAATTGCTCATTACTAAATGTTCACCTTTTGAATATTATTATTGCCTCTAGTAATTATGTGTCTGATATTAATTTCCAACCTATTTTGTGTTCATTTGAATCCAGTCATATAGTAATTTTTAAACAATAGTTGAGTTAAATAAAACTAGCCAGCACGATGGGCAAACATTTAACCCAAACGCAGGGTTAAAACAACCCAATCGCTGGGTTGGTCCATTTAACCCAGTATTTTTTAAGATCCCTATATGGCCAAAAAAGGTTCTTCCAATAGAACTAAAAACCCCAGCAGGATCTTCACATTATCAAATACAGTAGAAACTGAAGGATCGAGAAATATTCTGTAATTCTTCAGAAAACCAGTGTTCTATGAACCTACAAACCAAAAAGGAACGGAAGAACCTACACTTCCTGGCACATCAAGATCCTTCTTTATCTCCAAAGAAGCAACTCTATACAGCCAAAAAATGATCCTTCCAACAGAATTAACAACCACTCCAGGATCTTCACATACTCAAGTTCTGTGGAAAATAAAGCTCAGGTTTGATGTTGTTTCACAAAAAAAAATTTTATTCTGTAGTTATTTAGAAAACAATCGATGTGATGGTGCTTTAAAGAACCCAAAAACAAATACCCTCAACTGAAGAACATCAAGAACTTTCTTAAACTCCATAGACTCTTAAAAATAAAGTTTCCAAAATGAGGTTTTTGCAGCAACGCAATTGACCCTTCACAGGCGGTTTGATTGACAGGCGATCTGACCAATCATAGCCCCGAATCCACCATTTTGTCCATCAAAGCAGTCAGGGGAGTTAGTAGATTAACGTTGATGAACTTGAACTTGAAAAATTGTGTGTCCTCACGTCTTTCCACACTTGAAACAACATTCCTTCTGATGTTCATTCATGTTTATTTCATGCTATAAATGAACTGTGTGACGTGAGAGCGCATGGTGTGTCGGACATAGCAACAGTAAGTAAAGGGGGCGGGTCTTTGCGAACGGTCAATTGAAGAACTATTGCAAAGAACTTCTTAAAAGAACCATTTCAGTCTTAGTGTGAAGAACATTTTAATTATATATTTATAAAAAACTATTTCCATTACAAAGAACCTTCAGTGCAATGGAAAGACTCGACTGATTTTTAAGTCGTTTCATTAACCGAATTAAGAACCTTTATTTTTAAGAGTACAGCAACTCAAGACCTCAACACACCTAAAAAAGCAAGAAGTTATTTGCTGAAACTAACAACCACTGAGGATATCTTCAACAGGATCACTTCATTATACATTAAGGCGTCTTTAAAAGATGTCACATTTCAAGAAACCAATCCAAACACTGCACAATTCAATCGCTACCACAACAAGGAAATAAGATCTCTTAGCAACGACAATCTCAACTTACTTAGAGATGTCAGCGTGCCCGAGACTAGATAAAGACTGACAGCGAAGAAACTCACCTGTGATGCCCAGTGAACTAGAAGAAACGCTTGCTTTCGTCTACAAGAGGCTGTTGGACATCTACACGCATTGGCTTGTTACTCCAACGAAGAGAATGTGAATGAATTCTTGAGTGTTGAGCGTAGTTAGCAGCATGTGTGGTTACACGCTGGTTTACAATGATGAGACTGATTGTATGTGCAGCTCAAGCCAATGATGTGTCACATACACACCCACCACCCCCTTCCAAACCAGCAGATCTGGCTCCAACTCGCCGCAGGAGAAGACGAGGCTGCGTGTGCAGCTCAGCTGAGGAACAACCTACTAAACCTTTGACAATGAGCTCTAATCCCACACAGCGCTCATTCACGCCATTGTTTGTGCAAACGAAAGCAGCACCACACCTCTCTGAGGTTTAACCGGCCTGCAACGCTTTTCAAACGCTATTTGGATCAAATGCCTCGTCAATGGAGCCGGTTTGGTCGTGGCGGTCAGGAAATCGGATACAGTGTGACAATGATGTTATTGAGCTTGGGAAGAGTTTTTGTGGTCAGTGTAGTTTGAATGGCCGCTTCCACATTCAAAGTTAGGAAAATCTTAAAGACCAGGTGCAGAGTTCAACTGAGATGCCAATAAAACCTGCGCTGATGTCCGGAGTCAACGGCTACATGAGAGAAAGGAGGAATTTCATCAAATATAAAGAACCGAAGACCAGAAAACACTGACAATCCAATGCATAATGAGACATCTAAACCAACCACTGCAGACACAAGAAGGATGAGTCATCACAAAATAACAACCATTTTCTTTATTCAATAGCTCAGTTTATTCTGCCTATTTATTTGTCAAAAAATTGTTTGAATTAATATTTTTTTCAACACACCGACATCAAATTTTGAATCTATTGATCTCTTCCCTCGTAGTCTATAAATATTTTTATAGGTCACATAATAACATGATGAAATATAAACTCAACTTAAATTTCTATGCATAATTTCAAACACCGATTATTAAAGTCGCGATGAAACAGAACAGATCTCTTTTTTTTCTATATCGTGACACACATTGGAGTAAAAATTTCAGGCGGCTACTTGGATCTATTCATCAGTTGCTGATTGAGTTTTGAGGAGTGGGCATTGCACTCAAAATGGAGGTAAATCAAAAAGCGAGCTTGCGGAAAGGGGCGGAGTTTAAACAGACTAAATGATTGGAGGAATCCTACATACATCACCAGAGATATAGACCTTATGTAGCCCCGCCCCTTTTATCGCTGAGCTTGGCGAGTTGTCTTCTGGTTTGTATTTCCCCAACATTAAAGGCGCAAAATGTTTTTTTTCACCACTAGGGGGCGCTAAACTCTTCAAAACAATCATGAAGATGTAGTTTGATGACGTCGTGAATATGGAATCACGGAACTTGTCGTCATGCGTATTGATTTAATAATGTTTAGGGGGAAATAATGTTTATGGATGAGTGAACGCATGTTTTAACATGACTGTGGTGTGAAGGAGGGCGGGGCCGAGAATCACGGGCGAGATTAATAATGACAGACAGATATCAGTGTCACACGCGGATATAAAGAGACGAAGACAGTTCTTTCTACCGAACAAGTGCTGAAACACTCCTCATACAGGTCAGTTTATTTGATGATTAAAACTGTGAGGTAACGCAGCGCTGTTTCACTTGGTCTAACGTTACACTATCATACTAAACTGTATTTGAGTGTGTTGAAAGTTGTAATGTTTAGTATTAGTTTGTTGACTATATGAGATTTAACAGTAAGCTAGATCAACATTACAGTATCATACTGATGATATTCTAACACTTCGTCGTGTTGAGCTATATAACATTGATTAGTCTTATAGCCTACATTTGCTTACCTTGTCTAATAACGTGCAAGAGCGCCGTCAAAGTTTGTCGCAAAGCTCTCGCTATCTCGGAAATGCCACGCCGACATTGATCCTCGTTTTATTTCTCCTTTTGTCCCAAAGTTTGCTTGCCATGGTCCATAATATTTGAACGAAACAACAGCAGCTGCTAGACGTTACGCAGCTGTCGTGTCTGTTGCCATGGTTACTATGCAGCACAAGCAGAAACCGGGGATAACGCCGATATTACGTCATTGACAGGCGACAAGGGAGGGACGGGCACTATTTAAAACTGCGATTTGTTCGGAATTTACAAATTCTTGGAAACGTTTAGGATAATGTAAGTACACAGCTGAACGAAATATATATATAACACTGTGCACGTGGTTTTTGGATATTTTAAAATAAAAAAAATTACATATTGTGCCTTTAAGGTAAGATCTTACGGACACATGAATGAACCGCTCGTTTTTAAAATCTTCCCGGTGTGGTGAGAAATCAAGTCCCCCGAGTGATCCCAATGGTTCAACGGGTAGTATTATTAGCGCCTGATTAGAATTCCTGCAACATCACATTGTGATTTATATCGTTTCAAAGCCGTTATAATGACCATTAATATCTTTTAGATTACATGGTTCATACTGAAGCTATAGTTTGTGTAATCAAGCATTCCTCGTTCTTACTGTTTTTAGTTAGCTTATGCACTAGCATAGTATTCATCTACCCGATTAGCATGCTAGCTTAGCTTATATTATGTTAGGTATGTTTTTTTGCTTCCAATATCTGTTTCCAGATTGTTTAGTATGCAATGCATAGGCATTAGGCATGTTGTTTGTTTGTGCACTTAATATAATAAACATCATAAAACTGTGAAATAGGTTATGATTAAATAACAACTTTTGATCAGGCAATTTCACCTGGGTCCTAAAGGAGACCAGATTCCTGGCTTGAGTTCTCCTACTGACATCCGCTTCAAACATTACAATGCTCACGAAAACTTTCGTTAACTAATTAAGCTAATTACTCTTGGACAGCGATGGCATAGAATTATACAGAGCTACCGCAAAAATGGAACACAAAATTCTAAAGATGCACCTTTGTGCATTTCTCTGGTGCATAAAGTCTATAAAAGAAGAACTGAGTTTTGGATATTCTGATTAAACATTAAGAGGCCATAAAAACAGTGTTCGAATATTAAACGTGCATGGATGAATCTTTTTCATGGATTAAAATTTAACTTCATGCCAATGTTTCTGAAAATATTTACTGAAAAATAAAATGCACTGTTAAAAACTACAGCAGTATTTCTTTCCGTTCTGTCAAATTCAAATTACAATTCTACATCCTGTTTGCTACCTCAATTTCAATTCATTTTCATTTCAATTCTGAATGGCACACGATCCTGACACACAAGTTACAACAAAACACTCATTTGCCAGTGACCTTTAATCATGTACCCTGGAGTCATAAAGGAAAGACAAACAGCAAAGTACAGCCTCCATGTTGGCTGTTTTCTAGATTCCCAAAATTGGCCGAATGTAATGTGTTGTATGTTTCACACCTCAATGCATTTGCTCATTTCCACTGAATCGCATGTAATGGGGCCACTAACAGCACAAAACAACATTGTGATATGCTATTTGCCTTGTCACAAAAGCCATTATATTGATGCAGATCGGCCTAATTTAGTAACAAAATGAGTGCGGCCTGTCAGCCAACATCAGCGTCTCGTCTTAGCTCAAAGGAATTGCGGTACTCAAGTGTATAATCTGGCCAAATAAGGTTTTTGCAAACAAATAAAGGGATGCAGCAAAGGAACTGATCCTTAATTAAATATTCAGCACGCGATGATTGTGATCAATGCAAACCATGATGCAAAACAGGCTGGATGTCAATGTTTAAGCAACCCAGCTGGTGTGAACAGTGCAATGTGCATCCCATATGTAAGCGTTACATATTCAGAGTGGAAAAGCTACAAAGAATAAGGTTATTTTTTGTAACTTAAAATAAAAAGCGCTATGGCTTTCGTCTGCTCACGTAAACTACCGCAACCCCATGCATTTAATGAAGCGAGCACGATGACGTGTCTGTTTGCGACAAGGAAATGGGTTAAAAACAGCTGGTCGGGAAAAAAAAACCTTTGAGAGTTAATGTGAACTTGTGCTGACGCGTTCCTGCTTATCCCAAAGAAAACACAGTGACGGGCTCCGAGCGCCAGTGGGTGTTGTTTTTACGTGTCTGCAGCTCACAAAGGGTTGGGAAAGGCGTGAGAAAATGCGATATGTGCCATGTACCATCAACAGAGATATTTCCACTCTAACCCTAAAGTAAATTTTCACCACAAATTCAATATAATAGCCCTGTAAATTATGGGTAGAGGTCTGTTTTCTGAGATATTTGGAAGTACAGTATAATGTCAAAAGCAATTATTCTTAACACAGCTGTTGTAAAAAAAAGACTTTGGAGGGGATAACGACCGTGTAAAACCAATTTAAAGGGATAGTTCACCCAAAAATGAAATTACTCAAGCCATTCTGGGTGTATATGACTTTCTTTTTTCAGACGAAAACACAATCAGAGATATACTTAAAAATATCCTGGCTCTTCCAAGTTTTATAATGACAGTGAATGAGGGGGGATTTTGCCCAAAAAGCCCAAAAAAAGTGTATCCATTCATTATAAAAAATAATCCATATTGCTCCAGGGGGTTAATAAAGGCCTTCTGAAGAGAAGCAATGGAGTTTTGTAAGAAAAATATCCATATTTAAAATTTTATTAGCTATAATAACTAGCTTCCAGCAAATGGCCAAACTTTATAATGGCAATGATTTGGGGGCGAGATTTTGAAGCCAAAAAAATGCATCCATCCATCATAAAATACAATTCCAGGGGGTTAATAAAGGCCTTCTGAAGCAATGGGTTTTTGTAAGAAAAACATCCATATTTAAAACTTTATAACTTAAAATAACTAGCTTTCGGCACACGTCCGTACACATACTGCGCAAGTCGACTTTCGCCACCAGAGTGACCCCTGATGCGACCTATGTTGTAGGATGTAGGAGTATCGTAAGCTTAGACGGCTCTCGCGATTTAAACAAATAGGGCTGTGCAACAAACTCAAGCTCCTTTTCTCTTACATCGAAATCCTCCGACATTTCTCTTTAAAACTTATGTTGTTTTCTTCCGTGTTCATCATCACGTCATGCGTCAGGTCAGAGGTCACTCTTACGCCGCAAATCGATGCGTACGGCCATCTGTCGGAAGCTAGGTATTATAGTTAATAATGTTTTAAATATGGATATTTTTCTTTAAAAAAAAACCATCGCTTCACCTCAGAAGACCTTTATTAACCCCATGGAGTCATATGGATTATTTTTATGATGGACGGATGCACTTTTTTTTGCTTCAAAATCTCGCCCCTTTTCACTACCATTGTAAAGCTTGGAAGAGCCAGGATATTTTTAATATGTCCGACTGTGACATCTAGGATGGCTTGAGGGCGAGTAAATCATGGGATAATTTTCATTTTGGGGGGAACTAACCGTTTAATAGTTTAAGAATCAGTTAAAAAAGGGTTAAGCTCTAATCTGAATATTGCTGATGGACTCTCATGGCTGTGAAAGAAATAGTAGTTCACACAAAAATGAAAATTATCCCATACTTTACTCACCCTCAAGCCATCCGTATTTTACCTTCTCCTTTCAGCCGAACACAATCAGAGTTATATAAAATAATAAGTCGAGTGACCTCTGACCTGTAGAACGTAGCTCCTCTTCTCTTATGTTGCAAATCTTCTGACATTTTTCTTTAAAACTTCTCATTTTAGACTTCTAATTCGTGACCGGCGTTTTGATTTGCTCTATCCTCCGTGCTTCCGAGTTCATCGATTCTCACCTAATTCTCGCCTACGTCCTACATAGGGTCAAAGGTCACCCTTCAACAAGAACTCGACTCTCTCATGAACTCGCCTACATCTGTTGCCGGAAGCCAGTGATTATAGTTTATGAAGTTTTAAATATGGATATTTTTCTTTAAAAAAAACCATCGCTTCACTTCAGAAGACATTTATTAACCCACTGGAGTCGTATGGTTTACTTTTATGATGGATGGATGTACTTTTTGGCGCTTCAAAATGCCGTGATCAAAGAAATATTATCCGTGTCCCGCCCAAACTCTCTCAATCATCATGGCGTCCGTCCACATAAAAGATGAATATCATGACAGGGGTCATATTAATCAATTTATAGCAAGTCCACTTATAATGTTAGTCAAAGTTTGTTACATCAAAAACAGTCATAAAGGGTTAGTTCACCCAAAAAATAAAATTATGTCATTATTTCCTCTCCCTCGTGTCGTTCATATTCAGAACACAAACGAAGATATTTTGATGAAATCCGAGAAGTATACGAGTCGTCCATAGACAAGCAATTTAACCACCATATTCAAGGTCCAGAAAGGAACTAAAGACACCGTTAAATCAGTCAGTGGTTCAACCTTAATGTGATGAAGAGACGAGTATACTTTCTTATTTTTGTTTTGTTTTTGCACACAAAAAGTTTTCTCTAAACCAGCATTTAATATGCTGAGTCAACTAAGTCATTGTCGGCTGAAAACTGCAGTGTCTTATTCCATTCCCTAGTTCCCTAGTCGGGATCTATTGAACGTCAGGATCATAATGACCTCATTCCCAGCTGTAAAAGTACAGTACAACTCAGTGAGGACAATAAGGATTTTTTCTGGTGGTTGGCCACCACAAAAACAATGATCAATATTTATTTTTAGCAATGCATTTTTATATTCGCTAGAAAATCTATATTTTAAAATGTTACAATGTTATTTGCTTCAATAAGATTTCTATACAAAAAAAAAATCTTTAACAAAAAGAAAACTTACAACAAGCTGAAATTATACAACTATAAATGTGACTAGACAACAAAACAATGGCACACAATGCAAAACTGATCGGTATGTAGTTTTTAACCCATCGTACTGACACTTCCAAGATGCAACTTCATCAAAACCTCGTCCGTGTAAACCAGAAAACCAGTACACAATGCACATTCAAGGCATGACAATGAATGTCCATGGTCAATGCATTAAAGTTTTTGCATGCATGTGAAATCTCATACTTCCCTACTATATAGTAAGCTAAAACAGTATGCAACAAAAGAAGCATGTCTAAACTCACTTTACTCATAAAAGAGAAGGCAAAACACACCCGGATAAACTACCACTTCCAGAGAGATTCTGAAGTGTGCGTACGACGGACCTACACTGGTAGGTCACATGATAATGCCAACATGGCGAATGTAGTACATCCAGATTACATTCATAATCATACTATATACTTTTTGTGAAGTAATTACTTATTCAAGCACCTACTCAAGAGAGTATGCAATTTCAGACGCAGCCACTCAGTGATGCAGCAGAATTGGCCCAAAATGGCCTACGAGTTTTTCAACAGGCCTAAAATCATTTCAGCACCCCCGTTCAAGTGTTTTTATTGTGCGCTTTGGGAATTTCAAGTGATCAAACTTTTCAGCGCACTGCCAAGGGGAAAAGCACTAGAAAAATGGCAGATTTCCTGGCAAAATGCAAGGACTACTAGAGTGCTTATTGAGCAACAACCAGCAATAAATGGCATTTTTTTACCATGAAACAAAAGAAATATTTAGGAATACTGTTTGAAAACAGTCACACACAAAGGTGTCCGAAATCTATCGAGTAGGTGCTTATTTTGAATAAGTAATTACTTCACAACTGCTAAAAAATAAGTACATTCTATATAGTATAAGTGTGTGCAGTATACTACATTCGTCATGCTGTCATCACATGACCTACCAGCGTCAGTTGCTTTACTGCCATTCACAAATCCTCTCCCGTGACCTCATTGGATGATAAAATGTCCATTGTATGCACACTTCAGAATCTCGCAGGAAGTAGTAGGTCATCCGTGTTGTGTCCAGAAGGACATTTACACCAACCCCAACCCTAAACTTACCCTTACAATACTGCAAAAACAGTTATTAAATTAAATGAATAAATATTAAATGACGCAATGTTGATGTGCGCATGCCCAGTGGCCCTAGCCGTCTAGTCTGTACCGTTTTACGGCTACTACATAGTAGCCTCAGTCGCACACTTCCGTTTTGCCGCTGTTCCTTTAAGATTTCTATACATACATGACATTGACCAACGCTTCACATGTGAATTGATTAACATCGCTTACTCACGAACTTGCTGTGAGGTCCAATATAGTTTTAAACTGCCCATCTTTCAAAATCAGCCTTTTTAAATAGCTTCATTATATTTTAGCAATTCAAAAAACAATCCGCGCTAAAACGTACTGCGGGCGGTATTTACCTTGTCCGGACGCTGTCTGCAATTGATCGATGGGTCTAAATAATCATTTTTTTCAACTCTTCACTGTCCGTTTTCAATTTAAATGTACAATAAAATCTCTCGGTATCAATAGTTAGGTGTAAATTATTTTTTTGAAAATGTTGCGTGGTCACGTGGTGCGTAATTACTGGTCAGGATGGACCAATCACAGATGTTTATGATCAGAAATCAGAAAGTTCACTTATTATCCAGCAAGATTGCGGATTTAACTACACTGACACTGAAAATTGTGCTGAATAACGACAGAATTTAACATGTTTTTTTTTATTAAAATAAAGGTGACTTGAGTAAGTAGAATGGAAATTGTACTTAATTTAACAATCGTTTAAATTAATAGATGTATGAAAATACTTTCTACGGTGCAAATTTGTGAAAAGAGAAAAGATTTGAATGCCCTCCAATGAAATATTCTGAACCGCCGAGCGCCATCTTGAGGAAAAACAACTTACGGTTATTATAACGTGTGTGCTTATCATTCCGGTATCGCAGCCAAGAATATTTCTGAAGCACCTTTGTTTTGTTTTGTTTTTTTAATTTACTTTAGCTCTCAAATCTCTCGCGCGCTTACTGTCTCGCGTCACGTCAGGTGTGACGTCACTGACATCAAACATTGAGTTTTCAAAACACAGCATTCATCAAGACTGTTCCACCCTTTTTCTTTTTTTTCTCCCTTTTTTTACAGTCTTTGGTTCCACCTCAATGTTTTCTTATCCTGCCCTGAAAAAAGACTTTTAATTATGTATTTGCATAACCTAATCTTCTGATTTGTGCCAACTTACGGGTGCTAAGCATATTCACAGCCATAAGCTAGTATGCATTCATCCAGATAGTCTGAATGGAGAATCTGATGTCTTTGTACATCTCTTTCATTAGCACTAATCTAATGGTAAATTAGCTGAATGAGAAATAGCACTATACAATAGCTCGTTGCATAACCGCGGCTGCTTTTTCGTGATAAATGTGTATATGTGGAGCGTTTAATCACGGACCACCTGAATGTTACACTGCCAGCTGTCTGCATTAAGTTGGCTCAAAGTGAATATTTATTAACAGAGATTTGCAGACAGCATTGATTGTTGCACAGCACAGAAGAGCTTTTGTTTGTCAGACAGAATCATTGAACTTAGCGTGATGAATGGCTGGCGAAACTCCAGTTTGGAGCAAATATTGATCAATAATCTCACTGATACTATTACTGAACATGGTCTGATAAATGCAGTGTTGGTGTGCAGGTCACGCAACCAGTTCGGTGTGAGTTCACAGATTTATGACAAGTATGTTGTAAATATCATTTTTAATTATCATTTTATTGCATGAAATCATAATAAACTAGCTAAGTTGTAATAAAAGTACTTTAATAACACTTTCATTTGCAAACTCGTTTATTTAGTATTGAGACTTATCAAGCATAATACACATTTTTTTGTTAATGGGATTCATTAGGGTTATATAATAGAAACTCACGATCTTTATTCGTCTGCTAAAAACTATTTATTCCATAAAGGTTTTGTACAAAAAAAACAAAGGACTCTTCCAGCAATTTATTTAGTTATTCATTTTTGACAATTATCACTGTGTAATCTTTGCACATATTGTGAATTCATAATTCTGTCTGTTGCATTATATATTGATGTGTTCGTATGTTATATTACTATATTTATATTGATGCATCACTGATAAAATGTATACATGTTTTAATGTATATGGGTCATGGTACAGAACTGGCTCAAAGTCAGAGTTGGAAACATCTTAAACATCCACAAATTTTGTATGTATGCAGATTTTATAATATCCAAGGTACACATTAATTCTCATATTGTATTTTCAGAAAGTTTTGGAATATTTTTCCTCTCCCCAATTTTTTCACTACCGAAACATTAAGATTTTGTTTACATCTACCTTGTAAATATATTTTTTGCTATTTTTAAAAACTTTTTCACAGTAAATCAATAACGTTTACAATTTTAACAATATTTCAAGTCTAATTTATGAGATTTGTTGTATTTTGAATCCAATTTTTCTATGTAAAAGGCATAAAGTTTTATTTATACTGATTTCAAAGTGAAGGATTCATTAGTTTGAATAAACATTGAACCAAACACTATAACACATCTTAGCTGATAAGTCAATGTACTTTATTTTTGACAAAATATCCCATGTTTCGGTCGTGACAATAATGTGTCACAATACAGAATTTTAACACTTTAAAACATTTCAAAATAATAATGGTTTGCATAACTGTGTTAAAATTTTGTTTATTTCCCCCAAATAAATGATTATGTGTTCCCTTTTGTCACTACCAAAACAATGATGACATGCCTCGGTAATGACAATTTTACATATTTTTGAGCCTAGCTCAAAGATGCTAACCAACACATGGTTAGCTAGCACAGTTGTGAACAGTTGTACACACATAAAAACTAAATTTTATCGAATAACACTCAAAAAACAATGATTTCACAACCGAAACTTAACCACATTTTGTTCGTGATTGTTTCGGTAGTGACAATTTTAGATATTTTGGAGCCTAGCTCAAAGATGCTAATCAAAACATGGTTAGCTAGCACAGTTCTGAACAGTTGTACACAGAAAAAAGGTACATTTTATGGAGTAACACCCAAAAAAGTTTGCTTAATTGCGAAAAGAAAGGTGTTTGGTAATGACATTACTTAAAGTTACACTCAGATTTTCAGACTTTTGCACACATTTAACTCAAAATGATGGTCTATCTACTATGAAAGAGAAGCTATGACACAGGAATATTTCCAGATCAAAAATGTAGAAGTGTGTTAAAGCCAATGGACTAAAACATACACAGTTCCGGTAGTGACATGAAAATGCAGAACAAATTTTTTTACACAAAGTTTCATGATTTAAAAATAGAATATAAAATAAATATTGTTTTAACCACTTTTTAAAAATAAAATAATAATAATAAAAAAATATATCTTTAAAAATAATGTAAAAATTGCAAAAAATTATTTCAAGTTGAAGTTTAGGGGTTAGGGTTCGGCACAGTCACCCAACAAATGATGATTTAATGTATATTAATCTTACTGACATTTCAAATATTATTGTGGGATTCAATAGATAATAGAAAAATCTCAATAAACATCTAAAATTTGAATACTTTAATGCTTTTTAAATGTGTTTTTTGGTTGTGGGACAGCAGTTTGCACCAATTCTGTAGAATGGCCCTTATATGAACCTATGAAAATATCGATGATATTTACTCACTGTTAAAGCAAAACTAAATCTTGGTCATACAGTAATTCCACGTTTGGAGTTCTGTAGAACCTTTTGACCTTTGGGTTCTTTTGATCAAAATGATTCTAAATGGAACTTTTTGTGGGTTTGAGATATAGTGAATGATAAAACCGTTTCTTCTGAGCTTCGGCACTGAATTCTCATGCTATGCTATATTTAAACTCCTCTTTCAGAACCCAACATCTCTCTCTTGTCTCCGGCTGAGCTGAAACTGGATGGAGCCCAGAGGCTTCAGATATTGATCACCAGCTATAAAGGAAAGTGACCTTCAAAAACTCTATCTTCAACTTGCCGGATGATTCACTGCCTTTGAACATGCCGCTTAAAGAGATGTAATTAATGCGGAAACCTGCATGCCGGCAGCATTTGATTACCTGGAATAGACCAGGGGAGCCCAGGGCCAGCTGGGACATTTCTACATGATCAAGGTCTGTTTCAACTCTGAAACACAGAGGATTCACCGCATGCATGTGTTTTGTTTATGGCAGGCGACAGGCTTGTGAAGGAAAAAATATATTGTTTTGAAATTGCATGAATAATTATGTTCATTTGCGAGGATAATTACCACCGGTTTCATTTGATTTATTTCTAGCGAAATTGCATCTCCTGTTAGACATGAATAGAAACTGTGTATTTAGCAGGCATTGTGCTTCTGACTGCATTTCAGGCCATATTTACATGTGCGCAACATGAAGAAATAAGCTATTAGGGTTTCATTTTCATGTCTTCTGCAGCAAGTCTCTTTGTTGGTGTAAAAATGCAACACTACAGAGAGACATGAGCGTGTTTGACGTGTATTAGATGCCTCTAAACATGAATCTGTTTCAGGGAGAAGCTGCAAGTTCATATGAGATCATATGACGTTGTGCACTGAAGAGTGAATGATGTGTTGATGTGTGCATAGAAGGTAATACCATGATAAAAACAACACTGAAAGGCAAAACAATTTTAATTTATTATTATTATTAATCACTGTGCTTTTCTATTTCCATCATGGCAGGTTTGTACCAAACATACATATCCGCCAGTTTTCTAAAAGAGCTTAATTATTAATGCACTACTGACCTCTTGAGGAAGAAAGATGAAATACACTTCAGGACACAAATATAACGGATTAAAAACATGGAAAGTCTCTCATAGAAATTGAGGTGTATATTACACACCATAACATAATTATTCCTCAAATATATCACCTGTTTGTGGTAGATTGAGTTATTCGCACCAGTTATTTTTGAATGAAGGAATTGTCCAGTGGACGAAAAAAAAAGAGTGGACAAAAACTCTGTAAAATAGTTTTGAAAGTTGTGAGTTATGAAAGCTACGTGATCTAGATTATAGAGTGATCTAGATCTTGCCAGATTATAAACATGCTGAAATGAAATGCGCAAGAAAAACATCATACAGTTATATAGATTTATTCTCTACTTCAATATTTGTGATCACAGTGCAGACGTCCAAATCAGTAACAATAACTCCAGAATTTGCACAAAATCAAAACATTAGAGACATAGAAGTTTTAAAACAGTGTTATTAGATGATAAATTCATCCAGAATGGTAAATTGCGATCCATTATTTTAGAAACGCATGTAAAAGCTGCCTGGCTTAATCCAGTTTACAGAAAATAGCCTTAAATGATATCGAACTATACTTACAGTACCGTGACCACAATCAGTTATAAATAATCAAGTGATACAATGTGAGGTTTTTTTTTAGTGTTATGTGAGATGTTAAAACACTGCACAAGTTATAACTACTTTAAAGCCAAAGAAACGTGGACTAATAGTGTATCACATACAAACATACAAAGTATAAAAATAACACATGCATCAGTAGTTGTAGTGACACTGAGATCTACCGTACAGCATTTATAAATCTATTCTAAGTATAAAAACTGATTTTCAGAAGTCATTTTCTAGTGACCAGCACAAATTGACGTTAAACTGACCATCAGTGACGACATGATTTCCAGAACTGAGAACTGAACAGCTGTTCGACGACACCTGCAGCTGAAACTAAACTAATTACAGCTCGTTAAAAATAGAACGCAACTGATTGTAAATGTTACCGATTTTTTGCATCAAACGAAACTACAAGCACTATGGATGCGGAGTTTCTGGTTAAAATAATGCCATTTTTTTTTTTTAGATTAATCTTTTTTGTTATTATTTTCAGGCCCATTCTTAAAGCAAGACACTACCAGTGAAGAGGGGGAAAAATACTTATACTATTTATACTTTCCCCAGCTGTGTATTCACATTTTCTGAAATGTTGTTTGAAGATTCAGATGAGGCATTGTCTACTTACATACGGAAAATCACTCGATAAAGCAGGTTCATGTCCGTTACTTTTTATTACTTTTAATTATAAATCATAAAATACTGTTAACAGAAAAAAAACATATATAAATATATATCAGACGAGTGATATATGAACAAAAACAGCTACAGCTGCTGAAATAGATTTCTGCGCAGAAGAAAAACCTCATTTTGAGAAAACATCTTTAAATGTATGTATTGTAATTAAAATCTACAGTCAAAGAGATCAAGTTGAATAAAATAAACTCTTAAATGTGCATTTTGGATGTTTTCTTTTCACTAATCTGAAAGATAGCCAAAAAAAAAAATCACTAAATTGACCTGTAAATGAACACAAAAAAGGTTTCGCCTGTAGTGTCTTGCCTTAAAGGGCTCCAATGCACAGCATTATACTTGAATTAATCCAACAATGATGAGGTGAATTTGGTGTAATGTTGATTCAGGATGTTATAGGACCACCTTTAATGTTCAGTAACATCTCTCCTTGATTATAACGCTTCACATCAGACTCAAGCGCGAAAGCTCCAGCTCCTCTGGAAGGGCTGGAAGGGTTTCTTCAGCGTCAGGAACATCAGCTGAGGTTTGAGTCTCTGCGGTCTATCTGGGAAAAGCGCCGCCTCGCTTTCAGCAGTGGGAAAGCGCCTACGGTAGATGTCGGGATGAGATCTCTGGAACTGACAGCAGGGGAAAATGAACATCTCAGATTTCACAGTTTCCCCACATGAAAGTACAGTCAAGTTACTGGATGCATTAGCTTTGTAGAACAACACACTTTTTAAAGAAATATTCAGGGTATAACAATTCAAGCTCCATGAAGGCTAACATAAGATACATGGGTTTTTAAACATATGCTAGGGTATGCATAGCACTCCAATTATTTTCTCCAGAGGGAAATTCATTTTTAAATAAAATTTTAAATAAATATGAAGTTGTTAATCGATGATATATGCTTTTTTTGAAGTCATCTGTTCGCATTACTTCAACTTTTTAACCACTTAAAGGCTTATCTCGAGTCTTTAGTGACCCGGGATTTCATTTACCACCCTCATCCTCATTCATTTTTTAAAGTTAGACATCAATCTTTTGGGTATTCCTCAATCAATTCATTATAAAAAAAATATAACAAGAAAAAAATAATAAAATGATATATTTTCCCATTCATTTTTTTTGTAAAAATTGTATAGGGTCACTAAAGACCTGAGGTGTAACAGTGTCAGTATATATTTTCTGCACAACAATAATTGAATCTTTGATGACTGAATGTCTGATCCACAATGATGAAGTGACATTTCGCGCAAAGTAACTGCAGGCAGAAAACAAAATAAAAGGAAGCATCATCAGCAAATCTTGAAATGTTGAGAGCAAATAATGAATTTGTGTCACAGTCACTTGATGGTGAATCTGGTGAGGAAGCTGTCAATGATCAAAATATTGATTTTGAAGATGTTAAAAATGAAAGTTTTGAGAATAAAATGAGCCAGATGCTGAATGTACGGGGAAATGAGTGCTGATGAGGACAGTGATGATGGTAAATCATCTGCTCAAACTGAACCTTTTTATTCTTCTGTAATTGTTAAACTAATATCAGGAGAGTTTTATGTTATCGCGTCAGGTAGAGATCCATCCGTGTTAGATATAGTTCTGGGTCGCTGATGATTGGCGAAACATTCATGCACTTAAGGGTTAAATATATATTGTTTTACAGCGAAACTTGTAGTGAAAAACTACAATACCTATGATGATGTAAAGAAAATTCCACCAATCAAATCATGCTAAAAGAGCGCCACCCACTCCCATGATGCATTGCGAATGGCGTAATAGATTGTGATTTCGCATACTTCCTTACTATATAGTAGGCAAAAAACAAAAGTATGTGACCAAAAAAAAAAAAAAGTCAGAATTCACTGTACTCATAAAAGAGTGGGCAAAAAGTACCAGGATGACCTATTACTTCTGGTGAGATTCTGAAGTGTGCGATAGATGGACACTTTACTATCCCATGAGGCCACGGGAGAGGATTTGAATGGCGGTGAAGGGATGAAACTGATGCTGGTAGGTCACATGATAATGACAGCATGACGAATATAGTATATCCAGATTACATACTTTTAGCGGCCACAAAGTAAGTACTAGATCAAAATATTCAGTTTGCGCTCTACTAGAACAGGTTTTCATGCTTGAATGTTCATATTCTCCATTGTTCAGCTCCTCTCTTCCCAGTCTGTCAGTAACGCTCTGTTTAGTTCCTGTCTCTATGAAGCCCCGCCTTCTGAAAAGCACAATGTGCTCTGATTGGTGGACTGGAGCAGTGTGTTGCGATTGGTGTTTGTGAACTAACCACCAACACACTACTAACTAACTCAACCTGGCTCTGCCCTTTTAATCTGCGTATGAAATATTTAAATGAGGAATATTGTAAAGAAAACTCAAGATTTCAGGGAGAAACAGAAATAGAGAATAACTCCCGCTGGAGGGACTTTGTGAACATGTAAAAAAAGAATACTATTACTGTATTAAACAAAATTTTTCTGAGGTAATGCACCGCATGCCACAGATATCAAAAGAATCCTTTCTAACCTGCTTCAGCTTCTTCTTCTTGTCTTTAATGGACATATTCTTGTCTTGTACGATGCTCTCCAGCAGTTCCACGATGGCACCCTGAGATCCAGAGATCCTCTGCTGCTCAAACTCCTCTCTGCTGATCTGCCTACAGAACGAGTGAGGCGGAGACGCAACGGACGCGTCTGTATCCGCACCCGCGTACTTTATCTGGAACAAACCAAAGCATGTGAGGAAATCAGAATGTGGGATGTGAGTCATCCATCACAAAGCTCCTTCACTTTATCAACGCAATTCAAATTTGCATCACTTTAAAAACGTGAATTATTTGAGTGGAGAAATGAGCCCTTCTCAAAAGACAACAGGGAATCAAAATGGACTTTCTGGTAACACTTTACAAGCATTTACTAACCTTTGTTAATGTAAGTTGCTAAAAATACAATTATTCATGTCAGTTCATTAATGTTTAATATATTAGTAAATGTACAAACTAAGATTAATAAATGCTGTAGAAGTATCGTTCATTGTTAGTTCACGTTGACTAATAGTATTGTTGTCATATTTGTCATTTTCAGGAGTGAAGACTCAACGCATGAAACACAAACTTTAATAATCTTACTCGCGAACAGGAAACAGACAGGGAAAAACGCCTCTTAACATAACAGTAATGGACAGAGGACGAAAGCCAAACTTAAGTAGCAGACACAAACAAGGTAATTAATGAGACACACCCGATTCAAGCAAACTACTAACTGTTAGCCTTGAAACTAAGGAGTGGCGGGAAACTGAACAAAGGAACACAGGAACCTGATGTTTTGAACATCCAAACACAAACTGAACATCCAAAACCAAGCTGAAACATGACAGTAGTTAACTCCTGTTAACCCTTTAAAAGCGGACGTGTACTAACCAAGCTGTATTCATGTTACCGTAACTCTTGAACCGTTTGCGCTATCGTAATAATTCAGACAGTATATTGCTTTTCTGCAATATATGAATTATTAGGGTAAATTCCATCTTTCGGGGTGAGCGGGTGGATGGAGGATTTGAACAGAGAGATATGGATCGTAGCGGTTTAGGGAGTTTTGGATCGCATAAATGATAGAAAAAACCAACAAAAAGATGTCAAAAGAGTATACAAGCCATTGGGATGAGTTGCATATGATGCATGCATGTGTATGCGTGTATGAAAAACCTCCTGAATGAAAACTGTGCAACCCAGTGTCACAAAAAGACTTGTATATATGTAATAGAGTTAAATATTAAAGTGTTAGATGAGAAAAATTAGAAAATTTATTCTTGTTTTCTTTTTTTTTTGTTGTTGTTTTTTTATATTCTATTTACAAGCTCACCATACATATTAATGGTCAATAACCATTGTTTTTCTGAAAAAATGACACCTTGCAGTAGAAGATAGCAGATTGAGTGAGAATGTTATAATAAAAAAACATAATATGTGAAAACGGGCTATTTTAGCTTTAGGTTCTAAAGGGTTAAGAAATGAAACCTTATAGTTTGACCAAATTTTCCTGTGCACAATGATAATATTTTATCATTTCAGTTTATTTTTAGCCACTCTGCTTTGTTATAAATTAACTATGATGGTTAACAAAGGCTTGGCAAAAATAATATATAAAAAAATAATATCATTTATTTACTTTCAGTTCCTGCCAGCATGGGAATTGAACCGGCAACCTTCAAGTTACAAGCACGACTCACCATTAGGCCACGACTACTATCACAGTCTACTTTGCACAATCCAATTAAATCATAATTAATAAAATGTATCTATATTAATTATTACATTAATTCCAGTGTTGAGTGTAATGCATTACTAATTAATTACTGTAATATAATTACTTTTCCCTTGAAAAAGAAAAGTAAGGGGTTACTTTTCTTTAAATTACTTTCTCTTGATTTATCTAATTAGGTATTTCTAATGTAATTGCATTAAATAGACTGTATAACAATTCTTTATAAAACACTAGTGGATTTAACATTAAAAAAATGCAACATCTAATATTATAATATATGTTTTTAATGTAACCTTCTCCCTTTAAATACTTTGGTCCGTTCAAGAATAATTTATGCAATTTTATTTTATTTATTTGAATTAAGTTTAAGTCGTGACGTATTGTCAGGTATGGTGACCCATACAAGAAATTTGTGCTCTGCATTTATCCCATCCAAGTGCACACACACAGCAGTGAGTAGTGAACAAGTGCACACACAGTGAACACACACCCGGAGAAGTGGGCAGCTATTGCTACAGTGCCCGGGGAGCACTTAGGGTTAGGTGTCTTGCTCAAGGGCACCTTAGTCATGGTATCGAAGGTGGAGAGAGTGCTGTTTATTCACAATCCCCACCTTCGATTCCTGCCGGCGTGGGAATCGAACCGGCAACCTTCACGTTACAAGCCCAACTCCCTCACCATTAGGCCACGACTACCATTGAAAGAGCCGATTGTGTCTGCTCAAGGTTTATATGACACTTAGAAAGTAAAAAGTAACGCAATACTTTTAAGAGAAAGCAATTAGTACAGAAATCTAATTGATTACACTGTTGAAGATAGCAACTAATTACTTTTTTGGAGTAAAAGTACACTGAAGAAATTAAATATGCTGTTTCACATTTCAATCAATTAACAAGCGTTTAATGAATGATGTGGGACACTGACCTGAGCTCTTCTGAGGTGGGACAGATGCTCCTCGACAGATTTTCGCAGGTTGGACGGCACCTTCAGCACACCATCATGGTTATCAATCATAAACGTCACCAGCTTTGTGGCCAACAGCTCGTCCAAGTCCACCTCATCCGCAGATCCCAGAATGCACCGCGAGAAGGTCTGGACCATCTGCACGGGACAAGAGACAGACCGTGTGAAAGATGCTCGTCGAATCTACTGAATGCTGAACTGAATTATACATTATCTATGATGGTTAAGCTATTTGCCTTTCAGACAGAGCATCTTTCTGAGGAGGCAAGTGAGTTACCAGAGTGCGTGCTCCGATGGTGTCGTTCAGAGGGGGCAGTGACGGGTTGGCACAGACTTTAGCCATCAGACGCATTAACAGCTGCAGTTTACGCCGGTTGGCCGGAGGAAGCAGGAGGCAGCAGACCTGCAGCGCTTCGACCGCAACCGACTGCCGCTGCAGAAGCCCTGCGGGAGGAACATCATTTATACTGATTCAGAGCCTGGTTGATGTGAATCCTTCAATTAACAATAACACAAAATATTATATACACACACATACACTCACACTAAAAGTTAGTAAGACTTGAAGGTTGGTAAGACTAGAAGAGGCTTGGTCAAGCAAGATTTAATTTGTTGGTTAGTCGCAGGAAGTGGCGAAGTCCGTGAGGAACAGATTTAATGCGTCCTTGCTGAACAAAAAAAAATACAGATCCAAACTTTTGAGCGGTAGTGTATAAAGTAAATTAATATGTATGTATAGTGGAATTTCTAACTCGGGGAAAAAAAAGTATCGATATTTGATACCACGTGGAAAAAAACACAACATATGCCTGTCATATGGATATTATTTATTTTTTTGTCCATGCATTCAAAGTCTTGGCAATCAATCTTCTTTATATGATAAAACTTTTAAGCTTTTATTCATATATAAACGTTGCCTAAATACCATAACAATCATCTCTAAAATATTTGCTAACTCAATGTATTTGTTTTGTATTTTGTTGCAATAGCTTACACACAGCACAAGGAAGCTTGGTAAATTGAATTTAAACAGTAATAAAATAAGAACAAATAAAAAAATAGCATGAATAAATACTTATAGAATCAAGATACAAATGAAATAGACTGCTTTATTTTTTCAGGTAGGTCTAACAGTAGTGTTCAGGTAAGTTATTCGGTCCAGAGCAGTAAGTGACTTTCTCTTTGTCTTTTGTTGTTTGATTAACATTAACAACTTAGCGAGCAGCATGTTTATTTGGCCGCTGTCCCTTTAAGACTTAACGCACACGTGAATCCAAATACATATTCTTCCTGAACCGTTTACGACTGTGTTTACGTTAATACTAACCCTGAAAAACAGCTCATTTTGGCGCTCGTATGTCAGAGGCGGCTTTATTATGTGTGTTCGTGTTTCGTGAGTGTGAAATCGGTTATCACTTGATCCTAAAAATCTCAAAATGGACGAGTATCGGCTGATTAAATGATACTATGTGCATCACTGATCATGTGAATAGCTTGTGCATCACTCACCCAAAATACTGACAAATATTTCATACAGATGAAACGTCAAAAGTGGCTCTTTCAGTCTCTGAAAATGTTCTGCAACTGTCCTGAAGACGTCTCTCTCAAACCCCGGATACATGGGCTGCCTGGTGTCACCGCCATTGGGCCCTGAAGATGATTCAGAGATGTATAAAGTATCATAAAAAAAGATCCAAAATCTAAAGCAGTTGTAAAATACATGCATACAGACTTCATATTTAACATGGCAAGTAGATTGTCAACCTATAAACTATATTACCTGGTAAAATTGCTTATTTTGATTATTGTTAATAAATGTAATTATTTATTGAACTGTAGTGTCTTTGAGTTGAGTCAGTAACAGCAGGTCATCAGTCACTCACAGTTTGCCAGGCATTTCATTGCAGATAACACCCAATGAGGCAAGTCCTCTACAGAAAAACATAAGAAACAAAACAGAGAAAGAGAAAATCAGAAATTAGTTTTAAAGGATTAGTTCACTTCTAAATTCAAATTTCATGATAATTTATGTCATCCAAGATGATCATGTCTTTCTTCAGTGGAAAAGAAATGATGGTTTTTGAGGAAAACATTCCAGGATTTTTCTCCATATAGTGGACTTCAATGGCAAGTTGCAGTTTCAATGCTGCTTCAAAGGCTCTACATGATCCCAGACAAGGAATAAGGGTCTTATCTAGCAAAACAATCGGCCATTATAAAAAAATAAATAAAATTATATACTTTTTAACCACAAATGCTCGCCTTGCAGTAGCTCTCTTCTAGAAGAAAAAGAAGATAAAGAGAGGTAGTGCAAGACGAGCAGCTGTCGTTATGAAGTGAGTTTGCTTTAAAAACATGTTATTAAATGTTGTCTTTTGTTGGACAAGATGTTAATAAATGCTTCTCGTGTCTGGAAAGATGCTTGACGCGCGTTGCTTTTTCAAATGTACATTATAAGCGACTCAAACTCGCAGCGCTTTCAGATGGATTTACATTTGGAGCCAAACTTCATTGACAAGCTTCTTCGCAGTTTCTTCACTCATTTTAACTTCTTCACCACTCTGAGCACGCGCACGCAATAATACTTAGTATGTACTTAGCTACATCACGCAGTGAATTCGTGAACACTTCATGCAGCGTTTTGATTGGTTTCTAAAAATTAGTGAAATACTCTATAATATGATTTTGCACATCATTAAAACATCAATTAAGATGTTAATTATCGCACACCCCTAATATATATATGTTTGTTTGTTTTTTTAAATTACCGATCACTTCTCTTATTCACACTCTTATTCTTCGTCTGGGATCATGTAGAGCCTTTGAAGCTGCACTGAAACTGACATTTGCCATTGAACCCCATTGAAGTCCACTATATGGTGAAAAATCCTGGAATCTTTTCCTCAAAAACCTTAATTTCTTTTCGACTGAAGAAAGAAAGTCACAAACATCTTGGATGACATGTGGGTGAGTAAATCATCAGGAAATTTTAATTCAGACATGAACGAATCCTTTACCAACATGTAATGTGTTAAGATATAACCCATGCTCACCTGTTTTGCTCTTCAGGACAACAATGCCCTGCTTATTAACCCCAAACACATTGTGAACGATGTACTTCGAGCTCAGAAGTTTGGCATCTACAACCCCATCCAGAGATTGGAGCCCCAAAACAGTCTGTAAACTAATAGGAGAGTTATCTATAAGGGCACGTCTCGTTTATAGCCATGATTTAGCTAAGTCAGTATGTTATAAATCTGCATAATGCCTGTCCTATTGCTTAAACAATAGTTAGCTAGAGATTTGCTATGTTGAGAAGACATTGTTTATTCACTGCGAGGGCAAAAAGTTATTTATACGCATTACAATATTGTTATAATCCCCCTTAAAAGTAACTAGTTACTTTTTATGGGGGAGTAACACAATATTGTAACGCTTTATAATGTGTTACGTTACTTTCGAGCTACTTTTCACCCCCTGAAAAGGCTTGCTTGTTTGTTTTTTTAGTACCAAAAAACATATTTTTGGCAAATGAAAAGGCTCTTTCACACCAAAAGTGAATTGAATAAGCCTCCGGCTCAAGGAAATGCATATTTATGCCCGTACAGTAGAGGGTGCAGCTCGAACAAACCTTTCATAACCTGCCATTCTGGATCAAAGAAGAATAGAATAAAAAAAAAAACATTTTTGCTTATTGGTATGGATAATTGGATCATCGATTGTTAGAAGCAAAGACATTGGTTAATAAAGTGAAATTAAATACATGAAGTATATTTGTATTATTTAACATTTAATTATTAATACAGATTTATATAATATTCTAACTTGCTTTACTTATTTGGAAAAAGTACCTCAGATATTTTGTTATAAATTTAAAAGTAATGTATTACTTGCAACTGCATTTATAAAGCTCGGATGCATCAGGATATTTATTAAAACATCTCCAATTGTGTTCATCAGAAAGAAGAAAGTTATAAACACCTAGGATGGCTTGAGGGTGAGTAAAGCTAGGGCTAATTTTCAATTGAAAGTGAACTAATCCTTTAATTTTGCATATAGAGCGAATAGCAATTCGTTTTGCGGAGACACATTTATATGACTAGTATAAACATATATCAAGATAGCTATCCGATCAGTGGAAACACATGAAGTGACCAGGAGTAAACAGGCCCTCTGTGTGTTGATGCTTACTGCGTTAGTGTCATTGACTTCCATATCTGGTCCACGTGTTTCGGGGTTAACTCTCTCCTCCGGATTAACCGGCATTCAGGCACCTCACCGATGGCGATGCTGTGCCTCTTATTCCACGACTCGGAATTCTAAGATCAAAATAACATTTTAGGAAATAATAAAACTATGTGAAATGGCACCAGAAAGAATACATTTTTAAGTTTTCTCTTACCATAAGAGGCTTCATAGGGATCTTCTCCGGCACTGAAATCTCCTCATAGTCGTCCCAGCATGGGATTCTGGGAACTGAGCTGTGATCTCTGACAGGTGGACGCACAGGAACAGGCTTCAGAGGTGATTGTGGAGGAAATCTGACAAATTTAAAGCATTTATTATTAATTATTTTGAAATACAAAACAATTTTTTGTATTATAGTGCAATATACTATACTGTTCAAAAGTTTGGGGTCGGTGAGATTTTTTATTTTTTTTTAGCATCAAATCATCATATTAGAATGATTTCTGAAGGATCATGTGACTCTGAAGACTGGAGTAATGATGCTGAAAATTCAGCTTTGATCAGAGATATAAATTATATTTTACTGTATATTCACATAGAAAACAACTATTTTAAATTGTAATAATATTTCACTATTTTTACTGTAAAATATTTCTTGAACAGCACTGTTTTTTGATCAAATAAATACAGCTTTGATGAGCAGAAGAAACTTCCTTCAAAATAAATAAAAAAAAATTGATATATACAGCTCTGGAAAAAATTAAGAGACCACTGCAAAATTATCAGTTTCTCTGGGTTTACTATTTATAGGTATGTGTTTGGGTAAAATTAACATTTTTGTTTTATTCTATAAACTACTGACATTTTTCCCAAATTCCAAATAAAAATATTGTAATTTAGAGCATTTATTTGCCAAAAGCAACAACTGGTCAAAATAACAAAAAATATGCAGTGGTCTCTTAATTTTTTCCAGAGCTGTATATTAAATGTACAATTAATATATTTAATATAATTTAATGTATTAAATACATTAAATATTTTTTATTTAAATATATATATAAAATATACACACACACATATATATATATATATACAATGCCTTTTATGAGATTCTTTTAAAGCACCTGTATAAATGCCCGTTGTCCTCAAAGTCCTCTTTACCGAACCGTCCTTTGACGTCCTCGATGACGTGATTTTTGAGGAATTTTCGGAGTAACTGGAGCGTCTGGTAGCGTGTCACCTCCGGGCCGAAATTCTGGTTTTGTCTCAGCAAATCGTGAAGGAAGTCGACAGCCTCAGCTCCGGTGAAACTGTGATCGTAACTCCTGAAATGAGCCCAGTGACGTCTGACTGGCATTCCACCACGGAAGAGCTTGATGGTCTCATTCCACTGGGAAAAAAGAAGACATTTCAGAATAAATGCAGTTTTAACATTGTAACAATGTCATGGTATTTCTTCTAATCAACTATCTTATGTCTTCTACACCAAAAAAGCTAATATTAATATTTTATTAATAATACAACAGTTGGAGTAAATGGTATTTTTGAAACTATTTACCACTGTGAGAGTTTACCTTCTCAGATCAATAAAGTGCATCTAAAAGTTATGGGTTTCTCTGATGCTTGTTGAATGTCTGTAGAGTAAATCCAGGTACACTATTCTTGAATTTTGCTCTTCTCAGTTCACCCTTACTAATGCATGGCCAAAGAGATGATTTTCTTTAGGTGGTTTCCCCGTCACATCAATCACAGCCCAGAGAAACAACACTGATTATACAGAAAACATGAGTGATCTGTTCATTTTGATACATTCTTAAGGATCTCAACTTTTCTGAAATGTTATTTTAAGTATGCAAATGAGGCATTCTGTAATTAAATACGCACTAATTAGCATGCATTCCCAAAACTATGGAAGCCCGTTTCCACCACTAAAAAAAAGAAGATTGCGACATTTTATCTCAGAATCTGACTTTTTTTTCTCAAAATTGCGAGATAAAAAGTCAGAATTGTGAGTTAAGTCAAAATTCTGAGATATAAAGTCAGAATTGTGAGATAAAAATTCAGAATTGTGAGCTATAAAGTCAGAATTGTGAGTTATAAAGTCAGAATTGTGAGATAAAAATTCAGAATTGTGAGATAAAAATTCAGAATTGTGAGTTATAAAGTCAGAATTGTGAGATAAAAAGTCAGAATTGTGAGTTATAAAGTCAGAATTGTGAGTTATAAAGTCAGAATTGTGAGATATAAAGTCAGAATTGTGAGTTATAAAGTCAGAATTGTGAGTTATAAAGTCAGAATTGTGAAATATAAAGTCAGAATTGTGAGATATAAAGTCAGAATTGTGAGTTATAAAGTCAGAATTGTGAAATATAAAGTCAGAGTTGTGCGTTATAATGTCAGAATTCCGAGATAAAGTCAGAGTTGTGAGTTATAAAGTCAGAATTGTGAGTTATAAAGTCAGAATTGTGAGATATAAAGTCAGAATTGTGAGTTATAAAGTCAGAATTGTGAAATATAAAGTCAGAGTTGTGCGTTATAATGTCAGAATTCCGAGATAAAGTCAGAGTTGTGAGTTATAAAGTCAGAATTGTGAGATAAAAAGTCAGAATTGTGAGATTAAAAAGTCAGAATTGTGAGATAAAAAGTCAGAATTGTGAGATAAAAAGTCAGAGTTGTGCGTTATAATGTCAGAATTCCGAGATAAAGTCAGAGTTGTGAGTTATAAAGTCAGAATTGTGAGATAAAAAGTCAGAATTTTGAGATTAAAAAGTCAGAATTGTGAGATAAAAATTCAGAATTGTGAGATAAAAAGTCAGAATTGTGAGATAAAAAGTCAGAATTGTGAGATAAAAAGTCAGAATTGTGAGTTATAAAGTCAGAATTGTGAGATAAAATTTCAGAATTGTGAGATAAAAAGTCAGAATTGTGAGATAAAAAGTCAGAATTGTGAGATAAAAAGTCAGAATTGTGAGTTATAAAGTCAGAATTGTGAGATATAAAGTCAGAATTGTGAGATAAAAAGTCAGAATTCTGTGATATAAAGTCAGAATTGTGAGATAAAAAGTCAGAATTCTGTGATATAAAGTCAGAATTGTGAGAGAAAAATTCAGAATTGTGAGAGAAAAATTCAGAATTGTGAGATAAAAATTCAGAATTGTGAGATAAAAAGTCAGAATTGTGTGATATAAAGTCAGAATATTTTAGTTTTTTTTAGTGGCGGAAACAGGCTTCCATGCAAAACAGTACTTCTGGTAAATCAATATTGAAAATGCTTATTTCATAAACATATACAGTACAGAAATGAAGGTTTTTACAGAAGAGATTTTTGATTCCATCTACAGTCAGAAAATAAAAATCACCATGTTTTAGGAGTTATATACGTTAAAGAAAACACTTCAGAAAATATAATAAATATAAAGTTTGAGTGAAAGTACTGCTGAAGAGGAGATTTCTGGCCAACTTCAAGAGAAAAAACGTCTTTAAATGTATTGCACTTAAAATGTAGAGACGCAAATGAACAGTTTAATAAAATAAACACTTAAGAGTATTCAGGATGTTTTCTTTCCACTAATCAAAGATGCGTTATGGAAGCAATATCTAAGTGTATGAAAAAAATATATATTTTACAACAAATGTGTGTGGCCTTATATTACTGAAATATTTGAACAAACAGTTTAAAGAGACACTGAAGTACACACTAAACCCGCTCACGTGAAGCGTCAAGTTAACGCGTGAACATGTTAAGCATTTCAAAAGTTGTTCTTACCAATTTCGTCGCCCTATAAGGCCCAGGTCCAATCATTTTACCAGCCATTAGAACCTTTTAATAGCGTATACGCTTATTTATCCATTTTATGCGTTTATCCCTGTAAACATCTCCACGCCAGTTACTTCAGTTTTGAAAACCGAATCGTTCCTGCCAGTGAGATGTGATTGGCACACGAAATCAGCCATGTGACGCTGCTTTACCAAATATGGGCATCGGTTTTAGCGGGGTTGCCAGAGTGCAGTATGGGAGGTGTAGTTGAACACGTAATGAAGTTACTAGAACACAGGGATAGTGAAAAATAATTTATTTGTTTCACTATAAAACCACTTCAGCTAGTCACAAAATTGGAAATCGATTTAAAAAGACAAAAAAGGAAAAACAAATCCTGCAATATTGTTCTGGTCTTCCATCTCATATCAGAATATAAAAGCATAACAGGCAATTCCTACAGATCAATTTCAATTTTTTTTTTAAAAAGATCACATTAAGAAAACATCAACATTAAATAAAGAATAAATTAGTCACACAGCATAAACAGTAGCGTCAGATGATGTCACTTCTGCGGCACAGGTTCGAGCACAAGCAGGTCGATCAGTCAGGTGTTCCTCAAGGGTCAAAGGGCATCGGGCTCATTCAGTTACAACTAAAATACAACCTTCAAAAGCCCTTTTAGCAACAAACTTCAATCACCTATGCTCTCATAACCTCTTCGGCCAGCAGTTCAATCATATTCCAAAACTGACAATTTCAATATTTACATATAAATTGGTGGACATAACGAATACTGTACTTCCCACCCGATACTCATTTCAAAGCCTTAAGTGAAGACAACAAAAATGAGGACAACTTCTCTAGTGAAACACCAGTGTGCAAATGCTGAAGTTTTAAATCCAGTGATAAGGTGGCGGTTTTCCACATTAGTTTTAACATAAAACAGGGGAGTGGAACTTGAACCCATGAAATAAAAAGGAATATTCCCACTTAACATGTTAGAGCTTCACTTTTAGGTGGCCAAAGGAAAGATCACTCTGATTTCTTGAGAAGGTAGTTTCCGTTCTGGAGCACTTTGGGAAGCCTCTTGCCCCTGGTGTAGGCGTGATAGTAGAAGTTGAGGAACAGGATCAGGAAGATCAGCCCATACAGACCGATGACATAGAGGAAGACGGGGAACTGGTAGGGACAGTCCTTCATGAAGAAGAACTGGCCGATGTGAGCCGTGACCAGCACAAACTGAACCTAACGCAAACAGAATGGTCAGTTTTAAAGAAAGCCTGGATTTTGGGGCATTCAGGATGGGTCGATAAGCTTGTAAAAGGCTAGCTTACCAGCTGGATGGTGGTCATATACTTTTTCCACCACAGGTACTTCTGGTAGGCGGGTCCCATGGCAGAAAGAGCGTAGTAGGAGTACATGATGACATGGACGATGCAGTTCAGCAGGGCGTGGAAAGTTCCCAGACCACCTAAAGAAAGCCGGATACACCATTAGCGCTTAACAGCAGTCGCTAAAGGAATATTTATCCCGAAAATGAATGACTTCATAAGGAAAAAAAAAAAAAAAAAAAAAAAATTTCCAAATCACATTTTCCAAGTCACTCACGATTTACGGTTTCGTATATAAAATGGTGTGCACGAGTTACCATTCAATTCCCACAAATTGCCAAATTGTGTGCTCGATTTTATTCATCCGTTCCCTTGATTTGCCATTTTGCGTACACAGTTTACAAATTCGTTCCCTCGGTTCATAAATAGTGTACACGATTTAGCCTACCATTTTTTCCCCCCTGCATGTCATGTGTGGGGCTCCGTATTAAAGGGTTGGTTCACAAAAAAAATTATATATAATAATAAATTATTATTTATTATTACTATTGAGTATGTGGTCATTACTCACCCTCATGTTGTTGCAAACTCTTAAGACGTCTTTCGCTCATATGAAGATTTAATGAAATCTTAGAGCTTTCGGTCCCTTCATTGACAGGTTACACAACTACCACTTTCAAGCACTAGAAAGTCAGTAAAGACGTCATTACAATAATCCATGCGACTGCAGTGGTTTAAGCTCAATTCTATGAAGCGGCGCAAAACAACTTGCAAAATAGTCTCCAACGCACATTCACACAACCTCTGCTCGCGTCAACATGATTGGGCATTAAAATGTCGTAAATAAAGTGGTAAAATTAGTTTATATTAGAGCACTCGTGTCACGTCATAAAGTTAATCTTAAACCACTGGAGTCACATGGATTACTTTAATGTGTTCTTTACTACTGTTACAGGGCTTGAAACTGGAAGTTTGCGTAAATTGCCAATGGAGGGACAGAAATCTCAGATTATCTAAAATATCTTCATTTGGGAGTTTTATGGGTTTGGAACGACATGAGGGCGAGTAATCAATGACAAATTAATTTGTGTACTGTCCCTTTAAGAGTGAATCAGTGCTTTACCTGGGGCGAATCGGACCCCAAACCACCATGTGAAGGGCATGATGGAGTGATGGTAGACATGAAGGAAAGTAACTTGGCTGTTCTTTTTCCTCAGGACAAAGAAAATCTACAGGAGGAACACAACAGGTTTAGCATGGACGGTTCATTTTTTAAATAACTTGTTTTGAACAAGCGAGACCCACTCACAGTGTCAAGCATCTCAATAAACTTGGAGAAGTAGTACAGCCAGCAAGTCCACGCCATCTAAAAAGGAAACAAGATAGTAAAAGAACTGTCACACGCGTCATCTGACAGGAACAAGACGTACAATGGAAAGAATGTGCTCCATTCACATACCCGGAGAGCCTGAGGAGAACTGGAATAATCTACTAGATCACACCCATAGGTGTAGCCATTCGCCCAACCAGACATGAGAAACTGCAAGGAGGAGAGAGAATGATGAACACACAGATACAAGGGAGGCGAGCGATGCAACAGAGACGGCGTTCACAAACCTCATAAATCATGTAGAGGGAAAACACCACAATGCTGATGTTATAGATGATCATGGGACGTTTGAGGTCGAAGGGCTTGCGGTTTTCCATCAGCCGAGGTCCCAGTGACGTCACGAAGTACACATAGGAAGCGATGATGATCGTTTGAGGGAACGGGGAGGCCATAAGCAGCCAGTTCCCAGTTCGTGGATCTAGAAGTGATGAAAAAGACAACTTATTTTCCCCCCATCCAGAAACCAGCAGCTTGATGATGATGATGATGATGATGCAAACTCACCTGCTTCCTTAATCCACTCATCATACAGGAGAACGGCTCGTGAGGTCAGTGTGTTGAAAGCCATGTCTGAGGAGTCTTTAGGCTTCTCTTCTAGAGAAAAATGAGATGAAATCATCATGTTAATGTTTGTCTGAGGAAGACAGACCTCCATTTATAAGGAGGGCTTTCCCAAAACTCTCATATGCTAGAGATGCCACTCCCAAAGAGACAAAACCATCCAAACCACACCCAAACACAACTGGAAAGACGTGAAACCTAGTATTTCAACTAAGTATTTAGTATTGCAACAGCTTGAAAAGCATCTAAACTTTATAAAAGGGCGATAAGTGTCTTCAAACCACCATGTTTACTTCAACAGTACCTGTTTAGTCTAGGAAATCTCATAAACAAGAATCCTACGACAAAACTCAAACCTTAAAAACGTTGTGTGCTTTCCTCGCTCTCCCTCCTCCGCTCTGCTCCCGGTGTCAATTGCGTTACCTGTTTTAAATCTCCAGTACTTATACAACCTGTGATCCTGGCTCCGCCCACAATTATTCATTTATGGAGATTCCGTCCCGTGAAACTTCCGGAATTTAGGTCGAAACTTTGAGGCGTCCGCTCATTGGCGTTTCCATGGTGACTCGGATGAAAATATGAGCGGAACGCTGTACGAATGTCAACAGCAGGTGTGTTTCATTATTTTGCCCCCAGAAATTTTTTTTAAAAAGAAGTAAATATACGAAAAAAAAACTCTAGTAGTAACACTTATAATATTCTCAAGGTTGGTTTATCCTTGAAGCTCAGTTTCTGTCTAGACACATACATAATAGACTCTTAAATTGTGTTATTGTCCAGTGAGAAAGATGTTGAGCTTTTGTGACAACATGCCCCAATGTGTACCCATTTTCCCCAAATGATAGTATTTACTAAAATAAAATATAGTCAATTGTAGTATACTGTATATATTATAGGCTACTATTTACATCACTTTGTTAATGAATGTTGCAGCATACTGTAATATAAACCTGTTTTTACCACTGTAAACTGTAGTGTAATCATTGTAGTATAATACAGCCTATAGTTGAAGAATTCTACTGTATTTTGTTTATATTACTATAGTTGTTTTATTAAAGTACACTATATTTACTATATATTCCTATAGTATTTTTTTCATGTGGGATATTACAAAAATGTGAAAAGACATAATTAATATGCTACTAATAATACTAAATTTATAATATCTATATAATTCAATATAATAATGACAAAGCATTGCAGTTATAGGAATTAAGGGGTGTGGGAGAATTTTTTATTTCCAAAATTCATGCTAATTTATGTATTTTTACTTTAGATTTTAAAGTGAAATTGTTGTTGACTTCCTTCACCCTGGTTTCAGTTTCAGGGCTGGGTCACCCCATCGCCAAAGACAATTGGCCTCAATGAGCAGAGGGGTTCTGTTGCTTTCGGAGTCATTACTGCACAATAGAGGAGCCATACATGGTTGGGCGTGAATAATAAAAGTAAGCTACGGGTGGGAAAAGAAGGGTGTATGTTGACCGGCCAGAAATGAAATACAGGCCCATGGATACCAGGATTCCTATATCACACATTATCTGTATTTTTAATTTAAAAGCTTTCATATGTCACATTATGTAAACTCATGTTTTGTCCATCGCACTGGGTCTTTAAATTGAGTTGCAGATATTGCATGCTGTGTTTGCTAATTTGAAACAAAATGCAAATGCAGGATAAATGCTTTTAATGAGCCTTCGAGGGATGGATATTTGATTTTGGATCTCTAGATTTCTAGAATGCACATAAACATGATTTTGAATATTGAGCACAGTAACCCTGCACATACCTGAGCTGTGACAAACATTTCAGACCAGACGGATCAGTTTGGTGAAATGATGCCATTATGATAAACCACTGGAGTCACAGCAAAAGGCTCACCTTCTTAAAGGGATAGTTCACACTAAAGTGAAAATCAAGTCATAATTTCCTCACCCTGGTGTTGTTCTAATGCCATATGCCCTTCTTTGTTGTTTTATGAACCACAAAAGGAGATTTTTTTTTAAATAAAAAGCTTATATATTATATAATGGGAGTGAATAGTGACCAGCATCAGGCTTTTTTAAAAAGACACAAAAGTAGGGATGTATGATATATCTGCCTCCATATCGGTATCGGCTGACGTATGTTCATTTAATTTTAGTGATTTGTCAAATATGTTATTTAAATGTGAATTTGGTGAGCAATTTTTTTACATTTCAGTAGGGATGTGCAATGTATCGGCCACTATATCGGTATCGGCCGATATATATTCATTTTTAATATTATCGTCTCTGCCTGATAAGAAAATTTGGCCGATATATTAAAGCCGATAAATTATGGATTATTTGATTTTTACCATGATGGCTTTGAATTTCTTGAAATATGACTGAAATTACTTCAAAAAGTAAAATACAGTTCAGTGAAACATGTGCAGCGCAAGTCTGTCAGATAAGCGACGTAAAATTATAATTGTGTGCTTGGGATGTGGCTTTTAATGATGAGACTTTTGTTTTTGTAATCGGGCTCTCAAAAAAATTATATAAAAATTTGTATTTAGAATTATTGGCCAATATATCGGTTATCGGTATAGAATTATCGGTATCGGCCAAATTGTTCATATCGCTGCATTCCTTACGCAAAAGTATCACAAAATAATCCCATGTGTTCTAGGGGTTTTCAATGTGAAATTTTATCCAAAAATCCTGACTTTGGCTCTCCATGGCACGTGTTCATAAGACTCTGTCTCGCCCAGAAAAACAAGAAATCAAGATTAAGAAAAGCACAACACAAAATACAACTAGAAATCCCCAAAAGTATCTGTGAAGTCAAATATCCCCAGACCCAAACGTTTGTCTCATGACAGTTTGTTTGATAATTTCTTGTGACGAACACAACATATTCACCTCAGAGATGGATTGTATTTTGTAAATCTTGATTTCTTTCATCTTGTGTGTTTTTCTGGGTGAGTCAGAGTGAACTGATCAAGTTTTGTGAACACGCACATCGCGCACAGATCAACGGCCAAGGTCAGAATTTTCGTTAAATAGTACATTCAATTTAATGTCTTATAACCTCAGAACAATTCAAAATCACTATATTGGCAGCACTGGCTCAAACACAAAATTCTAAAGATGGTTTCTTATGTTTGGTGCATAAGGAGAAATATATTGAATTATTGCATAATACTTTCATGTTAACTTTTTCTAGTGTTTACAAGCTGCTTAATTCATAAATTTAAAAAAAAAAAAATCCATAAAGTGACTCCCTTGAGGTTTTATATGAAGCAGAGTGTTTTATGTGACTTCAAAAACGTTGAAATATTGCTCAACGTAAGAACCCAATACAATCCAAAACAGTTCCTGATGGCAAGAAACGTTTCCTCACGTCAAGGTTGTTCACTTCAGAAAATGACAGCGACACAAAAAATGTTGCGATAGTGTGGATGAATTCCATTGTAAAGGACTCATCTGAATGAAGTTATTACAGAAACTTGAGCGTTCCTGTTCTTGTTACTCAGTGAAACCGGCTAGTCGAGCTCTGTTAGGATGGAGCCAGATTCATCGCCTCATATACTGTCTTAAGGGCTGTTTACACAACACCGTTTTCAACCAAAAAACTGAACTTTTTATATGTTTTGGCCGTTCATTTACACAACAGCGGCGTTTTGAGGGACTGAAAATGTAAAGTGAAAGTTTTTGAAAACGATACCATTATTGTCGGTGTAAAATTCAAAAAAGCGTTATGCGCATGCGTACATCGTGTTCAGTCAACAGGAACGTGGGGGTCTGTGGAGACGACGTTTAAATAGATATTGACAATAAAATATATCGAATTTTCTTTAATAAGTCTTATTAGTGCTTCAGTAAATGTAGAAAGTAATAGGCTCATAAACTGTATATAATGTCTGGACTAAGTTACATCCAATATTTGACTGTTATACGTTACATAACTGTGTATTGCTATGTACAGCGTTCGGAGGCTGATGTGTGGTAAAGTACTTTACAGAAACCCTTGCACAAAAATGCATTATACAGTGTGTAGTTAGTACAAACACTTAAAATAAACAAAGGTGTTTGTGACATCACAAACATGCGAATTATGCTACTCGCACAACAGGTTCAGCGGGTTAAGCAAAAGAGCACTGGTCTGTTTTTGAAAAGGATATCCTACACATCTTGTTAAACACAATAATATTGTTAAATAATGTTAAATTTAGCGCTTTGGTTGTAGCCATTCAGTACGTTTGAATGGTGTTACCAAGAATAAAAATTAAAAGATCATTGTCTGCACTCATATCAGTCACATTACTGAGGCTTAAATTCCAAATTCATCAAATTGATGAAATTCACAACGGTAGTCTAAAAATTTTTTGCTTAGAACTCCAAGCAGAACTTAGTTAACTGGTGATCTTGACAAACAATTGACCAGGATAACTTAATAATGGACTGCCTCAAATGCAATATGCTCAGAGGAAGGGGAGATTCTGGTCTTAGCGCTATAGTTTATGCTAAACATTATGTAACTTAATGCAGACACACTTTTGGCAGAGATCTGAAGTTCTTGAGTTATTCCGCCTGAGGGCGGCGCTCTAATGTTGATTGACAGGCACGCGTACAATGCCATCTTACTGTAGTATTTATTGCATCCGAATGTTGTTTTAGAATGTTAGAAGTTGTGGAGGAATTCTCTAGAAAGGCATTTCTATTCTTAGATCATAAACATCACAGAACTATAAAGGCTATTCAAATGAGCACGTTTAAACTTTCATTAAATTCAAACGAAGAATACAATTGCCGCCTTGAAGCGGATTGATATCGTCTTGATTTCTGACTCTAGTGAGGGTTAATGAGCGCTGCAGTTCCATTTTTCACCACAGATTTACATTGGAACACTCTGGGGCGCTGTAGAGCAATACCTCTGAATGAATCAACGGTTTGGAGCCTTTTCACAGACTGTTATGACGCGTTTTTAACGGTCGTCAATAGCGTAAATCCTGCAACGTTTTTAATATATTTTTTTTTTTAAATGTATGTACATTTATAACACTTATATTACCTTTGCATCAAATTACAAAAAACTAGTTAAATACAAAAAAAAACTAGCTAGTGACGGTAAAAATAAAATCTTTCTCTCTTCTTTCTCATCAATCGCTCTCGATTTTTTTCTCTTTTTGAAAGTTGCATATTATATATGTGAGGTCTAGATATTTATGAGGAAAGTGTGCTTATTCTTGCAGATTTTCCATTATAATCGGTTCTGAGTGGTTGTCAAGGCGTTGCTATGTAGTTGCTAAGATATTCTGAGTGAATTTAATTGTTTACTTTGAAGGCCTGTTCCGATAACTGTAAAGATATCGCTCTAAAAAATAAAAGAATAGCATAATCCACCCCATGACTATAACGATAATGACACAGTGAAACGATATTATTGGAATCACTTTCAGAACGATTTTTTCTAGCTGATGAACGACAAAAACATTGACAGCCAATCAGAATCCATCCTGCTTTAAAGCGCTCAAGCATTTAAAGGGATAGTTCACCCCAAAAATGAAAATTCTCTCATCATTTACCCAGCCTGGAGTTGTTCCAAACCTGTATGACTTTCTTTTTTTCTTCTTCTGCTGAACACAAATTATTATTATTTTGAAGAATGTGGGTAACCAAACAGCTGATGGCCCCATTGACTTCTATAGTAGGGGGGGGGGGGATACTATGAAAGTCAATGTATTAGATGACAGAATTTTCATTTTTGGGTGAATTATCCTTTTAATACTTTGCTTAATATTATTCATGTTAATTGTTTATTCATAATAAATAATCTTAATGCCTGACCTGTCTCATTATGTCCACTAGAGTGCGCCAAATACTAGATTTTCTTGATCTCCACATCATACAGAGAACTCTCTTTATTCCATAATCACTCCTTCTGTGTTACAGACACTTACCGATAGTCTAGGAATATGAAGTCTTATTCAATACGGCGGTCAATGACACCACCTAGTGGTGATACTGTGCGCTGCACACTAGCATGCACACTAGAAATTAATCAAGATGATTGTGGAATTGAATACCACTAGATACTATTACTACTATATACATATACACACAAACTATATACACACATTCTATACATATATATATATATATATATATATATATATATATATATATATATATATATATACATTTGCCACATTTTGGCAAGTCATCCAGGCATTTGCATACTATGTGCATTTATATGCTATACACTGCATGACAAGTACTATGATAGTCTAGTGATCCACAGGTTGGTTTGTCCCAGTGAGTTTAATCAAGGGATGTTGTGCTGCTCCAGTCCTCTATGTAGGGCGGTCAAGGACATTGTCTCGGGCTGAATGGATTTCCTCTCTGTGATAAAGGGTTGAATCTGCTTTGGCTGTGATGGAGGTCAAGAGGTCACAGCGCAGCAGGTGATGGCAGCCGTAAAGGAATGACCTCATCGACAGGTTCGGACGACAAATCCCACTGACTTCCATTGTGATGAATCGCACTGAGCAGAGACAGAGAATGACATGACTGAAGTGTCAGACAGTGTTTCTGTGCAGGACGTTTATGCAAATAAGTGCATATTTAATTAAGTAATGCATCATTTGCATATTTTCACATAACATTTCAGGAAATGTGTAATATACACAACAGTTGTCTTGATGTACTGTGAATAATCAAATGGGGAAAGTATGATGATATCTATTGTCAGTTTTATTCACCTGTAATAGATGATTTGGAGTAAATAATGAGGTAAAGTGTCCATCATACACGTTCCTCCTTCAACGGGGTTTGATCATGATTTAGTTTATGAATGGTGAGAGTGAGAGGAGCAAGAATCTTCTAGACAAAAAAGCAGCTCAAATATAAGAGATATTTCCTTTATTAAACGTATTTTGGTCACTACTTCATTTTCATATTTCCTTTAGTGTTGTGTAATAGTTTTGTTGACTCACTATTATTATTATAATATGTGGAAAACTGTCCAAAACGTCTCTGCCAGTGTGTTGAAATGCCTAGTTGACCACTAGGGGCGCCGTTTATTCACATAAAAACATATTCCAGCAAAAGTACTAACATTTGTTCATTATCTTGGTCTATATATATATATATATATATATATATATATATATATATACATATATATATATATATATAGACCTTTTTCATCCTCAAACAGCAAGTTGAACATGTAAAAAAAATGTGTATATATATTTATACTTACATTTTTTTTACATGTTCAACTTGCTGTTTGAGGATGAAAAAGGTCGGTTCACTCCTATTAGTTATGAATGGAAGCCACTGCAACGCGCAATATGGCGGGAAAAGATCCCGCCTTCTAAGTAAACGAACCAATCGCTGATTGATAAATTCATTGCGGCACTGCAGCTGCCGTTAGAAGCTCCAGTTCCCATAGAAACCTGAGACTCGCGCTAGGACTGCACATGCGCATTGGCTCGTCTAGCCTGAAAAATAAGCTTTTTTAAGGCTATTTGAGCATAAGAAACAACATTTATGGGACATTTCATTTGAATTATGTTATTTAATGGTGAGTTCGCTGAGCAGTTTTTTGATATTTCAGGGTTCCCCCATTTTGATAGGACTTGGATGCCCGAAATAGCTGCCCGGAGACGTTGCAAATATGGCCGCCGA